>CM046450.1:39329134-40529134 GCA_025506515.1 Flaveria trinervia | reverse complement strand
AGGCATTCCAGAGGTCATGGGCAGTTTCATAATGCATTAGCCCAGAATAGATTTCATTGGCAGTGCCATGGCCAGAATTCCATGGGCTTTTGCATCAATCTCAAACAATTTCTTATCCTCATCTGAGTATTGCTCCCTCCTCTTCGGAACCATTTGATTGGTTTCCGGGTTATTCACCATAGGCTTGTGTGGACCATGTACCACTGATGTCCAACAACCTGAGCTGTTAACAGACAGGTGATGGAGCATTCGTCGTTGCCATATGTTGTACTCATTCTAACCAGCATCGGAGGCTTGGTTGAGGAACTAGTATTGTGAGGATCATTGGAAGGGTAGTCATTTTAGGTCCAAATACAATTTAATTCAAGCTTTTAAAAGATTTTACACAGACCACAACAGACTCAATGAAAACCAAGAATAATCTAGGATGAATGACCAAAAACACAGAAAATTCAATCTCTATACCGTTTCTTGCAAAAATGCTAATTCAATCAAACTTGGATCTTGGATAGCAGTTTCAATGATCAATTATTAGATCGATCAATGATGAACCAACTCTGATACCAATTGACAGGATCAGTGATCTCAAGTTTGATGGATTAGAGTGTAACGCAGCGGAATAAGAACAAGAATTAGACAAATTATAGCAAGAATTTGATATTCGTATGCATTAAGAACAAATACGGTTGTAAAGAGAGAATATATTTCTGTTAAAAAGGAATGTTTCAATAATATCAAATGTTTCTGCTCAATCATTCACGATTACAATAAGGTTGATACTCCTTATATAGAGTGCAATCACTGCTGATATCACGGGATAGTGACATCTGGCAGATTGTTACAAAAATAACTAAAACTTAACAAACTACTAAATGTTCACAACTACTGAGAACATATCAGAGTGCTAAGTATAAAACATAAAACTACTATACGAAACTACTGAAACTACAACGACTGAAGAACAAGCTCTTCAGTCGTTTTACAAAACTACTGAAAAGAAAAACTAAAACTACTGAAAGAAAACCGTCACAACTACTGAAGAAGACCTCTTCAGCTGTTGTGACAACGACTGATACTTGGTCTTCAGCACTTGTCTTCAGACTTTGTCTTTAGCACTTGTCTTCAGACTTTGTCTTTAGCACTTGTCTTCAGACTTTGTCTCAGCACTTGTGTCTTCAGACTTGTTTTTTAGACTTTGTCTTCAGCACTTGTGTGTTCAGACTTTGTCTTCAGACTTTGTCTTCAGCACTTGTGCCTTCAGACTTTGTCTTCAGCACTTGTGTCTTCAGACTTTGTCTTTAGCTGTTGTGGACTTCAGCAGTTGTTGTGACGTCTGTGGGACTTAAGGTTTTTCTGATCCGGCTCATTGGTTCTTTTGGTCCAACATTATTTATAAAAGACAAAGAAAGAAGAATAAAGTGAAGAAAAAGAAAGAAAAGATATTTTACCCAAGTTAAGGGGTAAAAAGTGTCAAAAAGGATAAAGGTTTGAAAAAGTGGGTGTAAAAGGTGATGGCCGCCCATCACTCTCTTTACACCCACAAAATTCGAATCTTGGTAAAGAGAGAAAGAAAAGGAGCTAAAACGCTTGGATTTTTTGAAGAACAAGAAGAAGAAATCGAATGCAAGGTAAGAATTCATAGTTTTTGAGCGTTCTTAACTCGTTCTATCCTCGGTTGTGTGCTTATGTATGTTTGTGGTGCTCGGGTGTGTGTTTTGGTGGGTTTCTAGGTGTGAACTTGTAGCAAACGGGTTATGAAGGAAGTCATACCCAAGAGGCTACTAAGGTGAGTTCTAGAACCCCTCTTTTACATGTTTTAACTGATTTTGGGGCTGGAAATGCATGAATGTACGTTTTTGTAGATCCGGGTTTCATACCGGTATGTATGAAGGTGTGTATGTTGCGGGTATGGTTGGATTTTGGATTGTGTTCATGTTTGATTATGCTATGTTTGTGTTTCTATGGCTTAGAATGTAAGATTTAAGCCTAGAACATGATAGATGAGGTTTGAGGACTCAATCAGATGTTAAGTGTGACCTGGGCTACTCATGCGCCCAAACAGTAGCTCATACACCTAGCTTTTAGAATTTGCCTAAGTCTTGTTAATGCGGATGAACAAGTTCATGCAAATGAAAGTCAATGCAGATGAGTATTGACAAATGCGAATGAACAAAAAAGTTAATGTGGATGATGCGGATGAGTAAGTTCATGCGGATGAGTAAAAATGAAATGCGGATGAAGAAAGAGGAAATGCGGATGAACAAAGTGGAAATGCGGATAAACACTTAGAATATTTTTTGATTTCCAGGGGAAAAATGTTATGTTGGCTTTGACTTGTGAGGTTCCCGGGGGCATAGTAAGTTGACTTTTTGAGGTCATAGATGATGTGATGGGCATTGTATGATGATGATATGATGTACTATTGATGCTATTACATGATGGTATGTGTGGTGTATGTTATGTATCTATGATGATGCCCTGTATGGTGATGTTGTATGTTTATGTTGATGTTCCTTATTAGTATTTTATTTTCCAGTGGCTTTACGTTGAATGTTAATGAATGAAATAAAAGTATTATGTAAGGTAAAGTGGACGATAAAGAAAAGAAGAACATAATGACTGAATGCATGCATTAATGAGAGAGATGGTAAAGAAATTCTTCCAAGCACTGTATAGAGAAACACACTCAATGAAGAGTATTAGTTCAACGGGGTGTGGGATAGCTACCCCAGAAGGATGCACACCGAGGTCTTTCTTTGTGATTGACCATATGATGGAACCTTTGTCGCTTACCGTAGGTACTGTGGTCAGGCTGCTGAGCGCCATGATGGGGGTCTATGATAGACCTCGGCCAGTACCCTCTTTATGCATGACAGTGAGGTATAGCACATGACAATGGTACACCTGAATTTACCCTAGGTGTTGTGGTCAGGCTGCTAAGCGCCATGATGGGGGGTCTATGATAGACCTCGGCCCAGTACCCCCTTTATGCGTGACGATGGGGTAAAATTCATGGTTTTTGAAGGGATGTAAATAAGTGAAGATGAATGTACAAATGAAAGTAATTGATGGAATTGAATGAATGAATGATGGAGATAATAATGATATTATCTATATGTACGTATGATGTATGACCACATACAAATGTAAAGAACGGTTTAAAACGAAAGTGAAGTATGTTTTATTTTAAGACTAGATCTCACTTAGCAACGCTGGCTTTTTATGCATTTTCTAGTTGGAAGGTAAAGTTGTTGAGGATGGCACGGGGCAGCTACTTGGCTCTTTTGGAGGAGATTCTTTTGTTTAATGTTTTATGTGCGATGATTGGTCAACTGTAAGTGTCTCGGGAACGGGGTGTTACATGATATGGGCGAGACTGAAAGGAGAACAAAGCACAAGCATCAATCATTTACCAATCCCTAGAGGAGAGAAGAGAGGGGAAACTTGGATGAGGATGTTATAAGCAACCTCAACTCTTCTCTGGCTAATAAGTTGAGAATGATAAAGACAAAACTGACAAATCAAGAGTTGAGGGAGAAGAGGAAGGATGATATGTTGGAAGGAATGACGAAGATGTTGATTGACTAACAGAACCTGATAAAGAGGTTGTTAACAGAGGTGAATGAGCTTAAGGCTACAACCACCTCAAAGCAACCTCCAATTCCGAATACATCACACGGGTTAGTAAAAGAATCAAAGCCTTTCAACACATGTTTTTGAGTGTGGAAAAGAAGGTCATGTGGTAAAGAAGTGTCCTCAAAGACTTGCTAATGATGGTAAAGGCAAAACGAATTACTTCTCCGAATGTAAGTTTACATAGAATGTTCGAAACGGTAAACGCAACACATGTTGCTTCTCTGGTTGAAGAGGTGAAATGCACACATCTTTGAATTGTTGGATGGAAAACCCTTCATCAATATATTTTCATGTGAAGCCAATTTCACATGATTCAAAGAAGAAAATCACTAAAGTTTCAAAACCAAATTCTTATTCATCCTATCTTAAGCTGAAAATAATTTCCAAGTTTAATTTCTTTACCTCAAAAACCAAAAACAATTGGCGAATTAAAAAGAAGAATACAGAATTCGCTGATATTCAACAGATTGTTTATTGAAGCAGGTTACATATACTGTTGAAAAAGGAACTCCCAAGATTACGATGGCTGGGGTTTCTGATGTGCTCCAAATTATACATAAAAATCCTATCAAAAGCACATCAATTATTCCTTAGTATCTTCCTTAAAATGATGAAAATATACTTAAAAGTCTTCAATTGTGTTTTCAGGTGTTTAAAAGGGCAAGATGGACAAAAGAAGCATATTTAACAAGAAATTGAAGCGATCCGAGCTTTGGAGTCCAAGCATGGGGTCGTGTGTCATTAAGCACGCCCCTATGCGTTGCTACAAACACACCCCTCTGCTAAATTAACACACCCCCGTGCTTGAACATCTGACAAGGACAAAAGTACTATCCCCTAAAGGTAGACACGGGGTCGTGCCCCAAAAGGCACGGGGCCATGCCCCACGTCCAACACGGGGTCGTGCCCCATTTAGCACGGGGTCGTGCCCAACATAACCTGCATGTATGAGCCGACCAACATTCGTAAGCATTGTACTAGCACGGGGTTGTGCCTTTTAGGCACGGGGCCGTGCTTATACACTCAAAAAGCCTATAAATAGAAGCCTAAGTTGACCATTTTTGTCAAGCTTTGGTGGGAGAGTTACTCTGCAGAATTCTCTCGGGAATCAAGACTTCAAGGTCATTTGGAGGCTCGAGAGGTGCATACAACACTTGGAAGAAGCACGGGATCGTCTAAAAGCCATCCACGTGGATTATCGGTTTGATTGTTCCATTTCACCGATGATTACATATCTATCTTCTTTGTTATATGTTGTTATTTTCAAGGTCATTATGAGCTAAACACTTTTTATCATCTTAATCGGATGAAACTTATGTAATTTGTGATGAACTAATGGTGTGATAAATATTATGTTAATGTTACGGTGGTCTTGGGAAAACTTTTGATGGGTAGCATCTACATTTGAACGGGAAGTTATAAATTTATGGTTTGTGATTGTGATCGTCATTCAAAGTTGAAAGACTTTATGATTAACTTTCATTCGTGAAACCGGTCTTCCTAATAAATCCATGGCTAATGAACAGGAAATGGTTATTAGAAATCATATCAATTTAACTTTCTGATCATTTGCGAGTTCCCTTTTACTAGTTTGGAATCTTCAGTAGTTGTTACGGTTTTCTAAAATTAATGGTGTGTTAGGAAGGAACCTGATCAACTCTCTTTTTAAAATTAAGTTATGTTTTCAGAAATCGTATGTCAAATAGGTCACAAAAGATTTACCTACATTACTAAGGCTTTGATCTGAGCAGTAAAACTCAGCCTGACAGGATCAAGTCACTACGGCAACATGATAGACGAGAAATCGCGCTAGCTCATCTTTATAAACATTAATATAATTACATTAATCCATATCTTTAAATCACACCACCAATTCATCACGGTTACATAAGGGGAATCTAATTAGGATGATAACTTTTATTCCCTAGTTTTAAATCCAAACGCTTCAAATCTTAGTTTACTTTCTTTCTTTCATTGTTTATATTTAAATCCTAAACATCTTTCCAATGCAAATTATCATTTTCTTTAACAAAAACCAAATCTGATAGTCATACATCAAGTTTATTGAGTAGGCTAGGTGTGTCCACGGATTGATACTCGGTTCCTATCAACACTATATTACCACACGACAGGTACACTGCCTTTTGTGTGTGGTTTAGTATTAGTAATAAACAATTAAATCTGAATCTGTGCAATAAATCTTTATCAAAATATATATACTACCCGCACCCATCAAGTTTTTGGCACCGTTGCCGGGGACACACGGCAGTTTGAAAGACAAACTAAATTTTTGACTATCTTGTATATAATTTGTTAATATATTTTTGTTTAAACTTCATTTTTATTTTTAGGTAGTTTGCCCTATTTAGTTTAGTTACTTTTTCCTGATTCATTTTAAGCCTTAGTTAGTTTATGCTTCTTTAAGTTAGTGTATGTCTGACTCGTCTAGTTCTGAACTTGTTCCGCCTCTTTCGGAACCCGAATGACTTTTCTGTCAAAGATTGCGCACAAGATCACAACAAGCAGCACCAGTCATTGAAGAAGACATTTTGGAAGATACACCATGTGAAGAAGACATGGCTAACCAAGACGAGGAAATGAAGATGACACACTATGCCACACCGTCAATAGATGGTTATGAGTCTAGTGTTGTCCAACCAGCAATAGCAGCCAACAATTTCGAGATTAGGTCTAGTATTATCCATCTCGTAGAAAACTCTGTTCAGTTCCATGGGTTACAAGACGAAGATCCTAATGCTCACGTCTCACAATTCCTTCGTATCTGTACAACTTTCAAAATCAATAACTGTTCAGACGACGCCATTCGACTAAGACTTTTTCCATTTTCACTTCAAGGCCAAGCCATCGATTGGCTTGATTCACTTCCACCTAGTTCCATCACCATATGGGCGGAAATGGCTAAACAATTCCTTTTGAAATACTTTCCACCCGATCGCACTGCCAAACTAAGAAGCAGCATTACAAGTTTTCACCAAGACGACGATGAATCATTAGACGTAGGATGGGAGAGATATAAAAGTCTCCTTCGGAGATGGCCACATCACGGACTTGATCTGTGGCTGCAGCGTCAAACCTTTTACGATGCAATAAGTGGAGCCCACAAGCAAGCGGTAGACCAAAGTGCGGGAGGAGATTTCGGAAGTGTCACACCCACAGAAGCATACCAAGCCTTAGAAAGAGCAGGTAAAAAGAGCTTTGCCTACAATCCCTTAAGGACCAAACCTAGTTCTAAAGGTATTCATCAAGTAGACTCTGAAACCCTAATTGCATCCCAATTAGAAGCTCTAACCAAAAAATTCAAACAATTGCAAAGTGAGCTAAGGAAAACTCCAATATGATGCAACACATATGGAAATTCACACAAGACCAACGAATGCCCACAAGGCATTATGATGGTTGAAGATGTTGACTACGTAGGATGCCCAAACAACTCATACAACAACAACTCAAATTGGAGAAGCAACTCGAATTACAGAGATGCTGGTAATAACCAACAATCATCTGGATTCAACCGAAGGCCACCTTACCAGCAACAGAAACCATCATACCAAGGTCCAAGCGGTAGTAACCAAGACTGTGGAGCATCATCAATAGAAGACTTATTGCAGCAGTTGTTGCTAACCACACAAGCCACACATGAGTACATCTGGAAATCTAATCGAAGAAATGAGGATAGGTTCCAAGAAACAAAGCTGACATCAAAAGCAACAAGCATCATTGCAAACCATATAGCACCAAGTAGGTCAAATTGCATAATAGCTATCTTAAAGACCTCAACGAGCTCTACCCAGCAATATTGTGACAAACCCTAATGCTCAAGTCAAAGCCATCACCACTAGGAGTGGTAAAACCACTCAAGGTGATGCACCCTCATTACAACCCATCCTTGAAGAAGTAGAAACTGAAACTACAAGTAATGCGGGTGATAAGCAAAAGCAACCTGTTGTCATTGAAGAACCAACCAAGAAATACGTTCCACCACCACCTTATGTTCCACCACCTCCATATCCAGGTCGTTTGAGACAACAAAGAATGGAGGCACAATATGGCAAATTCCTTGGGTTATTCAAGCAACTCCACATCAATCTACCCTTGGTGGAGGCCTTAGCACAAATGCCAAACTACGCGAAGTTTCTAAAAGGTGTCTTGTTAAACAAAAAGAAACTGGAAGAGTCATCACACATAGTTTTGAATGAGGAATTCTCTGCAGTACTTCAAAACAAACTACCTCAAAAGATGACTGATCCAGGAAGTTTCACCATACTTGAAAAATTAACCTAGGTGAACCTAGACCTACCCGTATGAGCATCTAGTTAGCTGAGCATTCTGTCAAATATCAGAGGGGCATCATTGAAAATCTCTTAGTTAAAATTGACAAATTTGTATTTCCCGTTGATTTTTTGATCCTTGACATGGATAAAGACAAAAATGTTCCACTTATCCTAGGTCTACCTTTCTTAGCAACTGCTCGAGCTCTCATTGATGTTTGTACATGCAAACTCACGCTTAGAGTAGACAAGGAGGAAGTAACTTTCGATATAGGCCAATCCATGAAACACCCTCAACATGATGACTCACTCTATTACGTTGATGCTTGCGATTCGATCATAAGCTGTCATTTGGAGGAAACTCTTCAAAATGAAGCTTGCAACACTCAATTAATAGAAGTCCAAATCACTGAACCCATCTGTGAGAACCAAATCATCCAGAACTTGAAGTTGATGAAACAACACTTCATCAAGAAGCATTTGAGATCATTGAGCAAGATCTAGAACCGAAAGCCAACCTTCTATAAAAGACCCTCCAGATTTAGAGCTCAAAGAATTTCCATCTCATCTTGAATATGCTTTTCTTGAAAACACAACTCAACTTCCTGTCATAATCTCATCCGCCTTATCAATTGATGAGAAGAACAAGTTGCTCAATGTGCTTAAGGCACACAAACAAGCAATTGCATGGAAAATCATGGACATCAAGGGAATCAATCCATCATTTTGCACTTATAAAATATTGATGGAGGAGAACTTGAAATCCGTCATTCAACCTCAAAGACGTTTAAATCAGAGCATGCAAGAGGTGGTGAAGAAAGAAGTAATCAAACTGCTAGATGTTGGTTTGATTTACCCTATTTTTGATTCACCTTAGGTCAGTCCCCTCCAAGTTGTTCCAAAGAAAGGAGGAATGAATGTTGTAACTAACGAGAAGAATGAGCTTATTCCCACTCATACGGTTACTGGATGGAGAGTTTGCATAGACTATCACAAACTCAATGATGCCACAAGGAAAGATCACTTCCCTTTTCCTTTCATCGACCAAATGCTTGAGCGATTATCTAGAAAAATGTTCTATTGTTTCCTGGATGTTTTCTCAGGTTATTTTCAAATCCCTATTGCTCCCGAAGATCAAGAGAAGATGACATTCACCTGTCCATATGGCATATTTGCTTATCAGCGAATGCCCTTTGGATTGTGTAATGCTCCTGCTACATTTCAAAGATGCATGGTAGCAATTTTTCATGACATGATTGAACACTCAATGGAAGTTTTCATGGATGATTTCTCCATCTTCGGAAACTCATTTGAGCAATGTCTTGAAAATATGGAAAAGATGCTAGCTAGATGTGAAGATTCTAACCTTGTTTTAAACTGGGAAAAGTGCCACTTCATGGTTACGGAAGGAATAGTGTTAGGACACAAAATCTCTCGAGCAGGCTTTGAAGTCGATCAAGCCAAAGTCGACACTATTTCTAAACTTCCACATCCCACAACCGTGAAAGATATCAGAAGTTTCCTAGGTCATGTAGGATTCTACCGTCGTTTCATCAAAGATTTCTCAAAAATCGCTCGACCAATGACTCAACTTCTCGAGAAATAAGCTCAATTCGTATTTTCTGACGAATGCATTAGTGCATTCAATTGATTAAAGAGAGACCAGTAACTGCTCCAATCATGGTTTCCCCAGATTGGACGCTACCATTTGAACTCATGTGCGATGCAAGCGATTTCGCGATAGGAGCCGTATTAGGACAAAGGAAAGACAAGCAATTTCACCCAATTCATTATGCAAGAAAAACCCTAAACGACGCACAAGAAAACTACACCACCATCGAAAAAAACTTCTTGCGGTAGTTTTCGCATTTGATAAATTCTGCTCGTATCTCATCCTTTCAAAAACAATTGTTTACACCAATCATGCAGCCCTTTGTTATTTGTTCAACAAACAAGATGCAAAGCCAAGATTGATTCGTTGGATCCTTCTGCTTCAAGAATTTGACGTCAAAATTCGTGATAAGAAAGGAGCATAAAATCTAGCGGCTGATCATCTCTCGCGTCTTGAGGATTCAAGTCCTTCACAAACTGAGGAAGCCATAATAAATGACAGCTTTCCTCACGAATTCCTTATGCACATTCAATCCTCAATCGATGAACGTCCTTGGTTTGCTGATTTTGCAAATTATTTAGCAAGCGGAATCGTTCTCAAGGGAATGACTTATCAACAAAGGAAGAAGTTCTTTACTAATATTAAACATTACTATTGGGAAGACCCGTATCTATTCAGAATCGGTGCAGACCAACTCATTCGAAGATGCGTATAAGGAAGAGAAGCAGAACAAATTCTAAGGCACTATCATGAAGGACCCACCGAGGACACCATGGAGCAACCTTAACAGCCAAAAAAATATTTGACTCTGGATTTTACTCGCCCACGATATTCAATGATGCTCACAACGTGGTACGAACCTGTCATGCATGTCAAAGGGCAACCAATATCTCAACACGGGATGAGATGCCTTAGAAACCAGTTCAAGTATGCAAGATATTTGATATATGGTGTATTGATTTCATGGGGCCATTCCTGGTGTCATTTGGCAATCGTTACATCTTGGTAGTAGTTGATTATATTTCAAAATGGGCTGAAGCTCAAGCCCTGCCTAATAATGATGCCAAAAACGTTGTCAAATTCCTTAAAACACTATTCTCTTGTTTCGGTGCCCCCAAAGCTTTAACTAGTGACCGAGGAACTCATTTATGTAACAATCAGCTCGAACGAGCAATGGCGCGTTACGAAGTTCACCATCGCTTTACAACTGCTTACCATCCACAAGCGAATAGGCAAGCTGAAGTCACTAACCGAGGAATCAAACGAATCCTTGAGAAAACTATAGGTCAAAACCACAAGGACTGGTCTACCCAGTTAGATGATGCATTACGGGCTTTTTGAACAGCCTATAAGACTCCCATCGGCATAACACCGTTTAAACTAGTTTATGGGAAGTCGTGTAATCTACCTGTGGAACTAGAGCACAAGGCTTTTTGGGCACTTAAATTCACGAATTGGAGGAAATGAGGGAACAAGCGTACGAAAACGCTAGGGTTTACAAAGAAAAGACAAAGAAATTCCACGACGCTCGATTAAAGAACACAAAACGATTTCATGTAGGAGAATGTGTCTTACTGTACAACTCTCGTTTACGTTTGTTTCCCAGAAAGCTGAAATTATGTTTGTTTCCCGGAAAGATGAAATCACGTTGGTCTCGACCTTATACAATCAAGAACGTGTTTCTGAATGATGCCATTGAAATTTATAACCACATAGGTTTAAGTTTCAAAGTAAATGGTCATCGTTTGAAACCATATAACGATGGACCAACCAAGATTCCTTCGGAGGAAATACACCTCCGCCTCGACAAAAACTAAGTGTGGGGAAGGGTCATGCCGAAGAACCGAAACTTAAACGCAGCACCTGTACATAAATGTTTCTTACTTTTTAACAATTTTTAGGACTTTACAAGCACAAGCACGGGGCCGTGCCTCATCAAGCACACCCCCGTGTCTCTGACAAATTATTTTTCCACGATATCCGCGGACGACTCTAGAACGTTGCAGGTTGAATTTAAGATGAATTCTGACAAGCACAGAGCCGTGCCTAGCCAAGTACGCCCCCGTGTTCAATATCCACGACCTGTATATAAATACCACACTTGTTCCATTCTTTCATCACACTCATTCCTATTTAAAAACATCTGGAAAATGAAAGAATCAAGTCACGGAAGTTCCAACTGGAGTCCTGCGAAGAAACCATGTTTTGAAACACGAGAGCCGACTCAAGAATATTTCTTCAAGCTGCATGAACTAATCAAGCAACTGACTATATGAACCTTGCTGCATCCCAACGCTTAGCTAAACTTATCCAAAAGGTTCAACAGATGAGCGAGGAACTCATTTCCATTAACTGGCAGCTTGTGGAATTGAGCAACCGCAATTCTCACTATCCCATCCCAAACCCTCCACACGAAATGTGTAGAGGTTTCTTTTAGAAGCATTTCGTGATGTGTTAAGTGCGCTGTTGTGCGTTAAAGAGTCTGGTTTTGTTGTTTCAGACTCTCGGCTTTTAACGTATCATGTAACCGTAGGACCCTAGGAAATGTAATTTTCAATGTGGCTTGTGTTATTTAACTCTAGGACTATTTTTTGTATTTTTTCTGATGATTTGGAAGTGATAAAACTTAACCGGGAAAAATACATAACGCGCGAAACTAAAAAACGAAACAACAAAAGACTGAAACCAAACAACAACACATGAACACGGCCCCGTGCTTAAGGAGGCAGGCCCCCGTGTTCGACAAAAAATGACACAAGCTGACATATTTTGCTTTGTCTTGTTCCTCTTTAATTTTGCATGATAAATACCGATCTCAATTGCCTGCAAAGTCGTATCCACTTTCATTTTCACCTTGTTTTCCATTTTGCTTTCATATTTTCAAGAATTCTTTCAAGAGTATTTGATCAAGAGGTTAGTATGCTAATTCCTTTGATTATGAAATTCATTTACATGTAGTTGGGTGATTAGGTCTCTAAACAACCGAAATCCTAGCAATTATGTGTAAAGACTTGTTCTTAAACGTTTTATGAAATGATGAATTCTTTCAACCTACTTGTTCATGTTTATTCTTGTAAGTAGATTAGTGTTAATTAGTATGTTTCGTTAGTTATTAGTTTGTTTTCTTTTATTGTTAACAAGACTATCTTCATAATTCGTGGTGAAATATTTGTTAATCATGTTCAAGCATTCCCAGTGGTATTAAACATAAAATATATTTTTGGGTATCTTGAATTATTAACAAATGATTAAAATGTTAAACGTATAATCTTTGAGTTTTAAAGAAGAAAATGTTAAACCCGTGCTTAATCAACGATCTATAAACACAACAACGTGTGCTCGAGTCAAGATTCCATAACTTACCATGTTTACCGCACCCCCACGTTTCACAAAACGCACCCCCATGTTCACCAATTTTCCCTAGGATGATAAATTCTCAACTATTTTTTAACATGAGCTGAATCATTATGATGTTATGTCTTGAAAAACACATGATTTTTACTAACATCATGAAACTATTCAAGAAATTAGTTTTTTATAGATTAACTTATTTTTCAAATTTCAGGATCATGAATCATCCCTACTTACGTTTTGAAGGGAGCCGCGAGAGATGGTGTCATGATAGACTTCAAAGACTACTACAAAGGGTCGAAAGATCCCACTTACTAGAAGATGAAGAAACACTAGCGGCAGTCGGACAGCTAGAAAGATAAAATACATTATTGAGTGTCTAGTGGAAGTGTTTATTCTCACAAAATAGACCTTCCGTTTATGAACTAACTATTGAATTTTTAGCATCTTTCAAATTTAGAATGAAAGACTCTGACCCTTAGGATAATAATGCAGTTTCATTCAGACTTGCTGGACACTGACACAAAACATCCATTGCCTTGTTCGTGTTGGATTCTTTATGCCCAAGACACATAGAACATTGATGTGGTTAGTACGTTATGATCCAAGTCGGATCATACCCAATAACAAGCTTAGCAAACGCCAATTATTATTTAATTGATGATATGATCATGCAATTAAATGTATACACCAATTTAGAAAATGGGTTTTCTAAATAAGTTGCATATGAGATTGAACAACTTATATGTATATTCTGTTCAAGGATATTATTTGTAATGTTGTTTAATTTAGTTAAATAACATCAAATAATAAAAGAGTGTATGTGTTATATAATTAAAAGATTAATTATATATCTATTTTAAAACCACTAGTTTATAAAATTGAGTTTGGTTTTTGGGGGAAACCTCATCTAAAGACTACATTCGGCCGCCCCTTTTGTGGTGTGGGTCTTGATTGGTTTTGACACACCATTCTCCAAGAACAAAAACACACACTCAATCCTTTTCTCTCTCTCACATGCAAGAACCCAACATTGAAGATACAATCTTTCTCTCTTGAAGAAACCCATGGCTGGAAGCTTGTTCCAGCAGCTTCTTCTTTGGGTTTTGGTGTCCAAATCCTAGCAACAAAGGTGTTTGATTGATGCTTGTGGGTATGGATGCTTGAGGACACCTTTCCTTGGTGTTTTGGTCATTCAAGAAGCACATTTTCTTCATCCAAATTCGTTTTTCTGCAGCTCTACAAAAGGTAGTTTGTATCTTTTGTTTTGGTTGTTTATTCATCTTGATAGCTAGTTTATACACATATAAATGATCCTTATGTTCTTGGGTTTGTTGTTGATATGATATGAGCCTTGATTTTCAGATTATAAATGATAATATTAAGGTTTTATTTCGCTGCGTTTTCAAGTTTAAAGGTTAAACTACTTTGCTTTGGTCAACAAACCCAACAGTTCGGTGTCTATCTCGGTATCTACACGGAACAAGAAATGGAGGAGGAAGCAATATCTGGAATGCCGGCATACCATACCTTCCTGGACGAGGAAAGTAAAGACGCGGAAGGTGGTGCAATGAGGAAAGCATTTTGGGAGCAGATTGGAACCGGAGGGTTCAACTCGAGTAAAACAAAAAGCAGTGAGATACGAGACCCGCTGCTGTGATACATTCATTGGTTACTTTGTCATTCCATAACATCTCGTGGTCAAAGCGAGGGAGTTGTTAACTTGAGGGACTTGTTCATTTTATATTATATGGTATATCAGTTGCCATGTAATATTGGTTATTTGTTTTGTAATCTTTTTTCCAGGAATGCGATTGCAGGTGCTCCAACACCCATGTTTGGAGGAAACTGGATTTTGAACTTATACGAGAGCTATGGTTATAACACTGAGGGAACTGAAGGAGTGATGTCGGCATTGTTAGACTTGAGCATTTGTACAAGTATGTACATGGTGACAAGCCTACCAAATGGGTAGCCAAGATTCATGGATAAGAAGGGACAAATCTAGGATTCGGCAGACCCCAAAGAAATAATTATGGATCTCGACGTGCCAATACAACCGGAAGGAGCCGGAGTTGGATTTGTAAGTTCACGTACAAGGGAATTCCCAACCATGTTAGACCTTTATGAGTCGATACAAACAACCAGCAACCATGCAAGGCGATCATTTGAATATGCCCAACAAGCCTTCAACCGAGTCGAAAGTCTGCATTCCCGAGTCGATGACCTTAGCAACGATGTCACGTACATCAGTAACCGAATGTACCATGAGTGGGGGGATATCCCCCACCCTTGAAAACCTATCATTTTCAGGGACCCGACACAGTTCTTTTGTCCCAATCTATCTTTTAATTTATGATGTTTTTTTTATTTTTTGTGTTTAGGATTTTAATGCTTTTAATAAATTGGTGACATTTCAGGTGATACCTAGGATTCTAACAAAGCGAGACCAACCCAACAAAAGTGAAAAATTCATCATTTTTAGGGGAGTTATTTTCTTACCCTTTCTCGATCTTGAATATGTTAATCACATTGAGGACAATGTGAATTTTAAGTGTAGGGATGGGAGTAATGCATTTGACTTTGCTAAAAAGGTCCAAATTTAAAACTTTTAAGAAAAGATCACTTACCAAGTAATTTTTGTAACAAAAAGCCAAAAATTTAATATAATTTTTGATAAACCAAATTATAAATATACGTTTTCGGGAAATAAAGAAGTAAATTCATGACGTCCAAATAAAATTGAAAATGTTTTTTTGTGATATCCTTAAAAGTAATAATCTAATCTAGTAAAATATATAATCATATAAAATGAAACACTTGTACCCAATTCCATCCATATGTGAGTTTATTTTAAGCCTTAAATAGCTTTTTCAAATTACAATTCTACTTTCATTCTGGATTTAATTGAGGGTGCCATATGATACGTGTGATCAGAACTTGCTTTGGGTATGCATTTCAAGACCTTAATTAGTATTTGTTGCATAAAAATGATAGGTGACCTTAACCATTAGAGCCCCACCATGCTCTTTAACTTTCCCTATCCGAACATCAACTTTAGTTAGCCCCGTTGAGCTTAAACGTTTTTATCTTTCAATCACCCGAGCCACCATGTCACTTAACCAAAAAGCCTTCAACAAAACTCGTTATCGTTAAAGACACGTTTTTGGCTTGTAAAAAAATATTGGTCTTTTACCGGCAGACCTTAAAGAACTAGAATGCATTCTTTTGATTTCAATTTGCTTTGTTGCCTTCATCACGCAAAACCGAGACTTCCCCTAATCCACGAACAAATTTTCAATCTCACGTTTGACGCAAGAAAGAAATGGTGAGAAAGGAACAAGTTCCATCATTTTGTGGGATTTCAAAAAGTGCTATAAAGAGACGAGCAAAAAGATATGAAAGATGCCCGGATTGTGGAAATTGGTCCCATGATGGAAAATGCAAAAAGAATCAAACTAAATCTCAATACGAATAGATAGAACTAATCCGATTGGGTGTTATTAGGCTTCAAGCCGAACGATCCTTGAGAAGGAAAGTTTTGTGTATCTTTGGGTAAAACATAAAGTACGGTTCTTGAAAGCAAAATACGATGTTGACAATCTGACCTTAAATGAGTCCTCAAGTTATCATATCCCTTCTAGTTTGAAGTATTGTATAGGGCGCCTTTATTGTTGTCCTTGTAATTTATGTTAGAAAAATAAGCCAAGACCGTCGTCTTTAGCAATTAGCCGCTTTTTCCAAATATTCCATACCTGAGCCCAAGCCAAATTACAACCCATCAAAGACCTAATGATTTATGCAAGTAAACAACTAAGTAGGTAGAGATTTGATCCCTTAACAAGCATATGATTTCACACGCATTCATACTAGGCAATTGAGTGTATTAGTCATACTTAATCTTGATTATGACTCCATATATTGAGCCGAGTGTGAGCGCATCTTGTGAGAAGTGTGGATTTTTGCATGATAATAATCTTTACTAACCTATTGCTTGCTAGGATATCATTTTACATGTGCTTAGAATATATATATTTGGATGAAAATAATGTTTACTTGTGTATTTCTTTAAAGACATGTTTATAATTTGTTTTATTCGGTTTTTGGTGGATTTGTCATTTTAAATGATTTTTGCTTAAGGACAAGCAAAGTTCAAGTGTGGGGATGTTTAATGTGCTCCAAATTATACATAAAAATCCTATCAAAAGCACATCAATTATTCTTTAGTATCTTCCTTAAAATGATGAAAATGTACTTAAAAGTCTTAAATTGTGTTTTCAGGTGTTTAAAAGGGCAAGATGGACAAAAGAAGCATATTCAACAAGAAATTGAAGCAATCCGAGCTTTGGAGTCCAAGCATGGGGCCGTGCCTCATTAAGCACGCCCCCATGCCTTGCAAGAAACACACCCTGTGCTAAATTAACACACCCCCGTGCTTGGAAATCTGACAAGGACAAAAGTATTGTCCCCTAAAAGTAGACACGAGGACGTGCCCCATAAGGCACGGGGTCGTGCCCCATAAGGCACGGGGTCGTGCCCCATAAGGCACGGGGTCGTGCCCCATAAGGCACGGGGTCGTGCCCCACCTCCAACACGGGGTCGTGCCCCATTTAGCATGGGGTCGTGCCCGACACAACCTGCATGTACGAGCCGAAAAACTTTCGTAAGCATTGTACTAGCACGGGGCCGTGCCTTTTAGGCACGAGGCCATGCCTAAACACTATAGAAAGCCTATAAATAGAAGCCTAAGTTCACCATTTTTGGCATGCTTTGGTGGGAGAGTTACTCTGCAGAACTCTCTCAGGAATCAAGACTTCAAGGTCATTTGGAGGCTCGGGAGGTGCATATAACACTTGGAAGAAGCTCGGGATAGTCTAAACGCCATCCATTATGGATTATCGGTTTGATTGTTCCATTTCACCAATGATTACATATCTATCTTCTTTATTATATGTTGTTATGTTCAAGCTCATTATGTGCTAAACTTTTTTTATCATCCTAATCGGATGAAACTTATTTAATTTGTGAAGAACTAATGGTGTGATAAATATTATGTTAATGTTATAGTGGTCTTGGGAAAACTATTGATGGGTAGCATCAACATTTGAACGGGAAGTTAGAAATTTAGGGTTTGTGATTGTGATCGTCATACAAAGTTGAAAAACCGTATGATTAACTTTCATTCGCGAAACTGGTCTTCATAATAAATCCATGGCTAATGAACTAGAAGTGGTTATTAGAAATCATATCACTTTAACTTTCTGATCATTTGAGGGTTCCCTTTTATTAGTTTGGAAACTTTAGTAATTGTTACGATTTTTTAAAATTAATGGTATGTTAGGAAGGAACATGATCAACTCTCTTTTTAACATTAAGTTATGTTTTCAGAAATTGTATGTCAAATAGGTCACAAAAGATTTGCCTACATTACTAGGGCCTTGATCTGAGCAGTAAAACTCAGCCTGACAGGATCAAGTCACTACGGTAGCAGGATAGACGAGAAATCGCGCCAGCTCATCTTTATAAACATTAACATAATTACATTAATCCATATCTTTAAATCACACCACCAATTCATCATGGCTACATAAGTGGAATCTAATTAGGATGATAACTTTTATTTTCCTGGTTTTAAATTCAAACGCTTCAAATCTTAGTTTAATTTCTTTCTTTTATTGTTTATTTTTTAAATCCTAAAAATCTTTCCAATACAAATTATCATTTTCTTTAACAAAAACCAAATCTGATAGTCAAATATCAAGTTTGTTGAGTAGGCTAGGTGTGTCCACGGATTGATACTCGGTTCTTACCAACACTATATTACCACACGACGGGTAGACTGCCTTTTGTGTGTGTGGTTTAGTATTAGTAATAACCAATTAAAACTGAATCTGTGCAATAAATCTTTATCAACATATATATACTATCCCCACCCATTAGTTTCCTTTCAACCTAATCTGTTTATGAGTGCAAGAACAATTCAGGAGGTCTGTTAGCAATCCGGTTCACTAACAGTGATTGTTTCTAATTTAGATTTGAGGCGGAACGAACAGGCTAAGGTCATGGTATATTATCCACAATCTGGATTTATATGAGCACAATCATAGTTCTCACTTTACAATCACTATATATTCTTGATAATTCATTTCTTATCTTTATATCAGTGTAGTTTGGAAGACCTACTTTGGTAATTTTTTATTTTTGTCCCATTTAAATATAAAATAAAAAATATTAAATAAAAAATAAAAAAATAGGTTTGCAAAAATAAAAAATTAGGGGGAGAGTATAATAAAATCAAATAAAAAGAGAACTGGGAACTTGATTCGATATGATTAGAAAATAATTTTATATCATCTTAAAATGCTTGTTCTTGCATGACTTGTATTTTAAAAACAGGAAATGATAGTAATTGATGTTATTATTTGATTCACATCTTAATTTTCAATTGCAAATAAAAGAAAAACAAACAGATTTTTTAATGATATGTTTGGTAGACTCAGCCTGAAGAATAAAGTAGAAAGCAATATAATTATTTAAATTAAAATCTATGCTTAAGGATGTCTGGATTTATGCACTCATTTGACGTGCAAAAAAATTGAGTCTTGACAAAAATTGTTTTAATAATTGAACTTTCACCCACCATGTTAAAATTCATATAAACCATATCTTTGAGTTATGATTGGTGTATTTTTGTGTCTTGTGTTTGTGCTAATCTCATTTGCTGTAGGGAAGTACTGACCTAGAGTGGTGATCTCCTTTGTTGTACGATAGTACTGACCTGGAGCTCTTATCAGCACATGATTAAATGGTCATCTCCTTTGTTATACGTGAATATAGACCTGGAGCTCTCACCATTTTGGTCTAAGTTGTGTCAAATCATCAACGATGAATTCATCACAGAATGCAATATTCTATTGATAATCACTTGCACACTAATGCACAAGCCTTGTTCCATAAAGATCATAACAAAATTCCAAAAATCCTAAGGTTGGTGAGGGTTTTTGCCAAATGATTATGGGGTACTAGCATTCTAAAGTATTTAGTTGAACCTTAACAAATCATCTGCTTCTTGTTGTAAAGGAGAGGGCATGGGTTAAATAGACAAACATATCAGCAATCATTATTGATCTGTTTGAGAATTTCAAAATCTTTCAAAGACTATGATTAAATTAAGTTATCTATGTGATCTCATTACTTGTTGATGTTTAAATTCATCTTTGTTTTAAAGTATATCTTCAGGATGTGATCTCATGATTGATTCAGTTCTTGGTAATTAAAATACATACATATGTTGGACCAAAAGAACCAATGAGCCTGATCAGAAAAACCTCTAAGTCCCACAGACATTACAACTGCTGAAGAAGATCACAACAATTGAAGACATCAGCTGATTACAAGGTCTGAAGACAAGATCTGAAGATTTCTACTGAAGACAAAGTCTAAAAGTAAAGAACTGAAGACAAAGTCTAAAAGTAAAGAACTGAAGACAAAGTCTGAAAGTAAAGAACTGAACACAAAGTCGGAAAGTAAAGTACTAAAGACAAAGTCTGAAGCTATCAGCTAAAGACAACGTCTGAAATAGAAGTCTGAAGAACAAAGACTGAAGACAAAGACTGAAGACCAGAGTGATCAGTATTTGTCACAACAACTGAAGTCATTAACTTCAGTAGTTGTGATGGTTTTCCTTTACAGTACTTGTAATTTACCTTTCAGTAGTTTATAGTTTCAGTAGTTTTAGTTCAGTAGTTTTATGTTCTTGTACTTAGCATTCTCTGAGATGTGATCAGTTGTTAAGAACATTCTCAGTAGTTTGCATAATTTCAGTTGTTTGTATAATTCTGTTAGATGTCACTATCAAGTGACATCAGCAGACGTCACATTCCATATATAAGGTAGGTTGACCTAGTTGTAACAGCGTGACTTTCAGCCACCATGAAAGCATTTGAATGAAATATTCCTTTTACAGAATTCTCTCTCTCTATAACCGTGTACTATTCTATTGAATATCAATTGAGTTCTTGCTAAATTGTTTAATTCATTGTTCAAATTGCGCTGCAATCTACTCTAATTGATCAAACTTAAATCACTGATCCTAACAAACATACATACATATATGTATATACAAATATATATATACATACATATATATATATATGCACATGCAAATAAAATAAAAAATATATAAAACTGAATAAAAAATATTATAATATATAATAAAATAAAAAAATTATAATAGATTTTCATTTCAAATTCTTTTGGTTCTTCCATATTATGTTGTTAGAATTTTATCATTTTTCAAGCATTTCACAAAATCGCACACAAACGAATACGGGTTCGCTGTTTTCACACACAGATAAACATGGGTTTATTTTGTTAATAAAGAAATGATCTAATTAGATATGTCAAGACTATCTATGTTTGTGATTGTGTTTCAGATTTTTGCTGCAAGTGATGGTCGATTATCAGTTGAGCAATGTACCTGATTAGAGATACCAAGCTAGGAATTTCCTTCTATATCTTCTGATACACTCACGTATTGAGAGTTGGGAAAACTATTCATGTTCTGATCAATCTATGCACACATCAAGGGGGAGCACATAGATAAGGGAGATTATGAGATGAATAATCTTTCTCATCAGATTCAAAAAGCTTCAATTTGAAGATCTTTCTATGATTGACTTCTCGGTGTTGATTTTGTTTGAAGAAGTCGATAATGATAGACTAAGGGGGAGTATTTTTGGAGTTGTACAAGATAGTCTATATTATCAACATAGTTAAAGTCAACATCTCAGTCAAGGTTGTCAGGATCAGTGATCACAAGTTTGATGTAATAGAGCGTAACGCAGCGGAATAAGAACAAGAATTAGACAAATTGTAGCAAGAATTTGATACTCGTATGCATTAAGAACAAATACGGTTATAACGAGAGAATATATTTCTGTAATAAAGAATGTTTCTATAATATCGAATATTTCTGATCAAATCATTCATTTATTACAATAGGTTGACACTCCTTATATAGAGTGCAATCGCTGCTGTTATCACGGGAAAGTGACAACTGGCAAATCTATTACAAAAAATAACTAACTCTTAACAAACTACTAAAATGTTCACAATTACTGAGAACATATCAGAGTGTTAAGTACAAAATAAGAAACTACTGATAAGAAACTACTGAAACTACAACGACTGAAGAACAAGCTCTTCAGTCGTTTTACAAAACTACTTATAAATATAAAACTACTGAAAGGTAAACCGTCACAACTACTGAAGAAGACCTCTTCAGCTGTTGTGACAACGTCTGATACTTTGGTCTTCAGCACATGTGTCTTCAGACTTTGTCTTCAGCACTTGTGTCTTTAGCACTTGTGTCATCAGACTTTGTCTTCAGCACTTGTGTCTTCAGACTTTGTCTTCAGCACTTGTGTCTTCAGACTTTGTCTTCAGCACTTGTGTCTTCAGACTTTGTCTTCAGCACTTGTGTCTTCAGACTTTGTCTTCAGCACTTGTGTCTTCAGACTTTGTCTTCAGCACTTGTCTTCAGACTTTGTAATCAGCTGTTGTCTTCAGCTGTTGTGGTCTTCAGTAGTTGTTATGACGTCTGTGGGACTTAAAGGTTTTTCTGATCCAGCTCATTGGTTCTTTTGGTCCAACAAACTCCCCCTGAACCAATGCAGCCAAAACCTTTAACTTTATTGAGGTCCCACTTATTGTTGGCAGAATGGTTGGTCTTTTTCCTTCTTGATCAATTGAGAAGATGACCCATATAAGCACTGGCCTGGAAATGAGTCTCTGATGATTTGGTTGGCAATGTATGGATGGGAGCTCTGTATTGGGGAATCGGACACTGAGCTGTTCCCCCATCCATGAGACTCACTTCCCATGTATAAGCCTGTAGGATTCTCTGGTCTATGCTCTGAGAAACATAATTGTTCTTCCATGGTCAGGTTCTTGGCTTCACCATCAAACAATCCTTCACGCCCATATAGTTGTGAGATGTACTTGGCCTGTTTACCATTTTTGAGCTCAACTGTTGTAATATGTCTGTATGCAAACTCATCAGGATGAGTCCCTTCAAGTAACAGACTGAGCTCATTTTGTTTGAAGTTCTCAAGCCTCTTGTAGACTAACCCCTTTTTAATAATTCTATTCTCTAGCATCTTTTGGGGTGGTTGTTAGTCTCATAGGCCTTCTTGAAATCTTCTACAATCTCCCAGGGTGAAACTACAAGGACCACTGTGATCTCTTCATCTACGATCCTTTTTACTTGGCCCTTGTATCTCGAAGGAATGCCTTTCTTTACAATCCTGTGAGCCACCCTAGGATCAAGCCATACTCTCACCTTTTCCTTCTGATATTGAAATGTGTTGGCAAGGGTGTACAATCTCAGAGCTTCTTTCTTCATACTGATTATTGATGAAGAAGCAGCATAAGTTTTGTCTATGTTTTTCAGCATCTCATCATCATGAAGCTTTTGCTGCTGTTCTTCTTCTATCTTTACTCTCACAGCTTCCATCTGTGAGGTGGGAGTGATGGGCATAGGTTGGCTTTAGGCAAAGTTAGGACTGCAGAAAGAGGTAGCCTATCTTCTTCCTCATCATCCTCTTCTTCTTCTTCTTCTAGCCTCAACACCCTCTCTTCTTCTTGGGTGCATCATCGGCTGTTGGTTTTGAGGGTAAAGGAGTTGGTTTAGAGGGTTGTGGTAGTGGTGATTTTGAAGTGGGAGGTTTTGCAGGTTGTTCTAGCATTCTGTAGTGAGTGAGGCTTTTGAGTGTTTTGCTAGTTCCTTTCTGTTCCAGCACCTGCCTCATTTAGTGCTTCAATCACCAATCCCTTAGTGTATGCTTCAGACGAATAGATCTTGATGGTTATTGCCAAGATACTGTCCCTGGTCCATGACTTAATCTTGATCAATGATCTCCCAAGGTACTTTGCAATGAATCTGATCATGATCTCTAGTCTTTCTCTTTCTAATGCATCATAACTTGCCCATCTTGAGTTAATTTCTTCAACTTCAAGTCTCCTAATCTCTGAGTCAAGCTATGCAGTATCGAACCCCTGTCTATACAGTTGATCAATAATGGAGTCCATTGATTTACTGTGTGTAGCATCCACCATTTTGATCATCTCATCGAGTTCGAGTTCTTTTTCTTTTCCTTCAACCTTCCTCTTCTTATATGTGACATGAAAGTCTTGTGACTTTCACCCACTTGATCAATGTCAGCTCCCTTCACAACTCCTCTTCCTTCTCAGTCTCCTTTTCTTTCTTCCCCTCTATGCTCTTCCTCTTTGCTTTCACTGACTGACTCTCCCCCTTTTGGTTGCATTGGTTGCAAGGGTTTGAGTAGCAGAAAGCCTTATGCTCACAATCTCCTCCACCAGGGGTTGTATGATTGAGGGAAGCCTCTCATCCATGGTTTTGATCACAATGTCTGTGATCATTGGGGTGATGAGAGGTAGGGATTGCTGAAAGATAGCAGCTGTTTGCTCAGGGGTTCTGTCCCTGAGAAGCAGTGCCAGAAATAGAAGCTGGTGGCTCGGAAGTTTTGAGTGGCTGAGTGTGTGGGAGACCTTTAGGTGAAGGTGCCATCTGTGGGTTATGTTGGTGGCAGATGGACTTGCTTGTTGAGAGAATTGGTCAAGTAGTCTTTGTAGTCTACTGACTTCTTCCTCAAGAATTGTGTTCTGGGCCAGAACATCATAAAAGAAGCCCAGGTCATCACATCAGCAGATGCTGAATCACCTGACCTCCTGCTTGTAGCAGGATGTACATGCACTGGGTGTAGACCAGTTTTAGCATGTGCCCCTTTTTTTGGAACTGGGGACTTCCAGCCTCAGGACGATGTCCTTCATCAGCTGTTGCCTCTGGTGAGGTCTTAGCAATGTTACCAGCCTCAGTCTGATCATGTGCTGATTCAGAAGAGGTGGCAGCCTCACCAGATGTTCTGGTCTCCATATCCACACTAGGAGATAGAACAGTTAAACCCTTGTGCTGTGGGTTGTCAGAAGCATGTTGACCCTCTCCTCAATTGCTGTGGTTTTCCCTTGTTAGTGTTTGTTGGGGAGGAGGAGAGGCATGCAACTGAGTCAGCACGTTTGCAAATGAGAGTAGGACTTTGTGGGGTGGTTGCAGTGGGGATGGGGTAAAATCAATATGCACCTGGGGAGAATGGTGCTCTTCAATGGCAATCTCCTCAAATAAGGAAGATCCCAGATTAGCGGGTACCCCTTCTTTGGTTGCTGCAGGCTCCTTTTGAGAGGAATCCTGAGCGGCTGTGGTTGGTGAAGTCCTTGTATCCACTAGGGGGTTATAACCAGGGATATAGCCTGCGTTTGTGTTGCAGGGGCATCCTTAGGGGACTCATTTCCCTGAGTAGCCTTTTTTGTCTTCTTTTTAGTGGGTTTGGTGGGGACTTTGATTTGGAGGTGGTGGCTGTGGGTTCCAGGTGCGTGGGTTTGCGCAGCTTGGCAGCCATTTTGAGTGATTGGTCAGAGTTGTGCCGGGAGTATACTTCAGGCAATACAGCCATAGCAGGGACTCCCAGGCCAAAAAGTCCCTCAGCTTGAAGCTGGTTTTCAATTATGGCCATTATGAATCGAGGCTATAATATCCAACGGTTAGCAGTTTGTTTTTGGGCCATATCCTTGAGCTCTGAAAATTGTATTTCAGAAAAATTTAAAGGTTGTTGCTCAAAGGATGGAGTACATTACCTGTTCCCACCTTGTGGACATTTGATCCCATGATGAAGTCTTGGAGGCAAGGCATACATTTACCATATGAAATATGAGACGTTCGGCATCCGGGAAATGTTTCTTCAATAAGGTAGATGCACTCAGGTTACCCTGGTATCCATGGTGGGCAAATGATGGATCTGTTGTGCCCTTTGGATAACCAGTTGGGAAAGTAGCATCATCCAGATTAAGGGTTTGGCGAAGAGTGTCTGGAGTGATAACCACTTTTTGGCCATGGACAAACGATTGAAGAGACTCTGTGTCGTTCTCCTCAGAGACCAAGTGACGTTTGTCCAGAATTGGGTAAGGGATTCGGCATATATGGTGGGGTTTACCAGAAACACCGTTTTGTAGGGTGACTGAACCATTAAATCAATGGCGTTGTGAAACTTGGTCCAGTATGGCGATTTGGTGAGATGTGCGACACGGTTGTGTCGTGGTTTTAGTTGCAAGGTCGCCATTGATGAAGAGAGGGTAGAGAGTTTTTGAACGTTAGGTTTGAGAAGAGAAGATAAAAACTCTGAAGGTGGGATAAGGTATTTAAGGGTCGGGTTAGAAAACGACTGAAGGTTTTGGTGTGAGTCATCAGTTGTTGAAACTACTGATGACGTGGTATTAACCGTCAGACGTTGAAACAGTCGAAGTCTCTGATTTAGTCATCAGTAGTTATAAAACTACTGAAGACATTTTGACTTCAGGTGATGAAACAACTGAAGACTTGGTATTAGTCATCAGTAGTTGTGAAACTACTGAAGACAGTGGTTTTGTCAGCAGTTGTTGTAAACAGCTGAAGACTTGGTGTTAGTCTTCAGTAGTTGTAAACTACTGAAGACATGGTTTTGGCTTCAGTTGTTTTGAAACAGCAGTTGTAGAAACAACTGAAGAAAAATTACTCATCAGCTGTTTTCATCAATTCTTAGCTTTTCAGCTGTTTCATACTGTCCTCAACATCTACTCATCAGACTTTGCATCTGCTTTTCAGGTGTTTCATAGGACGTCAATACTTATCTGTTTGTACTGATTTTAGTAGTTGTAACTACATCAGTAGTTAGAACAGATAAAGTACTTCAGTACTTGTGAGGCATTTAGCCTTCAGTAGTTATAAAACTACTGAGGGTGAAAGAACTCATCAGTACTTATATGTGACATGGTTACCAATGATCACCAGTACTTATTACTGAGATCATCTGTAGTTGTCACTTATTCTAGCTGCAGCATACCAAGCCTTAACACCAGGTTGTGGAAAGTTGAACTATCCAAAGGCTTAGTAAAAATGTCTGCAAGCTCATCAGCACTAGGCACAAACATAGGATTAATTAGACCCTTTTCAAAACAATCTCTTATAAAATGATGTCTAATTTCTATATGTTTGGTCCTAGAGTGCTGGACTGGATTTTTGACAATGCAAAGAGCTGAAGCACTATCCATTAATAACAGAGTCTTAGTCTGTGTATGCCATAGTCCAAAAGTTGATTCTGAAGCCAGAGTACTTGGGATGTACAACTTGCAGCAGCAATGTACTCGGCTTCAGCGGTGGATGTAGCAACAGATGTTTGTTTCTTACTCTGCCAAGAAATCAAACGGTTGCCTAGGAATTGACATCCACCAGAAGTTGATTTCCTGGTCAACTTACACCCTGCATAGTCACTATCAGAGAAAGCAACTAATTTACAAGAGTGCCCAGTGGAATACCATAAACCTAGAGATTGTGTGCCTTGCAAATATCTAAAGATCCTCTTGACTACAATCAGATGTGACTCTTTAGGTGCAGCCTGAAATCTAGCACAAACAATGTAGCAAACATAATATCTGGTCTAGAAGCTGTTAAATACATCAAGGACCCAATCATACATCTGTAAAGTGTTTCATCAACCACTTTTCCTTTCTGATCTGTATCCAGTTGTGTGGTGATGCACATGGCGGTAGAACAGGGCTTACAGTTTTGTAAATCAAACTTTTCCAAAAGATCTTTTGTGTATTTGGACTGATGAATGAAAATTCCATCAGCCTTTTGTTTGATTTGCAAACCTAGAAAGAACTGTAATTCTCCCATGGCACTCATTTCAAACTTCTGTTGCATCAACTTTGTAAAGGCATCACACAACTGAGGATCAGAGGATGCAAAAATAATATCATCTACATAAATTTGAACAAGTAGATTATGCTGCACAGCTTTCTTAATGAATAAAGTCTTATCAATGGAGCCTCTAGTGAAATCATTTTCCAGAAGAAAGTTTGATAATGTCTCATACCAGGCTCTAGGAGCTTGTTTCAACCCATAAAGAGCCTTATCAAGCTTATACACCCAATTAGGATGTTTATTGTCCTCAAAGCCTGGTGGTTGACATACATAAACCTCTTCTTTAATTTTCCCATACAAAAATGCACTTTTGATATCCATTTGAAAAACTTTGAGTTTTTGATAAGCAGCATAAGCTAAAAACAATCGAATTGCTTCCAGTCTGGCTACAGGGGCAAAGGTTTCATCATAATCAATACCTTCTTCTTGTGCAAACCCCTAAACAACCAGTCTGGCCTTGTTCTTAACAATAAGCCCATTTTCATCAGTTTTGTTCCTAAACACCCATTTAGTGCCTATTGCACACTTACCTGGAGGTAGAGGAACCAGTTCCCACACTTGCTGTTTCTTGAACTAAAGAAGCTCAAGCTGCATGGCATAAACCCATCCATTGTCCTTTAAAGCAATGTGATAATTCTTTGGCTCTTGCTGACTGATGAAGAGAGCATAGAAGCAGAAATTTGAAAATTGACTTCTTGTTGATACGCCAGCAGTGATATCACCAATGATTTGAGACATAGGGTGATTCTTCAGATCTTGATACACAATGAGATCTGTGCAAGTGTTTGTAGCAGGTTCAGCAGCAACAGATGGTGATGGTAAATCATTTCGTTGAAACCAATCAGTGGATGGCAATTCAAAGGAAGTTGAATTTGAAGAAATCTCATTAGCATTTGTTGTGGATGGTGCTACTGGAGCTACAGGAACATCAGGTCTAGCTGAATCAGGCAGTTGATCACTAAACCTGAAGAGGTGAGTACTGCTATCATCATGGCATCAGCACCAGCAGTACCACCAGGTGGTGAACCGTTGACAGGAGCAACAGCAGGAGTTTGATAAGGAACATATTGCAGTATGTCCAAATCAAATAGCTCCACAGGGCTTTGTGGAATCTTGTCCTTATGAGATTCATTAAACTTAACATGCAGAGTCTCTTCAACCATCTTTGTTCTGCAGTTGAAGACTATGTATGCTTTGCAAGTTGATGAATAACCAACAAAGTACCCTGCATCCACCTTAGGATCAAATTTTTGGAGTTGATCCCATGTGTTGAGAATGAAACAAGGACACCCAAATGCTCTGAAGAATGAAATTAGAGGGGCCAAATGATGAAGCACTTCATATGGACTCTTCATCAACCTCTGATTTACTAGAACTCTATTCTGTACATAGCAAGCTATATTGACAGCTTCAGCCCAAAAAGTCATTGGCAGTCCAGAATCAGCCAACATGGACCTTGCAGCTTCAATAAGGGTCCTGTTCTTTCTCTCCACTACTCCATTTTGCTCAGGAGTTCTTGGGTTGCTATACTGCCTCTTGATTCCCTTTGATAGGTGAAACTCATCAAGTGTGTGGTTTCTGAATTCAGTACCATTGTCACTCCTCACACACTTAACTGGTAGGGAATACTGCTTCTCAACGTGTAACACAAAGTTCATAATGGACTGGGCAGCCTCATCCTTTGAATGCAAGAAGAAAGTCCATACAAATCTAGAGTAATCATCCACAATTACCAGACAGTATTTCTTCTTAGCCATACTCATCACTTTCACAGGACCAAAGAGATCCATGTGAAGAAGCTGTAAGTAGGCAGTGGACTTAGGTTCTTCTATGGAGGGAAATGAAGCTTTGTGCTGTTTTCCTTTTAAACAAGCAGTGCAGTTATCTTCACACTTGAACTCCTTCATAGGCAGTCCCCTTACTAAACCACGGTTTATCAGCTGATTCATGTTTTTGAGATTAACATGACCCAGCCTTCTATGCCATAGAATAGATTCTTGGGGGGAAGCCTTGGAAAATAGGCAAGGATGGCCTTTGAGATCTATTTTCTTGGAAAGATCTAAGGCATACACTCTTCCTGTCCTGTTGGCCTTTAGGAGAGTGTGTTCATCCAGCACCTTATCAATCAAACTTAGAACTTTGGATGACAGAATCCGACAGTTCTGGCTGGTGAAAAGAGCAACATGGCCTTTGTCACACATTTGACTGACACTCAAGAGGTTGTACTTGAGATTTTCCACATGGTTAACATCATCAAACTTTATTTCCCCATTAGAAACAAAGCCTTTGCCGATGATGTAACCCTTTGCATCATTGCTAAATGAAACAACCCCTTCCTTCCTTGAGAGTAGTCATTAAGAAGTGATCTATTTCCTGTCATATGCATGGATCCTCCACTGTCTACATACCAGATGCCTCTGAGGTATGTTGAACAACCCTGCACAATACAACAAATTAGTTAGATTTTGAGACCCAAACCTTTTTGGTCTTGGGCCTGTTCTTATCAACACATGGTAAACTAACATGTTTGTTGGAAACAACAGCCTGAGAGGAAGAAACTGGTGAAGAAAAGGAATCCTTTGGCTTGGACCTCCTTTTCTGTGGTTTCAACATAGGAACACCTAATTGGTTAACTCTTCCCAATAGATGTTGAACCATCATAACCAGCTGTGTCTGATTTTGTGATAAGGCTTTCACACATTGGCATTGGAGTTTGATAAGTTCCTATGTTGCACCATCTTCTTTTGAGCAATCTCAGCTGTTGCCTGTTTAACCTCTTCCTTTTTGGATTTCTGTTTGGACTTAAGGGTTACAGGATTTGATGCTGCTGGTACAAATATGGCTCCAAACTCAGTTTTCATTTTAACCATTTTCTCTTGAATTTCTCTTTATGTTTGAGTTTGGATCCCCTTTTGTACCAACAATCATCTGTAAGATGATTGAACAAACCATATACTTCACATGGTTTCTTCTTCATCTTATGATGATCATCAACTAAAGAGGATGAAACTACTGAAGACTGGCTCTTCAGTACTTTGGAAGCATTATTTGCTTTCTTGACTTCCTCTTTAGTAGTCTTCAAACTCTTTCTACTGATAGTTTTCTTCTCTTCAGTGCTGACAGTAGTTGGAGTTTGAACTTCAGGTGTTAATCTTGCTCTCAAGTCCTTTCAGGACTTTCAGAAATAACTCCTGAGTTGATCATCTCTTTTATCATGTGAGTGTTAGCAGTAGAACCATCAACATCAGCTGATGGGTTCTGAGATGGCTTAGTGTTGACTTCAACTTGTGATGATGCTTTATCAAAAAGTAAATCACATGATGAGGTGGATTGGTTATTGCTTTCTCCATCAGATTTCACTTCTGCTCTTGAAGCAAAATCTATAGGAGGAGCAGTGTGATTGTTACCAATACCAAACTTCACATTGGAAGCAGATTGCTTACTAAGAAGCATTTCAAAACCTTTGCATGATTGTACCCATCGATCACACTCTACTTGGGTGACTGCAAGGGTTTCTTTGAGACTTCTCTAGTCATCCAGAATAACCTCTAGCTTAGCCTTTTCATCATTTAATTGGCATTTAAGCTTATGAATCTCATTATTTTTACTATTAAGAGCAGACTCAAACTCAGCTTTTCTTTTGGAAATGGTTTTCTCAAACTCAAGTTTTTGATTTATTAATGCTACATTTGCCTCTCTAATGGAGACAAAGGCAACAATGCATGATTCAGAACATAACTTGGCTTTAGCCTCTGAAGATACCTGAGTTACCTGTGAAGATGATGCATTTGAGCAGGAACCCTTAGTAGACTCCAAGGCCATGAGAGCCAGATTCCCAAAAGGACTGTCACCACCATGTTGACCAGCACCTGTGAACAGCTGTTCATGACCAGACATGCCATCCGGTAAACTGCTCCAGTCAACACCTCCAGGGGTGAAGAAGCTGTGTTGTTGAGGTTGAGGAGGTTGATGAGATTGAGATGGTTGAGGTTCTGGTAGTGCATGAGGTTGTGGTACTATAGGAACTTGAACTTGATTTGACTGTGGCATGTAATAACAAGGGTAAGAATATGGAATTTGACCCTGAGGAACAAAATATGCAGGAGATTATGGTTGAGAATGATGACTAGAGTTGACAGGATGTTGCCTTTGTGTTGTTGACTATTGCCAGGGAAAGTCACAAAAGGTGCAGAGGAATTAGATCCAGATGATCTACATTCTGTAGCAAAGTGTCCAAGCCTGTGGCATTTGTGACACTTCAACTTACTCTTGTCAAAACCAACTTTGGTTTTGTCAGAGAGTCCTGGGAAATTTCTTCCAGTTCTTTTGTAGAACTTCTTAGATCTGATATTTACCAAGGCCATTTGGCTCAAAATATCCATCTCTTCTAAGTCGTCATCAACAATCCCCTTGAGATCATCCATGATGAAGCATAGATTGTCATTATTACATCCAGTGAACTGACTATCAACACTCACAAATGCAGAATCAGAAGTGTTTGAAGAGAAATCAATATGCTCATCATACTGGCATTCAGATGAAGCATATTCTAACTCATGACCAACCAAGGCAGTGTTGCCTGGTACAAAGTCTTTCAGTGAGCCTTCCAGATGAAGACAGTTTTCATTTCTGTTCTATCTCTCTGTCAAATGTGAGCAATTTCCCATGGAGTTGGGTGAGAGATAGTTTGTCCAAATTTGCACTGGAGCGTAGGACAATAGTATATGTGTCCTATCTCTCAGGCAGTGATCTAAGAAATCTGTTATTCATCTGGCTATTGGTGTACTCATGTTTGACCATTTTTAATTCAGAGATCAAACAAGAGATACGCTCGAACTATTGAGTCCGTGTCTCACCCTTCCTATGAGAGAATGTCTCATATTGTTGGGCAAGGATTTCTCTATTATTTGCCAAGACCTCATCTGTTCCTCCAAATTGTTCTTTCAAGGCATTCCAGAGGTAATGGGCAGTTTCATGATGCATTAGCCCAGAATAGATTTCATTAGGCAGTGCCATGGCCAGAATTCCATGGGCTTTTGCATCAATCTCAAACAACTTCTTATCCTCATCTGAGTATTGCTCCCTCCTCTTCGGAACCATCTGATTGGTTTCCGGGTTATTCACCATAGGCTTGTGTGGACCATGTACCACTGAAGTCCAACAACTTGCGTTGTTAACAGACAGGTGATGGAGCATTCGTCGTTGCCATATGTTATACTCATTCCTAACCAGCATTGGAGGCTTGGTTGAGGAACCAGTATTGTGTGGATCATTGGAAGGAGTTGTCATTTTGAGTCCAAATACAATTTAATTCAAGTTTTAAATGTTTTTATAAAGACCACAACAGACTCAATGAAAACCAAGAGAAAATCTCAGGATGAATGACCAGAAAACACAGAAAATTCAATCTCTATAACCGTTTCTTGCAAAACACAAGAATGCTAATTCAATCAAACTTGGATCTTGAATAGCAGTTTCAATGATCAATTATTAGATCGATCAATGATTAACCTGCTCTGATACCATTTTTCAGGATCAGTGATCACAAGTTTGATGTAATAGAGCGTAACGCAGCGGAATAAGAACAAGATTTAGACAAATTGTAGCAAGAATTTGATACTCGTATGCATTAAGAACAAATACGGTTATAACGAGAGAATATATTTCTGTAATAAGGAATGTTTCTATAATATCGTATATTTCTGATCAAACCATACATTTATTACAATAGGTTGACACTCCTTATATAGAGTGCAATCGCTGTTGTTATCACGGGAAAGTGACAACTGGCAGATCTATTACAAAAATAACTAACTCTTAACAAACTACTGAAATGCTCACAATTACTGAGAACATATCAGAGTGTTAAGTACAAAATAAGAAACTACTGATAAGAAACTACTGAAACTACAACAACTGAAGAACAAGCTCTTCAGTCGTTTTATAAAACTACTGATAAATATAAAACTACTGAAAGGTAAACCATCACAACTACTGAAGAAGACCTCTTCAGCTGTTGTGACAACGTCTGATACTTTGGTCTTCAGCACATGTGTCTTCAGACTTTGTCTTCAGCACTTGTGTCTTCAGACTTTGTCTTCAGCATTTGTGTCTTCAGACTTGTCTTCAGCACTTGTGTCTTCAGACTTTGTCTTCAGCATTTGTGTCTTCAGACTTTGTCTTCAGCACTTGTGTCTTCAGACTTTATCTTCAGCACTTGTGTCTTCAGACTTTTTCTTCAGCACTTGTGTCTTCAGACTTTGTCTTCAGCACTTGTGTCTTCAGACTTTGTCTTCAGCACTTGTGTCTTCAGACTTTGTCTTCAGCACTTGTGTCTTCAGACTTTGTCTTCAGCACTTGTCTTCAGACTTTGTAATCAGCTGTTGTCTTCAGTTGTTGTGGTCTTCAGTAGTTGTTATGACGTCTGTGGGACTTAAAGGTTTTTCTGATCCGGCTCATTGGTTCTTTTGGTCCAACAAAGGTCAACAAAAAAGTCAAACGCCAAGTTAGAGACGAAGAATCGAGTGAAGATATTGAAGATCTATTGTCTTTTGATACATGATTGTAATAAATATATTTTGTGTGAACAAAATATATTTTACTTTGTTTTAGTCATGTTTTAATCAACTCTAATAGTCTGGGGGCTAATTGTAAATAGTGAAAGTTTGTCTAGACTATATATATAGCTTAATTGTAATTAGAGAATGTTAATGGTTGCATGACCAATTAATTGAGGGATTCATTTGTAAACATTATTCATTTGCAATCAATAGAGATCAAAGGGATTTGATTGTGTTTATCTTATTTTGATCTATAATCTTCATGTTATTTGATTCAAGTGTTCTAGCTGGGCTAACAAATGGCTTTATCATAACAACATCGGGAGGCGGTGATTCGGGTAAAGGATGGAGCCAAAATGAATTTTTTGATCCTATGGAAGTACTTTTGTTTTGCAATGAAAATCTAGTGGTTTTGTGTGAAAACCACATAAAGACTGGGGCAGGGGCAAAGATGAGGAAAGAGCTAAGCCTATTTATGGAGATTGCCAACAAAGCCCGAGGGGTTAGGGTTGAAGTGTGAGAATTAGCTGAGAGGATTCGGGAGGTGGATGAGGTGAGAATGGATGTGCAGGATTTGACTAGACATGTTGAAAGATCAAATGCATATGATGAAGAAGTGATTGCAACAGGAGCCAAAGCTAAAAGCAAACCAAAGGCTGAAGAAGATACTGGAGCTAGAGCGCCAAATGAAGAATGATTAAGATGGTGAGATCTAACCTAGAGGGAGTATTGAAGATCAAGAATGGGTTGGATTCACCTAAGATTAGTTTTTGTTTATGTTTAATTGTAATAGGTTAAATGTTAGATTTCATTTGTAAGTACTTTAGTTATTTTAGTTTTGTTGTCAAGTGAAACTATGAAACAAGGATGATTTGGGATGGTTAGATCTCACAATCAAGAGCCTAAGAAGCTCTGATACCAATTACATGATCAGTGAATGTCTCTTAACACAAGTTTATCGCTCAAACTCACTTGATCTCACTTGGATAGATGAAGCAGAATCTCTAACTAAGTTGACAATAATATAATAAGTATATGAACACAAGAATGGTTTTTCAAGATACTTGTATCTATTACTTCTTCACTCTGTATTACAAGATCTTACAAGCATAACTTGATGAGTTACAATGAGAAACTATATATTGTACTATCTACAGTCAATTATACTTGGATAACCAACTAGGATTTACAACTAGACATATACTACATTGCTAAAAGTAAAACATCTAAGATAAAATACTATCCTAGACTAGGTAGTCATGACATGTCCATGAATTACCTTTTGTCAGCAACTAAAGTTAGTTACTATACAAACTGATAAAAGGTGAATAGTGGATTAAAGTATGGTCAACTACATGTGCGTGGGAAAGCGCCATGGAGTATATCAGAGTTGGAAGCGAGTGTTAGTGGGACCATACATTTGTACAATGGTTCACAGTTGGTTCTTCCGAAGCTTAAATGGCTTTGGAAGAATAAGTTCTTTCGAAGCCATTTATACTTCGAAAGAATCAACTTCTTCTGAGACTTCTACAAGTCTTCATGACTTTGTTCTTTGGAAGACTTTGTCTTGGTTCTTCTAGGATTTTATACTTTGCAACGAGAACTAAGTCTCGAAAGACTGAGTTCTACCTTCGGAAGTTCTTCATTCTTGAGCTTCGGAAGATCTTCAACTTGTCTTCAAAAGAGTAGTTTTGACTTCGGAAGACTTCTTCATTTGTACTCAATATCTTCTAAGTGTTGTTTTGTTGCACCAGCCTCATATGATCCAACATTATTATTATTATCTACTTTAATAGGTTTTGTTAAATTGTAGCTTGTGGACACGAAGACAAGTCCCAAATAAATAAGTACATCAATAAATGCTCACTGTGACGGCTCACCAAGGCAATTGTAAACCTCACCACAAATTGCCACCGAGTCATTGTTATTCTCCAGAAGTAGTATTTTATATTAATTTAGTTTTCTTTATAATGATATCATAACTTTTTCTTATTTTCAATGGACGAATTAGATCAATTTGAACAATACCGAATTCAAGATGAACAAGTCATTGAATCCTATCGTCAATGAATATGGTAATGAACAACCTAATACACACACACATAATATATATATATATATACACATATGTATAGATAATTAGTTGTGAATTAATGTAGTTTTAGAATATTTCACAAGATCTTAATTTACAAATGCCCATTTCAAAGCCAAAGTTTAATGAAAAACAAAATCAAAGGCCTAATGAAAGAATAATCAAAGCCCGGAACAAGATCAATTCTAAGCGGTCTTCACATATTCAACACATGGTTGCATGATTAACAAAGATTTATGGGGATAACATTAGCAATGAGTGAAGATCATGATTAGGTTGGAGTCACCTTACTTAGTGTCTATTTTGCTTATTAATGTAATAGGTCTTATGTTAGCTTACTTAGTTTGTTATTCGTATTTGTGTAAGTTTTATGGCCCAACAAAACTATGATCGAAACTATAGTCTTGCTCACAGTCAAGAAACCTAGTTAACTTGACGAAACTATGTTTGTTGCTACGCGAAACTAGGTCATGGGCTAGACTGTTTCGCTGACAGTTACCTGTGAAACTATCAATGAAACTATGTTTGCTTATATATACAAATGTTTCTCTCATCGTTAGCATGTTTTGAAAAACGCTATGTAACATCCGCCGAATTTCAAAATTATGAAACCAAACCCGAACTCACTTTGAACTTTCAGACCATGAAAAATATCATATTTAAAATTTTTAATATTTATTTTATTGAATCAAACGCGTTAAATGTGCAATTTAAGCAATATTGAAAATTGTTTTATTCATTTTATTATTTAAACAAAGAATAATAATTTATTTATTTATAAATAAATCCTTTTCATAAAAGTATAAATCTTTATTTATCATTTTACATAAATAACTAAATGGAAAAGACTTATTAAAACTTATAAAGTTATAAAATAAATTTTAATAAACTTATGAAGTTTTAAGAGGAAATTAAGTTGCTTGAAGTGGAAATTAAAAGGGGGTTGAATGACAATTTGAATCATTTGGATTTATGAAGACTGAGAGGAGGAGATCAAAGAAATATAAGGACTGGGTGACAACAAAAAGGAAGATTGTGTTGAGATTGAATTCGGTAAAGATCGTGAATAGGGTGAGATTACCTTATCCGTTTCCCCAAGGCTACAAAAATTTGAGAAATGGTTCTATGACAACAACACTTGGGAAGCTATGATGAGAGTAAAGGATAGAGTTGAGATAAAAAAATTTGATCCTATGGAGGTCTTCTCGTTCTATGATGAAGATTTGGTGGTTCTGTGTGAGAACCACATCATGGCTGCAGTTGTAGTTAAAACAAGAACTGAAGCAAGCCTATTCAATTATTCATGAAGGTTGCTAATAAATCTCGGGGAGTGAGAGGCAAAGTTAGGGAAGTTGCTGATATGGTTTATTAAGCTGATGAAGTAAGGATGGAAGTGCATGAGCTTCCTAGAGAATTTGCATGAGCTAGTGCACATAGAGAGGAAGCTAGTACAACTGGAGCTGGAGAGGAGATATCTACAAAAGTTGCACAAGAAGCAGGTATCGCCAGAGCTCAATCAAAAGATCCCGTAAGTGAGGTCCAACCTAGGGGGAGCATTAAAGATCAAGATTAGGTTAGACTCTCACCTTACTCAGTGTATATTTTACTTATTAAGGTAATATATTTTATGTTAGGTTACTTAGTTTGTTATTTGTATTTGCATAAGTTCTATAGCCCAGCGATATGATGAGCGAAACTATAGTTTTGCTCATAGTGAGATGACCTAGTTATCTCAGTGAAACTGTGTTTCATCGCCGGGCGAAACTAGGTCATGGGCTAGACAGTTTCGATGTCCAGCGAAACTGTGAGCGAAACTATGTTTGCTTATATAGAAATGTTTCTCTCATTCTAAGCATGTTTTGCAAAACCCTAATACGAAACATCTTTGTTAAAATTTTATTTTGTTGGTTGGAAGCTTATTGTATTCATCTTGAGCCTTTGTTCTTGTAGATATATGTGTACCTAGTTTAGGAGATTAATGTAAAATGTCTTTCATGTCTTACATATAATGGGTATGAATGAAATACAATGTGCGGTTAATGCTTATAATGTTTAATATTTCATTGTTTATTATGTGATAAGGCATATTGAACTAACTATATAGGTTTGAGGTTATTGTACATGGTTCTTAGCCAATAATGATTGAGAAACATGTTCAAACTTAATTGTGTGAAGTTCTCATGTGAATGGACCATGTTAATGGACCATACACATGAATACTTCATGCTAATGAACCAGTCGCACGACTGAACCAGGAGACTGGATCAGTCGTCCGATTGAGACATAAGATTGACTCAGTCGCACGAGTGGACCTCCAGTCATGTGGATAGATCAACCGCATGCTTCAGTTCCACGACTGAACCATGCTAATTCATGGAAAAATGTAACAATTTGAATACCTACGCACATAATCCTACCCTAGCCGTCTAGAGACTCAGGAAAACCTGTTCCAAGTTCATAGATCACAGTTGATCGTGTTCTAATCAATCATAACGTTTCATTAATCATTAGATTGATCTTAACTATGTTCTCGCTGATTGGATCGCCAATCAAATAGGATTCCGCACTATTTGAGTTGGTATACGCGTAGAATCAGTTAGTACTCCGTACGTACAAGGTCCTAACAAGTGGTATCAGAGCTTTGGCTGTTGATTTTGCGTGTGATTCGATCGTTTTGGTGTAAACAGCACTTTTTTTCACCCAAAAACACCATATTTTTTAGTAAAACAATGTTTTTGACGTCTCCAGATCAAAAAACTCATGATGATGAAGGACAGGACTGGAGCTTTCGGTTTGTCTCACAAGGAGAATCCAATATCGCTAGTGTGGAAGAAATAGATGATGATTCTGCTAGTGAAGGAGATATTGCAGTTGAACTCGCGATGTCAAACACAAAAGAAACTGCACCAGTGGTCAATTACCTGCCTAAAGAAGGGAAAGCTACAATAACGTCAGAATCACCAGAACTAGAAACACCAGACACTGCATTGATGGTTGATTCATCAGAACCCTCTCAGGTAAGTACTACTGACCAACTTTTTAATAATCATGCTTGTTCTGACTGTAATAAATTTAGGGAAAGCATTGATTTAAAATTTTCTAGGTTATTAGATCATAATGATAACTTAGTGGAGGACTTGGAACTGTGCACTGAAGCTAATAGAACTCTTAAACAAAATGATCACAGTTATAAAGAAAAGATTGCACTGTTAAACAAACAACTTAGGGAAACCAAAGTTGTAGCTTTTAACCAATCAAATGACATTAAGTTCTATCTTAACTCCCTAGAGGACACTAAGAAACAAAAGGTAGCTTTAGAAGTAGAAGTTAATTCCTTAAAGCAAAAACTGCATAGTTGGACTAGTTCTTCACACATAGTCCAACACTTAGTGAGAGAGTGTAATAATGGGGAGGGATTGGGTTATAAAGTTGTTCCATCACCACATGAGACCTTGATGAATACTAAAAGTAAACCAATTAAAAACAATCCAATCAAGGATCATGTGGTGTCCACTCCTCTTGTAAGTGATCCAGATTCTACATGTACATCAAATGTATCTGGTACTAAGCAAAAGGAGGCCACTTCAGAGGCAAAAGGTAAAATGCCATGTGTTAATCTGGAAAATGAGTTTGAAAAGGTTAATATATAAAGTCTAGGTCAATCAAGTTTAATTCTGAACCCAAAAAGACCAAATAGGTTAACCACCCACGCTTGTCAACTCTAAGTCCAGGGAAACAAAAAGGAAAAGATGTTAAGACTGTTAAAGCAATTAACTTTGTTAAAGCAGACAAAACATCTAAACAAAAAGAAACAAAACCAAGTAGAGTAAGGTCACATGTGTGTCACATATATCTCCACAAAAAGTGTTAAATCGTAAAGTCGAAAGCAGATCATGCTATAGCTGTGGAGAGTATGGACACATTGCGTCTCATTGTCCTTATTATCAGACACCAAGGAGGAAAGTTGAACTTCGGGAACCAAAACCTAGCTGTTTTAAAATGAACTTAGTGACACCACCTAAAAGAGATAGTGAACCTACAGTTCAACATATTAGCCGGTCGTCTGTTTATCACAAACAGGCCTTACACAAAGCTGGCTTATGGAAAGAAAAATCAACCTCATTGTCTGATAATAAGACTTCCCTCACCCTAGAACGGTCAATGGGTTGAGTTTATGATGTGTGATGCCTTTGGGAAACCCAAGCCAATGAAGGCTTGGGTCCCTAACCTGAACTAATGTTTTCAATTGAATGTGCAGGGTCTTCGCTATAGTGCTGAAACCAACACGCGGAGTATAGATAGCGGAGCATCCAGGCACATGACGGGGAACAGGGCTCTCTTATCAAACGTTAAACAGATAAAAGGAGGTCATGTTTCGTTTCCTGGAAACAAATGTGGGTACATCATAGCTCAAGGGGAAGTAGGTAATCAGAAAGTGATGTTTGACAAGGTAAACTATGTTCAACAACTTCAAAATAACTTGCTTTCTGTTTCTCAAATTTGTGATATATGTTTTAAGGTAGTATTTGACAACAAGAAGTGCTATGTCCTGAAAATGGACTATGTCATCCCGAATGATCAAGTCTTAATGTCTGCCTCAAGATATAAGGACCTTTATGTCTTGGATCTTTCAAAGGCCTCCATAACGGATCATGAAGTTCAGTGCTTCTTGTCAAAAGCTACTAAGAAGGATTCCATCTCCTGGCATAGGAGAATGGGACACATTAATCCATGGAAGATGAATCACTTGATCTAGAATGATCTAGTGAGAGGAGTTAACATCAAAAACTTCCAACTTCCAGATTTCTGTGTTGCGTGCAAGAACGGCAAACAGACGAAGAAGTCTTATAAGGAAAAGAAAGTTCATTCCATCGAACTTCCTCTTCAACTTCTTCATATGGATCTGTTTGGTCCAGTCAGTACAAGAAGCATCGTAGGCGACTTGTACTGCTATGTAGTTACTGATGACTACTCAAGATTCTCTTGGGTGATGTTTTGAAATCCAAATCAGAAACATTTGAGTCATTCAAGGAATTAGTAACTACTCTGGAGTCCCTATACAAGTTGAAGGTATGACAAGTGCGCTCAGATAAAGTAACCGAGTTCAAGAATCAATGGATGGAGGCTTACTGCAAAGAAAAGGGAATTGTACATCAGTTCACTTCAGCCTACACTCCTCAGGTGAATGGCGTTGCTGAAAGGAAGAATCGCAGCTTGATAGAGACAGCACGGACAATGCTAGTAGACTTGAAACTGCCCATCCAATTCAGGAATGAAGCAGTTGCAAATGCGTGTTATACGCTAAATCGAGTTTTGGTAGTTAAACTCCATTGAAAAATGTGTTACGAGTTACTACAGCGATGTAAACCTAATCTAGAGTATCGCGAGCCGTTTGGCGCTCCGTGCACCCTACTAAAGAAGACTCAGGAGGGAAAATTGGCGAGAAGGTTGATGAAGGTATCTCTCTAGGATACAACATACCAAACAAGAGAGTTTACAACAACTCAATGGGTCAAGTAGAAGTGTGGTGTAACGTTGATGTTCAGAGATACACCACACCACCTGCTGGAAAAGGACCCGCCTTCTTTTTCGACTATGATGGATTCTTCAAGTCCTTCAACATCCCACTCTCCACGTCTGAAGATGAGTTAGCAACAAAGATGATGTATGATCTTCTAAACACACCATCTCAGGAATCTACATCATCCAGATTACAATATGATTCTTCTACCAACTCAGGGGGAGCACTTGAAGGAAGTGACTCTTCCTCTGAAGATGAACACATGGAAAATGATCCGAACAACCAAGAGCAACACGTTCCTCATACTGCTAGTTCACAAGCATCTGACATTGATGCCTCTGAGTCTTCGGAACTTCATACTCCTACTGCCTTAGATACTGAACCCAATGTTCATAATCTTGATTCTGAGGTAGTTGTTCCAATCACTCCTGGATCACGCCTAAATGTCTATCATCCCTGGATAATTATATTGGGGATGTGAGATTAGGAGTTCAGACCAGAAATCAGTTGTATTCAGCTGATTATGCCTTGGTAATGGAAAAGGGATATCTTCATGATGGTGCATATCGTTGCTTTGTGTCTCAGTTTGAACCAAAGTATGTTAGTGAATCCTTGAATGATGAGGCATGGGTGAGTGCCATTCAAGAAGAACTTCTTCAGTTCAAGAAGTTAGGTGTATGGACTCTGGTGGATAGACCTAAAGGTGCTAAGGTCATTGGGACCAAATGGGTCTTGAAATGCAAGAAAGATGATCAAGGTGTGGTCATCAAAAACAAGACTCGACTTGTTGTTTAAGGATTTCGACAAGTTGAGGGCATAGACTACAATGAAGTGTTTGCACCCATGGCAAGAATGGAAGCAATCATTATCTTCCTTGCCTATGCATCATATATGAAGATTAAAGTTTATCCACTTGATGTGAAGGGTTCATTCCTCCATGGTGAAATCCGAGAGACAGTGTACGTCAGTCAACCCAAGGGATTTGAGGATCCATATCATCGGGACAGAGTCTAGAAACTCGACAAGGCTTTATACGGGCTTCATCAAGCACCTAGAGCCTGGTATGAGAAAATCTCCACTCCCCTTGTGAAACATGGGTTTCGCAAAGGTGTTATTGACTGCACACTGTTCATTAAAGAAAAGGATGGTGATTTACTGCTGGTCCAAATTTATGTAGATGACATAATCTTCGGTTCAAAGAACGAAGATCTATGTAAAGAGTTTGAAGCAGTAATGAAGGCTGAGTTTGAAATGAGTGCCATGGGAGAGATGAAATTCATTCTCGGGTTATAGGCTGATCAGACACCAAAAGGGATTTTCCTACATCAGACCAAGTATGTAGGAGATATTCTCAGTCGATTTGAGATGGAGAATGCTTCCCCAGCTGGGACTCCACTTGCTACAAACCATGATGTCGCAGCCGACGAGAATGGTGATTTGGTCGATGCCACCATGTACCGAGGAATGATTGGATCTCTCATGTACCTCACTGCCTCAAGACCTAATATCATGTATGCTACATGTCTATGTTCATGATATTAGGCAAAGGCAAAAGTTAACCATCTAATAGGAGTCAAAAGGATCTTCCATTATCTAAAGGGTACTCCAACACTAGGGTTGTGGTATCCTCATAATGATGACTTCGAGCTTACGGCGTATAGTGACTCGGATTACGGTGGCTGCAAGATGAACTACAAGTCTACATCAGTAGGATGTCAATTCTTTGGGAGAAGATTAGTGACCTGGCAGTGTAAGAAGCGGACCTTGGTCGCCTTGTCAACCTATGAAGCCAAATACGTTGCTGCTGCAAGTTGCTGTTCACAAATCACATGGGTTCAATAGCAAATGCGGGACTACGGTTTGAATTTCTCGTCTACTCTATTTTTGTTGATAACTCTGCTGCAATTGCAGTAACTAAAAATCCTGTCCAACATCCTAAGATCAAACACATCGGCATAAAATATCACTTTATACGTGATTGCTTTGAAAAGAACCTAATCAATGTGATTAAAATAAATACTGATTTTCAACGCGCTGACCTCTATACAAAGGCTTTTGATTAACCGCATTTTCTATATTTGTTAGAGGTCAACGACGTTAAAAAGAAAAGTGATGTAATTCCTGAAGATGACCAAAATAAGAGCAAAAGCAATCAAACTAATAACTGATGTTGTTGGTTAGAACTATGCAAAAAGATTAAAATTGCTCAAACAAGAAGATAGGTTATATGCCTCTCTGTTGTGCGGTGGCACTGGTCTGAGGATAAGCATAACCTATATATTCAAGAATTCATTATTGTTTGCCGCCTCTCTACTGTGCGGTGGCACTGACCTGAGGCCTGGCTTCTCTGTGAAAGTTCTAAGAACAGTTTTTTCTTGAAAACTACTCTGAGACCACTCAAAATCTCCTGAGGAATGTTGATTACCATATACGTGTGGGATCCACAAATACTTGTTGAAATAATCAAACCTTAAACTATCACCAATCTATGTCAAAAGTCTGTGTATGGATTTAAGAGGACCAGTATACTGACAATCATCATGGCTACAATTCTTGAAAGTCCAAATCAATGTGGGAATCTAATAGTACTAGTCTGATTTCCTAAACTTGCTAATGACTCTAGATGAAAAACAAGAATTAAGCATCAAAAGGTGTTGATAACATGTCCCAAATGATTTGACTTGCCTGTATGATACCAACTTGAATTGGTCCATTTATGGTCAAAATGAATTGAAGCTGCCTTTTCCAGACCCGAATCCATTAGATTTCAATCTTAGGATTTACACCTCACACAAAACCTCAAAAACAAGTTTTAGTTTTGTATTTCAGTTTAAGTCTTTTATTTTGTTTAAATTTCATCAATTCAGTTTGTTAGATATTGAACTACGCCATGGAATTCTATAGGGGATTTAATCACCTAAAGGGTGACGTCTGAGGTGACTACACGTGTTTTCAAATGAAAAATCAGTCACGTCTGAGGTGACAAATTGTTTAAAAGGATCACGTCTGAGTTGATCAAAAGTTTTCCAAGTTAAAATGATCATATCTGAGATGATCAAATGCTCATAATGTTTAATCAAAAGTTAAAAGGGATTAAGTGTGGAATGGTCATAAAGTCAAAATCTTGAGTATGATCCAATCGCATGACTGGACCATGACTATGGACCAACCGTACGAATGGACCATACTCATGCAATATACAACCGAATGGCATATGAGTATGAACCATTAACCCGAATGGCCTATCAGATTGAGCCAGTCAACCAAATGGAGCTGTGCGAATGAGTTAGTCGCCCGACTGAACCCCAGTCGGCCGACTGAACCCCAGTCGGCCGACAGAATGTGATTGACTAAACCAATCGCACGACTAGGTCCAATCGCCCGAATGAACAGAGCGAATAGGTCTAGTCACCCAATTGAAATCAAATCAGTATAAATAGGGCCATAGTCGATCGCATTCAACTCATCACCCCCAATCGCCCTAATATCGCACACCTTACCGTTACTCTGCCCAAATTTCATCAGACCGAAATTTCCGACTTCTTTTGAAATTCTGACGATTGTGAGTTGTTATACAGGTAGATTGTGATGCTATCTCACCAAGATCTATTGGAATGGTGTCCTAATTTATGAATTTCGACCCATACTAGAACCAAACTAGTAAATGGACTAATAACCTAACTAGACCGAGTAAAATATTGAAATAAAAGTCATTAGGTTATTAGTAAAGTGATTGCGAGTCTATTGAACCAAAACACGACATCTAACTCTAAGTTTTGGATCAAATTCGAATTTCAGTCGAGCGAACAGTGGGTCATGCGACTGGACACCAGGATGAACTCCAATCGCACGATTGAGCTATTCGAATGGCTCAATCGGCCGAATGGATAATACGAATGAGCTCAGTTGGCCGACTGAACTAATCGCAGGCTCAGTCAACCGATTGAACTCAATTGCCTGCTCAGTCACCCGACTGAATCCAGTCGCATGCCAGGTCAACCGACTGAACTCAGTCGCATGGTTCAAACGCATGAATGAACCAAAATGAATTCAACCAGGTTAATTAGAACTGATTTGTGTTGTGTGGTTATCTAATGTCTATGTGTCTTATGTTATCAATTGATGGCCGACAGGTGGTCCATCAACCTTAACACAACATATGTGCTCATTTAGATGCCACGACTCGTAACGATGGCGAGTTTGCGGGGATCATTGCTTTCCTCTAGCGATCCAGGATTTACAGGACTACATCTACACCGTGCACTCCCTATAGGTCTATTCAGCAGGCCTTCTGGAGGGGGCATCGGTTGACCGCTCTCTTGAGCCATACAGCATTAGGAGATCTATTTTTAGGATGGATATTGAGGTCACTGTTGAGGATAGTCCATGGGTACTTAGTCTGGGTGAAGATGCAGACCACCCTACCAGACTTCACCCTCTGACAATGAGAGGGTGCTTCTTAGGGATGAAGTACACTAGGGATATCAATGCAGGTGTGCTCAACAAGAGCAACCTGTGTACCCAGTACAAGTACTTAGCACATGTCATCCTTAAGTGCTTGGTTTCGTGAAGGGGTGGGTTTGATGATCTTTCAGACCAGATTCAAAATGCCTACATGGCACTGGTCTTGAACCACCCTTTTAGCTTCTCGAGCATGATATTCTCTTACTTGATAGAGAATCTGGAGGCTAAGGGCAAAGAGGGTTTTTGCATGTACCCTAGCTTTCTTCAGATGATTTTTGATGAGAAGCTGCCCACACTGCCCAAGGAGAGCCACGACGCTGTGTCGTCGGAGATCATGGATGATACGACACTGGGTCGTATAAAGGTCTACCGGGGAAAGAAGGTCAAACCCCGGTGAAAAGACTCTTCGGGCATCTGGCCCAAGCTGATTACGTGGTGCCGGGTAGGCGAAAGTGGCGCCACGAGGAGAGTGACTCAGATGTTGAGCAAATTTCTCTTCCATCTGACGACTTCGACGATGATGGTGATATGGGCGGAGACTCCGGGCCCGCTTCTATGAGGGGCCCCACTACACATGTTACTCCTTCACCCCCTACACACCCAGATGCCACCACAGCCAGCTTTCACTAGGACTTTTGTCCTCCCGATGAGGATGGAGAGAGTGATGAGGAGCCTCTCACGAGGACTCTGGGCAGTCGGGTGGTTGCCACTGAGAGAGGTTTGAGGGCAGTAGGTGGACGCCCAGGGGAGTCCGGGGATGCTGCTGCTGATACAGATCTCACATATGCCCCGAACCTGCCCAGCAGCCAAGAGGGAGCCTCTGTGTCTAGAGGATTAAGGAAGAAAAGGATGGCACACACCTACGACAAGAAGGGGAAGAAGTTGAAGTTCACTCTGACCTCATCCACTACCACAGCCACTACCTCAGCCACACCATCCACCACTACCACCACCACTGCTACTACACCACCTGCCACCACCTCTACCACCGCACACACCACTACCACACCCACTCCACCTTTTACCCACATCCAATCCACCTCCACTACAGCTCATCTACCACCACCTTCATCCATACCACCCCCAATCTTCACCACTGCCACCACCACCACCACTAGCCACCAAGCAAGACCGTCATCTTACCCCTCCTTTCCATCTGGATCATCTCTACCTGCCAGTGGGGTAGAGGAACAACTCTCAACACTGGACTGTATGGTGCTAAAGCTGTTAGTAGCCGATGACGAGAAGACTACCCAGATTCGTCAGCTAGTAGATCTTACTGCTGCACAATCTCAGCAGATATCTCAGCAGGCTCGGCTGATTGAGCAACAGGCACAACAGATGGCTGCTCAGAGCTCAGATATATCCCAACTCCAAGGGCAACATGTCCATTCAGCAAAACGGATAGAGGAGTTGGAGGCGACCAATAAGACCGTCATGCTGAGGCTCAAAGGATCAAAGCATGAGCTGCTAAAGATCAGAGAAGGTGATGGAGATGATGGTGATGATGATGATAGTGATGATGATTATAATGATGGTGATGATCAATAGGATGATACTGATGTTGGTGATGTTGATGATGATGTTGAAGGAGATGATGATACTTCTACTGCTGGTGCCATATCAACAAGTGAAAGGAGGACCGAGAAAGCTCAAGACAAAGGTGCCTCCATATCAGCCCCGTCAACATAGGAACACATGATACAAGACAAGAGTAATGCTTATTTGTTTATGTTATTTAAAATCATGTGTAACTGAATATTGTATCAAACTAATGTATATAATGTTTATATTTTGATTATTGATGTTTACTGCTTTGATTTTTAACTAATGGTTGTTGTGTTACATGTTTTAAATCAAGGAGATCTAAATTTTCAAGGAGATGAATATGATGTTGCTCCCCTCCAATAGATCAAGACTCAAGTCACGATGATTCTTGATCTGCAGGGGATAGTCAGGAGATCGGTGAATTACACTCCTGAAGAAGGAGAGATAATTCATGATATCACCGATGAGCAACTTGATGAAATGTTCCGACTCAATCTTGATGAGATCGTGAAAGATGCTCCAACAGTCCATGTTGAAAGTGACGATGAGCTTAACGACGTTGATGAGATCAAGATTGAAGATGTCACGGATCAACATTATCCAGAGTACACTGTCAATGAAGGTAATGTCATTCCCATCTTGGCAACAATCTTGTCAATAAAATTTTGAGACTCTGGATAAAATGGAACAAGAGTCTGAAAAGAAAGAAGATAAGGCCCAGGCCTCAGAGCCGAAGTCAACATCAGAAAGGCTGAGTGGGCTGCATGCTTTGAAGAAATAAGAGCCCAACGCAGTGCCCCAATGTCAACTGTTTACACCAAGCTATACAAAGTGAAGAAACATCACAAGGTGTTGGGCAAAATCATCACGTGGGCACATTTTGAAGATATCAACATTTATGCAGTTAAACATGAGAAGGGGATTGAGTACTTCAGGTTCCCACACGATCTGAAGACTCTTCTTAGTTTTGAGCTTAACCAGTTAGCAAAGTTGAAATTGCTATACGCTGACCCACGTAAAATGTCAGGCTGGTTTGAAGCAGCTCTAAAAGGAGAGTACCACACCAGATGGGTCAACTTCAAACCTCAACAACCAAGGAGGTATATCTGACGGTCTGAGGTTTATGCCATTACTGGAAAACCAAAAATAGTGCTGAAGTGGAGTCCTCCGCGCATAATGTCTAAGATCCCTCTATGGGAAATGCCACAGGACTTCACTCCACACTTCAAATGGTGGTACTATGATTGGAGAATATGAGAGGTAGTCATAGTATTGAACAAGAATGGTATTATGGAAACCATCAGGGTGTTTGACCCGATGTGGCTTACTAAGTTGTCTGCCGATGATGTCTATACATTATACAAGTGGTCACTGTTCTATGACTCACAAGATATTGTACACGCTCTACAATTTCAGAACGTGATATGACTCTGTTTTGCTTTTCAGATACATGCAGGAGTCACAAGAGAAGAGAAGTACAAGAAGTATGAGGAGCTTTTGAAGGATGTAAGACATTAGATGAAACTAGGTCCAAGGGGGAGTTTGTAGATACATGTGTCCCTAGTTTCTGAACTTAATGTAATATGTCTTTATTGTCTTACACATATGTAATTGAATGGGTACTTAAGGAAATACAATGTGTGGTTGTGTTTATAATGTTGAATATTTCATTGCTTGGTATGTAACAATGCTTATTGAACTAACTATATAGATTTGTGGTTCTTTGAATAGATCAAAGTCAAATAATGATTATGAAACATATTCAAACTTAATCATATGAAGTTCTCATGCGATTGGCCCATGCTACTGGACCATACGCACGAACAGCTTTATGTTAATGAAGTAGTCGTACGAATAAACTAGGAGACTGGATCAGTCGCATGATTGTAACATGAGATTGACTCAATCGCACGACTGAAAACTCAATTGTGCTAATGGATCAACCGCATGACCCAATCGCATGAATGAACCATGCAAATGGTCTCGTCGCACGATTGAAAAACCCTAACCTATAAATACCACTTAAGTGATGAAAAAACGTGACACTTTGAATAATTCGATACCTACACGTACCCTAGCCGTCTAGAGACCTCTAGCAACCTGTTTCAACTTGATAGATCGCAGTAGATCGATTGCTAATCGTTCTTAACATTTAGATTCAATCTTTAATTGATTCTACGTGCGTTCTCACTGATTGGATTGCCAATCAAATAGGATTCCACACTACTTGATTCGGTACACGCGTAAATCTATTAGTATTCGTTTAGTACACGATCCTAACAAAATCCACTCTGGATGTTGTCAATTTCTTGGTCCCAGACTAGTCTCCTGGCAATGCAAGAAGCAGACAAATGTGTCTGTATCAACAGCAAAAGCTGAGTATATTGTAGCATCAGCTTGTTGCTCTCAAGTACTTTGGATTCAAAACCATATGCTTGATTATGGTTATAACTTCTTGCACACACCAATTTACATTGACCACAAACAACTACTTTCATAACCAATCATCTAGTTTAGCACTTAAAAACAAAACACATTGAAATTAGATATCACTTTTTGAGAGACTATGCTGAAAAAGGGTTAATCAAATTGATTCAAGTACCCACAAAAAATCAATTAGCTGATTATTTACTAAAGCATTTGAACCTAGTAGGTTTGAATTTCTGCTTCAGTCAATTGGCATGATTAACCTTGAGTAATAATCATTCAAAACATCAAAAACAAGTATAAAATAATAGAAAAACACAAAAAGAAGTCAATTTTATGAAGAATAGACTATCATGGGAAATGATATAATTACAGTCGCTATATCATTCACTGTGCTTAATTTCAAAATTGCAAAGACTGTCATGACTTACTAGATATGTTGGTAGGCTCAACTTGGAAGAGAAGATACATGCAATGATGAATTAAAATCTTATTCAATAGTGAAACACTCATCATAAAGTACAGGTATGTATTGGCTTATCTGAGTGCTTGTGTGTGTAGTAACCTAAACACACCAGGTAATTATGCTTTATGAATCTCTGTCACCTACATCAAGTTTCATCTTTGTTTTGCTGAGCAAAGACCTGATGAAACAAGCACATAGTGCAGATGTAATGATCCAAAAGATTCCCAATGAGGAACACATCCAATTGGACGAATCTACAAAAGCAATACATTCCAAGTGAATGAACAAAAGAATCCTATCATGGATCACCTTCCAAAGTGAAGTGAAAAGAATCCCAATGTGGATCAACATGAAAAGGATCAACATGAAAAGGATCAAAGTAAAAGAATCCCAATAAGGATCAGTGAAAATGAGTTCTCATAACTTAAGTAACCTGGTAAGGAAAGATGTGAAGAAGTTCTACCATGCATTGTATAAGGATGGTTGATCAATCTATGCTTATGTGTGTGAGGTACATATTGAAAAATTAAATCAACCAAAAACATGAGAAATATCATTTGCATCAAAATATCAACTGAGTATGAGTTTAAGAGGACAAACATACCTTCAATCATCAAGTTCATAAACATGTCCATTTTATCATAAAGGATGCACATATGCAATGTAAGATTGATATGATCCCAACAAAAGATGTAATTCTTTTCACTATCAATAATCAATGTATACAATTGTCAAAAAGTTTTTAAATCTTAAAGTTTTTATCCAGATGTGGATATAAACTTTAGGTGGAGTAATTTAAAAATTTTGATTAAATGTTTATAGATTGTTACTATCTTAAATTACTTTTTTAAAAACATTAAAAACGAAAGAAAAAAATGCATGTGTTGTTGCAAAAGTTATACCATAGTATCTCAGCCTATGCAGATTCTTGGAACCATGAAAAGTCCAAGATTAGTCAAACAATGGAAAACATGTATCACTTCTGATATATAAGTCAATCCAAGCAAGAACTGACAACTTCAACATCCAACAACTTCATAAGAAAAATCAATAAATGACATCTCTTCATAACATGAAAAATCAAAACAATCACATTAACTTATGATTAAGTTCAAAAGTTAATGCATGTAAGTGCATTGGTTAATGCGGGTATCTTTTTATTTCCAAGTGAAACTAATGCGGATAATGATTGTACTCTACCGCATTAGTGTGTTACAAGTATACATAAAATTTTGAAGTGTAAAAACCTGTGCGGAATAAAAATTGTTCTACCGCATTTTTCAATGCGGATAAAATAATTTTCAAGTGTTTAACCGTATTTGTCAATGCGGATAAACTTTTAAGAGTCCAATCGCATTTGTTAATACGGATGAAATTTATACTTCCGCATTTGTGGATATGTATCTTCAATGTTCATGTATTTTAAAGCAGAAATAATTAAGTGATTAATCTCCTGTCAATGAATGATGATCAAGTAAATGTGGATTTTATTCTATCGCATTTGCTATAGTGAGAAAATGCTGACAAAGTCGGATCTTCCGCATTTGCTATACTGAGCAAATGCTGATAGTCGATCTTCCGCATTTGCTACAGTGAGCAATGCTGACAAATTTCGTTCAACCGTATTTGCTATAGAGAGCAATGCTCAACAAGTTTTGTCAACCGCATTTGTTACAGTGAACAAATGCTTATGAACTTAGTTCTTCCGCATTTGCAATAGTGCACAAATGCGGATAGAAGAAAATAGAAGTAATAAAAACTTCCGCATTTGCTATAGTATGTAAATGCGGATGCCTAAAATCACAAGTTAACTCTTCCGCATTTGCATCAGCAAACAAATGCGGATTGCAAAGTTATTGAAATTTTCTCTTCTGCATTTACAACAGTAAACAAATGCGGATGACCCAACGACTTAAAATTTACCCTTCCGCATTTGCTACAGTGACTTAAAAATGTGACCGCATTTGCTTCGAAACTTGTAAAATTTTGTAAAAGCCATTATTTGACTATTTAAAGGAATTTCAAAGGGTCATTTCATACTTTTCAATCTAAGAAACTACATAGTGAGATGAGCGCAAAAACACTGTAAACCCTCTTTGATCATCATCATCATGAACAACCAAAGATTTTAGTGTTTTCTAATCAATCTGTTATTGTAATCGATTCCAAACCACACTAGCATTGAAAAGGAAAGGTGAAATTTCCAAAAAAAAATTCATGACCTAACTTTCGGATTGTTGAACCAAAAGTGAATGAAGAACCAAATGATAATGAAGGACACACAAAATCCAATTTATTCAAAGATATGTTATACATTTTCTACATCAATGAACATGCAAGCTAAGAGGAATTTTAACCAGCATGAAAAACCTTCATAATTGTGTTCATCACAAGAACAGAGTCTGATGAAAAATAAAAATGTGTAACAAATTAATGAAGTAACGTCTAATAAATAGTTTATTTAAACTTGAAAAACAGAGAAAATGTGATTGTTCTACAACAAATTCACCATTTGATGTGACAATAATGAAACAGTGACTTCAAACGTTCATCTTTGACCACTAAAAGTCAAACTGATCAATTATACACATGCTTTCTCATCAAAACTAACAATATGTCTTTTATGAAGATTAAATGGCTAATCTTTCATGGAGGAAGCTCCATAATCTCAGCGGTTATTTAGACCGTGATGTACCAGAGGCTGAGGGACTCAGAGACATTATCAGATTCATCTCTAAAGCAAGGGTAGCTTGCTTATGCTATCACTGTTAGACCCGTCATCTATGAGAACCTCATAAGGTCTTTCTAGAATTCAGCTAAAATGATTGAAGCAAATGGTGTTAGAACTTTATTTGGAAGAATTAATAATGAGCATACTCTGATTATTACTGACGATTCTATGAGAAGATGTCTGCAATTTGGTGATGAAGCTGATGCACCAATACAGTTTGATGAGGATGCTATCACTACCTTCTTTGTAGAAATTGAGTATGAAGGGGGATTTGAAGCTAAGTAGATTATAAAGAGATTAGTTGATTTTCCTTGGAGATTTCTAATCCACATCTTTCAGCACTGTTTCTCCAAAAGGAAAACAGGGTGGAATGATATTCCAATCATCACTTCATCAGCTATTTATGCTCTATGCACAAACAAACCATTTAACATGTCAGCTTATGTATTTAATGGTCTGGTATCAAACATTCAAGAGGGAAGGAGATACAAGTACTTGGTGTATCCAAGATTCATTCAATGCCTGATAAATGAAGCATTCCTAAATCTGGCTACTAAGGGACCAGTTCTAGATTCCTCGTTATGATGCTAAATCATACAAGCACATTAGAAGAAGGATCCCAAACACTTCTACAATAGAGCTCACTCACCTCTTCTTCTTTGGATGCTTCAACAGATCAATCCAGATGAACAAGGAGAAGAACAAGATGATCATGCTAATGATCACATTGAAGAACAAGCTGGTGATGAACAAGCGGATGGTATTGATAGGCAAAGATCAGTATCACCCCAGGATGGTGCAGAGGGTGATTCTCATACTGAACCTTAAATTCATGTCTATGCATCTCCATTTGTACCACTACCACAACCATCACCACAACCATCACCATTACAATCTCCCCATAAAACTCCTATTCCATCACCAATAGCCCAACCAATAACATCTCCACCTTATCACTCACCAATATCACCACCTCATCACTCACCAAAATCACCACCTCAACCATTGCATACCCATGATAATCCAACTAAGTTTGGAGACTCAACCAACTCATCTAAAGCATCCATATCATCTTCGGATGAGGAGGATCAACATGTTCAAATGCCTGTAAAGAGAGTGACTTTTGAGACTTCTCCCTCAGAGAGTTTTGCTGAATCCAATGTAAATAGACCAGATGAAAAGGATGAGTGAATTTTTGAGCTCTTGTAAAAGGTTGAAAGGATGGAAAGAATACTGAATAGGAGAGCAAGAATCGTTGATTATAGGATTCTTGAACTTGACTTGATGAAAAGGAGCATGAGTTAAAAGAGCTAAAAGAAAAACATGTAGCTGAAAAGAAAGAGAAAGATGAAGAGATTGACTACTTAAAAGCTACTCTCAATCATGCTAGAGAAGAGCATGTTGATACTCTTGCCATTCAAACTATAGCTATGGAAGAGCAAGAGGATATGATTGAAGAACAAGCAGAGGTCATCTCCAATCTCCAAAGTCAAGTTGAAAGCCAAAATAAAAGAATCTGTGAGCTTGAGATGTTAATTGAAATTCAAAGAAGTGTTGAGGCTGAAGAAAGTAAAAAGGATGAAGAAAGAGTAATAACTAATGAGAAACAATCCTCTACTGAGAATGATGAAAAAGAAAAAGATGCAAGCAAAACAAAGAATGAAGAATCAAGTCTAGAAATTGTAGTTTATTCTGGACAATCACATGCTACTCAAACTGAGAAAGGCTGAATTTGAAGAACTAATCAGTGCTCTAGATAGCTTTACTTCTGAAGTATTCATAATTAATGAGGAATTCTGGGATTTTGTTGCTAACTAGAGGACCAACACTGAACCCATTGTGGTCATTCCTTATCTCCAGTTCCCTTGGAGAAAGAGTTGAGTATGCAAATGGTACCTGCTGTGTCATTATCAGAGGAACAAAAATATATGATCAAAGAGTTTTGTGAAAAAGAAAAGGAAAAGGAAGAAAAAGAAGCTGATGATCAGGAACAAGTACAAATTGAGGCTGAAAAAGTGCCTGAGGAGATGAAAAAGGTTGAATCCTCTTCTGGTCCTCCACTTCAAACTTATACCAGAAAGAGGAAATACTTATCTCAAAAGATAAAAAAGTAAAAGACCAATAGTTGAAGAAGAACATGTGAAGAAAGGTAAAAGAGATTATCCAAGAAGTTTGGCAGCCATAGCTGAATTCCTATATGAACATGTGAAGGCTGATGCTCAATTAAAGAAACAAGCTGCATTTATTGATCTGGAAGGAGGATATGATGCTGAAAAGGCTATAGATGTGGACAGTCCTGTGCAAAAAGAAAAATATGTGGACGAAATGGTGTTAAAGGCTCAAACTGATGATCTTATGATAAAAGCCTTGTTTTTTATCAATCACGGGTTTGATGCAGATGAAGTATTCAGTATGACCTATGAAGGCATGAAAGCAGAAGAAGAGAAAGTCAATAAACTACTGGACCCCACGGTCGAAACAGATTATGAGAAATCAATTGCACCCAAAGCTCACAAGCCAAAGCTGTCAGTAATGAAGAAGCAATCTCAGACTCATGAACCTCTACATCCTAATCCCTATGCAATGACAGATAGGGAAATGAAGGATGACCTCACCAGTCAAGGATTCACTAAAAGGAAATTGGGAAACATAAAAACCAACTCACTAAGAGCTACCACACTCAGATTAATCAATGAAAAGAATAAAGAGGCTAGAAGAAGAAGTCCTCAAACAAAAGCCAACATTAAGAGACTCTGCACAAGACATGCAACTTACACATAAAGATCAAGACTATCTAGCACCTGTTCTTCACAAATATCAAAAGTGGTTTGCTGAACCCTCGCAACTGAAACTTCAGGAAGGGTTGACCACTACTGAGATGATGAGAGGTGTATCTATTGCAAAAGTCAAGATAGACCAGAAAATTATTGCTTGGAAGTGTGATAGTTCATGGAATATGTTCATGGTTAAAAGAATCTCAGGTCTAGTGCAATTTTTTTACAGAGTACTCTGCTCTGGTAAATGCATTTAAGATTCATGACCTAAAAGAACGGCTAATCTAGAGCTGATCAACCATAATGCCATGTTTAGAGGATATGAATTTGAAGGTATACTTAAAATGTTCAAGAGAACTAACAACTTCAATTCATTAAAAGCCATATGTATGAGAAAAGATAAAACTTTCAAGAACCCTCTAGAGATGAAACAGACAAAACATCTGAGGAAGTAGTGTTTCCAAAACTAAGAGTGAAACCTATTGAATCATTGAAAAGAAAAATGGTGGTTGGTACACATTCCTCAACACCAATCTCAAATGTTTATTATGATGAGAAGACCTATGAATTAGTGATTGAGAGGAAGTGGGGAGGTAAAGAAGGTGCTGAAATAGACTCTTTAGTGGCTATGAAGTGAAACTACTAGATCAATCATATATTCACTACATATACACAAGGCACTTTAAAGAGATATCAAATAAAATGGGTCAAGAAGATCTACATTTCTTTCTAAAGTTTATCAAAATATTAAAGATGGCATATGATCAGATCAGTGCAAAGAGGGTGAAAAGGAAGAAGAAGAAGACACCTCTACAGTTCGGAAACATTGTCAAACTAGATGTTGATGTAGATGGTTCTCTTTTAATTCACAGAGATGGGCTATCTATGGTGTCTATTGGGGAACCAATCTCACTTAAGAAACTACAACTTCATGCCATTCATAATATGAGCAGAATGAAGATTCATGTACTAAGCAAGGATAAAATGTCATATGCTCAAGACTTTGTCAACATGATCAAGGAAATTTTGAATCTAGCTCATGCAGCACCTTTTACACCATCACAAGACCCAGCAGAATCATCACAACCTCAATCACTACCCAAACATTAAAGAACATAGGCTGCATAATCCTTAGGGGAGTATTGTTGGACCATGAAAGGATTACGCATGCCAATTCAATAGGTGAGTTGATGGTTGCTCTGCTGGATTCCCACAAGTCCAAGAAGAAATTTGAGTGAAGATTTTGCATAGAAGAAAAACCAAGTATGGTCTTCCGCATTTGTCAATGCAAAAGACATAAAACAAATATGGACAAGTATTTGTTCTTCCGCATTAACAAATGCGGAAGACCAATCAGTAATGCGGACAAGATTTTGTTCATCCGTATTTGCCAATGCGGATGACCAGACAAATGCGCAGAAGTATTGTTCATCCGCATTAACCAATGCGGATGACCAACATACTAATGCGGATGATCAAGTGAAGAAATGATGATGAAGTCAACTCACCCGCATTTGCCAATACGGATGAAAAAGCAGAGATGCGGAACAAGACTTAGACTAGTTATGATGTAATAGGTCAGGGGTAGTTTAGTCATTTTGTAAAAGTCATCTTGTCTACCTATAAATAGAATAGATAACCTCGTACATGAGGTGATAGAATTTTGTAAGGCCCCATTCCCGAAGACCTTACAGTTGGTCATTCACATCATTAAATACATTAAACGTTATAAATTTACAAACTTATGCAGCCGAATCATTTTAACAAAAACCATTCATTTCATTAAAACACTGTTGTTGAGCAATACACTATTGATTAATCGAGTACAAAAGAACTGTTTAATTGCATTACAAAAAAACAAAAATAATAAGTATGAATGGATGTCAATCTTTCCCTGCCGAGTAGCTTCACCCTCGTGCCATCCTCAACAATATTTACCTGCCAATTGAAAATGTATAAAAGTCATCGTTGCTGAGTGAGTTCTAGTTTTAAAAGTAATAAAATACTTTCTATAGGTATAAATATGAAAATACTCTTTTTATGAAAACCTCATTTCTTTATAGTGAGCACGCATTAACAATACAATCAGGTAATGCTTTATCTCTTTACTGTATGCCTTGTTTACTCTGTATACTTTTACAATTATCTTTCACTGTCTATGTGGACCAATCAGCAATACCCTAAACTATGTGCGCGGGGGAAATGGTGTTGGGCCCTCTTTTTCCCATAAGGGGCTCTACATACTGCATTCAAGGCTGGCCCAGACCCCTAGGGTATGCTGCAAAGGTCCACTGGTCTCAATTGACTGGCCCCGTGAGCATCTGAAGGTAGCTAACCCCATCACAGTTGAGCTGGCGACCTCATGGTTGTTTATCTGTTGTAAGCTTGCAAGACTTGTTAACATTTTAATTAAGTTCCACTTCTCTTCTTGTTACTCTTTCACTTTATTATAAGTAATACTTTACGTTACGATAATAAGCACACCACGTAAAGTCATATACTAATAGTAATAATATTAATAATAATATTATTAATAACAATAATAATAATAAGGAACAATCATAAAAGAATCATAATCATGCATGAAACCCATCATTAATAAACTATAGTCAAACCTCGGTCAAAACCCTAAAAGCACAGACTCCCAAAAATTCTGTAATAAATTCTAAGTGTTAGGCGCTTTGACACTATTTGGGCACATGGGCCCTGTTTGGGCGCTTCATCACTATACAGGGGCATCAGCCAACACTTAACTGCTTTAACACTTAGGTGCATGAACCATTCAGGCACACGGACACTACTCGGGCGTATGGTCCATTCGGACGCATGGACACTTAGGCGCATGGGCTTTTCGGGCATATGGAAACTTAGGCGCATGGGATTATTCAGACGCATGGGTACTATTGGGGCGCATGGCCCTACACTTAGTCTTCTGGCTAATTTTCTAGGCGCATGAGGGCACTGTTCAAGCACATGAGATACACTTAATCATTTCTAAGGAAATTCTAGGCGTATGGGCCTTATTTAGGCACATGAACCTTCTCTTAAACATGTGATAGGATCTTAGCATCTAGTTTGATCGATTCAAATGATTTCGGCAGCGGAATAGAGTACCAACTAGCACAATTTGAGCAAGAATACCAAAGATATAGCAATGAACAGAATTAGTTATAGAGAGAGAAAGTTTCTGCAAAAGGAATATTTCATTCAATCACACGCTTTGGCATGGCTTTCGCAAAATTACAATTTAGGTCATTCTTCCTTATATAAGGAAAGATGACGTAGGCTGATGTCACTTGATAGTGACATCTAACCGTTATTTAACAACTACTGAAACACTAAAACTACTGAAGATGTCAAGCAGCTGACATCTTACAAGAAGCTAAGTGTTTATTTATTACAAAACTACTGATAAGAAACTACTGAAACTACAACGACTGAAGAACAAGCTCTTCAGTCGTTTTACAAAACTACTGAAAGTAAAAACATAAAACTACTGATAAACACAACTACTGAAGAAGTACTCTTCAGCTGTTGTGACAAACTACTGAAACTTCAGCACTTGGTCTTCAGACTTGAACTTCAGACTTCAACTTCAGACGTTTCATCAGCTGATGACTTTAGTAGATGTCATCGGCTGATGTCTTCAGTCTTTGTCTTCAGACTTTGTACATCAGTTGTTGATCTTCAGCACTTGTGGACTCTTCAGCTGTTGAACTTCAGTACTTTGGTCTTCAGCTTCAGCACTTGTATTCTTCAGCTATTGACCTTCAGTACTTTGGTCTTCAGCTTCAGCACTTGTGTTCTTCAGCTGTTGGACTTCAGCACTTTAGTATTCAGCTTCAGCACTTATGTTCCTCAGCTGTTGAGCTTCAGCACTTTAGTCTTCAGCTGTTGAAGTCTTCAGTACTTGATCTTCAGCTGTTGAAGTCTTCAGCACTTGTCGAACTGCTGATGAAGCCTTCAGCAGTTGTTGTGATATCATGTGGGACTTAGAGGTTTTCTGATCTTGGTTCATTGGTTCTTTTGGTCCAACAAACTCCCCCTGAACCAATGCAGCCAAAACCTCTAATTGATTATTTTCCCACTTATTGTTGGCAGAATGGTTGGTCTTTTTCCTTCTTGATCAATTGAGAAGATGACCCATATAAGCACTGGCCTGGAATGAGTCTCTGATGATTTGGTTGGCAATGTATGGATGGGAGCTCTGTATTGGGGAATTGGACACTGAGCTGTTCCACCATCCATGAGGCTCACTTCCCAACTATGAGCTTGTAGGATTCCCTAGTGTAGGCCTCCAAAAATACAATTTGTTCCTCCATGGTGAGCTCCTCTGCCTCACTATCGAAGAATCCTTTTGGCCTATTGTACTCAGACAGGAATTTGACCTGTTTTCCATTTTGGAGTACCACTGTTGTAATCTGTCTGTAAGCAAATTCATCAGGATGATGACCTTCTAACAGCAATGGTAACTCATCCTTTCTGATCTCATTCAGCCTCTTATACACCAGCCCCTTTTTGATCATCTGTTCTCTAGCGTCTTTTGTGTGGGCGTGTTTGAGGTGTAGGCCTTTTTGAAATCTTCCAGGATTTCCCAGGGTGAGACTACAAGGGCTAAGGAGATCACTTCATCTACAATCTTTTTCACTTGCCCATTGTATCTCTAAGGGATATTTTTCTTTGTATTCTATGAGCCACCTTGGATCAGGCCAAATTCTTACCCTTTCTTTCACATACTGAAAAGTATGTCTAAGAGTATAAATCCTCTGAGCTTGTTTTTTCATATTAATGATGGAGGAAGTGGCTGCATATGCTTTATCTACTCTCCTCAATAACTTTTCATCGTGCAATCTGTGTTGTTCTTCTTCTTCGAATTTCACTTTGATTGCATCTCTTTGTTGCTCAGGAGTTATTGCAAGAGAGAGATCTTTGGCCTTAGGCAACTGCAGAACAGCTGAGATCGGCAGCATGTCTTCATCATCATCTTCTTCTTCTTCCAGCCTCAACACCTTTCTCTTCTTCTGCTTAGGTGCATCATCGGCTGTTGGTTTTGAGGGTAAGGGAGTTGGTTTTGTGGGTTGTGGTTGTGGTTGTTTTGGAGAGGGAATGTTGACAGGCTGAGTTAGCATTTTGGAGGTGAGTGTGGCTTTTGAGTGTTTGGCTAGCTCAGTCCTGCTCCCTGCTCCTGCTTCATTCAAAGCTTCTATTACTAATCCCTTAGTATATGCCTCAGACGAACAGATCTTGGAGGTTATGGCCAAGATGTTGTCCCTGGTCCATGATTTTATTTCGATCAATGATCTCCCAAGGTATTTGCTGATAAATCTGATCATGATCTCAAGTCTTTCTATATCCATTGTGCTGTAGCTAGCCCATCTTTGTTGAATCTCTTCGATCTCTAATCTTCTTATTTCAGAGTCCAGCTTTTCAGTATTGAAACCTTGCCTAAACAGCTGATCAATGATATTGTCCATTGATCTGCTGTGTTCAGCATCAGCCTCTTTAACCATTTCATTCAAGTTTTTCTCTTTTTCAGCACTTTTCTTTTTCTTATATGTGACATGAAGGTCCTTTTGACTTTGATGTACTTTCTCCTTTTCAGCTCCCTTCTCATTCTCATTCTCCTTCTCTTTCTCGGTCTCATACACACAGTCCTTCTCTATTTCCACTTCTTTGTCCTTCTCTTTCTCTTTCTCCTTCTCCATCCTCTTTCTTTTAGCTTTCACTGCTAGAATCTCCCCCTTTTTGGGTGCATTGGTTTTAAGGGTTTGATCAGCAGAAAGCTTTTGGCTCAGTACATCCTCCACCATAGGTTGTAAGACAGAAGAAAGTCTCTCATCAACAGTTTTAATGACAAGTTCAGTTATCTGCGGTGTGATGAGAGATAGGGGATTTTGAGGGATAGCATCCATTTGCTCAGGGGGTTTTGGTCCTGAGAAATGGTGCCAGAACAGAGGCAGGTGGCTGAGATTCTTTGAGTGGCTGTGTGTTTAAGTGACCTTCAGAGGAAGGTGCCATCTGTTGGGTTGATGTGGTGGCAGATGGTCTTTCTCCCTGAGAGAGTTGGTCAAGTAGTTTTTGCAGCCTACTGATTCCTCCTCTAGGATTATGTTCTGGGCAAGAACATCATAAAAGAAGCCCATGTCATCATCAGCAGATGCTGAATCACCTGACCTCCTGCTTGTAGCAGGATGTACATGCACTGGGTGTAGACCAGATGTAGCATGTCCCCTTTTCTTGGAACTGGGGACTTCCAGCCTCAGGACTTTGTCCTTCATCAGCTGTTGCCTCTGGTGAGGTCTTAGTTATGTTACCAACCTCAGTCTGATCATATGCTGATTCAGAAGAGGTGGCAGCCTCACCAGATGTTCTGATTTCCATATCCACACCAGAGATAGAACATTTAAACCCCGGTGCTGTGGTTTGTCAGAAGCATGTGTATCCTCTTCCTCAATTGTTGTTGTTCTCCCCTTTGTTGGTGGTTGTAGGGGAGGAGGAGAGGCATGCAGCTGAGTCAGCACATTAGCAATTATAATGGTTGGACTTTGGGGGGCATTTGCATAGGGAGAGGGGATAGAAGCTGATTGCATCCGGGGAGAGGGATGCTCTTCAATGATAACCTCCTCAAGTGAGAGAGGTCTCAGTAATGTGGTTTCCCCTGAAGTGGTTGCAACAGGATCCTTTTGAGAGGATACCTGTGCGGCTGTTGCTGGTTGAGTCTTTAACACTACTGGAGGGTTTGAACCAGTACGTTTATCCTGTTTGGGTGGTACAGGAGCATCATCAGGGGACTCATCTCCCTAATTACCTTGTTTGGGTTTGGATTTTGGCCTGGTGGGGACTTTGGATCTGGCTGTTGAAGCTATGGGTTCCCTTTGCTTGGGTTTGAGCAAACGGGCAGCTTCTTTGAGAGATTGGTCGGAGTTATGCCTGGAGTATACCTCAGCTAGAACAGCTGGTGCAGGGACTCCAAGGCTAACAAGGCCATCAGTTTGTAATTCATTTAATTATGGCCATCAGAAACCTGGGATATAATAGCCATCTGTTTCCCATAGGTTTCTGTGCCAGATCTTTGATTTCTAGAAACACAATTTGTGAAAAATTTAAAGGTTGGTGTTCTAGAATTGAATATAATACCTGTTGCCACCCGGAAGACATTTGATCCCATGAGGATGTCTTCAAGGCTAAGAAAACATTCACCATATGAAATATCAGTCTTTCAGCATCAGGGAAGTTCTTCTTCAGTATGGTAGCAGCTCGAAGATTTCCGTCGTACCCATGTTGATGAAGGACATATCAGTTGTGCCCTTCGGGTACTCAGTCACAGCAGTAGCATCTTGTAAATTTAGCACTCGATGAATGCTATCAGGGTAACCTCTACCTGTTTTTGGGTGACCAATGACCGAATAGAAATTTGGCCGGAAGGCACATCAGTGTGAACATAGGCATTGGACCAAAACTGACTTAGTGACTCTGGGTAGATGGTCGAGTTTAAGAGCAGAGCAGTACTATACTGAGAATCAGCCATTAGTCTATGGCGTGATCAAACTTTGTCCAGAAGACCGATTTCGTGAGGTAGGCGACGCAATTATGTCTGGGTTTTAGACTCATGGTTGCCATTTTTGAGAGTATGAAGGTCAGAAGAACGGCTAATGGAACGTTTGAGAAGAAGACAGGTATTTATAGGGTTGGGATAGGAAAAGGCTGAAAGAAAACTACTGAAGGTTTTGGTGTGGTCATCAGCTGTTTGAAACTACTGATGACGTGGTATTAACCTTCAGAGGTTTAAAATGACTGACAGTGGTGGTGTTGTCATCAGGTGTTATAAAACAACTGAAGACTTGTTTTGACCATCAGACGTTGAAACAGCTGACGTCTTGGTGTTGACCATCAGTATTTATGAAACTACTGAAGGTCATGGTTTTGACATCATATGATGTAAACAACTGAGGACTTGGTGTTTGTCATCAGTAGTTGTGAAACTACTGAAGACAGTGGTTTTGCCATCAGTTGTTGTAAACAACTGAAGACTTGGTATTAGTTATTAGTAGTTGTGAAACTACTGAAGACTGTGGTCTTGCTTCAGTTGTTTAGAAACAGCAGTTGTAGAAACAACTGAAGAGAAATTACTCATCAGCTGTTTTCGTCAATTCTTAGCTTTTCAGTTGTTTCATACTGTCCTCAACACTTACTCATCAGACTTTTCATCTGCTTTTCAGGTGTTTCGTAGGACGTCAGTACTTATCTGTTTTTACTGATTTCAGTAGTTGTAACTACATCAGTAGTTGTAACTACATCAGTAGTTTAGAACAGATAAAGTACTTCAGTACTTGTGAGGAATTTAGCCTTTAGTAGTTATAAAAACTACTGAGGGTAAAAGAACTCATCAGTACTTATATGTGACATGGTTACCAATGATCATCAGTACTTATTACTGAGATCATCAGTAGTTGTCACTTATTCTAGCTGCAGCATACCAAGCCTTAACACCAGGTTATGGAAAGTTGAACTATCCAAAGGCTTAGTAAAAATGTCTGCAAGCTCATCAGCACTAGGCACAAACATAGATTAATTAGACCCTTTTCAAAACAATCTCTTATAAAATGATGTCTAATTTCTATATGTTGGTCCTAGAGTGCTAGACTGGATTTTTGACAATGCAAAGAGCTAAATCACTATCCATTAATAACAGAGTCTTAGTCTCTGTAATGCCAAAATCCAAAAGTTGATTCTGAAGCCAGAGTACTTGGGATGTACAACTAGCAGCAGCAATGTACTCGGCTTCAGCAGTGGATGTAGCAACAGATGTTGTTTCTTACTCTGCCAAGAAATCAAACAGTTGCCTAGGAATTGACATCCACCAGAAGTTGATTTCCTGGTTAACTTACACCCTGCATAGTCACTATCAGAGAAAGCAACTAATTTGCAAGAGTGCCCAGTAGAATACCATAAACCTAGAGATTGTGTACCTTGCAAATATCTAAAGATCCTCTTGACTGCAATCGGATGAGACTCTTTAGGTGCAGCTTGAAATCTAGCACAAACACATGTAGCAAACATAATATCTGGTCTAGAAGTTGTTAAATACATCAAGGACCCAATCATACATCTGTAAAGCGTTTCATCAACAGCTTTACCTTTCTGATCAATATCCAATTGTGTGGTGTTGCACATGGGAGTAGAACAGGGCTTACAGTTTTGTAAATCAAACTTATTTAAAAGATCTTTTGTATATTTAGACTGATGAATGAAAATTCCAACAGCTTTTTGTTTGATTTGCAAGCCTAGAAAGAACTGTAATTCTCCCATTGCACTCATCTCAAACTTCTTTTGCATTAATTTTGTAAAATCATCACACAACTGGGGATCAGAGGATGCAAATATAATATCATCAACATAAATTTGAACAAGTAGCTTATGCTCATCCACCTTCTTAATAAATCAGGTTTTATCTATGGAGCCTCTAGTGAAATTATTTTGTAGAAGAAAGTTAGATAATGTCTCATACCAGGCTCTAGGAGCTTGTTTCAACCCATAAAGAGCCTTATCAAGCTTGTATACCCATTCTGGGTGTTGATTATCCTCAAAACCTGGTGGTTGACACACATAAACTTCTTCTTTTATTTTACCATATAAAAGTGCACTTTTAACATCCATTTGAAAAACTTTAAGATTGTGGAGTGCAGCATAGGCTAAGAACAATCAAATTGCCTCCAGTCTGGCTACAGGGGCAAAGGTTTCATCATAATCAATACTTCTTCTTGTGCAAACCCCTGAACAACCAGTCTAGCCTTGTTCTTAACAATAAGCCCATTTTCATCTTTTTTATTCCTAAACACCCATTTAGTGCCTATTGCACACTTACCTGGGGGAAGAGGAACAAGCTCCCACACTTGCTGCTTTTTGAACTGAAGAAGCTCAAGCTGCATTGCTTCAACCCAGCCATTGTCTCTAAGTGCAACATGATAATTCTTTGGCTCTAGCTGACTGATGAAGAGAGCATAGAAGCAGAAATTGGACAATTGACTTCTGGTTGAAACTCCAGCTTGATATCACCAATGATTTGAGACATTGGGTGATTCTTCAGCTCTTGATAAACAAGGAGATCAGTGCAAGTGTTTGTAGAACCTTCAGCAGCAACAGATGTTGATGTAGACTCTTGAAACCATGTAGATGGTGGCAACTCAAATGAAGTTGAAGATGCAGAAATCTCATTAGCACTTGTTGTGGATGAAGCTACTAAAGCTACAGGAGCATCAGGTTTAGAGGACACAGGCAGTTGGTCACTAAACCTGAAGAGGTGAGTACTGCTATCATCATCATCAGCAGCACCAGCAGTACCATCAGGTGGTGAAACTGTTGACAGGAGCAACAACAGGAGTTTGATAAGGAACATATTGCAGTATGTCCAAATCAAATAGCTCCACAGGGCTTTGTGGAATCTTGTCCTTTGGAGATTCATTAAACTTAACATGTAGAGTCTCTTCAACCATCTTTGTTCTGCAGTTGAAGACTCTGTATGCTTTGCAAGTTGATGAATAACCAACAAAGTACCCTGCATCCACCTTAGGATCAAATTTTTGGAGTTGATCCCGTGTGTTGAGAATGAAACAAGGACACCCAAAAGCTCTGAAGAATGAAATTAGAGGGGCCAAATGATGAAGAACTTCATATGGAGTCTTCATCAACCTCTGATTTACTAGAACTCTATTCTATACATAGCAAGCTGTATTGACAGCTTCAGCCCAAAAAGTCATTGGCAGTCCAGAATCAGCCAACATGGACCTTGCAGCTTCAATAAGGGTTCTGTTCTTTCTCTCCACTACTCCATTTTGTTCAGGAGTTCTTGGAATGCTAAACTGCCTCTTGATTCCCTTGAGAGGTAGAACTCATCAAGTGTATTGTTCCTGAATTCTGTTCCATTATCACTTCTAATACACTTGACTGAGAGGGAATACTGCTTCTCAACATACAACACAAAGTTGATAATCTTCTGAGATGCCTCATCCTTTGAATGCAAGAAGAAATTCCATATAAATCTGGAGTAATCATCCACAATTACCAGACAGTATTTCTTCTTAGCCATACTCATCACTCTCACAGGGCCAAAGAGATCCATGTGAAGAAGCTGTAAGCAGGCAGTGGACTTAGGTTCTTCTATGGAGGGAAATGAAGCTTTGTGCTGTTTTCCTTTTAAACAAGCAGTGCAGTTATCTTCACATTTGAACTCCTTCATAGGCAGTCCCCTTACTAAACCATGGTTTATGAGCTGATTTATGTTTTTGAAATTAACATGACCCAGACTTCTATGCCATAAAGTAGATTCTTGAGGGGAAGCCTTGGAAAATAGGCAAGGATGGCCTTTGAGATCTATTTTCTTGGAAAGATCTAAGGCATACACTCTTCCTGTCCTGTTGGCCTTCAGGAGAGTGTATTCATCCAACACCTTATCAATCAAACTTAGAACTTTGGATAACAGAATTCGACAGTTCTGACTGGTGAAAAGAGCAACATGGCCTTTGTCACACATTTGACTGACACTCAAGAGGTTGTACTTGAGATTTTCCACATGGTTAACATCATCAAACTTTATTTCCCCATTGGAAACAAAGCCTTTGCCGATGATGTAACCCTTTGCATCATTGCCAAATTACACCAACCCCTTCCTTCCTTGAGAGTAGTCATTAAGAAGTGATCTGTTTCTTGTCATATGCATGGATCCTCCACTGTCTACATACCAGATGCCTCTGTGGCATGTTGAAGAACCCTGCAAAACACAACAAATTAGTTAGATTTTGAGACCCAGCTTTTTGGTTTTGGGCCTGTTCTCATCAACAGATGGTAAACTAACAGGTTTGTTGGAAACAACAGCCTGAGAGGAAGAAGATGGTGAAGAAGAGGAATCCTTTGGCTTGGACCTCCTTTTCTGTGGTTTCAACATAGGACCATCTAATTGGTTAACTCTTCCCAATAGATGTTGGACCATCATAACCAGCTGAGTCTGATTTTGTGATAAAGCTTTCAGCTCTCCAGACACATTTGCATTAGAGTTTGATAAGTTCCTATGTGCACCTTCTTCTTTTGAGCAATCTCAGCTGTTACTTGTTTAACCCCTTCTTTTTGGATTTCGTTTTGGACTTAAGGGTTACAGCATTTGATGTTGCTGTGTACAAATGTGGCTTCAAACTCAGTTTTCATTTTAACCATTTTCTCTTTATTTCCTCTTTATGTTTGAGTTTGGATCCTCTTTTGTACCAATAATCATCTGTAAGATGATTGAACAAACCATATTTCACATGGTTTCTTCTTCATCTTATGTTGATCATCAACTAAAGAGAATGAAACTACTGAAGACTTGTTCTTCAGCACTTTGGAAGCACTATTTGCTTTCTGACTTCCTCTTTAGTAGTCTTCAAACCCTTTTTACTGACAGTTTTCTTCTCTTCAGTGCTGACAGTAGTTGGAGTTTGAACTTCAGGTGTTAAATCTTGCTCTCCAGTCCTTTCAGGACTTCCAAAAATAACTCCTGAGTTGCTCAACTCTTTGATCATGTGAGTGTCAGTATTTGAACCATCAAGATCAGCTGATAGGTTCAACGAGGGAATAATACTAACTTCAACTTCTGATGGTGCTCTATCACAAAGTGAATCATGATGAGGTGGATTGGTTATTGCTTTCTTTCTCCATCATTCACTTCTGCTCTTGAAGCAAAATCTGTAGGAGGAGCAGTGTGATTATAACCAATGCCAAACTTCATATTGGAAGCTGATTGCTTACTAAGAAATTTCAAAACCTTGCATGATGTACCCATCGATCACACTCTACTTGGGTGACTGCAAGGGTTTCTTTGAGGTCTTTGTACTTTTCTAAAAGTACCTCTTCCCTAGCCTTATCATCAGTGATTTGGCATTTAAGTTTATAAATCTCATCATTTTTTCTTTAAGCATAGACTCAAACTCAGCTTTTCTTTTGGAAATGATCTTTTCTAGCTCTATGTTCTTATTAATTAAAGCTACATTTGCTTCTCTAATATAGGCAAATGCTGCTATGCATGTTCAGAACATAATTTGGCCTTAGCCTCAAGATACTCGTGATACCTGTATGAAGAGCATTTGAGGATGATCCATCTGCAGACTCCAGAGCCATAAGTGCTAGATTCCCAAAGGACTGTCACCACCATGTGACCACACCTGTGAACAGTTGTTCATGACCAGACATTCATCTTGTAAACTGCTCCAGTCAACAACTCCGTGTTAGAATCTCAGCCCTTGGTTTAATCGATTGAACAGATATAGCAGCGGAATAGCTCAGAATTAGACAAATTCAAACAACATTGATATAAAACGATAAGAAATTTTGTTATAGAGAGAGAATATCCGACAAAAGGAATATTGCATTAAGATTGTCGGCCTCAAAGGCACGATTACAGGTGAGTCATCCTTCCTTATAAAGATAGAGTGACGTAGGCTGATGTCACTTGAAAGTGACATGTAACCGTTTGATAACAACTGATGTTCAACACTACTGAAGATGTCAACAACTGACATCTTCTTACAAATGTTCCTAAGTGTTAAACATCTTATTTACAACTACTGAAAAACATAAAACTACTGACACTACAACAACTGAAGAACAACCTCTTCAGTTGTTTACAAGTACTGAAAAGAAAAGAAAACTACTGAAGAAGAAAAACCATCACAACAACTGAAGAAGCCCTCTTCAGCTGTTCATCAGCTGTTAATCAGCTGATGTCTTCAGTACTTGAACATCAGACTTTGTCTTTCAGCTGTTGATCTTCAGTCTTTGTCTTCAGTACTTGTTGAAGTCTTCAGACTTAAGATCTTCAGCTGTTGTCTCAGTCTTTGTCTTCAGTACTTCAGACGTACTTCAGCAGTTGTATTCTTCAGACTTTGTAGAACAGCTGATCAGGTCTTCTTCAGCTGTTGTGATGTTGTTGTGGGACTTAGAGGTTTCTCTGATCAGGCTCATTGGTTCTTTTGGTCCAACAAACTCCCCCTGAACCAATGCAGCCAAAACCTCTAAGTTATTGACGAGTCCCACTTATTTGGCAGATAGATTGGTCTTTTATCCTCTTGATCAGATGAGAAGTGACCCTTTTTTCAGCCGGCCTGGGAAGAAGTCTCTGATGATCTGTTTGGCATGATATGGTTGGGAGCTCTGTATTGGGGACTTGGACACCGAGCTGTTGCCCCAACCATGAGATCTACTTCCCGTGTATCAGCCTATATGATTCCCTGGTGTAAGCCCTTAAAAACATGATTTGCTCATCCATTGTCAGCACCTCGGGCACACCATCAAATAATCCTTCTCGGCCATACACTTCAGATATGTACTTGGCCTGTTTCCCATTTTTGAGCTCAACCGTGTTATTTGTCTATAAGCAAACTCATCTGGATGAGTCCCTTCTAAGAGCAGGTTGAGCTCTTCTTGTTTGAAGTTTTCAAGTCTTTTGTAACCAGTCCCTTCTTTATAATTTTGTTCTCTAACATCTTTTGAGGTGGTTGTTTGGCTTCATAGGCTTTCTTGAACTCTTCAACAATTTCCCAAGGGGACACTACAAGAACCACAGTGATGTCTTCGTCGACAACTCTCTTCACTTGGCCCTTGTATCTTGAAGGAATTTCTTTCTTGACAATTCGATGTGCCACCCTTGGATCAGGCCATATCCTTACTCTTTCCCTTTGGTATTGAAAGGTATTAGCAAGGGTGTACAATCTTAATACTTCTTTCTTCATGCTGATCATTGAAGAGGATGTGGCATATGCTTTGTCAATGCTTTTCAGCATTTCCTCATCATGTTTTTGCATCTGTTCCTCTTCAATCTTTATCATTACATCATGCATTTGAGAAGCAGGAGTGATGGACATTGGTTTAGCCTTAGGCAAAGTAATGACTGCAGAGAGTGGCAGTCTGTCTTCATCCTCCTCTTCATCTTCATCAGGCCTCAGTACCTTTCTTTTCTTTGGCTAGGTACATCACTGGCAGTGGGTTTTGGGGGTAAAGGATTTGGTTTTGTGGGTTGGATGGTTGGTTTAGAGGGTAAAGGGTTGTTTTAGTGGGTTGTGGAGATAGTGATTTTGAGGATTGAGGCTTTTCAGACTGTTTTAGCATTTTGGCTGTAAGGGAGGCTTTGGTAAATTTTGTCAGTTCTTTTCGATTCCCAACCCCAGCTTCATTCAGTACCTCAATCACTAAACCTTTGGAGTATTCTTCAGACGAACAAATCTTGGTGGTTATTGCCAAGATGTTGTCCCTGGTCCAGGCCCTTATTTCCATTAGAGATCTTCCAAGTATTTAGCTATAAATCTGATCATTATCTCCAGCCTTTCTCTTTCTAAGGCATCATAGCTAGCCCATCTTGAATTGATCTCCTCTGTTTCCATCCTTCTGATCTCGGAGTCTAGTTGTTTGATGTCAAAACCCTGCCTATACAACTGCTCAATGATTTTATCCATTGAACGGTTATGGTTGGCGTCAGCTTCTTTCACCATATCCTTCAGCTCCTTCTCCTTCTCAGACTCTCCTTTTCTCTTTTGATATGTGACATGAAAGTCTTTTTGACTTTCATTCACTGCAGCTCCCTTCACACTCTCCTTCTCCTTCTCATTTACAAACTCAGATTCTTTCGCCTTCTCCCCATCTATCATCCTTTTCCTTTTTCCTTTAACTAACTGACTCTCCCCCTTTTTGGTTGCATTGGATGCAAGGGTTTGAGCAGTAGAAAGGGATTTAGTCACCAACTCCTCCACCAAGGGTTGTATTATTGTAGGAAGCCTCTCATCAAGGGCTTTGATCACGATATCTGTGATCATGGGAGTGATGAGAGGTAGGGATTTTTGAAGGGTAGCAACTGATTGATCAGGATGGTTTTGTTCCTGAGAATCAGTGCCGAAAGCAGAGGCTGGTGGCTTGGAAGTATATACTGGCTCAGTGTGTAGGGGACCTTCAGAAGAAGGTGCCATCTGTGGGTGTATTGTGGTGGCAGATGGACTTGCATCCTGAGACATCTTGGCCAGCAGCTCTTTGAGTCTGCTAACCTCATCCTCGAGAATGGTGTTTTGAGCAACTACATCATAGAAGAAGCTCAGGTCATCATCAGTTGATACTGAATCACCTGACCTCCTGACAGAGTCAGGATGAACATGCCTTGAGTGTAGATCAATGATAGCATGTGCCCCTTGTTCTTGGTTCTGGGGACTTCCAGCCTCAGGACTATGTCCTTCATCAGCTGTTGCCACTGGTGAGGTCTTAGAGATGTTACCAACTGCACCCTGGTCATTTGCTGAGCAGAGACAGTGGCAGCCTCACCAGAAGTTTGCACCTCCTTATCTACACTAGAAGATGAAACATGATAACCCCTGTGCTGTGGGTTGACAGAAGCATTTGGATCCTCCCCCTCAGGTGTTGAGGTTATCCCAGTAGTGATTGGTGTCTGGGTGGGGGGTGAGGAATGCAACTGCGTCAGCACCTTTGCAACAATTATCGTAGGGCTTTGAGGGGCGGTTGCATCAGGAGAGGGTGTGGAAGCAGTGTGCACCCGGGACAGGTGGTGCTCTTCAATGGTAATCCCCTCAAGTGAGGAGGATCCCAGCAGTGTGGCTTCCCTTTGAGTGGTTGCTTCAGGTTCCTTTTGAGAGGCAACCTGAGCGGCTTCAGCTGGTGGAGTCATAGTCTCTACTGGGGGGTTATTTCCAGCAGAGATAACCTGCGTTGGTGCAGCAGGAGCATCCACAGGGGACTCAATTCCCTGAGTAGCTTTCTTAGGCTTCTTCTTTGTGGGTTTGGAGGGGACTTTGGATGTGGAAGTGGAGGCTGTGGGTTCCAGCTGCGTGGGTTTGCGCAGCTTGGCAGCCTGTTTGAGAGTTTGGTCAGTGTTGTGTCGGGAGTATACCTCCGGCAATACAGCCAAAGCAGGGACTCCCAGACCAACTAGTCCCTCAGCAGAAAGCTGATTCTCTATTATGGCCATTATAACCGAGGATATAGTATCCAACGGTTAGAAAGTGGTTTTGTGGCCATATCCTTGAGTTCAAGAAAAATTATTTCAGAAAAGTTTAGTGGTTCTTGTTCAAGGATAGAGAACAATACCTGTTGCCATCTGGAAGACAGTTGATCCCAAGAGGAAGTCTTCGGGGCCAGGCAAACATTTACCATATGAAATATTAATCGTTCAGCATCTGGAAAATGTTTTTTCAGGATTGTTGAAGCACTAAGATCACCCTGATATCCATGTTGTCCAAAGAAAGATCAAGTTGGCGCTTAGGATATCCAACAGGGTAGGCAGCATCATCTAACAGTAATGTCTGGCGGATGGTAGCAGTAGAGATGACCACCTTATGCGAGTTGATAGATGAATGGATAGATTCTCCATTAACGGTCGCATTCATCCAGAACTGACGTAGCGAATCGGCATAAATGATTGGATTTAAGAGGAAAGCCGTTTTCAGTGGTTTGGACCATAAGATCTATAGCATTATCAAATTTGGTCCAGAAGGGCGTTTTGTGAGGTACGCAACACAGTTGTGTCGAGGCTGAGTTGCATGGTCGCCATTAATGAAGATGAAAGGTTTTCAGAGCTTTTGAAATTTTAGGTCGTGAAAGAATGAAAAACTCTGAAAGAGGGATCAGGTATATATAGGGTACGGGTTATGAAACGACTGAAGGTTTTGGTGTTAGTCATCAGTATTTGAATCTACTGATGACGTGGTATTAACTTTCAGAAGTTTGAAACGACTGATGGTATTGGTGTGGTCAGCAGTTATAAAACAACTGAAGACATGGTGTTTACAATCAGACGTTGAAACAACTGAAGTCTCTGATTTAGGCATCAGTAGTTTTAAAAACTACTGAAGACAAGTTGGACTTCAGATGTTGAAACAACTGAGGACTTGGTATTAGCCATCAGTAGTTGTGAAACTACTGAAGACCGTGGTTTTGCCATCAGTTGTTGTAAACAACTGAAGACTTGGTGTTAGTCATCAGTAGTTTGAAACTACTGAAGACATGGTATTGCTTCAGTTGTTTATAAAGAAACAGCAGTTTGTGAACTACTGAAGAGAGAGTACTCATCAGTAGTTGTCGTCAATTCATAGCCTTTCAGCTGTTTCATACTGTCCTCAACACTTACTCATCAGCCTTTTTGCTGTTTTCAGTTGTTTCATAGACATCAGTACTTATCTGTTTCTACTGATTTCAGTAGTTGTAACTACATCAGTAGTTAGAACAGATAAAGTACAGTACTTAAAGCATTTAGCCTTCAGTAGTTATAAAAACTACTGAGGGTAAAATAACTCATCAGTACTTATATGTGACATGGTTACCAATGATCATCAGTAATTACTGAGATCATCAGTAGTTGTCACTTATTCTAGCTGCAGCATACCAAGCCTTAACACCAGGTTGTGGAAAGTTGAACTATCCAAAGGCTTAGTAAAAATGTCTGCAAGCTCATCAGCACTAGGCACAAACATAGGATTAATTAGACCCTTTTCAAAACAATCTCTTATAAAATGATGTCTAATTTCTATATGTTTGGTCCTAGAGTGCTGGACAGGATTTTTGACAATGCAAAGAGCTGAAGCACTATCCATTAATAATGGAGTCTTAGTCTCTGTAATGCCATAATCCAAAAGTTGATTCTGAAGCCAGAGTATTTGGGATGTACAACTTGCAGCAGCAATGTACTCGGCTTCAGCAGTGGATGTAGCAACAGATGTTTGTTTCTTACTCTGCCAAGAAATCAAACAGTTGCCTAGGAATTGGCATCCACCAGAAGTTGATTTCCTGGTCAACTTACACCCTGCATAGTCACTATCAGAGAAAGCAACTAATTTGCAAGAATGTCCAGTGGAATACCATAAGCCTAGAGATTGTGTACCTTGCAGATATCTAAAGATCCTCTTGACTGCAATCAGATGAGACTCCTTAGGTGCAGCCTGAAATCTAGCACAAACACATGTAGCAAACATAATATCTGGTCTAGAAGCTGTTAAATACATCAAGGAACCAATCATACATCTGTAAAGGTTTCATCAACACCTTTACCTTTCTGATCAACATCCAATTGTGTGGTGTTGCACATGGGTAGAACAGGGTTTACAGTTTTGTAAATCAAACTTATTCAAAAGATCTTTTGTGTATTTAGACTGATGAATGAAAATTCCATCAGCTTTTTGTTTGATTTGCAAGCCTAGAAAGAACTGTAATTCTCCCATTGCACTCATTTCAAACTTCTGTTGCATTAAGGTTTGGAAATTCTCACACAATTGGGGATCAGAGGATGCAAATATAATATCATCAACATAAATTTGAACAAGTAGCTTATGCTGATCCACCTTCTTAATAAATAAAGTTTTATCTATGGAGCCTCTAGTGAAATTATTCTGTAGAAGAAAGTTTGATAAGGTCTCATACCAGGCTCTAGGTGCTTGTTTCAACCCATAAAGAGCTTTATCAAGCTTATATACCCATTCTGGGTGCTTATTATCCTCAAAGCCTGGTGGTTGACACACATAAACTTCTTCTTTTATTGTACCATATAGAAAAGCACTTTTGACATCCATTTGAAAAACTTTAAGATTGTGGAGTGCAGCATAGGCTAAAAACAATCTAATTGCCTCCAGTCTGGCTACAGGGGCAAAGGTTTCATCATAATCAATACCTTCTTCTTGTGCAAACCCCTGCACAACCAGTCTGGCCTTGTTCTTAACAATTAGCCCATTTTCATCAGTTTTGTTCCTAAACACCCATTTAGTGCCTATTGCACACTTACCTGGGGGTAGAGGAACAAGCTCCCACACTTGCTGTTTCTTGAACTGAAGAAGCTCAAGCTGCATGGCTTCAACCCATCCATTGTCTCTCAAAGCAACATGATAGTTCTTCGGCTCTAGCTGACTGATGAAGAGAGCATAGAAGCAGAAATTGGACAACTGGCTTCTGGTTGAGACACCAGCATTGATCACCAAGGATTTGAGATATTGGGTGATTTTTCAGCTCTTGTAAACAATCAAATCTGTGCAAGTGTTTGTAGAATCTTCAGCAGCAGCAGATGTTGATGCAGATTCTTGAAACCATGAAGATGGTGGCAACTCAAATGAAGTTGAGGATGCAGAAATCTCATCAGCATTTGTTGTGATGGTGCGGCTGGAGCTACAGGAGCATCAGGTTTAGAGGACTCAGGCAGTTGATCACTAACCTGAAGAGGTGATTACTACTATCATCATCATCTTCAGTAGTAACACCAGGTGGTGAACTGTTGACAGGAGCAACAGCAGGAGATTGATAAGGAACATATTGCAGTATGTCCAAATCAAAGAGCTCCACAGGGCTTTGTGGAATCTTGTCCTTTGGAGATTCATTGAACTTGACATGTAAGTCTCTTCAACCATCTTTGTTCTGCAGTTGAAGACTCTGTATGCCTTGCAAGTTGATGAATAACCAACAAAGTACCCTGCATCCACCTTAGGATCAAATTTCTGGAGCTGATCCTTTGTGTTGAGAATGAAACAGGGACACCCAAATGCTCTAAAGAATGAAATGAGAGCCAAATGATGTAGAACTTCATATGGAGTCTTCATCAACCTCTGATTTATTAGCACTCTATTCTGCACATAGCATGCTGTGTTGACAGCTTCAGCCCAAAAGGTCAATGGCAGTCCAGAATCAGCCAACATAGACCTTGCAGCTTCAATGAGAGTCCTGTTCTTTCTTTCCACAACTCCATTCTGTTCAGGAGTTCTTGGAATACAAAACTGTCTCTTTATTCCCTTGGAAAGGTAGAACTCATCAAGTGTATTGTTCCTGAATTCTGTTCCATTGTCACTTCTAATACACTTGACTGAGAGGGAATACTGCTTCTCAGCATACAACACAAAGTTTATGATCTTCTGTGCAGCTTCATCCTTTGAATGTAGAAAGAAAGTCCATACAAATCTGGAGTAATCATCCACAATTACCAGACAGTATTTCTTTTGTGCCATGCTCATCACTCTCACAGGACCAAAGAGATCCATGTGAAGAAGTTGTAAGCAGGCAGTGGACTTTGGTTCTTCAATAGATGGAAATGAAACCTTGTGCTGTTTTCCTTTCAAACAAGCAGTGCAGTTGTTTTCACACTTGAACTCCTTCATAGGCAGTCCCCTTACTAAACTATGGTGTATCAGTTGATTCATGTTTTTGAAGTTAACATGTCCCATCCTTCTATGCCATAGATTAGATTCTTGAGGAGAGGCCTTGGAAAATAGGCAAGGATGGCCTTTGAGATCAATTTTCTTGGAAAGATCTAAGGCATACACTCTTCCTGTCCTGTTGGCCTTCAGGAGAGTGTGAGCATCCAATACCTTGTCAATCAAACTCAGAACTTTGGATGACAGAATCCTGCAGTTCTGGCTTGTGAAAAGGGCAACATGGCCTTTGTCACACAATTGACTGACACTCAAGAGGTTATACTTGAGATTTTCCACATGGTTGACATCATCAAACTTTATTTCCCCATTGGAAACAAAGCCCTTCCCGATGATGTAACCTCTTGCATCATTGCCAAAGGAAACAAATCCCTTCCTTCCTGAAGAGTAGTCATTAAGAAGTGAGTTGTTCCCAGTCATATGCATAGATCCCCCACTGTCTACATACCAGATGCTACTTTGGCATGTTGAAGAAACCTGCATAAATAAACAATCAGTTAGTTTTGGAGACCCAAACCTTTTTGGTTTTGGGCCTGGTCTCATCAACAGATGGTAACTAACAGGTTTATTGGACACAATAGCTTGAGGTGAAGGAGATGGTGTAGAAGAGGAATCCTTTGGCTTGGATCTCCTTTTCTGGGGTTTCAACACAGGGCCATCAAGTTGGTTAACTCTCCCCAACAGATGTTGAACCATCATTACCAGTTGTGTCTGATTCTGGGAGAGAGCTTTCAGCTCTTCAGACACATTGGTATTGGTGTTTGATGATGAGTTCTTGTGTTGCACCATCTTCTTTTGAGCAACCTCAGCTATTGCCTGTTGCACTCCTTCCTTTTTGGATTTCTTTTTGGACATAGGAGTAACAGGATTTGATGCTGCTGGTACAAACTTGGACTCAAACTCAGTTTTCATTTTAGCCAAGTTTTCTTTAATTTTCTCCTTTTGTTTGAGTTTGGATCCCTTTTTGTACCAACAATCATCTGTGAGATGATTGAATAGACCACATATTTCACATGGTTTCTTCTTCATCTTCTGTTGATCATCAACTAAAGAAGATGAAACTACTGAAGACTTGCTCTTCAGCAGTTTAGAAGCACTTTTTGCCTTCTTGTCAACTTCCTTAGTAGGCTTCAAATCCTTCCTACTGACCGTTTTCTTCTTTCAGTGCTGTCAGTCATTAGGATTTGAACTCCAGATGTTATCCCCTGCTCTCCAGTACCCTCAGTACTTCTAGGGATAACACTTGGTTGATCAACTCATGATCATGTGAGTGTCAGCAGTTGAACCATCAATATCAGCTGATAGGTTCAAAGAGGGATTACTACTGACTTCAACTACTGATGGTGCTTTATCAAGTAGTGAATCACATGATGAGGTGGATTGGTCATTACTTTCTCCATCAGATTCTGCTCCTGCTCTTGAAGCAAAAACTGTAGGAGGAGCAGTGTGATTATAACCAATTCCAAACTTCACATTGGAAGCGGTTTGCTTACTAAGAAGCATTTCAAAGCCCTTGCAAGATTGTACCCATCGATCACACTCTACCTGGGTGACAGCAAGAGTATCTTTGAGGTCTTTGTACTTCTCTAAGAGTACATCCTCCCTAGCCTTATCATCAGAAATTTGGCATTTTAATTGTAAATCTCATCAGTTTTCTCTTTTAGCACAGACTCAAACTCAGCTTTATTTTTGGAAATTATTTGTTCTAGCTCTACATTTTTATTGATTAAAGCCACATTTGCTTCTCTAATAGAGGCAAATGCTGCTATGCAAGTTTCAGAACATAATTTGGCCTTAGCCTCAGAGGATACCTGTGATACCTTTGTTGAAGAGGTACTTGAGATGATCCATCAGGGATTCCAAAGCCATGAGAGCTAGATTTCCAAAAGGATGCTCACCACCATGTTGACCAGCACCTGAGAACAGTTGTTCATTACCAGACACATCATCTGGTAAACTGCTCCAGTCAACAACTCCTGGTGTGAAGAAGCTGTGTTGTTGAAGTTGATTAGGTTGATGAGATTGGGATGGTTGAGGCTCAGGGAGTGCATGTGGTTGCTGAGCAGTGGGTGCTTGAACCTGGCCTGGTTGTGGCATGTAATAGCATGGGTATGGATATGGCATTGGCCCCTGTGGAACAAAATATGCAGGAGATTGTGGTTGATGATGATAACCAGAATTGACAGGTTGTTGCCCTCTGTTTTGTTGACTATTGCCAGGGAAAGTCACAAAAGGTGCAGGAGAGTTAGATCCAGATGATCTACATTCTCTTGCAAAGTGCCCAAGCCTGTGGCATTTATGGCACTTCAACTTACTCTTGTCAAAACCAACTTTGGTTTTGCCAGAGAGTCCTGGGAATTTCCTTCTAGTTCTTTTGTAGAACTTCTGAGATCTGATATTTATCAAGGCCATTTGGCTCAAAATATCCATCTCTTCTAAGTCATTATCAGCAATCCCCTTGAGATCATCCATGATGAAACATAGATTGTCACTATTACTACCAACAGAATGACTATCAACACTCACAAAGGCAGGCTCAGAAGTGTTTGTAGAGAAATCAATATGCTCATCATACTGGCTTTACGATGACGCATATTCTGACTCTTGATGTCCAATCAGGGCAGTGTTCCCTTGGACAAAATCCTCAGTGAGCTTGCCAGATGAAACCAATTTCTTTTCTGCTCTATCTCTCTCTCAAATGTAAGCAGTTTCCCATGAAGTTGGTGAGAGATAGGCGATCAACATCAGCATTTGAGCGTAGAACAATGGTATATGTGTTCCATCTCTCAGGCAGTGATCTTAAGAATCTATGGTTCATCTGACTCCTGGTATATTCATGTTTAACCATTTTCAATTCAAAATTAAACATGAAAACCGCTCAAATTGTTGAGTCAGAGTCTCACCCTTTCTATGAGAGAAAGTCTCATATTGTTGGGCGAGGATTTCCCTGTTGTTTGCTAAAACCTCATCAGTACCACCAAATTGTTCTTTGATGGCATTCCAGAGGTCATGAGCAGATTCACAATGCAGAAGCCCAGAGTAAATCTCATTAGGAATAGCCATATCCAAAATTCCATGGCTTTTGCATCGATTTCAAACAACTTCTTGTCCTCATCGGAGTATTGCTCCTTCTTCTTTGGAACCAACTGGTTTGTTTCCGGATCATTCACCATTGGCTTATGAGGTCCATGTACCACAGATGTCCAACAACCTGAGCTATTGACAGACAGGTGATGGAGCAATCTTCTCTGCCAAATGTTATACTCATTCCTCACCAAGATCGGAGGCTTGGTAGAGGATCCAGTATTGAAAGGATCATTCGAAGAAGTAGTCATTGTGAAAATCAGACAGATTCAAGTAAAATCACAAAATTTAGCTCAAAACCACACAGAACCTCAAATAAGCGGCCAGAAGCGATACACTCTCAATCTCTATAACAGATCCTTGCGAATTTGCTAATTCAATTAAACTTAGAGCGATTGAACAGTTTCAATGATCAATTGTTAGATCGATCAATGATTAACCTGCTCTGATACCATTTGTTAGGATCTCAGCCCTTGGTTTAATCGATTGAACAGATATAGCAGCGGAATAGCTCAGAATTAGACAAATTCAAACAAGAACATTGATATAAAACGATAAAAGAATTTTGTTATAGAGAGAGAAATATCCGACAAAAGGAATATTGCATTAAGATTGTCGGCCTCAAAGGCACGATTACAGGTGAGTCATCCTTCCTTATAAAGGAAAGAGTGACGTAGGCTGATGTCACTTGAAAGTGACATGTAACCGTTTTATAACTACTGATGTTTAACAACTACTGAAGATGTCAACAACTGACATCTTCTTACAAATGTTCCTAAGTGTTAAACATCTTATTTACAACTACTGAAAAACATAAAACTACTGAACTACAACAACTGAAGAACAACCTCTTCAGTTGTTTACAAGTACTGACAATGAAAAAGAAAACTACTGAAGAAGAAAAACCATCACAACAACTGAAGAAGCCCTCTTCAGCTGTTGTCATCAGCTGTTAACATCAGCTGATGTCTTCAGTACTTGAACATCAGACTTTGTCTTCAGCTGTTGATCTTCAGTCTTGTCTTCAGTACTTGTTGAAGTCTTCAGACTTTAGATCTTCAGCTGTTGTCTCAGTCTCAGTCTTTGTCTTCAGTACTTCAGACGTACTTCAGCAGTTGTATTCTTCAGACTTTGTAGAACAGCTGATCAGGTCTTCTTCAGCTGTTGTGATGTCTTGTGGGACTTAGAGGTTTCTCTGATCAGGCTCATTGGTCTTTTGGTCCAACAGCCGGGTGAAGAAGATGTGTTGTTGAGATTGAGGAGGTTGATGAGGGATTAAGATGGTTGAGGTCAGGAAGAGCATGTGGTTGTTTGAGCAATGCATGCTGAACGGACTGGTTTGTGGCATTACTAACAAGGGTAAGGATTATGGCATTGGACCCTGAGGAAACAAAATAGGAGGAGATTGTGGTCTGAGAATGATAACCAAAGTGACAGATGTTGCCCTCTGTGTTGTTGAATATGGCCAGAGGAAAGTCACAAAGGGTGCAGAAGAATTAGATCCAGATGATCTACATCTCTAGCAAAGTGTCCACAGCCTGTGGCATTTGTGACACATCAACTTACTCTTGTCAAAACCAACTTTGGTTTTGCCAGAGAGTCCTGGGGAACTTTCTTCTAGTCTTTTGTCGAACTATCTGAGATCTGATATTATCAAGCCAATTGGCTCAAAATATCCATCTCTTCTAAGTCATCATCAGCAATCCCCTTCGATCACCATGATGAAACATGATCGTTCCTTATTATACCTAGTAAACTGACTATCCACACTCACAAATGCAGAATCAGAAGGTGTTTGAAGAGAAATCAAATATGCCATCATACTGGCATTCAGATTGAAGCATATTCTGACTCATGACCAACCAAGGGGCAGTGTGGCCTGGTACAAAGTCTTCAGTGAGCTTACCAGATGAAGCCAGTTTCATTTTGCTCTATCTCTCTTCGAAGTAAGCAGTTCCTATGAAGGTTGGGTGAGAGATAGACATCCAGATTGCCACTGGAGCGTATGACAATGTATATGTGTCCCAATCTCTCAGGCAGTGATTGAGGAATCTGTGGTTCATTGGCTTGTGTTATTCATGTTAAAATTTTCACCTTAGAGATTAACATGAAAAAACGCTCAAACTGCTGAGTCAGGTCTCCCCTTCTATGAGAAAAAGTCTCATACTGTTAGGCGAGGATTTCCCTGTTTTGCTAAGACCTCATCATGCCACCAAATTGTTCTTTCAGTGCATTCCAAAGGTCATGAGCAGTTTCATGATGCATAAGCCCGGAATAGATTTCATTAGGCAGTGCCATGGCCAGAATCCATGGGCTTTAGCATCAATCTCAAACAACTTCTTGTCCTCATCCGAGTATTGTTCCTTTTTTCTTCGGAATCAACTGATTTGTTTCCGGATGATTCACCATGGCTTATGTGGTCCATGTACCATGGGTCCAACAACCTGAACTATTGACAGACAGGTGATGGAGCATTCTTCGTTGCCAAATTTATACTCATTCCTAACCAGCATCGGAGGCTTGGTTGAGGAACCAGTATTGTGTGGATCATTAGAAGGTGTAGTCATTTTCGAAAATTCAGACAAATTCAAGATAAGCAAAACAAATTTAGCTCAAAACCACTAAGAACCTCATTAAAATAGCCAAAAGCGACAGAATTTCAATTCTATAACAGATTCGTGCGAATTTGCTAGTTCGATCAAACTTAGAGCAAATGAGCAGTTTCAATAATCAATTGTTAGATCGATCAATGATTAACCAGCTCTGATACCATTTGATAGTATCTCAGCATCTAGTTTGATCGATTCGAACGATTTCAGCAGCGGAATAGAGTACCAACTAGCATAATTCGAGCAAGAATCCAAGATATAGCAATGAACAGAATTAGTTATAGAGAGAGAAAGTTTCTGCAAAAGGAATATTTCATTCAATCACACGCTTGGCATGGCTTTCACAAAATTACAATTTAGGTCATTCTTCCTTATAAGGAAAGATGACGTAGGCTGATGTCACTTGATAGTGACATCTAACCGTTATTTAACAACTACTGAAACACTAAAACTACTGAAGATGTCAAGCAGCTGACATCTTACAAGAAGCTAAGTGTTTACTTATTACAAAACTACTGATAAGAAACTACTGAAACTACAACGACTGAAGAACAAGCTCTTCAGTCGTTTTACAAAACTACTAAAAGTAAAAACATAAAACTACTGATAAACACAACTACTGAAGAAGTACTCTCAGCTGTTGTGACAAACTACTGAAACTTCCGCACTTGGTCTTCAGACTTGAACTTTAGACGTTTCATCAGTTGATGACTTCAGTAGATGTCATCAGCTGATGTCTTCGTCTTTGTCTTCAGACTTTGTACATCAGTTTTTGATCTTCAGCACTGTGGACTCTTCAGCTGTTGAACTTCAGTACTTTGGCTTCAGCTTCACACTTGTATTCTTCAGCTGTTGACCTTCAGTACTTTGGTCTTCAGCTTCAGCACTTGTGTTCTTCAGTATTGGACTTCAGCACTTTAGTCTTCAGCTTCAGCACTTGTGTTCTTTAGCTGTTGAGCTTCAGCACTTTAGTCTTCAGCTATTGAAGTCTTCAGTACTTGATCTTCAGCTGTTGAAGTCTTCAGCACTTGTCGAACTGCTGATGAAGCCTTCAGCAGTTGTTGTGATATCATGTGGGACTTAGAGGTTTTCTGATCTTGGCTCATTGGTTCTTTTGGTCCAACAACATGTTTCTAGGATAATTTCGAATCCAAACGTCAAGCCTATCTGTTCTAAGCTTACCAAGGCCATTCTAAGCATGAACATTTTATAAGCATCTAAGAAACATCATCAAACATGCATAATACATATAGGTATACATACATAAACATTTGAAAATTGTTTTAATACATTTTCAGCCCCAAGAAGAGTTTAAACAAGTAAAACCGGGCTCTAGAAACTCACTTGGGGCAACTTTGGGTGTTTCTTCCTTCTAACCCATATGCAACTGAGTTCGAACACCTAAAAACACACCAAAACACACACACACGGACACACACAAGCACAAAAGCACATAAGCATGTAATCGAGACAAAACCCAACATAATCACTTAAAAATTCGAATTCTTACCTTGAATTCAATTCTCTTCTTCTTTTTCTTCAACTGAGAGTTTCTGCTCTCTTCCTTTCTCTCTCTTCTCTCTAAAACCCGATGAAACCGTGATGGGAAGTAAGGGTGGGCGGCCATGCCCACCTTTACACCAACTTATTTGTACTTTTGTCCTTTTTACACATTTAACCCCTAAACTTGGGCTTATTGATGTTTTCTTCCTTTATTCTTCATTTCTTACTTTTCTTTTCTTTTTAAAGAATAACCAGGTGTTACAAGTCCATCCCCCTTAAATAGGTTTCGTCCCCAAAACCTGTTATTCTTCAAGGAGACGAGGGTAATGCTACCTCATCTCCTCCTCAGTCTCTCATGTAGATTCGGATCCCTTCCTGTGCTTCCATTGTACATGGACAAGAGGAACCACTTTATTTCTCACCCTCTTCTCTTTTTGATCGATGATTTCCACTGGTTGCTCCATATAATTGAGCATTTCGTCTACTTTGATATCCTCCAGTGGAACAATCATGTCTTCATCAGCTAAGCATTTTCTCATATGAGATACATGGAATATCGGGTGAATGCCACTTAACTCCTCTGGTAACTCCAATCTATGGGCCACCTCTCCTACTCGAGCAATGATTCGGAAAGGTCCTATATATCTCGGGCTTAGCTTATCTAGTTTCCTGAATCGGATGATACCCTTCCAAGGTGAGACCTTCAGCATAACCCGGTCTCCCACCTGGAACTCAATCGGCCCGCATTGTTTATCAGCATACCACTTCTGTTTATCTTTGGCTGCCTTCATGAAGGCTTCAATCTTCTCAAGCTTCTCAGTCGTAGCCTAACTACCTCGATGCTCCCCAATTCCTTCTAACCAATATCACCCCAACAAACAAGTGTTCTGCATCTCCTACCGTATAGCATCTCATATGGTGGCATACCAATGCTGGCATGATAGTTGTTGTTGTATGAGAATTCAGCTAGTGGTAAGTCGTCATCCCAACTTCCCCTAAAATCAATCACACATACCCGAAGCATGTCTTCCAATGTTTGAATGGTCCTTTATGACTGACCATCAGTTTGAGGATGATAAGTCGTGCTAATATGTAACCTCGTCCCTATGGCATCGTTGAATTTCTTCCAGAATTTAGATGTAAACCGGGTGTCCCGATCAGATACAATAGACACTGGCACACCGTGACGAGTTACAATTTCCTTGACGAATCGATCCGCCAACCTCTCAGATGAATATGTCTTGCGGATCGGTAGGAAGTGAGCACTCTTCGTCAGACGGTCGACAATCACCCATATGACATCTTACCCTCTTGGAGTATGCGGCAGCTTTGTCATGAAATCCATGGTGATGTGCCCCCACTTCCATTCCAGTATATCCAACGGTTGGATCTTCCCATACGGCTTCTGGTGTTCGGCCTTCACCTGTAAGCAAGTAAGACACTTACTCACATACCCTACCACATCGCGCTTCATACCCGTAATCTTTCTTCATATCTTGATACATTTTCGTGGCACCAGGATGAATGGAGTATCGAGTCTTGTGAGCTTCATCCATAATCTTCACACGTAGATCTCCAAAACGAGGGATCCACACCCGTCCAAATCGAGTTTTAACACCAAGTGTGTTTTCACTCAATTCGCCAACCAAACCTCTCATCCTTTCAGAGTTAAGAAGATCTTCTTTCAGTGCCTCATCTTGAAACTCTTTGACTTGCTTCATCACATCGAAGGTCATGATCAGTTGATATGCTTTCACCTGAATTGGCTCGGGCCTCTCCTTTCAGCTAAGAGCATCAGCCACCACATTGGCTTTGCCCGGATGATAGTGGATCTCGCAATCATAATCTTTTATGAGCTCCAACCACCTTCTCTGCCTCATGTTCAGATCTTTTTGCTCGAAGAAGTACTTCAAGCTCTTGTGGGCAGTGAAAATGGTGCACTTCGTCCCGTAGAGATAGTGCCTCCAAATCTTCAACGCAAAGACCACGTCTGCTAGGTCCAAGTCATGAGTGGGATAAGTGACCTCATGAACTTTCAACTGACGGGATGCATAGGCTATAACCTTCCCTCTCTACATTACGCACCTTAACCCCGAGTAAGAAGCATCTGAATAGACCACCAATCCTAGCTTCCTTCGGGTAATGACAGAACAGGAGCTTGAGTCAACCTTGCCTTTAACTCCTCGAATGCTTTCCCTTGAGCTTTACCCCATATAAACTTTACATCCTTTCGGGTCAACTTGGTTAGTGGAGAAGCGATCTTGGAAAAGTCCTGAATGAACCTTCGATAATATCCCGCTAATCCCAAGAAACTACAAATCTCGGATGGCGTCTTTGGAGACTTCCATTGCATAACTGCCTCCACCTTTACCGAGTCCACCATGATTCCATCAAGATTCACCACATGACCCAAGAATTGAACTTCGCGCAACTAGAACGCGCATTTGGAAAATTTGGCATACAACTTCTCCCTTTTTATGTCTCCAACACCCCGAATATGACCGGCATGCTCTTCTTCACTCTTCAAGTAGACCAGAATATCATCAATGAACACAATCACTGATCTATCCAACATCGGCCGGCACACTTCATCAAATCCATAAGGTAGTTGGAGCGTTAGTTAGACCAACAGACATAACGAGGAACTCGTAGTGTCCATAACGCGTACGGAAAGCTATCTTAGGAATGTCTTGTTCCTTCACCTTCAATTGATGGTAGCCAGATCATAGATCTATTCTCGAGAACCAACTGGCACCTTGGAGCTGGTCGAACAAGTCATCAATCCTTGGTAACGGGTACCGGTTTTTCACCGTCAACTTGTTCAGCTCTCGATAGTCAATGCACATTCGCATGCTTCCGTCCTTTTTCTTTACAAACAATACCGAAGCACCCCACGAAGAGATACTCGGTCGAATGAATCCCTTATCCATAAGCTCCTGCAATTGGCTCATGAGTTCCTTCATCTCAGTCAGAGCTAATCAATATGGTGCTTTGGCAACGGGTTGAGCACCAGGTATTAAATCAATTTTGGAACTCAGTCTCGCAATCCGGTGGCACGCCGGGTAAGTCTTCCAGCAATACGTCCGGAAAGTCGCACACCACAGACACCTCAGATAATTGCGGTACCGATGCATCCACATCTTTCATGTATGGCAAGTAGGCACTACACCCATGTTTCATGCACTTCCCCGCCACCGCCATCGAAATCATCTTCGGGATCGTAGTAACACGATCTCCAAAATTGTGACCAAACTCCCATCGGGCGCAAGTAATCGAATCATATTTTTGCGACATACGATGTTTGCTTCATAGGTTGCTAACTAGTCCATCCCTAGTACTACATTGAAACCACATAGGGGCATCACGTGTAGCCTAGCAGCAAACCTATGATCTCCTAGTTCTATAGCATAGTCCTCTATCACATCAGTAATTCTTGTGGACTTGCCAATAGCGGTTTCTACATCGAATGGTTCACTCACATTTCTACACTAATAGGCAACTTAGCACAGAAAGTAGTGGAAATAAAACTCCTACTAGCACCGGAATCAAACAATACAGAGGCACACATTTAGTTTACTAGAAACATACCTGACACCATATCGGGATCAGCTCTAGCTTCCTCTCGGGTCATGGTGTAAGCTCTAGCACCTACCCTATGCCCTCCTTCCTCGGCTTCTTCTTTGCTCCAGAGCTCTCGCCCTCGGCTTCTTATAGTCTTTGGTCGCGTGGCTCTCTCCGCCACAATTATAGCACTTCAGCACCCTACAGTCTTTAGTGATGTGGCCAGGCTTGCCACATCTGAAGCATACATTCATTCTCATCCTGCACTCACCAATATGCTCCTTTCTACAACTACCACACTTATTTCGCACTGATTTTGACGACACCCCACGGTCGTACACCTTCATCTTCTTGTTGTTTGGAGTGAAACCACCATATCCAAACCTCTTCATTCTAGTTCTTACCATCCCCACTCGTCTTCTTCACCTCCACGACGGTCTCCTCTCGCTCATCATACAATCTACCTGCCAAATCACCACCGATCAAAAGGTACCTGGCTAAGTAGCAATCAGGTGCCTGCGAATGTCAGCCGTAGTCCCTGGATGTACCTCTTGATCTTCCTTGACACCAGCGTCACCTGATCCGGCACTAGCCTCGCCATCTTGTTGAATTTAGTGGTGTATTGCGGGTGGGTCATGGTTCCCACTTCAAGTTGAAAGAACTCCCTCTCGATTTTATCGAGTTCCCTAAGAGGACATAATTCCTCGATCACCAACTGCTTAAACTCCTTCCATCCCATTTTCCTGATGGCTCTAGCACCCTCAGCTTGGACAATATTGTCGCACCATCACAACGTTGAATCAACGAAAGAGTGAGTCGCGAACTTCACCTTTTGATCCTCGCGGCACTCACTGATCTCCAAAACTGCCTCCATTTCACTCACCCAGTGGTGAGCGGCAGTAGCACTTCCATTTCCATCAAAAGTCGGGGGCTTACACCTTTGGAACGCCCATAACTGCATCCTCCGGTTGCTACCCCCACTACATCCTCCTCCTCCTCCTCGGACAACACAGTCTCAAGCTCCGATTGTTCTCCTCCCTTCTGCTTCCCTTGCCCTAGATCCCTTTCTATTCTCCTTCTCCTTCCTCTCCACTTCTCACAGCCCTGATGACTTCAGTCACCACAAACGGTAAGACTGTCTGCATGACCTGGTGTACTTCATCAGTAATTGCCTCCCTAGCTGAGGCATTCAAGCTAGCATTCTCATTATCTTCGCTCAAGCCATGAACCTCAGGGTTCTCATGGGTCGTCTCAGGAGCCTTAGCACTACTCCTGGTCACACGTGGACGGCCTCTGCCTTTAGGAGTCTTAGAAGATTTCCATCCAGCCATCCTCTAACCAGCTATAAGATTGAAACACTAACACGGTCATTCAAGGTAACAATTCAGTTTATGTCAAGTATAGTAAGTCCCTAATTACAGTGGCCTATTGTGATTAGCCCCTTATTTTACTCTTCATACCCCAGCATTTCCTATCCTGACTTAATCAGTATCTAATCTACTAAGAGCACATAAATCAAATAGCATGCGCATATAATACCGGTTAACATTAAGAAAAGACATACCTAATGGCATGCAGCTACTTGGGCTGACATCCCTCCATTGTCCCATTTTCAGTTTAAGTTTAGGTTTTAAAAATTTATTTAACCTATTCTCTTAAACTTTGGCTCCGATACCAACTTATAAGGCCCCGTTCCCGGAGACCTCACAGTTGGTCATTCACAGCATTAAATACATTAAACGTTATGAAATTACAAACTTAAGTAGCGGAATCATTTTAACAAAACCCATTCATTTCATTAAAACACTGTTGTTGAGCAATACACTATTGTTTAATCGAGTACAAAAGAACTGTTTAATTGCATTACAAAACAACAAAAGTAATAAGTATGAATAGATGTCAGTCTTTCCCTGCCGAGTAGCTTCACCTCGTGCCATCCTCAGCAATATTTACCTGCCAACTAAAAATGTATAAAAGTCAGCGTTGCTCAGCGAGTTCTAGTTTTAAAAGTAATAAAATACTTTCTGTAGGTATATATATGAAAATACTCTTTTTTATGAAAACTTCATCTCTTTATAAGTGAGCACGCATTAACTATACAATCAGGTAATGCTTTATCTCTTTACTGTAGGCCTTGTTTACTCTGTATACTTTTACATTTATCTTTCACTGTCTATGTGGACCAATGAGTAATACCCTAAACTATGTGCGCGGGGGAAATGGTGCTGGGCCCTCTTTTTCCCACAAGGGCTCTACATACTGTATACAAGGCTGGCCTAGACACCTAGGGTATGCTGCAAAGGTCCGCCAGTCTCAATTGACTGGCCCCGTGAGCATCTGAAGGTACCTAACCCATATCACAGTTGAGCTGACGAGCTCATGGCCATGTACCACCTGTAAGCTTGCAATACTTGTTAACATTTTAATTAAGTTCCACTTCTCTTCTTTGTTACTCTTTCACTTTATTATTAGTAATACCTTATGTTACGATAATAAGCATACCACGTAAAGTCACATACTAATAGTAATAATATTATAATAATATTATTAATGACAATAATAATAAGGAACAATCACAAAACAATTATAATAATGCATGAAACCCATCAATAATAAACCCTAGTCAAACCTCATTCAAAACCCTAAAAGCACAGACTCCCAAAAGTTTTGTAATAAATTCTAAGTGTTAGGCGCTTTGACACTATTTGGGCGCATGGGCCCTATTTGGGCGCTTCCTCACTATACAGGTGCATCAGCCAACACTTAATCCTTTAACACTTGGCGCATGAACCATTCAGGTGCATGGACACTATTCAGGCGTATGGTCCATTCGAATACATGGACACTTAGACACATGGGCTATTCGGGCATATGGAAACTTAGGCGCATGGGATTTTTCAGACGCATGGGTACTATTGGGGCGCATGGCCCTACACTTAATCGTCTGACTAATTTTCTAGGCACATGAGGACACTGTTCATGCGCATGAGATAAACTTAATTATTTCTAAGGCAATTCCAGGTGCATGGGCCTTATTTAGGCGCATGAACCTTCTGTTCAACATGTTTCTAGGATAATTTCGAATCCAAACATCAAGCCTATATGTTCTAAGCTTAGCAAGGGCATCCTAAGCATGAACAACTTATAAGAATCAAAGAAACGTCATCAAACATGCGTAATACGTACGGGTATACATACATAAACATTTCAAAATCGTTTTAATACATTTTCAGCCTTAAGAAGAGTTTAAACAAGTAAACCGGGGTCTAGAAACTCACCTGGTGCAACTTTGGGTGTTTTTCTTTCTAACCCGTATGCAACTGAGTTCGAACACCTAAAACACACCAAAACACACCAAAACGCACATACACGGACACACACACCAACACATAAGCACATACGCATGTAACTGAGACAGAACCCAACATAATCACTTAAAACTTCGAATTCTTACCTTGAATTCAATTCTCTTCTTCTTTTTTTCTTCAACCGAGAGTTTTGGCTCTCTTCCTTTCTCTCTCTCTCTCTAAAACCCGATGAAAAGGTGATGGGAAGTGAGGGTGGGCGGCCATGCCCACCTTTACACCAACTTATTTGTACTTTTGTCCTTTTTACACATTTAACCCCTCAAGTTGGGCTTATTGATGTTTCCTTCCTTTATTCTTCATTTCTTACTTTTCTTTCTTTTTAAAGAATAACCGGGTGTTACAAATTTTGACAATTAGAATATTTGTATTCTCTAGGTGCATTATTACTTTTCTTGCTAAACCATAGCAGTCATTATAATCAAACACCTTTATTAATATATACAACGCATTTATGAGTATTTCTTCTGCATTGAATATTTCTTGATTGTATGATTCCGCCATTCAGTCATTAACTCAGTCATTAACTCAGTCATTATATTCGATCCTTAGTGAGAATCTTAATCTCACTAACCCAGTCAATTACTTTAACATAACTTTATTATTATATAAAAAATTTATTATAGTATACATTGGTTGTGATTAATTTTCTCGCCTTCAAAAGCAAAAGGATACATTATAGATTCTTTAATGGGCATAAAGAATAGTAATCACTACCCTATTTCGAGTTTGATTGAGAAATGTTTTGCGTTTGAATTTAGATGGCAAATGGTCAAGGTATGTTATTTTACTTATTTTCATAATCCATTCTCCTGTATTTTATATAATCAATTGATTATGTAGTTAATCTAGTTTTCTTGTTAGTTTTATTTAGTGTAAACAATAAGGAAATGATTGGGCATGTGGCTATATGGTGATAAAGCATATGTTTGAGTTTTTTATTGTACATCAACATAAATTTTCAAATAGTGTAAGTAATTTAGTTGCATATTTATATTGCATTAGATATATACTTTAAATCTCACTTTTATCATTTTATTTGTTGTTTTTTAGATTTGGAATGACAATAGCTATGTCACCTAAGAGGAAATCGATGAATTTATCACATATTTGATGCCATAATTTTCTAAGAGATTATTTGATCAAGTCTAATGATTTTATATATATAAAGTATGTCTTATTAGAATTTATAGATTTCTTTTGTGGAACAAATAGTTTAACAGTGGTAGTAAGTTGGTTATGTTCTTTATAAAATTATTGTTGTCTTGTTTTGTAGTGGAATTTGGTTAACTTGGTTTTTGTTTTGATTTAATTATGAAATATATGCAACTCAATTCTAGAATGTATGCTGGTATATGTAATATCGATGGAATTTTACAACATTGCTCGTAGTTTTGTAATTTTATAAAATCCTTTTTTTATTTATAGAAAAATATTATTTGAACGATTTTAGTGTGCAATATGGTAAAAATAAAAATATTTTTTGAATACTTTTGGTTCCATTCTTAAATGCATTAGAAAAGTTATGCGATAATTAGAAAAATTACGCGGTAAAGATTAAAAAGTAATTTTATATTTTTTGGAGCAGTTCATAAATGCATTAAAAAGTGTGTTTGCTAAGGTTTGTTTTTGCTTTTAATGTGTTTTCTAAAGGCATTAAAAAACACACAATTTTAATGCATTTTTATAATTACATTAAAACACCATATATTTTTAGGCATTATTGTTTATAAACACCTTCTAAAGCCTTTTCTCATCGCACTAAAAAATTCTTTATGTACTAGTGTTAAAATTATAGAGTGACTGGGTTTGAGTAAGAGTGATATTCTTACTGAGAATCGAATATGATAATCAAGTTAGTGATTGAGTGGCGGAAACAAACAATCAAAGAACATTCAACGCACGAAAATTACTAATAAATGTTGTTTGTATTGATATATGAAAGTTGAAAAGTTACAGAGAATAATTACAAGAAAAATTCTCTGCCTATCGGCCGTCACCTCAGTACGAGGTTAACTATTCTATTTATAAGCAGACAAGTTGCCTTTACAAAATGACTAAACTACCACTGACCTATTACATCAGAAACTAGTCTGAGTGTTGATCCGCATCTCTGCTTATTCATCCACATTTACAAATGCGGATGAGTTAATCTTGATCAGCATTAGCAAGTTGGTCATCCGCATTGGTTAACGCGGATGAACAAATACTTGTGCACATTTGGTTGGTCATCCACATTTGTCAATGCGGATGAGCAAAGTCTTGTCCGCATCTTCTTTTGTTCGTCCGCATTAGTCAATGCGGAAGAGTAACTTGTTTTTCAGCATTAGTATTATGTCTTCCGCATTAGTCAATGTGGAAGAGTAAACACTTGTCCGCATCAGAGTTTTGTCTTCCGCATTAACTAATGCGGAAGATAACACTTGTTATTTTCTTGACAGATCTTCATCCGCATTTCATCTTAGACTTGTGGGATTCCAGCTGAGCAATCATCAATTCACCCATTGAGTTGGCATGTATGATCCTTTCAGGGTCCAACAATACTCCCCCTAAAGATTATACAGCCTAGTTTTCCGCAATGTTTAGGAGGTGATTGATGTTATGATGATTCAGTTGGGTCTTCAGGAGGTAGTATGAATGCAGCTTTAGTAGGATCCAGGATAGCCTTGGTCATGTTTACAAAATCAGTTTCTTCTGACATCCTGTCTCTACTTAGCACATGTATCTTCATTATGCACATGTTGTAGATGGCTTCCATTGGTAACTTTTTCAGTGAAATAGGTTCCCAGATGGAGATTATAGAAAGACCATCTCTATGAATCAATAAACTTCCTCCCACATCCACTTCTAGTTTAACAATATTTCCAAGTTGCAGTGGTGTTTTCTTCTTCTTTCTTTTGTCTCTTTTAATATTTATTCTATCATAGGCCAGTTTCAACAACTTGATGCATTATAGAAAGAAGTGCATGTCTTGTTCACCCAATTTGTTGTTTAATTCCCCGAAGTGCCTGGTATAAATGTAGTGGATATATGATTCATCAAGTAATCTTACTTCATATCCACTGAATAATCTTATATTAGCTCCTTCCTTTCCTCCCCACTTCCTTTCTATCACCATCTCATAGGTTTTCTCATCATAGTACACATTTGAGATGGGAGTGGAGGAATGAGTACCAGATACTACTTTCCTTTTCAATGATTCAGTTGGCTTTACCTTCAACTTAGGGAATACAATTTCCTCTGCTTCCATCTTTTTCTTCTTATCCAGGGGATTGACAAAAGTTTTATCTTTTCTCAAGCAAATTGTCTTTAATGAATTGAAGTTGTTTGTTCTTCTGAACATCTTAAGTATGTTCTCAAATTCATAACCCCTGAACATAGCTGCATGATTGATTAGTTCAAGTTGAGCTAGCTCCTTCAAATCATGAATCTCAAGGGCATTTACAAGAGCTGAGTACTCTCTAAAGAATTCTACTAGCCCTGAGATTCTCTTCACCATGAACATGTTCCATGTGCTGTCATACTTCCAGGCTATTGTCTTTTGATCTACCTTGCCCTTGGAGTAGACACCCCTCTGATCAGTTCTGCAGTAGTCAGTCCTTGTTGCAGTTTCAACTGAGATGGTTCTACAAACCATTCAGGGTATTTGTGGAGCACTGGGGCAAGTAGTTCTTGGTCTTTTTGGTTCAACCGCATGTCTTCAGCTGACACTCTGCTTCTGGGTTTGGTCCTTGTCAATTCTTCTTCCAGTTTCTTGAGTTTTTTTTTCTTTTCATTGATTAATTAAAGAGTTGCAACCTTTAAAGAATTTGTCTTCATGTTGGCAATCCTTCTTCTTGTGAATCCCTGACTTGAGAGATATTCCTTCATTTCCTTATCAGACATATTATAAGGATCAGGAAATAATGATTCATGGGATGAGGTTGATTTCTTCATTTGAGACAGTTTGTGTAGGGGACCCCTTCTTGTAGTGGTACTGCATATCCTGTTGATTTCATCAAAGATGAATCTTTATGTTTTGGAGTATCCTTTGTCATTGTTTTCTCATATTCAGTGTCTATTATTGGATCAAGCAACAATTTCACTATCTCTTCCTCCTCCTTAATTCTCTCATAAGTCATTCCAAACACTTCATCTGGATCATAGCCTTGATTGATCAAAAACATGTCCTTAATCATCAAGTCATCAGTTCATGCTTTTGTTACCATGTCTTCCACTGCCTATTCTTCTTTAATAGGACTGTCCATGAGAACATCCTTTTTAACTTCATATCCACCAGCAATTTCTCCTTCTTCTAGATTAATTGCTCCAGCCAATTTTTTCAACTGAGCTTCTGCCTGCTCATGTTCTTCCAAAAATTCAGCAATTGCTGCTAAACTTCTTGGGTCATCTTTTTGTTTCTTTGCTGGTTCTTCTTCAATTATTGGTCTCTTACCTTTGGCTTTTTCTGCTAATACTTCCTCTTTTGTGAGTATGTTTGAAGTTGAGGGCTAGAGGTTTCAGTTTGTTCTTCTAGTTCAGGGACCTTTTTAGGTGTACTTGGCTCTTGATCCTTCATTTTACTTTTCTCATTTTCTTTCTGTTCAGTTTCTTCTTTCCTTTCTTTTTCATATCTTTCTTTGAGTTCTTCCTTTTGTTTTTCAGTTAATGAAATAGCAGGGGCAATTTGTAGAGCTAATTCCTTTTCAAAAGGCACTGGTGATTTGGGAATAAAGACAATAGGCTCTGCCTCAGTTCTTTGATTATTTATGAATTCCTAAAAGTCATCATCTATGCTGAATTGTTCAGATGCAAAACTATCTAGTGCACTGAAGAGTTCTTCAAATTCACCTTTTTCAGAGTCTGAGTGACCAGTGTTTCCAAAATACACTACCATGTCTAGACTTTGATCTTTAATCTCAGTTTGACCTTCATCATCTATTTGTTCTTCATTCTCATCTACTGATTGATTGTCATCATCATCAACCTTTTCTTGTTTTTCTTTCTCATCATCATCCTTCACTTTAGTTCTTTTGATCATCATTTCAAGCTCGGATATTCTTTTGTTCTGGCTCTCAATTTCCTTTTCAAGTTTTGAGATGATATCAACTTGTTCTTTTATGATGTTTTCTTGTTCCTCCATTGCAATCGTTTGTATTCAAGAGTATCTACATGTCCACTCGCTTCTTTTCTTGAGTGTGTTAGTGCAGCTTTTAAATTCTCAATCTCCTTTTCTTGTTCTTTTCTTTCAGCTGCATATTTCTCTTTAAGTTCTTTCAATTCACATTCTTTCTCATCCAGTTCCAGGATTCTGTTATTGATGATTCCTGCTCTCCTATTTAAGGTTCTTTCCATCCTTTCCACTTTGAGTAACAGCTTAGATATTAATTCATCCTTCTCATCAGGCCTGTTGATGTTGGATTCAACATAGCTTTCTGAAGGAGAAGCCTCAGAAGGTTCTTTCATAGCTTTGATTTGATCATGATGATCCTCCTCATCAGAAGATGATTTGTATGATTTAGATGCACTTGTTGATCCTTCTATTTCATCAGGCTGATCATGGGATGATGGTAGAGGTTGGTAAGGAGAATAGGTGATTGGTGTGGTGATATTGGAGATTGATGATGTGGTGATATAGGTGTAGGTTGAGTGGTTATTGGTGGTGTTGGTTGTGGAGTTGAAAGTGATGATGGTTGAGGTAATGTTTGAAGGGATGGTTGTGAAGAAGGTTGTGGTATTTGTTGTGGTGATGGCATTGGTGATGGTATTGGTGGTGGTATTGGTGGTGGTATTGGAGATTGTATTGGAGAGGGTATTGGGGATGGTATTGGTGATGGTTGTGGAGTTGGTTGAGCTATTGGTTGTGGAGGTGGTTGAGCCTGACCTGCTTGATGTATTTGTTGAAGCATCCAAGGAAGAAGGGGTGAAGGGGCACCACTGTAAAAGTTCCTTGGGTCCTTCTTCTTATGTACTTATAGGATCTTGCATCATAATAAGGAATGTTAAGCATAGGTCCTTCATTAACAATGTCATGAAATGATTCATTGATTAGACATTGAATGAATCTGGGGTACATCAAAAACTTGTATCTCAACCCTTCTTGAATGTTGGAGATTAGGCCATTGAACACATATGCAGACATATTAAACTATCTGTTGGTGTAGAGAGCACATATTGCAGAAGATGTGAGGACTGGAATGTCATGCCATCCTATTTTCCTTTTTGACAGACAATGTTGGAACATATGAATTAGGAACCTCCAAGGCAAATCCACTAATCCTTTGACTATCTGTTTTGCTTCATAGCTCCCTTCATAACCAATTTCAGAGAAAAATGTGGTTATTTCCTCATCATCTAATTCATGAGGATCATTAGTAATATCATTGAATTACAGACAACTTCTACCAGACTCTTATGTGATCCTCAAAGTGAGTTCATTGTTGATTCTCCCAGGTAGAGTTTTCACTCCATCATCTTCAACTACTTCAGCTGATTCCCAGAATGACCTGATGGGATTCTTGTAGATTATTGGTCTTACTATCATGGCATATGCTACCCTTGTGGTAGATAGAATCTTATCATATCTCTAAGACCTTCGCCTTCAGGCACATCAGGTTTTAGATAACTGCTGACGTTATGGAGCTTGTTCCATGTAAGATTTGCCATGTAGTTTGCACAAGAGACATGTGTATTAGTTAACAATTTTGACTTTAACTTTGATTTGATTTGTTAATGTGACTTTGATTTGTTACACATTTTCCTTTTTCACTTTGCTCTGTTTTTCACAGTAAACATGACTATCAAGGTTTTCAATATCAGTTGAATTCCTATCAATTTATATGTTTATTGAGATCGAAAATGTGTATTTTTCATCACATTAATGAGTTTGATTTTGGTGTTCTTCAATATTTTCTGGTTCACAGTCCGAGACTTAGGTCTTGGTTTCAAAATCTGTTGAAGTTATACCTTATCTTTGAAATATTTGTGGTTCTGAATCGATGACAAGAATGTTTTTAAGAAGAAACACAACAAAATCTTTGAATGTTTATGATGGTGGTGTATTGTAGGTTTGCGCACGTCTCACTATAAGTCCTCTCAAATTTTAAAAGTATTAAATGACCCATGTGAATTCCTTTAAATAGTCAAACAATACAATTTGAAAAATTTTATAAGTTACAAGCAGATACAGTCAATACTGTAGCAAATGCTGAAGGTTAATTTGTTTGATTTTGGTGATCCGCATTTGTTGAATGTAGCAAATGTGGAAGACGAACTTTTGACATTGACAGTCCGCATTTGACTACTTTTGGTCATCCGCATTTGTGACTGTAGCTAATGCGGAAGGTTTAATTTTTGACTAATTGTCCGCCTTACTCTACTGTTACAAATGCGGAAGTTTTGTTTCTTAATTTTTTATTCTATCCGCATTTGTGTACTGTTGCAAATGCGGAAGTTAAACTTGAAATTTTTTTAGCCGTCCGCATTTGTGTTGTAGTAACTGCGGAAGAAAAACATTGTAACAAATGCGGTTGAGTTGCTTGTTTTACCATATCCATATTTGTACACAGTAGCAAATGCGATAGAACAAAGTCAATCATCATTTGTGCAACTACATCAAATGTGGTTGACAAGTCAACATAGCACTGTAGCAAATTCCATAGACCTGTTCATACGCATTTGTTGACTGTATCAAATGCGGTAGGGTAAATTTCTCATTCACTTCACACACTAATGCAGTAGAGTAAAATCATTGTCCGCATTAGTTGCACTTCAATAATTATTATTACCCGCATTAGTTACATGCATGGTTACCTTCATCCGCATTAACTAATGCACTTACCTGCATTACCTTTTGAACTTAATCAAAAGTTAATGTGATTGAATTGATTATTCATCTTATGAAGAGGTGTCCTTGATTGATTTTTCTTATGAAGTTGGCTGTTGAAGTTGTCAATTTTTGCTTGGATTGACTTGTATGTCACAATTATACAAGTTTCCCAATTTTGATAGATCTTGGGCTTATCATGCTTCTAAGAATCTTCATAACCTGAGATATAACGGTAAAACTTATTGCAACAACACCAACTAAAACTCTTTTTTTTGTTTTTCAAAATTAAGTTAATAAACAAAAATTTAGACTTACTCAAACCTTTTAAATTACTCCCCCTAAAGTTTATGTCCACATTTGGAGAGAAATTTTAAAGATTTAAAATTTTTGAATATTATTTTGATTAATATTAATAATAAAGAGAAAAATCTCTATGTTGGGATCATACAATCTTACATTACACATGTGCATCCTTTATGATTAAATGGACATGATTTTGAACTTGAAGATTGAAGGTATGTTTGTCCTCTTAAACTCAAACCTGGTTGATATTTTGATGCAAATGACTTTTATCATGTTTTGGTTGATTTATTATTCAATGTGTACCTCACACACATAAGCATGAAATGATCAACCCTCCTTATACAATGCATGGTAGAACTTTTTCACAACTTTTCTTACCAGGTTACTTAAGTCATGAAATCTCATTTTCACTGATCCTCATTGGGATTCATTTAATTTGATCCTTTTTCATGTTGATCCACATTGGGATTCTTTTCATTTCACTTTGGAAGGTGATCCATGATAGGATTCTTTTGTTCATTCACTTGGAATGTATTACTTTGTTGATTCATCCAATTTTTGGATGTGTTCCACATTGGGAATCTTTTGGATCATGACATCTGCACTATGTGCAAGTTTCATCAGGTCTTTTCTCAGCAAAACAAAGATGAAACATGATGTGGTGAAAGAGATTCATAAAGTATCATTACCTGGTGTGTTTAGGCTACTACACACACATGCATTCAGATAAGCCAATACATACCTGTACTTTGTGATGAGTGTTTCACAATTGAATATGTCTTTAATTCATCACTGCATGTACCTTTTCTTCCAAGTTGACCCTACCAACATATCTGGTAAGTCATTTCAGTCTTTTGCGTTTTGAAATTAAGCACAGTGAATGATATAACGACTTTAATATATCATTTCCCAAATAATTCTTTTCTTCATAAAACTTGATTTCTTTTTGTGGTTTTTCTAATGTTTTACATTGTTTTTGATGTTTTTCATAGTTTTTACTCAAGGTTAATCATGCCAATTGACTGAACAAGAAATTCAAACCTACTAGGTTCAAATGCCTTGGTAAACAAATCAGCTAATTGATTTTCTGTTAGTACATGAATCAATTTGTTAAACCCTTTTCAGCACAGTCTCTCAAAAAATGATATCTAATCTCAATATGATTTGTTTTTGAGTGCTGAACTGGATTATTAGTTATCAAGACGACAAATGTATTGTCAATAGAAATTGGTGTATGCAAAAAGTTAAAACTATAATCAAGCATCTGGTTTTGAATCCAGAGAACTTGAGAGCAACATGCTGATGTAGCAATATACTCAGCTTCTGCTGTGGACACAGACATATTTGTCTGCTTCTTGCATTTCCAGGATACTAGTCGGGGACCAAGAAATTGACAACCGCCAGAAGTGGATTTTCTGTTGAAGTTGCATCCTCCATAATCACTGTTTGTGTAGGCATAGAGATTAAATTCTCCTTCCTTTGGATACCATAATCCAAAAGCTGTTTTTCCCTTCAGATATCTGAATATCCTTTTGACTGCATTCACATGTGATTCTTTTGGATTAGCTTGATATCTAGCACACACACAAACACCAAACATAATGTCAGGCCTACTGGCTGTTAGATACATAAGTGAACCTATCATTGATTGATAGTGAGTCTGATCCACTGATTTGCCTTCAGGGTCAGGTCCAATCTTCACTTTAGTATCCACAGGAGTTCTGATAGACTGACAGTCAGCAAAGTGGAATTTCTTCAACATGGTTTCTACATATTTTGATTGATTGAAGAAGATTCCATCTGCTGTTTGCTGGACTTGCACCCCTAGAAAGAAAGTGAGTTCCCCCATAGCACTCATTTGGACCTTTGAATGCATAAGATCTTCAAATTCTTTGCAGAGTTGCTTGTTTGTCGAGCCAAATATAATGTCATCCACGTAGATCTGGACTAACAGCATGTCTTTCCCTCTTATTCTTCTGAAGAGAGTCTGATCAATATTTCTTCTTTCATACCCATGTTCAAGAAGAAAGGATGATAGAGTCTCATACCACTTTCGTGGTGCTTGATGAAAACCATACAGAGCTTTGTCAAGCTTGTAAACTCTGTGAGAGAAATCTGGATCTTCAAAGCCAGGTGGTTGACTCACATAGACTTCTTTAGCAATCTTTCCATACAAGAAGGCACACTTTACATCCATTTGATAAATAGTAAATTTCATGGATGCAGAATATGCAAGAAAGATTCTGATTGCTTCTAGTCTGGCAACAGGAGCAAACACTTCGTCGTAGTTGATTCCTTCTTCCTGAGTGTATCCCTGTGCCACTAGTCTTGCTTTATTTCTGATGACTATCCCTCTATCATCAGTCTTGTTCATGTACAGCCATCTGGTACCGATAGAGTATTGTCCTTCGGGAAGATCTACCAGCTGCCATACTTCTTGCTTCTTGAATTGGAGCAATTCTTCCTGCATTGCTTCAATCTAACTATTGTCTTGAAGCGCCTCTTTGATGTTTTTGGGTACTGTTTGACATAGAAAGCAGGAGAACAAACAGATGTTTGCAATACTGGACTTGCTTCTTGTCACCCTCTTATTAAGATCACCAATAATGGTTTCAACTGGATGATTCTTGTGTACTCTTGTGGTTGGAATGGTGTCACCAGCAATAGTTACATCAAGATTGAAGACATTCAGTTCATTATGGTCAGAGGCACAATCATCTTGTATTGTTGTAGAATTATGAAGATTATCAACTTCTGTTTTAGTAACTACTACCTTTTCAGCAGCACTGAGGTTGCTTGCATCATTTGAAGTACCTTGAGTTTCTTCTAGATGAGAAGCATGTTTTTGATTTCCGATCTCATGTGACAAGTCATCTGAGTGAGATGGTACCAGGCTGGGACCTTCTTCAGAAGAAACACTAAGGTTTTGTGACAGATGTTTGATGGGATTAGCTTGAAGAGGAACTTCTTCATTCATATGTTCATCAGATGTATGTGGAATCAATGGATAATTATCTCTTCTTTCTACAGTTGATGAAGTGTCACCTGAATGTATATTTCCTGCATCAGACAAGTGAAATTGGTCAAATGATTTAGTAAATGTGTCAATATCAAACAACCAATCAGGACCATCTGTAGATTTGGAAATGAATGTTCTTTGAATTGAACATTTGTAGATTCATCAATAATGTTTAGTCTAGAATTGAACACTCTATAAGCCTTTGAGACAGAAGAATAACCTACAAAAAATCCTTCATCAGACTTAGATGAAAATTTTCCCAAATGATCACGTGTGTTTAATATTGAGACTGGACAACCAAATGATTTGAGGAATCCAATAAATGGTTTCCTATGAAAGATCAGTTCATAAGGTATCATGTTACTTTCTTTAACAATCAGAGTTCGATTTTGCACAAAGCATGATGTATTAATGCTTCTGCCCAGAAGGTGATTGGCAGTTTAGCATCGGCTAGCATCGTTCTTGCTGCTTCAATCAGTGTTCTATTGCGCCTTTCAGCTACCCCATTTTGTTGAGGAGTTCTAGCTGCACTGAATTGATGAGCAATGCCTTTGGTTGCACAAAACAAACTCATACTTTCATTTTTGAACTCTGTACCATTATCACTTCTTATTATTTTGACTTTGAGATCAAGTTGATTTTCAATTTTAGTGATAAATTCTTTAATGATTTGGGATGCTTCATTTTTATGAAGTAGGAAGAACACCCATGTGAATCGAGAATAGTCATCAATGATCACTAAACAATATTGTTTCTTTCCCATACTCATTACATGAGTTGGTCCAAAAAGATCCATGTGAAGTAACTTCAATGGAGTATTGTTAGTGTTCACCAGCTTGGTTTTGTGAGACGACTTGTATTGTTTTCCTTTGAGGCACGCCGAACATTGATCAATAAATTGAATTCTTTTTTAGGAAGACCAATTACATGGTTTCCTTTAACTAACTTGTTCATATTTTTAAGGTTAGTGTGCCCCAAACGTGTATGCCAAAGCTGTGACTCATCAAATGATGCTTTAGACAAAAGACATGTTTCTTCCTTAGGTGATGCAGAACACAGGTTTAAGACATATGTATTATTCTTCCTCGGAGTCTTTAAGACAACCCATTCTTCAGGAATCTGAAATCCAGGTTTTAGAATGTAGCAGTGAGTGTTTATAAAGTGAGTGGAATATTTTTTGTCGCAGATCTGAGACACGCTTAGCAGATTGAAATTAAGTTGTTCACAGTAATTCACTCTGTCAAAGCTCAGCATCCCATTTGTCACAGATCCTTCTCCTGTAATCCTACCACCTTCTGAATCTCCACCGAATGCCACAGTAGTTCCTTGTATGTACTTGAAATCATGAAGGAGGGAACGATCTCCAGTCATGTGTCAGGAGCATCCACTGTCTACGTACCATAGGCTATCAGACCTGTGTGGATGAACCTACAAACAAAAAGAACTAATTAGAATAAGGAACCCAAGCCATGATGGTCTTGGGTTTCCCGTTCCTATTCATGATAGTCACCTCCTGGTATTTCCCTCTAAATAGTTTTTTAGATGGAGGTGATCTCGGAGACTTTTGGTAATGAATTGGTCGAGTCATCTCATCAACATCTATTGAGGATTCAGATGAATAATGTGAAGGGTTTGCAAGAACACAAAATCAATGTTTAACCATTTAAACTTTCAGAAAAACGCAGCGGACATATATAGCTTAAAACCAATTTATAAGCTGAATATTTCATGTTCTTAGTGTCCATTCAATTGTAGAAATGCAAACCCAAACAAAAAGGATCATGTATGTGAATGAAACAAGCTAAGAACATACAAAACCGTACATAAAATCACAGCTAGAACAAGCTGTGACAACTACCTTGTTCCAGCAGCAAATGTCGACCAAAATGGGGTTTTGATGCTTGTTCTTTTGGCCAAGACTCCAATGGAGGACTCCTCAAGCTAGTATACCCCAAGCTTGATGGCAACACCCTTTCTTGTTAGGTAGAATCACCCAAAATCGGCCTCAAAACTCTTCCCCTTTCTTGTTAGAACCGTAAGGTTGAGAGAGAGAGAGAGAGAGCAGCCTCTTGCATGTAAAATCTGTGGTACACACTTGTGGAGTGTTCAAGACAAGAATTAAGTGTGTGTGGGTGTCCAAAGCAAGTTTGGTCCAATGGGGAACCAAGGGAGGGCGGCCGAAACTCCATTTTAAAAAACCCTTCCATTTGATTATCACACATTAACATGTCTTGTGAACTAGACATATAATAAATTGTATGTACAATATATATATATATGTATTTACATACTTATACAATTAACCATTTAATTTATAAGTTGTAGTTCCCACTATTATTTGATGTCATTTAACTAATTTAAACAACACTTCAAATAATATATTGTTTGAACAAATTATCCTAATAAGTTGTTCCCACTCACATGCAACTTATTTAGAAAACCCATTTTCTAAATTGGTGTAAATATTAATTGCATGATCACATCATCAATTAATATTTAATTGGTGTTTGCCAAACTTGTATTGGGTATAACCCGACTTGGATCATAACGTACTAACCACATCAATATTCTAAGTGTCTTGGGCACACAGAATCCAACAATCTCCCACTTGCCCAAGATTCATAGAAGATTGATGTAAGCATAAATACCGCCTAACAACGGTTCACTACCCTTAATACGCATGACTTGTAGCCATTCAATAACATCATCTCTTTCAAGTACCCTACTTGAAATGATCTAGGTGAATCAAACATCTATCCTCCTTTGTTTCAGATGTCATGTTAAATCCAAGAACACAGAATGATCATTTCTTGTTGATTTAACTTATCAGGCCTTAGACATCTAACTCTCAACGAATAAGAGGAACAAATTCCATCTTGACTACATATGTTTCTCACAGACACCTCGTGTCATACCTGAATATACCCTTATGTACTTTCCACTATTTCAGGATAGTGAAGAAGAAGCTCAAGGTGTAACACTTGGTGAATATCAAAACCCAATATGTATCTCAGGTCGGAGGATACCAAATGATATTCGCCTTTACTCAAAATTACTTATGATCAATCAATAAGATTCCATGTAGTAAAATTTGAGATGCGGGTTAGTCCAATATTTGTATCCCACAAATATCTATGAACTTTGGTAGCAACCCATTGCTCTATATTCATCCTTATGAATATCAACCAATCCAAGTTCATAATAGTCTTACCTTCAAACTTGTTCCCACAAGTATGAACGACTACGGACATTTAGAGTAAACATTTTACTCATGGATTAAACATGCTAAAATGGAATATTATTTGAAACATTATAACCAAATAACTTTATTCAAAAATAGAAAGTTCCACATATCCAAATACAAAATTTACAGATCAAATCCAATCACTAGAATATCGAAGTCCCATGGCACAAGTATGACCTTCATGCTTTGCCTTTTCAAGGAGCTTCGTGAGAGGATCCGCAACGTTTTGATCCGTGTGAACTTTGCGAATACATATCTTTCCCTTTTCAACTTCATCTCGTATGTAGTTGAATCTCCGCTCAATGTGCCTAGTCTTTTGATGAGCACGAGGTTCCTTGATTTGAGCAATCGCACACTCGTTGTCACAAAAGATCTCTAGGGGGTCCTGAATGGAAGGGACAACCCCTAGATCGGCAATGAATTTCTTCAACCATGCAGCTTCTTGGGCTGCCAATGAGGCGGCGACGTATTCTGATTCTGTAGTTGACAGAGCCACCACATCCTGTTTGGAGCTCTTCCAAGAGACAGCTCCTCCATTCAGAATGAAAATGTATCCCGATTGAGACCGTGAATCATCACGATCGGTTTGGAAACTCGCATCCGTGTAACCTTTTACAACGAGCTCCTCGTCACCAGATCCATAGATTAGGAACATATCTCTTGTCCTCCTTAGGTACTTAAGTATGTTCTTAACAGCCATCCAATGACTGTTTCCAGGATTTTGTTGGTAACGGCTTGTCATACTTAAGGCGTATGACACGTCCGGTCGAGTGCATATCATTGCATACATGATGGATCCAATAGCAGATGCGTATGTGATTGCCTTCATTTTATCTTGCTCATCCTTTGAGCTTGGACATTGAGTCGTACTCAACATCGTTCCTCTTTGAATAGGTACGGTACCTTTCTTAGAGTTTTCCATCTTGAACCTTTTCAAGATTTTATCAATGTATGCACTTTGATTCAAACCAATCAACCGCCTTGATCTATCCCTATAGATCTTTATTCCCAGAATATAGGCGGCTTCACCAAGATCCTTGATGGAAAAACAACTTCCAAGCCAGGTTTTTACACCTTCCAAGGTTGGAATGTCATTTCCAAATAGTAGTATGTCATCAACATACAATACTAGAAAGTTATTGTGCTCCCACTAGCCTTCTTATACACACAAGCCTCATCAGCGTTTTTGATGAACCAAATTTCTTTACTTCCTCATCAAAACGGTGATTCCAGCTTCTCGATGCTTGTTTTAATCCATAAATTGATTTCTTTAACTTGCATACTTTATTAGGATGTATTGGATCGACAAAACCTTCAGGCTGAACCATATAGACATCTTCCTCAAGATATCCATTTAGGAAAGCGGTTTTGACATCCATTTGCCAAATCTCATAATCATAATGAGCAGCTATGGCAAACAATATCCTTATAGACTTTAGCATCGCAACAGGTGAGAAGGTTTCATCATAATCAACCCCTTGAGTTTGAGTGAAACCTTTTGCTACAAGTCTAGCTTTATAAGTATCCAAGTTTCCATGCATATCCGTTTTCTTCTTAAAAACCCACTTACTTCCAACTACCTTGGAATTAAGAGGTGGTACTACAAGTTCCCAAACTTGGTTGTCATACATGGATTGCATCTCAACGTTCATGGCTTCTAGCCATTTGTCACAATCCGAATTGGACATTGCATCATGGTATGTGGTTGGTTCATCAGAATCTATCACATAGCATCCATCCATGAAAAATCCATATTTTTCTGGTGGATTACTAGTTCTACCACTTCTGCGAACGTGTTGTGTGTATTGATCAACCACTTGATCATCCTCAACATCCTCATGTTGAGTGCTAGTTTCAACCAAACGCGCATCGGGCTGTGGTTCTTGATCTTCCTCAAGATCCACTGTTCTACTGCTAGCTCCTTCCATAAGGAACTTTGCTTCTAAGAACTCACCCTTTCTGGCAACAAACACCTTTTGTTCCATTGGATCATAGAAATAATATCCCATAGAATCTCTAGGATATCCAATAAAGATACACTTGGTGGATCGGACATCCAATTGTTTAGGGTGAGTCTTAACATAAGCCTCACAACCCCAAACCCTTAAGTACGATAGGGATGGAACTCTTCCATGCCATATCTCAAAAGTGTCCTTTCTACCTTTTTGGTTGGGGCCATATTTAGAATACGGGCCGCGGAGAGCAGAGCGAAACCCCAAAATGATAGAGGTAATGTGCTTCTAGCCATCATAGATCGGACCATATCCAATAAGGTTCGATTCCTCCTCTCAGACACACCATTATGTTGTGGTGTTCCAGGTGGAGTGAGTTGTGAGACAATCCCACAACTCCTAAGATGATTTTGAAAGGCATCTAAGGTACTCACCTCCTCTATCGGTACGAAGAATTTTAATTGACTTATTGAGTTGATTTTCTACTTCATTCTTGAAGTTTTGAATATTTCAAAAGCTTCATCTTTGTGCCTCAATAAGTACACATACCCATAGCGACTATAGTCGTCGGTAAAGGTAATGAAGTATCTTTCACCATTCCTAGTCATTGGCTTAAAAGGACCACATACATCCGAATGTATGATTCCTAATAAATCTTTTGCCCTTTCGGTAGTTCCACTAAAGGGTGCCTTAGTCATCTTACCTTGTAAACAGATTCACAAACATCAAATGAATCACATTCATTTGTTTTTAAAAGACCATTCTTTTGAAGTGTTTGTAAACGTTTCTTGTTTATATGACCAAGACGACAATGCCAAAGATAGGTATCACTCAAGTCCACTTGAGTTTCTTGGTGTTAGTTTGGTACAATGAACTATTTAAAGTATTTTCATGAACCAATTCATAAATACCATTAGGAATAGCTTTAAAAGAACATACCATTTAAAGAAACATGAATATCATTTTCAATAAAAGATAATACATAATCATAATGTCTTAATTGGGATACAGAATAATGTTCCTAGTCAAACTAGGAGCATACAAAACATTCTTCAAAATAACTTCCAAACCACTTGGAAGTCTTAGGATGTAGTCTCCACGAGCTTCAACTAAGACTTTAGTTCCATTTCCCATGAAGAGGCTAACATCCCCTTGTTTGAAGTCCCTACTTCTTGTGAACCCCTGCAACAAATTGCAAATGTGAGTTCCACATCCGGTATCCAATACCCATGTGTTAGAAGATGTAACATTGAGATCAATATGAATCATGTATATTGTACCTGAGGTCTGCCCGGCATCCCTCTTCGCTTTCAACTCTTGGAGATGGACAGACAATTCCTTGCCCAATGTCCAATCTCCCCACACTTGAAGCATGGGTCATTAGTAGCAACCTTTTGCTTCTTCTCTTGTGGTTTGGGAGGCACCCTTGCCCTTTTCCCCAAGTAGGTCCCTTACCCTTGGCAACCTTTGCCTTTGGTGCGGACGAGGCCTTTTATTGTTCCCACCTTCATTGATGGTGAGAACGGGTAAAACCCTTTTACCCATGGCCGCCTCGGCCGTTTTGAGCATTGAGTGAAGTTCACCAATGCTTTTGTCCATGCATTCATGTTGTAGTTCAACACGAATGTCTCGAACCTTTTGGTAAGGCCATTGAGGATCAAATCCGTGGCCAATTCCTTCGAGACGGGACAATTAAGCCTCTCGAGGCGGTCAATATGACTTTTCATCTTAAGTACATAAGATGAAACAGATTGGTTGTCGTCCATACGACATGCATGGAGTGCTCGAACCGTTTCGAAACGCTCAACCCTCGCTTGCTGTTGGAACGTTTCCTTCAGCTGGGTTATCATGTCATAAGCCCCGTGGTGTTCATACTCCTTTTGGAGATCCGGAGTCATGCTCGCTAGCATGAGACAAGACACTTGGACGGAGTCCTTAGTGTACTTCAGCCAATCATTAAAGGCCTCCTCATCATCCTCGCTAGGTTGATCGGGACAGGGTCGTCTAAAACATACGATCGTCTCTCTTGCTTGAGACAATTCTCAAGTTTCGATACCAATCGATGAAGTTGTTATGGTTTAGACGTTCCTTTTGGAGGATCGCTCGTAAAGATTGGTTGGACGCGGAAGAGTTATCGGAATTATCATTATTAGAGGCCATCTACAAAATTTTAACAAAGTTTTATTTAGTATTTTCGATATTATTAATTTTAATAATTAATGCCTATTAAGGTCAATTATATAAAAATCTAGAACCCAACATTACATTTGAATTGTGGTTAGGTGACCTTTATCCCACGATTTAAATTAATAAGGTGGTCAACGATTGACGGTTGCAACCATTTGCAACTTCTAGAGGTATGGGATCGACTCTTGAACATCATATGTAAAGTCGGCATGTAATCCCCAACACCATTTGGAAACCACATTGTAGGTGATCCATTTAACATGGTTTGCAAATCAAGACATCCTACTTACACCCACGTGTGAGTTTGCCAAAACAAATGGTTAGGTGACCTTTATCCCACAAGTAAGGCATTCTCACCTCAAATCACAAGTTCCCTCAAAATGGTTAGGTGACCTTTATCCCACTAAAGTTCCCAAGTGACTCAAGTGTTGTGTAAAAGACGGTGTTGATCTCGTTTTTATTTTATTTTTTTAAAAAATTTTAGAGATTTCTTAATTCTAGTTAGGAAAACTCTATGTACTTGTATTTGTATGCTTTCAAATACAAGGTACTCTATGGTTCTTAGATTAAAACCAATTTAATCTTTAAAATCATTAAACGATTTTAATAACTTTTATTAACTTTAAAGAACCAACATTTTCAGCTTGTTAAGTTTGTTAATGAGTTTGTGATGAATATTCAAATACAAACCAAACAATCAAACAAAAACATCAAACAAGCATATATATACAAACATGAGTGCATAACCATAGCTACTAAGTTGACAGCACTTGTTTGCCATCACAAGTGTTGTCATACGGTCAATTCTAAGGTTGAAAACAATCACAAAAGGTAGGTCATCTTGGACCCCACTAGAACTTGCATCCATATGCTTCAAGTTCCATGTCTTTGATGTCCATCTTCGGGTCTTGAACTTGTGCATCTTCCTTTTACAAAATTGTATCCTAATACATTTTTCTAATAAAAGAAATGCACCTAATCTATTACAAACCCAAATGAATGAATAATTACAACCCAAATTGAAACAAAATTACAACCAAATTGAATCAATGAATACAACCAACACATTAAGATATGTATCTTTCAAGATCTAATCACTAGCATGTGTGATATGACCTTGAAAGTTGGGGAATCATTCAACCAAACAATAACAGCCCAAAACAGCCTAAAATATGTCTATAAACATCCTTAAAAACCAATTTTAAAGAACAACACTAGCAAGTCATCCACATAACCGGCTCTAGATGCCATTGAAGGGTTTGCAAGAACACAAAATCAATGTTTAACCATTTAAACTTTCAGAAAACGCAGCGGACATATATATAGCTTTAAAACCAATTTATAAGCTGAATATTTCATGTTCTTAGTGTCCATTCAATTGTAGAAATGCAAACCAAACAAAAAGGATCATGTATGTGAATGAAACAAGCTAAGAACATACAAAACCGTACATAAAATCACAGCTAGAACAAGCTGTGACAACTACCTTGTTCCAGCAGCAAATGTCGACCAAAATGGGGTTTTGATGCTTGTTCTTTTGGCCAAGACTCCAATGGAGGACTCCTCAAGCTAGTATACCCCAAGCTTGATGGCAACACCCTTTCTTGTTAGGTAGAATCACCCAAAATCGGCCTCAAAACTCTTCCCCTTTCTTGTTAGAACCGTAAGGTTGAGAGAGAGAGAGAGAGAGCAGCCTCTTGCATGTAAAATCTGTGGTACACACTTGTGGAGTGTTCAAGACAAGAATTAAGTGTGTGTGGGTGTCCAAAGCAAGTTTGGTCCAATGGGGAACCAAGGGAGGCGGCCGAAACTCCATTTTAGAAAACCCTTCCATTTGATTATCACACATTAACATGTCTTGTGAACTAGACTATAATAAATTGTATGTACAATATATATATATATGTATTTACATACTTATACAATTAACCATTTAATTTATAAGTTGTAATTCCCACTATTATTTGATGTCATTTAACTAATTTAAACAACACTTCAAATAATATATTGTTGAACAAATTATCCTAATAAGTTGTTCCCACTCACATGCAACTTATTTAGAAAACCCATTTTCTAAATTGGTGTAAATATTTAATTGCATGATCACATCATCAATTAAATATTTAATTGGTGTTTGCCAAACTTGTTATTGGGTATAACCCGACTTGGATCATAACGTACTAACCACATCAATATTCTAAGTGTCTTGGGCACACAGAATCCAACATAATGAAATCATTGGTCTTTATTTCTTTGTAAAGGTTTAGCCCGAGTTCATTGTCAAAAGTTGGTTTTTGCTTAGAAAGGTCAAGTTTGTGTTTCATTGTGAGATGATTTCTTTGAACCTTCCTTAAATCCTTCAGGTTATTTCTGTCATTTGTTGATCTAGGTGTCCTAGATTGAGTATTATGAATGAGGTCTGACAGAATGCATCATAGTAGATGTTTTTGAGATGGGCTTGTGTTGTGGAATCTCACCCCTTCTGATTAAAGTAACAATCAGATGTATTGTGATTGTTCATGTCATAGATTGAACAATATTTGTTGAAATACCAATTTTTGGTGGAGTGATTGTTCATATCACATATAGAACAATATTGATTGAAGAAGCATTTATCTATCTTGTGATTGAACATGTCACAAATATCACATTACACTTGTTTGTTTCTCGAATCAGATTTTTCTTTGTCTGACTCAATTGATACTTTCTTTTGATGAGTCACTTTCTTTTCTTTAGGTGATGAATCAGAATCAACCCTTTTAGTAGATTGTTTCACAACACAACTTTTGTTTAGTTGTCTAGGCTGTTTGTGTTTCTTCAACCTACTTCTCACCTCTTTCTCAACTGGTCAACATGTTCTTTGTTACAGATATCAAACCCAACTCCCTGCCTTAACCTTGATGACTAAGGGTCTGATGAAGTTTTATGTGTTGAACTCAATTTTACAGTTGGTTTCATTTTTAGTGAAACCTTTTTTGATTTGCTTGAATTTTGTGGAGATACAATCTCATTATCAGAACTACTCTCAGGAGTGGGTTTCACTGTTTTGACATATTTCTTTTTGCCTTGTAAAATAGATGGTATGAATTTTATAAAAGGTACAATTGCTTTTACAGGGTTTGATGGTTTCATGACATTCATTGTCTTGTCTGAGCACTCTTTGATTTTGATTGGATGTCCTAACTTGATTTTATCCTCACTAGTTTCAAAATAAACAACATGTTTGTTTTGAGGATTTGTCACTTGTTTCACTACTGATCTAGGTTCCATAGTTTTAGGTTTGATTGATTCAGAGAGTGAGACAGAGTCAGGCATGACAGTGTAGTTGTCAATGTATGGTGGAGGACATGAATTATACCTAATCCCTGACATGTCCTTTGGATCCTTTTATGAATCCAACATTTCTTGCAGCTTGACTGAAGACATTTGAAACTTTACAAGTTTCACTTCATTCGTAGATTGTTGAGCTTTAGCTTGAGCTAACTTTTCAGTAAGTAGCTCATTTTTAGCTGCAAGATTGTATTTCTCACCATGCAATTTTTCTATGTCAGAATTAAGAGATTTGATTTTCATTTCAAAACTTTTTAGTTCTCTCTTCATCATTTCTGACTTCACTTTTTCTTCTTTATTTTATCTGCCTGTTTATGATTGTGTTCTCTATACTCTTGTAATTAATTTATGCATTTCTCACTACAGGTGTTTTTTTACCTCAGTAGGCATTGAAGATGGTCCATCATTGATGTGAGCCATAAGAGCATGATTCTGGAATTGAGGCTTGACTTCCTTAGCATACATGCTCCGATCACATATCCCATCTTGTTTGATCACAAGGGCACTGGCAGAAGGCTGACTACTTGCATGGGCTTGATTGGTCAGCTGTGGTTGATTCTGGTATGTTTGTTGATGATGAGAATGATGGTATTGCTATTGTTGATTGTTTGAGTGATAGCTTGAAGTAGGTTGTGATGATGATTGACCTGGAGAGTTCCTTGAATGGTTGTTTCTTTTAGGAGCATTGCACTCTCTTGAGAAATGGCCAGTCATGCCACAGTTGAAGCATTTTACCTTGGATTTGTCATATCCAAGTTTTGTGTTCTCATTCATGCTCAACTTTCTTCCTTTTTCGAAAAATTTCTTTGCTCTCATGGCAGTCATTGCCATTTGCCACTGTAGATCCATCTCCTCAACATCATCAGGATCTATTTCTTCTAAATCTTCCTGTATTAGGTGGGCAGAAGTGAGTCTTCCCTCTAGATATGCTTCAAAACTTGCAACAAAGGCATTGTAAGTTGCCTTTTGCTCTTCTGATTTTAAGTCTTCTCGAGAGGTTTGAGGAACAGTGGAGACTTTTGGTGCTTGAGCTAAAGTTGAAGGGTGATTGAATGGTGAAGATGCAATGAACCCAATATTGTTCATTTGATCTCTTGATGAGATGAAGTCATCTTCCTCTGTGCTAAAAGCATTTTCAACAGAATGTGATTCTGAAAGGAATTTGTAGGCTTCAATCACTCTTGGTCCACTCAGATTTTTTCTTCGTTCATCAAGTTCCAAAGCTTCAATCTTGGCTATCATAATATCTAGAGTGGTACTCTCAAGATCAAGAGTATTTTTCAGCATTGTGATATTTTGCTTCCAGCTTTCAGGTAGACTGTAAAGCATTTTCTTGTTAAGTTCTTTAATGTTGTATGAAACAACCATAATTTCCAAGTCATTGACCAACTGTACAAATCTGTGTAGTTGTTTTGATATGGATTCTCCTTTGGTGTGATGGAAGGTTCATACTGATTGACCAGCTTGTCTTTGTTAATTCAGCAACCTCACTACTACCTTCACACATAATTTTGAGAGCATCCCGGACAGCTTTAGTAGTTCCATACTTTTCCAATCTTTTCAGCACATCCATTTTGAGTGCTTGTGTCAAAATTGTGTATGCTTTGAGATCATTTTTGATTTTCTTATAGTCATCTTCATCCAGAGTCAAGTCTTCAATTGGTATTCTAGCAGTCTTCTACAGTGTAGCTTGAGCTGTTGATAGAGTAACAGGAATATGTGGACCCTTACATATTGAGATTCAAAAGTCAGGATCTACACCTGTGATATAATTTCTAAACCATATTCTCCATTGTTTAAACTCAGATTGGTGTTTAAGTATGGGAGGTTTAGGTGTATGACCTAATTCAGAGTAATTGTTAGAATCCATGTTGATTTGTGTAAGTATAGATTTAGTGATTTTTAGATTGATTATGTTTGATGAGTCCAACTTGTTCAAGTATTCTCTTTGAGTTCAAATGAGTGTTCTTGCTGTTTGACAGGAGTACTCTTGCTATTTGCTAAGTAGAGATGATGATATCTACTACTAGCAACTTGATTATCAGATCAATCGAGTTCTATTCAGTCTGTGTGCAGATCTGAAAGAGAATCAAGAGCCAAAGCCCTGATACCAATTGACTGGGTTTGAGTAAGAGTGATATTCTTACTGAGAATCGAATATGATAATCAAGTCAGTGATAGAGTGGCGGAAACAAACAATCAAAGAACATTCAATGCAAGAAAATTACTCATAAATGTTGTTTGTATTGATATATGAAAGTTGATAAGTTACAAAGAATAATTACAACAAAAATTCTCTCTCTATTAGCCGTCACCTCAGTACGAGGTTAACTATTCTATTTATAGGCAGACAAGTTGCCTTTACAAAATGACTAAACTACTCCTGACCTATTACATCAGAAACTAGTCTATGTCTTGATCCGCATCTCTGCTTGTTCATCTGCATTTACAAATGCGGATGAGTTAATCCTGATTAGCATTAGTAAGTTGGTCATCCACATTGGTTAATGCGGATGAACAAATACTTGTGCGCATTTGGTTGGTCATCCGCATTTGTCAATGCGGATGAGCAAAGTCTTGTCCGCATCTTCTTTTGTTCTTCCGCAATAGTCAATGCGGAAGAGTAACTTGTTCTTCAGCATTAGTATTATGTCTTTAGCATTAGTCAATGCGGAAGAGTAACACTTGTCCGCATCAGAGTTTTGTCTTCCGCATTAACTAATGCGGAAGATAACACTTGTTATTTTCTTGGCAGATCTTCATCCACATTTCATCTTGGACTTATGGGATTCCAGCCGAGCAATCATCAATTCACCCATTGAGTTGGCATGTATGATCCTTTCAGGGTCGGTCCAACATAGAGTACTTCTTCTCCTTTGAGGCTTTCCAAGGGTTCAGACATTTAATAATAGTGACTAAAAGTCAAGAACAAAAATATACACGGTTAAGAGAGTATGCAACAGACTCTATGTTACATCAAGACAATATTTAAAAAGTCTTAATTTTACACGATCAAGCTAATTATTATTTTTATTTTTCATGAATAAAATATTTTCACTTAAGGTACATCAAATTATAAAATTCAACATATATAGACCAGATTTTAGTTAACTAGATGGTCACCGACATTCATTAAAAGTTTTATCACAATGCAACTCGGTAATTCTCCAAATTACCATTATAAAATTTATGCACAAGGGGCATTTCTAGACCTTAAATGACCATAATTATCAGAAAATTAAGGCTTATAGTACATTTAATTTCGATTAAAGGGTATTAGCGCTTCATCTGGTCCTTTCGTTCCCAAGTGAACTCGAGACCATGCTTAGAGTTCCATCTAATCTTCACCAACTTAACCCGACTCCTTCTGAGTGCTTGAATTCTCTAGTCCATAATTTCGATTGGTTCATCGGTGAAATTCAGTTTGTCGTCGATACAACTTTTTTGGGCCGAACAGCTAAAGCCTTATGAGCAAGACATTTCTTCAAATTGGATACATGGAACACATCATGTACCCCACTAAGCTCACATGATAACTTAAGTTGATATGCAATGGGACAACTTGCACTATAATCTCAAACGGTCCAATATAATGAGGGCTAAGCTTCCCTTGTTTCCAAATCAAGCAACTCCTTTCCAAGGCGAGACCTTGAGATATACTCTATCTCCAACCTGGAATTCTATAACAAAGGGGCTTTGATAGACCTTAAATGACCTTAATTATCAGAAATTTAACTCTTATAATGCATTTAATAATTTTATCACATATTATTAATGTATGGATATTAACCTAGAAACATGGGATGTCACATTCTCCCCTCATTTAGGAAACTTCTTCCCGAAATTTAAGTTGTTGCTCCAGGTTTTGATCTAGACGAAAAGAGGTGAGGGTATTTGCTCCTCATCCGGTCCTGTTGTTCCAAAGAGAACTCGAGACCATGCTTAGAGTTCCATCTAACCTTCACCAACTTAACCCGAATCCTTCTTAGTTTTTGAATTTTCTAGTCCATAATGTTGATTGGTTCATAGGTGAAATTCAGTTTGTCATCGATACAAACTTTTTCGGGTCGAACAACTAAAGCCTTATCAGCAAGACATTTCTTCAAAATGGATACATGGAACACATCATGTACCCCACTAAGCTCACAAGGTAACTTAAGTTGATATGCAATGGGACCAACTTGCACCATAATCTCAAATGGTCCAATATAATGAGGGCTACGATTTCATTGCTTTCCAAATCAAACAACTCCTTTCCAAGGCGAGACCTTGGGATATACTCTATCTCCAACCTGGAATTCTGTAACACCCGGATATTTTTAATAAACAAGAAAGAAAGAATAAAAGTGAAAAAAATAAAGAAACACAATTTAACCCAAGGTGAGGGGTTAAATGTGTCCAAAGGGCAAGAAAGTTTCAAAAGTTGATGTAAAAGGTGGCATGACCACCCATGTGGGCTGCACATCCACTTTTCAACTGGATTTAGAGAGAGAAAGTGAATGAGCTATGGTTTTAGAGAGAAGAATAATAAGAAATCTGAATTCAAGGTTAGAATTCCTGGTTTTAATATGATCATGACTGGCCTATGCCTCGGGTACATCCTTATGTGTGTTATGTGTGTTTGGGTTTGTGTTTTGGTGGGTTTTAGGTGTTTGAACCCAATTGAAAACGTATTTGAAGGAAGTCATACCCAAAGGCTGCTAAGGTGAGTTCTAGAACCCCCTTTTTACATGTTTTAACTTATTTTGGGGCTAGAAACACATGTATGTATGTTTTTATAACTGGGTTTTTGTACCTGTAATTTTGTGTATATGAGAATGTGGGTGGTTTAGATTATGGGTGATTATGTTGTTGTGATTGTGCTATGTTCATTATTTATTGCTTAGAATGCTAGAAATAAGCTTAAAACATGTTAGAATGATGATTGTGACTCATTATGATGATTGATGTATGAGTTGGTTGCATATCTACCCAACGTTCGAATTTGCATAACTGTCCCATGTGCCCAAAATCCCATACGCCAAGATAGTTCCCATGTGCCTAGAATAGGCTGAAATTTGGCTAAGGGTCCATCCATCTAGATTGTCCATGCACCAAGGCACTCATACGCCTGCATAGTGCCCATGAACCTAGAAATTTGCCCAGGAGACTAAGTGTTGGCCATGCGTGCAATAGTGCCCATGCGTCCAGAAGTTTCCATGCGTCTAAGTGTTTCCCATGCGCCTAGAAGGCCATGCGCCTAAGACTTAGAATTATTTTCTGAATTTTAGGGAAATGTAAAGTGTAGGCTTTGACTTGGGATGTTCTCGGGGGTGATGTAAGATGTATATATGATGATGGGTGTGCATGTTATGTCACGTATGTTGTTGTATGTGATGTGTATGGTGATGTTATATATGGTATGGTTATGATTATGTTATGTTCCTTGTTATGTATGTTTATTTTCCGTGGCTTTACATGGTATGGTTATGAAAGTAAATGGAAAGTGTTATGTAACGTAAAGTGGAAGATAATGAAAAGAGGAATGTAATGAATGAAAGAATGCATGCATTAATGAAAGGAAAGTAAAGAAATTCTTGCAAGCATTATATGGAGGTTCACACCTAATGAAGGGTGTTAGCTCAACGGTGCAAAGGTTAGCTACCCCAGAAGGATGCACACTAGGGTCTAATCATTGTGAATGGCCATATGTATGGGACCCTTGTCGCTTACCCCGGTACTGTGGTCAGGCCACCAGGCACAATGTATGGGGGACTATTTATGGACCTCAGCCCAGTACCCGCTTTATGCATGGCGGTGGGTATAGCACATGGCATTGGTCCGGAATGTAAAGACATTAATGATGAATGTACGTAAGGTATGGAAAAGAAGATAACGAATGATAGGAATGACGTATGATGATGAATGAATGAAAGTTAATGAACGATGATGAAGATAATAATGCTATTATCTGTGTGTACGTGCGATGTATGATCACGTATGAAAGTAAAGAAGGTTTTAAACGAAAGTAAAGAATATTTTATTTTAAAAGTAGAACTCATGGATGGCATCCATTTTGAATAAATATAATGTTTTTGTGATGTAATGCAACAAGTTATATTTTGTAATCAGTCCACGATGTATTATTTTGAAAAAAACAATTATAATGATATGAAATGGTTTTAAATTATTTTGTTGCAATGTTTTAGTAACGATAAATGTAAGTTATATGTTTTATGTACAATAATCAACCAGCTGTGACATTCTAGGAACGGGGCCTTACAAATTCTAATGGTTCATTCGATTATCCAGATTATTCTTTTGCCGACTTGCGGCGGCTTCTAATCTCTTTCTTATTTGAACGATCTTGTTTGTAGTTTCTTGGATAATCTCAGGTCCAGTCAGTTGTTTGTCTCTAACTTCTGCCTAGAAAAGCAGAGTGTGACACTTTGTTCCATATAAAGCTAGAGGAAGGGGAAAAGGGATTGTTATCAAAACATATTAGCAATTTGTGACTTCAAGGTATTTAAACATTCATTGTGGCGGGCTGGGAAGGGGTTGACATAATTCTAAAATATGATCAGAGGCATTATTAGATACAAATATTTCATTCCCGTTACCACTACTAGGTATTTTAGTTGTTTGTTAAAAATTTGTATCATACTTTAATTTTCTAAATATTTGTATATCTTTACAAATAAATATTATCTTTTTATTTCACTTATGCACACATACGAGAATTTATGACTTCATATCGTAATGTTAGGTATTGGCTTGGAAATTTTCACAGGAGTCGTGCATTGGCCAATAAAAAATTTAACCATGCACACGCAAAACTAAGAAACGTAATTGAATGTTTGTTTGGTGTCTTGAAAGCACGATTTCATATATTGGAGAGGATGGAACCATTTCCGTTGGTAACACAAAGAAACATTACCATTGCATGTTTCGCGTTACATAATTTTATAAGAAAAGAGGGTTTCAGTGGCGAGTTTATACACAATACAATCAACCCAATGTGCCATTTCGAAATCGTCATGTGGACGTTGATGTTGATGAAAATGAGGTTGAAGCAAGTTGTAAGGCCCCGTTCCCGGAGACCTCATAGCTGGTCCTTCACAGCATTTTCATACATTAAACAATATAAATTTACAGGCTTAAGCATCGGAATTATTTTAACAAAAGCCATTCATTCATTAAAACACTATTGTTGAGCAATACACTATTGTTTAATCGAATACATAAGAATTGTTTAATTGCATTACAAAACAACAGCAATAACAAGTATGAATGGATGTCAGTCTTTCCCTGCCAAGTAGCTTCACCCTCGTGCCATCCTCAGCAATGTTTATCTGCCAACTGAAAATATATAAAAGTCAGCGTTGCTGAATAAGTTCTAGTTTTTAAAAGTAATAAAATACATAGTTTAAGGTATACATATGAAAATACTCTTTTTATGAAAACTTCATCTCTTTATACGTGAGCACGCATTAACTATACAATCAGATAATGCTTCTACTGTATGCCTTGTTTACTCTGTACTCTTTTATCTTTATCTTTCACTGTCTATGTGGACCAATGAGCAATACCAAAACAAGGAATCCACACCGTCCGTATCGGGTTTTAACACCAAGTGTGTTTTCACCCAATTCCCCAACCAGACCTCTCATTTTTTCCGAGTTAAGATGATCTTCTTTCAGTGCCTCATCTTGGAACTCTTTGACTTGCTTCATTACATCAGAGGTCATGATCAGTTGATATACTTTCACCCGAATCGGCTCGGGCCTCTCTATTTGGCTGAGGGCATCAACCACCACGTTAGCCTTGCCCGGATGGTAATGGATCTCGCAATCACAATCCTTTATGATCTCCAACCATCTTCTCTGCCTCATGTTCAGGTCCTTCTGCTCAAAGAAGTACTTCAAGCTTTTATAGTCAGTGAAAATGGTGCACTTCGTCCCGTACAGGTAGTGCCTAGAAATCTTTAACGCAAAGACCACGGCTGCTAGCTCCAAGTCATGAGTAGGGTAATTGACCTCATGAACCTTCAACTGTCAGGATGCATAAGCTATAACCTTCCCTCTCTGCATTAATATGCACCCTATCCCCGAGTAGGAAGCATCTGATTAGACCACCAAATCCTCGCTTCCTTCGGGTAATGACAAGACAGGAGCTTGAGTCAACCTTGCCTTTAACTCCTTGAATGCTTTCTCTTGAGCTTGACCCCATACAAACTTCACATCTTTTCGGGTCAACTTGGTTAGTAGAGAAGCAATCTTAGAAAATTCTTGATAAACCTTCTATAATAGCCTGCTAAACCCAAGAAGCTGGATGGCGTCTTAGGAGACTTCATTACATCACTGCCTCCACCTTAGCCGGGTCCACCATAATCCCATCGGATTCACCACATGACCCAAGAACTGAACTTCGCGCAACCAGAATGCACACTTGGAGAACTTGGCGTACAACTTCTCCTTTCTCAACGTGTCCATAACCTCCCGAATGTGACTGGCGTGCTCAATCTCGCTCTTCGAATAAATCAGGATATCATCAATAAACACAATCACGGATTTATCCAACATCGACCGACACACCCGATTCATCAGATCCATAAAAGCAGTTGGCGCATTGGTCAAACCAAAGGACATAACAAGAAACTAGTAGTGACCATAGCGCGTGGTAAAAGCTATTTTAGGGATATCTTGAAAGGATCAGGATCTAGTTTTATCAATTAGATTAAGATTTGCAGCGGAATAGAACAAGAATTGGACGAAATTAAGCAAGAATAATATGAATATTCAATCAAACAGTGACGGTTATAGAGAGAGACAGTTTTCTGCAAAGAGAATATTTTCATTCACGCACAAGCTTCGGCTACAAAGAATATAGGTCAACATTCCTTTTATAAAGGAATGTGACATCAGCTGATGTCACTTAATAGTGACAGCTAACTGATTTATACAAACAACTGAAAGTAGACTAAACTACTAAAGATGTCCACAACAACTGAGGACACCTTCACAAAAAGCTAAGTACATGCTAAAATTACAACTACTGAAGTTATAACATCTGAAGTGCAAGAACTTCAGATGTTTTACATAAAATAAAACTACTGATTACAAACTACTGAAAAGTAAACCATCACAACTACTGAAAAGAACTACTTTAGCTGTTGTGACAACTTCTGAGAACTTGGTCTTTAGACTTTGTCTTCAGCAATTGTCTTCAGACTTGTCTTCAGCTGTTGTCTTCAGACTTGTCTTCAGACTTTGTCTTCAATGTTGTCTTCAGACATTGTCTTCAGACTTTGTCTTCAGCTGTTGTCTTCAGACTTTGTCTTCAATGTTGTCTTCAGACATTGTCTTCAGACTTTGTCTTCAGACTTGTCTTCAGCTGTTGTCTTTAGACTTTGTCTTCATCTGTTGTCTTCAGACTTTGTCTTCAGACTTTGTCTTCAGACTTTGTCTTCAGACTTTGTCTTCAGACTTTGTCTTCAGACTTTGTCTTCAGACTTTGTCTTCACCTGTTGTAGACCACTTCAGTTGTTATGATGTCTGTGGGACTTAAAGGTTTTTCTGATTGGCTCATTGGTTCTTTGGTCCAACAAACTCCCTCTGAACCAATGCGGCCAAAACCTTTAAGATTACTGAAGTCCCACTTATTGGCAGAAACATTTTCTGGATCAGCTCAGAAATCACCAAATTAAGCTCAGGCCAGGGAAGAGGTTTCAGAAAGTTTGATTGGCAAAGGATGAATGGGAACTCTATCTTGGGGAATTGGACACAGAGCTGTTACCCCATCCATGAGACCTACTTCCTAATATTGAGTCTGTAAGACTCTCTAACATAGGCCTCAAGCAATACAACTTGTTCGTCCATTGTGAGTTCTTCAGCTTCACTTTCAAAGAAGAACTCAGGCCCACAGTAGTTAACATTCTTTCCATTCTTTAGCTCCACAGTATTTATTTCTCTGTATGCGAACTCATCAGGATGAGTACCTTCAAGTAACAACTAGAGCTCATTTCTTCTTATTTCTTCAAGCTTCTTGTAGATCAATCCCTTCTTCACCATTTTGTTTTCTAGTAAAGTTTGTGGAGTCATCTTAGACTTGTAAGCTCTCTTGAAGTCTTCAAGGATTTCCCAGGGTGACATTACAATGGCCAGCATTATCACAGCATCTACAGTCTTCTTTACTTGGCCATTGTATTGACTTGGAATATTCTTTTTGTGAATTCTCTCACTTACTCTGGGGTCAGGCCAAATTCTTACTCTCTCTTTCTGATATTGAAATGTGAATCTGAGAGCATACAACCACTGAGCATGTTTCTTCATAGCTTGTATGGATGAAGACTTAGGAAACTCTTTATCAACCATCCTTAACAGCTACTCATCATGTTGTTTGTGTTGTTCTTCTTCTTCAAGTTTGACTTTTACCATTTGCCTTTGGATGTCAGGTGTGATTGTTGTTGGTTGACTCCTGGGCTCAAGCATCTTTCTTTTAAGAACAGCAGAGATTGGCAGACTATCATCCTCATTATCTTCTTCTTCTTCTTCTATCCTCAACACCCTTCTCTTCCTCTTGGGTGCATTATTGGTAGTGGTTTGAGTAGGTTTCTTAGGTAAAAGAGTTGGTTTTGAGCGTTGTGAAGTTGGTTGTTTTGGTGTGGGAGATTGTACAGGCTGCTCTAGCATCTTGGTTATGAGTGAGGCTTTGGATAACTTTGCTATATCAGAACTTTTCCCAGCACCAGCTTTATCAAGAGCTTCTATGATCAATCCTTGGTTGAATACTTCAGAAGAAAAAATTTGGTGGTTATCTCCAAAATACTGTCTCTAGACCATGACTTCACTTCAATGATTGATCTTCCCAAATGCTTTGATATGAATCTTATCATAGCTTCCAGCCTTCCCTTTCTTTCTCACTACAACTTGCCCATCTATGATCAATCTCTTGAATCTCTAGCCTTCTAATTTCAGAGTCAAGTTTGGCTGTGTCAAAACCTTGTCTGAAGAGTTAATCAATGATCTTATCCATAGATACTATGTTGCTCATCAGCTTCTTTGATCAGTTCTTCTAACTTTTTCTCATTTAGTTTGTTCAGCACTCTTCTTTCTCTTGTATGTGATCATCTCCTTTTCTTTCTTTCTTTTCTTCTTCCTCTTCAACTCTCTTTCTTTTGTCTGCTTTCACTGACTTAGACTCCCCCTTTTTGGTTGCATTGGGTTCAGCGGTTTGAATGTCAGAAAGTCTCTTAGAAACAGCATCATCAACTAAGGTTTGAAATTTTGAGAAAGCCTCTCATCAATGGCTTGATGCACAATGTTAGTGATGATGGAAGTGATGAGAGGTAAGGAGGATTGAAAGGCAGCAACCATTTGCTCAGAGGGGTTCTGTCCTTGAGAAATGGTGCTTGAATCAGAGGCTGGTGGCACAGTTGTTAGGAGTGGCTCAGTGTTTGGGAGACCTTCAGAAGAAGCTGCCATCTGTGGGTGAATTTGGGTAGATGGACTTGATTCTTGTGACAATTTGGAAAGCAGTTCTTGTAGTCTGCATACCTCAGCCTCAAGAATGGTGTTGTGGGCTAGAACATCAAAGAAAAAGCCCAGGTCATCATCAGTCTTTGTGAATCATCTAACCTCCTGATTAAATCAGGATGAACATGTGCTGAGTGTAGATCAATATTCACATGTGCCCCTATTTCTTGGAACTGGGGACTTCCTGCCTCAGGATTATGTTCTTCATTGGCAGTTGCCTCTGGTGAGGTCTTAGAGATGATACCACCTTCATCCTGTTCATGTGCTAAAACAGGAGAAGAGGCAGCCTCACCCGATGTTCGAATCTCCTCCTCTACACAGGAGATTGAACTCTCTAATCCCTGTGCTATGGGTTATCAGCCACATTATAATCCTCTCCCTCAACTGTTGAGGTTTTCCTAGTGGTAATAGGTTTCTGGGGAGGGGTAGAGAATGTAGTTGAGTCAGCACTTGTGCAATAACCACAGTGGGCTTGTAGGGGTGGCTTCAGTGGGAGATAAGTGTGAAGAAGATTGCACCTGGGGTGAATGGTGCTCTTCAATGGCAATCTTCTCAATTGAGTGAGATTCTAGTAATGTGGTTTCCCCTTTTTGGTTGCATCAGGATCCTGTTGAGAGGATACCTGAGTGGTTTCAGCTGGTAGAGTCTTGGAAACTACAAGGGGATTACCCAGTAGTTTCATCCTGCCTTTGTGTTGCAGGGGCATCATCAGGGGACTCAACTCCCTGAGTAGCCTTTTTGGTTTGTTTGGATTGTGGTTTGGAAGGGACTTTGGATCTGGAGGATGAGGCTGTGGGTTCCCTCTGCTTGGGTTTTAGCAGTTTGGTAGCCTCTTTGAGTTGTGGGTCAAAGTTGTGCCTGGAGTATACCTCAGGAAAAACTACCACAACAGGGACTCCAAGGCCAACAGGGCCATCAGATTTTAATTGATTGATGATTATGGCCATAAGAAACCTTGGATATAATATCCATTATTAGCCAAAGGTTTCATTACCAGATCTTTTAATTCCAAAAATATAACTTTAGAAAAATTTAAGCTTTGGCGTTTAATGATAGAATACAATACTTGCTGCCACCTGGATGACATTTGATCCCATGAAGTGGATTTAGGGGCAAGGCAGACATTGATCATATGAAGATTAGGCATTCAGCATCATGGAAGTGCTTTTCAGAATGGTGGTAGCACTTAGGTCGCCCTCATATCCATGATTGATGAATGATAGATCAGTGGTGCTCTTCGGGTATTTAGTGACAAGGTGGCATCATTCAGATCTAGGGTTTGGCGAATGATAGCAGGAGTGATGACCATCTTTTTCTGGTTACAAATGACTGGAGAGTGATCGCGACATCTTCTCACAAGTATGGACATTGACATTTGTCCAAATTGGCGAAGGGTATCGGGATAGATGGTTGGATTCAAAGAAAAGCAGTTTGATACGGGGAATCACCATCAGATCAATGGCAGCATCAAACTTAGTCCAAAACCAAACCAATTTTGTGAAGTATGCAACACAGTTGTGTCGTGGTTTGATTTGCATGGTCGCCACTAATGGAAGATGAAAGTTCTGAAAACGACTTATGAAAGTTTGAAGTTAGGTTAGGTATTTATAGGTTATGAAACGGCTGAAAGAAAACAACTGAAAGTTTTGGTGTTAGTCATTAGTTGTTAGAAAACTACTGAAGACATGGTTTTAACTTTCAGATGTTGTAAACAACTGAAGACTTGGTGTTAGTCATCAGTAGTTTGAAACTACTGAAGACTTGGTTTTAACTTTAGTTTTGAAATAAAATAGCAGTTGTTTGAAACAATTGAAGAGTAAAATTTCTCATCAGTTGTTGTCGTCAATTCACAGATCTCAGTTGTTTCATTGACCTTAACACTTACTGAGCAGACTATCTGATTTTCAGATGTTTCATTGGTCATCAGTACTTATCTGTTAGAACAGACATCAGTACTTGTAACCATATCAGTAATTGTAACTACGTCAGTACTTTTCAACAAATAAAGTACTTCGGTACTTTTAAGTAATTCAGTTTTCAGTAGTTATGAAAACTGATGAAGATAAAATAACTTATCAGTACTTATTTTTGACAGTTGTATACTAATGCTCATCAGTACTTGTGAACTGAGTTCATCAGTAGTTGTCAAATCATTCTAGCTGCAGCATACCAAGCCTTAGCACTAGATTTTGGAAAGTTGCACTGTCCAAGGCTTAGTAAATATATCTGCAAGCTCATCAGCACTAGGAACAAACTTTGGATCAATCAGACTTTTTCATAACAATCCCTGATAAAATGATGTCTGATCTCAATATGTTGGTCCTAGAATGCTGGACAGGATTCTTAACAATACAAAGAACTGAAACATGTCCATCAGTAAAGGAGTCTTAGTCTCTGTAATGTCATAATCCAGTAATTGATTCTGAAGCCAGAGTACCTGAGATGTACAACTTGCAGCATCAATGTACTCTGCTTCAGCAGTGGATATAGCAACTGAAGTTTGTTTCTTACTCTGCCAAGAAACTAAACAATTGCCTAGAAATTGGCATCCACCAGAGGTTGATTTTTCGGTTAATTTACACCCTGCATAGTCACTATCAGAGAAAGCAACTAATTTGCAAGAGTGCCCAGTGGAATACCAAAGTCCTAGAGATTGAGTTCCTTGCAAGTATCTAAAGATCCTTTTGACTGCAATCATATGGGATACTTTAGGTGCAGGCTGAAATCTAGCACAGACACAAGTTGCAAACATAATGTCTGGTCTAGAAGCTGTAAGGTACATCAAGGAACCAATCATACATCTGTAAAGAGTTTCATCAACTGCTTTACCTTTCTCATCAGCATCCAGTTGTGTGGTGCTGCACATGGGAGTAGAACAGGGCTTACAGTTTTGTAAATCAAACTTTTTCAACAGATCCTTTGTATATTTTGACTGATGAATGAAAGTTCCATCAGCCATGTGTTTGATTTGCAACCCAGAAAGAACTGTAATTCTCCCATGGCACTCATTTCAAACTTTTGTTGCATCAACTTACTAAAGGCATCACACAACTATGGATCAGAGGATGCAAAAATAATATCATCTACATAAATTTGAACAAGGAGCTTATGCATGCCTACTTTCTTAATGAACAAAGTTTTATCTATGAGCCTCTAGTGAAATTATTTGAAGAAGAAAGTTAGACAGTGTTTCATACCAGCTCTAGGAGCTTGTTTTAACCCATAAAGAGCCTTATCAAGCTTATACACCCAATCTGGATGTTTATGATCTTCAAAACCTGGTGGTTGACACACATAAACTTCTTCTTTTATTTTACCATATAAGAATGCACTTTTGACATCCATTTGAAAAACTTTAAGATTATGGAAAGCATCATAAGCTAAGAACAATCTGATTGCCTCCAGGGGCAAAGGTTTCATCATAATCAATACCTTCTTCTTGTGAAAACCCCTGTACAACCAGTCTAGCCTTGTTCTTGACAATTTGACCTTTTTCATCAGTTTTATTCCTAAACACCCATTTAGTGCCTATTGCACAGTTACCTTGGGGTAGAGGAACAGTTCCCACACTTGCTGCTTTTGAAACTAAGAAGCTCAAGTTGCATGGCTTCAACCCATCCATTGTCTCTTAATGCAATATGATAGTTCTTTGGCTCTTGCTGACTGATGAAGAGAGCATAAAAGCAGAAATTGGACAATTGACGTCTAGTTGAAACACCAACATTGATGTCACCAATGATCTGAGACATGGGGTGATTCTTCAGTTCTTGGTACTCAATAAGATTTGTGCAAGTGTTTGTAGGAGATTCAGCAGCAACAGATGTTGATCCAGACTCTTGAAACCTAGAATGAGATGGCAATTCAAATGAAGTAGAGGATTCAGAGATCTCATCAGCATTTGTTGTGGATGGAACTGCTGAAGCTACAGGAACATCAAGTTTAGTAGACTCAGGCAGGTGATCACTAAACCTTGCGTTTGTACCACCAGATGGATGACTAGTTGCAGGAGATGATGGATTCACAGAATCTGCAACAGCTGGAGACTGATAAGGAACATATTGCAGTATGTCCAAATTAAATAACTGCACAGGGTTTTGTGGGATTTTTTTCCTTTGGAGATTCATTAAACTTTACATGCAAGGTTTCTTCAACTATCTTTGTTCTGCATTTAAAAACTCTGTATGCCTTGCAAGTAGATGAATACCCAACAAAGTACCCTGCATCCACCTTTGATTCAAACTTCTAAAGTGGATTCTTTGTGTTAAGAATGTAACAGGGACACCCAAATGCTCTAAGAAAGGAAATCAGAGGGGCCAAATGATGTAACATTTCATAAGGAGTGTTCATCAACCTCCGATTTACTAACACTCTATTTTGCACATAGCAAGCTGTGTTGACAGCTTCAGCCCGAAAGGTTAGTGGCAAACCAGAATCAGCCAACATTGACCTTGCGGCTTCAATAAGGCCTGTTCTTTCTCTCCACCACTCCATTTTGTTCAGGAGTTCTTGGAATGCTATACTGCCTCTTGATTCCCTTAGATAAATAGAATTCATCAAGTGTGTGGTTTCTAAATTCTGTGCCATTATCATTCCTCACACACTTGACTGGAAGGGAGTACTACTTTTCCACATACAACACAAAGTAGATGATGATTTGAACAGCCTCATCTTTTGAATGTAAGAAGAAGGTCCATACAAATCTGGAATAATCATCCACAATTACCAGACAATATTTTTTTCTTTGCCATGCTCATCACTCTTACTGGACCAAAAAGATCCATATGCAGTAATTGCAAGCAGGCAGTGGACTTTGGTTCTTCTATTGGAAGGAATGATACTTTGTGTTGCTTTCCTTTTAAACAAGCAGAACAGTTGTCATCATATTTGAACTCCTTTAATGGCAGACCTCTCACTAAACCATGATGGATAAGCTAGTTCATGTTTTTAAGATTCACATGACCAAGCCTTTTGTGCCATAGTTTAGATTCCTGAGGAGAGGCCTTGGAGAACAGACATGGATAGCCTTTTAGATCAAATTTCTTTGATAAGACTAAGGCATATACTCTTCCAATCCTGTTGCCCTTCAAGAGAGTATATTCATCCAATATCTTGTCAATCATTCTCAAAACATTGGAAGATAGAATTCGACAGTTCTGGCTGGTGAAAAATGCAACATGCCCTTTATCACACATTTGACTGACACTCAACAAGTTGTACTTGAGATTCTCCACATGGTTAGCATCATCAAATCTTATCTCACCATTTGACACAAAGCCTTTGCTGATGATGTAACCCTTAGCATCATTACCAAAATACACAAATCCCTTCTTTCCTTGAGAGTAGTCATGAAGAAGAGAACTGCTCCCTGTCATATGCATAGATCCTCCACTGTCCACATACCAGATGCTTCTATGGCATGCTGAAGAACCCTGCATTTGTCACAAGAAACTAGTTAGCTTTTGAGACCCAAACCATTTTGGTTTTGGGTCTGTTCTCATCAATAGATTTTATACTACTGATTTGTCATGATTAACACCTTTGAAGGTGGAGATGGTGCTGAAAAGGATTCCTTTGATTTTGGCTTAGTTTTCCTTTTCAGTGGTTTAATCACAGGTACATCTATTTGGTTAACTCTCCCAACAGATGTTGAACCATCATAACAAGTTGTGTCTGATTGGTTGTTAAAGCCTTCAGTTCAGCAAACACATCAGTACTTTTTTTGATTGGTTCCTGTGACTCACCATGTCCTCCTTTTTGAAAGACACAGACTTAGTCTGGTGTTTTGATATTCCATGAGGAATACTTTAGCTGTTTTATGAAAAAACCCTTCCTTCTTTTTAGATTTTTGTAAGAACTTTGGGTTATCAGTTTGAGATGTTTGTGGTACAAACTTGGTTTCAAATTCATCTTTCTTTTATTAATTTTCTTTTTAATGATTTTATCTTTGTTGAATTTGGAACCCTTTTGTACCAACATTCATCAGTGAGATGATTGAATAGACCACATATTTCACATGGCTTTTTCTTCATCTTCTGTTGTTCAACTGCTGAAGAAGATGAAACTACTGAAGGTGTGTTCTTCAGTACTTTCTTCCTCTCAGTACTTATGTTAAGTACTAAAGGATTTGTAACAACTGAAGATTTGTTCTTCAGAAGTTTTCTATCAGTACTTTTGGATTTCCTAATAGACTCTTCAGCAGTTGTCAAACCATGTTTGTTTTCATTTAGTTTGAAATGCTCTTCAGGTGTGTTACTTGCCTTCAGTACTTTGAATACTTTGTGAGACAACACCTGAAGTGCTCAGTTTTCTTTGATCATGTGTTTATCAGTAGTGAGACCATCAGCAGATTGATTAGCTGAGGTACTAATACTGACTTCATCATCTCTGATTTTGGATTATCACTTGAGGATGAGACACATGATGATGTGGTTTGGGAATTGCTTTCACCTTCAGATTTTACTTCTATCTTGGGAGTAAAATCTGTAGGAGGTACAGTGTGATTATACCCAATCCCAAACTTCACATTTGAAGTTGTTTGCTTGCTGAGAAGCCTTTCAAACCCTTGCAAGATGTTACCTAGCGTTCACACTCTACTTGAGTAGCTGCAAGTGTTTCTTTGAGATTCTTATGATTCTCTAAAATGACCTCTACCTTTGCCTTTTCATCAGTGATTTGGCATTTTAATTTTAAATCTCATCATCTTTTTCATTTAAGAAAGACTCAAACTCAGCTTTTCTTTTGGAAATCACTTTCTCTAGGTCAAGATTTTGATTAATTAAAGCTACATTTGCTTCTCTAATTGAGACAAAAGCACTATGCATGACTCAGAACACAACTTGGCCTTAGCCTCAGAAGATACCTGTGGTACCTGTGATGATGAAGCATTTGAGCATGAACCATCAATAGACTCCAGGGCCATAAGAGCAAGATTTCCAAAAGGATTTTCACCACCATGTTGACCAGCACCAAAAACACAATTGTTCAGGATAACCAGAAAGATCATCTGGTAAGCTACTCCAGTCAACAACTCCAGGTGTGAAAAAGCTTTGATGTGATTGAGATTGAGATTTTGATTTGATTGAGATGGTTGAGGCTTAGGTAGGGCATGTGGTTGTTGAGCTATGGGTACTGGAACCTGACTGGACTGAGGCATGTAAAAACAGGGATAAGGATATGGCATTGGACCTTGAGGGACAAAAATAGCAGGAGATGATTGAATTTGTGAATGATGACCAGAACTGGTAGAATGTTGCCCTTTGTTTTCTGAGCTATTGCATGGAAAGGTCACAAAGGGTGCAGAAGAGTTAGATCCAGATGATCTACACTCTTGCAAAATGTCCAAGTCTATGGCACTTGTGACACCTCAACTTGCTCTTGTCAAAACCAACTTTGGTTTTTCCAGAGAGACCAAGAAATTTTCTACCTGTCCTTTTGTAAAATTTTTGAGATCTGATATTGATTAATGCCATTTGGCTCAAAATATCCATCTCTTCCAATCATCATTAGCAATTCCTTTCAAATCATCCATCAAAAAACACAAATCATCACTACTACACCTGAATTACTATCAACACCAACAAAAGCACGATCTCCACTGTTTGAAGAGAAATCTATATGCTCATCATATGAACTTTCTGATGCAGCATATTCTGACTCATGACCGACCAGAGCAGTATTCCCTAGTACAAAATCATCAGTGAGCTTCCCAGATGAACAGTTTCCTTTTCTGTTCTATCTCTCTTTCAAATGTTAACAGTTCCCATGAAGTTGGGTGAGAGATAGATTGTCAGATTTGCACTGGAGCGTAGGACAATAGTATATGTGTCCCATCTCCCAGGCAGGGATCTGAGGAATCTGTTGTTCATCTGACTATTTGTATATTCATGTTTAACCATTTTCAGCTCAGATATCAAATAAGAAAATCGCTCAAACTGTTGAGTCAGTGACTCACCCTTTCTATGAGAGAATGTCTCATATTGCTGGGCAAGGATCTCTCTATTGTTTGCCAAGACCTTATCAATTCCTCTAAATTGTTCTTTCAGAGCAACCTAGAGGTCATGAGCAGTTTCATGATGCATAAGTCCACAATAGATTTATTAGGCAGTGCCATGGCCAGAATTCCATGGGCTTTAGCATCAATTTCAATCAGTTTCAGATCTTCATCTGAGTATTGCTCTTTCTTCTTCGGAACCATCTCATTGGTTTCTGGATTACTCACCATAGGCTTATATGGTCCATGAACCACAGATTTCCAACAACCTGAACTGTTGACAAACAGGTGATGGAGCATTCGGCGTTGCCATATGCTATACTCACTCCTAACAAGCATCGGAGGCTTTGTTGAGGAGCCAGTATTGTGAGGGTCATTGATTGATGTAGCCATTTTCACCGATTCAAACAGGTTCAATGAAATTTTAACAGATCTAGCTAAAAAACTCAACAACTCTGTTCGAAACAAGACGAATCTCAAATTAATTCACCGGAAGCAACAGAAAATCAAACTCTATAACCAATTCTTGCAAATTTGCTAATTTGATCAAACTTAGATATCAAAAGAGCAGTTTCAATGATCAATTGTTAAATCGATCAATGATTAATCTTGCTCTGATACCATTTGAAAGAATCGGGATCTAGTTTGATCAATTAGATTAAGATTTGCAGCAGAATAGAACAAGAATTAGACGAAATTTAAACAAGAATAATATGAATATTCAATCAAACAGTAACGATTATAGAGAGAAACAGTTTTCTGCAAAGAGAATATTTTCACTCACACACAAGCTTCAGCTACAAAGAAATTAGGTCAACATTCCTTTTATAAAGGAATGTGACATCAGTGATGTCACTTAATAGTGACAGCTAACTGATTTATACAAACAACTGAAAGTAGACTAAACTACTGAAGATGTCCACAACAACTGAGGACACCTTCACAAAAAGCTAAGTACAAGCTAAAATTACAACTACTGAAGTTATAACATCTGAAGTGTAAGAACTTCAGATGTTTTACATAAATAAAACTACTGATTACAAACTATTGAAAAGTAAACCATCACAACTACTGAAAAGAACTACTTCAGCTGTTGTGACAACTTCTGAGAACTTGGTCTTCAGCAGTTGTCTTCAGACTTTGTCTTTAGCTGTTGTCTTCAGACTTTGTCTTCAGCTGTTGTCTTCAGACTTTGTCTTCAGACTTTATCTTCAGATTTTCTGTTTAGACTTTGTGTTCAGACTTTGTCTTTAGACTTTGTCTTCAGACTTTGTCTTCAGCAGTTGTCTTCAGACTTTGTCTTCAGCTGTTGTCTTCAGACTTTGTCTTCAGCTGTTCTCTTCAGACTTTGTCTTCAGACTTTGTCTTCAGACTTGGTCTTCAGCTGTTGTGTTCAGACTTTGTCTTCAGACTTTGTCTTCAGCTGTTGTCTTCAGACTTTGTCTTCAAACTTTGTCTTCAGCTATTGTAGACCACTTCAGTTGTTATGATGTCTGTGGGACTTAAAGGTTTTTTTAATCTGGCTCATTGGTTCTTTTGGTCCATCATATCTTACTGCTTCACTTTCAACTGATGGTAACCACATTGAAGATCTATCCTTGAAAACCAATTGGCACCTTGGAGCTGGTCGAACAAGTCATCAATCCTTGGTAACAGGTACCGATTCTTCACCGTCAACTTTTGCAGCTCTCGATAGTCAATGCACATTCGCATACTTCCATCCTTTTTTGTTACAAACAATACTGGAGCACCCCACGGAGAGATACTCGGTCGAATGAATCCTTGTCCATCAACTCCTGCAATTGGCTCATGAGTTCCATCATCTCAGTCGGTGCTAATCGATATGGTGCTTTGGCAATGGGTTGAGCACCGGGTATCAAATCAGTTTGGAACTCAATCTCGCGATCGGTGGCACACCGGGTAAGTCTTCAGGGAATATGTCTGGAAAGTCGCACACCACTGGTACCTCAGATAATTGCGGTACCGACATATCCACATCTTTTGTGTATGCCAAGTAGGCACTACATCCACATTTCATGCACCTCCCCGCCACCGCCATCGAAATCATTTTCGGGACCGAAGTAACGTGATCTCTACAAATCGTAACCAGACTCCCACCGGGCGCAACTAATCGAATCATCTTCTTGCGACATACGATGTTTGCTTCATAGGTTGCTAACCAGTCCATCCTAGTACTACATCAAATCCACGTAGGGGCATCACGTGTAACCTAGCAGCAAACCTATGATCTTTTAGTTCTATAGCACAGTCCTCTATCACATCAGTAATTCTAGTGGACTTGCCAATAGCGGTTTCTACATCGAATGGTTCACTGAAATTTCTACTACTAATAGGCAACTTAGCACAGAAAGAAGTGAAAATAAAACTCCTACTAGCACCGGAATCAAAAAATACAGAGGCACAAGTTTGGTTTACTAGAAACGTACATGACACGACATCAGGATCAGCTCTGGCTTCCTCCCGGGTCATGTGTAAGCTCTAGCACTTGCCCTCTGCCTTCCTTCCTCCGGCTTCTTCTTCACTCCAGAGCTCTCCGCCCTTGGCTTCTTACAGTCTCTGGTCGAATTGCCCTCCCCGCTACAGTTATAGCACTTCCACACCCTACAGTCTCTAGCATTGTGGCCAGGCTTGCCACACCTGAAGCATACATTCATTCCCATCCTGCACTCACCAGCATGCTCCCTTCCACATCTGCCACACTTTTTCAGCCCTGATCTTAACGACACCCCATAATGGTCCACCTTCATCTTCTTGTTGTTTGGAGTGAAACGAGCACGTCCAAACCTCTTCCCATTCTAGTTCTTACCATCCCCACTCATCTTTTTCACCTCCACCATAGTTTCCTCTTGCTCGTCATACAATCTACCCGCCAAATCCATCACCGATCGAAATGTACCTGGCTGAGCAGCAATCAACTGTCTGTGAATGTCAGCTGACAGTCACTGGATGTATGTCTTGATCTTCCTTGACACTGGCGTCACCTGATCCGGCACCAGCCTCGCCATCTCGTTGAATTTAATGGTGTACTGCTGGTGGGTCATGGTTCCCTCTTCAAGTTGCAAGAACTCCCTCTCAATTTTATCGAGTTCCTGTGAGGACAGAATTCCTCGACCATGAATTTCTTCAGTTCACTCCACCTCATCCTTCCGATTGCCCTGGTACCCTCAGCTTGGACAATATTGTCCCACCAACACAGCGCTGAATGAACGAAAGAGTGAGTCGCGAACTTCACCTTTTGGTCCTCGCAGCACTCACTGATCTCCAAGACTACCTCCATCTCTCTCACCCAGCGGTGAGCAGCAGTAGCATTGCCATGCAATCGAAAGTCGGGGGCTTACACCATTGGAACGCCCCATAACTGCACCCTCCGGTCGCTGCCCCCACTACATCATCCTCCTCCTCATTGGACAACACAGTCTCAGGCTCTGGCTATTCCTCCTCCCTTCTGCTTCCTTTGCCCGTTAATCTCTTTCTATTCTCCTTCTTCTTCCTTTCCTCGCTTCTCACAGCCCTGATGACTTCAGTCACCACGGACGGGAAGACTATCTGCATGACCTGGTGTACTTCATCAGCAATCGCCTCCCTAGTTGAGGCATTCAAGCTAGCATTCTCATTCTCTTCGCTACGACCATGAACCTTAGGGTTCTCATGGATTGTGTCAAGAGCCTTAGCACTACTCCTAGTCACACGTGGGCAGCCTCTGCCTCTAGGAGTCTTGGAAGATTTCCGTCCAGCCATCCTCTAACACGCTATACAATTCAAACACTAACGCGGTCATTCAAGGTAATAACTCAGTTTATGTCAAGTATAGTAAGTCCCTAATTATAATGGCTAGTTGTGATTAGCCACTTACTTTACACTTCATACCCCAAGCATTTCCTACCCTGACTTAATCAGTATCAAAATCTACTAAGAGCACATAAATCACATAGCATGTGCACATTATACCGGTTAACATTAAGAAAGAAACATACCTGATGGCACGTAGCTACTCGGGCTGACACCACTCCAATTTTCCTATTTTCAGTTTAAGTTTAGGTTTTAAAAATTTATTTAACCCAATTCTCTTAAACTTTGGCTCTGATACCAACTTGTAAGGCCCCATTCCCGGAGACCTCACAGTTGGTCATTCACAGCATTTTCATACATTAAACATTATAAATTTACAGGCTTAAGCAGCAAAATTATTTTAACAAAAGCCATTCATTTCATTAAAACACTGTTGTTAATCAATACACTATTGTTTAATCGAATACAAAAGAATTGTTTAATTGCATTACAAAACAACAGCAATAACGAGTATAAATGGATGTTAGTCTTTTCCTGCCTAGTAGCTTCACCCTCGTGCCATCCTCAGCAATGTTTACCTGTCAACTGAAAATGTATAAAAGTCAGCGTTGCTAAGTGAGTTTTAGTTTTCAAAAGTAATAAAATACTTTCTGTAAGATATACATATGAAAATACTCTTTTTATGAAAACTTAATCTCTTTATACGTGAGCACGCATTAACTATACAATCAGATAATGCTTCTTCTCTTTAATGTATGCCTTGTTTACTTTGTACTCTTTTATCTTTATCTTTCATTGTCTATCTGGACCAATGAGCATTACCTTATACTATGTACGCGGGGGAAATAGTGCTGGGCTTTCTGTTCTCACAAGGGGCTCTAAATACTATATACAAGGCTGACCTAGACACCTAGGGCACGCTGCAAAGGTCCGCCAATCTCAACTGACTGGCACCGTGTGCATCATAGGGTAGGTAACCCGCATCACAGTTGAGCTAACGACCTCATGGTCATGCACCTCCTATGTGCTTGCAAGACTTGTTAACATTTTAATTAAATTCCACTTCTATTCTTCATTGCTCTTTCACTTTAGAATTAGTAATACTTTACGTTACAATAATAAACACACCATGTAAAGTCACATACTAATAGTAATAATAATAATAATAATAATAATAATAATAATAATATATAATAATAATAATAATATAATAATAATAATAATAATAATAATAATATGGAACAATCATAAAGAAATCATAATAATGCATGGGACAGGCATTAATAGGCCCTAGTCAAACCTCGGTCAAAACCCTAAAAGCACAGACTCCCAAAAATTCTGTAATAAATTCTAAGTGTTAGGCGCTTCGACACTATTTGGGCGCATGAGCCCTATTTGGGCGTTTCATCACTATGCAGGCGCATCAACCAATACTTAACCATTTCAACACTTAGGCGCATGAGCTATTCAGAGACATGGATACTATTCGGGCGTATGGTCCATTCGGATGCATGGATACTATTCGGGCGCATGGGGTTATTCAGACGCATGGACACTATTGGGGCGCATGGCCCTACACTTAGTCGTTGGATTACAAATTACACTTAAACATTTCTAAGGAAATTCTAGGCGCATGGGCTTTACTTAGGCGCATGAACCTTCTGTTCAACATGTTTCTAGGATATTTTCAAACCCAAACATCAAGCCTAATTTTTCTAAGCTTACCAAGGCTATTCTAAGCATGAACAACCTATAAACATCTAAGGAACATCATCAAACATGCATAATACATACGGGTATACATACATAAACATTGTAAAATCATTTAAATACATTTTCAGCCCTAAGAAGAGTTTAAAAGAAGTAATATCGGGGTCTAGAAACTCACCTGGTGCAACTTTGGGTGTATCTTCCTTCTAACCCGTTTGCAAATGAGTTCAAACACCTAGAAACCCACTAAACACACACACGAACACACAAGCACATAAGCATATACCCGAGACAAAACCCAACCCAACCACTTAAAAACTTCGAATTCTTACCTTGAATTCAGCCTCTTCTTCTTCTTCAAACCGAAGGTTTCTGCTTTCTCTCTCTCTCAAGAGCCGATTGAAAAAAAAGGTGATGGGAAATGAGGGTGGGCGGCCATGCCCACCTTTACACCAAGTTTTGTTCTTTTGTCCTTTTGACACTTTTAACCCCTCATCTTGGGTTAAATTGCCTTTTCTACTTTTATTTACTTTAATAGAATAACCGGGTGTTACACACATGGTACCGCATCAAATCTGGAATATATGACTAATTTACGAGTTAAAATTGTTGAGCAGTTAATGCTAAATATGAAATCAATGATTAATATAAAATGTATTTTTATGGTTTTATGAATATTATTGTAATGTTATATGATTTTTATTAACTTTTTAATGTTGAAGTACTTTTTAAAATTTAAAAATAAGGTTTATTTTAATTACAGATTATTTGTGCACTCTGCAAATGTTAAAAAACAAACAATGTTCTTCTTGTAGTAAAAACAAACACACCTAATACAACTCAAAAACCCATGCTTGTGGAATGCTTACATAAATCACATGTTAGGCCGTGTTCCCCAACACTGCCATATCATGCTTACATGACATTACAGTTAGCTCCAAGTTTCTACGTCAGCAGGTTTTTTAATCCATATTAACAACATATTGGTCTATAGAAGGACCAGTTACTTGATATTGATTAATGCATACTATTTAGTGACTACCCTCAAACTTTATGTTGCTAATTACTTAGTCGCATCAGGAGTTAAAAGACCATCACACTTAGCAATCATTTTGTTCACAATCATAATTTTCTTCATTAAACATGTATAACATTCTTGTCCTTTGCTTATATTATTTGTTTATTAAACACCTTACCTAATTTATTTAGCAACACATCACTTGTTGCTCTTCCTACATAAGTTAAAAGCAAGCTCCTATAAACGTGCCAATTAGTACACCGTAAGTTAATTATAGAGCATCATACCACTTAAATGGGTTCTACAGTAATGCTTTGGTGAAATTTATTTCAACCACATATACAAGTGTCACTACTAGAAAACTGGTTTTTATTTGCGACAAGCTATTTTGTCGCAATCTTGTAGCAAAGGTTCTTTGTCGCTAAACTTGTAACAATCTACTGACAAAATATTAGCGACAAATTTGCCACAATTGTTTGTCAACACTAGTTCTCAATAATAACAAAACTAATATATATTTTATAATATATAACACTAAAATGAATATATAAATTATATTCGTAATTAGCATTTGCGACAAACTAACGACTAATAATGATTGTTTTTATTAATTGTTGTTTTTATTTATTGTTTGTGAAAGACTACCGACAAAAAGTAATTTTAATTCTATTTTATTTTGCGACAAACTACTGAAAAATATAATAATATTATATTTTTCGCTTTTTAATATTGTGACAATGTACCGACAAGAAATATTATAAATTTTGAGACAAACTTGCGACAAATGTAAATAAAAATAAATAAATAATCCAAAAAATATTTTAAATATTTTTTCCTGCAAAAAATAACAACAAATTTTCTAACTAATCTAGAAAACCAACTACTAAACTAATAAATAATCTAAACAGTATTCAACATAATAACCAACTACTAAATTAATAATCAAGCAATCCACACACTATTCAATAAAATATTTCAACAATTTTGAATAAACTTTTCTTGCTAAATGCATAACAACCAATAATTATTTATTGAGTAATTTCTTCATAATTTATTTCATTATTTTTGTAATTTCTTGTGTTTGGCCTGCTCGTTTTCCAGTTTGACCCGCTCCTGTTCCCGATGTTTTTCCATTTGTTCCAAGTGGTTTTCCAAATTTTCTTGAGCCTCTTGTTCTTTCCCTAATTCTGTTCGAACATCTTGAACCAAAATTTATTTGCAAAAGTTATCATTAATACAAGTCTTGATAATAATATAAAATTGTAAGCCCAAGATTATACAAGTTAGCAACAAATTAAGCTAAAAGTTATCCAAACACATTTTATGAAAATATAACTATAACTTCTTATCTTTATTAGGTAAAACTATTTCCCTAATCCACTTTATGAAACTAAACTATTTACGTTCAATTTAAATGAGTCAAAATCAACCAAACATACTTTAGACTACAACTATAATCTTCAACTTTAACAACTTAAAAACACACTTTATCAAAGTATAACTTTCAGCTTTTAATTTTAAATTTTAAATAATCCAAACATACTTTATGAAACTAAAACAATATGCTTTCAATATAAATAGTCAAACTGACACAAACCAACTTTGTGAAACTAACATCTCTACATTAAATTTCAAGCTGTCAAAATCATCCAAACACATTTTTTTAAACTATAACTAACAATCTTTAGTTTTAACAAATCAAAATGACCTAAACGCATTTTGTGAAACTAAATTATTTACTTTCAATTTAAACAAATTAAAACTACCCTGAACAAACTTATGAAAGTATAACACACAAAACAGGGGGATGTCTCTCCCTGTATACCAAGATATAATGATGGTACTCTTAACATAGCCGAAATGGCTAAATAGAAATAATGCGTGACTTAATACTAACAATGATGTCTCTTGCAATCGTCGAGCATCATCATATGAACTAGAACCACAAAATGATGAGTGTAACCCCGTCACCACAAAAATTGGATCAGAAGATCCTCTCCCAAACATATGGCAATAAGTGTTGGGATATATATGCTCCCACACAGTCAAGTCATTTTCATGCTCCTTTTGAAATGATGTCTCATTTTCATCAAATAAAAAGGAACCGAACTATAATCATAGTTGGTGGATTAATAATACACGCATATAAAACTATAACTTACAAATGATTGTTTTAATCGTTATGTAACAAACTCTAACTGCTAAATCAAAGTTTCAGATTCATTGAGCTTGTAAATCAAAGTTTCAGATTCATTGAGCTTGGATCCTAAGATTCATCACGTTCAAGTCTAGAAATCAAGATTAAGATAGGTGTATGTGTGTGAATCAAAGAACAAAGAGAATGATAATGATAATGTTTTGATTTCTGTAAGGCCCCTCGTTGCATATAAAGCGTAAAACATATATTAACATTTACTAAAAACATTGTAGCAGAAATACTTGGTAAACCATTTCATATATTAATAACTGTTTTGCAAGACAATACAACATTGTTAACCATTACAAAATCTCTTTGTTTGCATTACATCACAGAAATGTCATTGATTATATAAAATGGATGCCATCCAAAAAAAATCATCAAGTAGCTATCCCGTGCCATGCTCAACAACCATTACCTGCCAACTGGAAAATACATAAAACTCAGTGTTGCTGAGTGAGTTCTAGTTTTATAATTAAAATACTTTACTTTCTTCCAACACATTTCTTTACTTTTACACATGATCATACGTACACATATATAATCTTGTTATTATATATGATCATCATTCATCATCATACGTCATTCGTTATCGTTCGTCATCATTCATCATTATCTTTCACTTTCATCTAGACCAGTGTCATGTTCTATACTCCCGCGTCATGCACAAGGCTGGTACCGGGCCGAAGTCTATAAATAGGTTTCCATCGTCGTGCACAAGTGCTGGCACCAGTACTGGGGCAATCGAAAAGGGTCCGATACATCTGGTCGATCACAAAGATTAGACCCTTATGTGTATCCTCATAGGTTAGCTAAAACACACACAGTTGAGCTAACACCCCTTGAATGAGTTGTGAACCTCTTTTTGTTGCACCCTGAAAGGATCATATATGCCAATTCAATGGGTGATTTGATGATTGCTTTGCTGGAATCCCATAAGTCCAAGAAGAAATGCGGATAAAGATCCTGCTCAAGAAAAACCAAGTATTTTCTTCCGCATTTGTCAATACGGAAGACATAAAACAGATACGGACAATTATTTTTCTTCCACATTGACAAATGCGGAAGACCAAGAAACAATGCGGACAAGACTTTGCTCATCTGCATTTGACAAATGCAGATGGCCGAACAAATGCACGGAAGTATTTGTTCATCCGCATTAACCAATGCGGATGACCAAATACTAATGCAGATGATCAAGTGAAGAAATGTTAATCAAGTTAACTCAGCCGCATTTGTCAATGCGGATGAACAAGCAAAGATGCGGATCAAGACTTAGACTAGTTCTGATGTAATATGTCAGGGGTAATTTAGTCATTTTGTAAAAGGCATCTTGTCTGTCTATAAATTGAATAGAAAACCTTGTACATGGGACGGCTGATAGACATAGAGAATATTATGTTGTCTTTTATTCTCTGTAATCTATCACTTTCATTAATACATACAAAAGCATTTATGAGTATAATTCTTGCATGGAATGTTCTTTGATTGTTTGTTTCCGCCATTCAATCATTGACTTGATTACCATATTCGATTCATAGTAAGAATCTCAATCTTACTAACCCAGTCAATTGGTATTAGAGCCTTGCCTCTCGGTTCTCTTTCAGATCTGCTCAAAAACTGAATAGAACTCGATTGATCTGGTAATCAAGTTGCTAGTAGAGCATATCATCATCTCTACTTAGTAAACAGCAGAAAATACTCCTCAGAAACTACTACTGTCAAACATACTCTCACCAAAACATTTGAAACAACAAGAAACTCACTACCATCTCAGATCTGATTCTGAAATCCGTTTGAATTATTTGGACAAGTTGGACTAATCAATCTTAAAAATCACCTTAATCTATATTTATAAAATGGATTCTAACAATTACTCAGAACTTGGTCATACACCTAAACCTCCTATGCTTAAACACAACTCTGAGTTTAAATAGTGGAAAATCAGGTTTAGGAATTACATCACAGGTGTAGATCTTGATTTATGGATCTCAATATGCAAAGACCCACACATCCTTGTCACTCTATCTACAGATCAAGCTGCAATTTACAAAACTGCAAGAATACCTATTGAAGATCTAACTCTTGATGATGAAGACTATAAGAAAATCAAGATTGACCTTAAAGCTTACTCCATTCTAACTCCAGCACTCAAGATGGATGTGCTAAAAAGATTGAAGAAGTATGGTACTGCAAAAGCTGTATGGGATGCACTAAAATTATTTGTGAAGGAAGTAGTGAGGTAGCAGAAATTAACAAGGATAAGCTTGTTAATCAGTATGAAACATTCCATCACACCAAGGGAGAGTCCATATCAAAACAACTACATAGATTTGTACAGTTGGTAAATTACTTATAAGTCATGGGAGTCACTTACAAGATCAAGGAATTAAACAAGAAAATGCTAAACAGCCTCCCTCAAAGCTGGAAACAGAATGTAACAATGCTGAAAATTACTCTTGATCTCAAGAGTACTACTTTGGATATCATGATAGCCAAAATAGAAGCATTGGAACTTGATGAAAGAAGTAGAAATCTTGGTGGACCAAGAGTGATTTAAGCTTACAAATTTCTATCAGAATCTCATTATGTGGAAACGGCATTCATCACTGAGGAGGATGATTTCATTTCATCAAGAGATCAACTGAACAACTCTGGGTTCATTGCAACTCCACCAATCAATCATCCATCAACATCATCTCAAACATCCAGAGTCACTGCTACTCCTCAAATCACTCCTGAAGACACAAGATCAAAAGAACAAAGGGAAACTTACAATGCCTTTGTTGCAAGCTTTGAAGCATACTTAGGAGGAAGACTCACTTCTGCTCATCTAATTCAGGAAGATCTGGAGAAAATTGATCCTGATGATGTGGAAGAAATGGATCTATAATGGCAAATAACCATGATTGCCATGAGAGCCAAGAAATTCTTTAGAAAAAGTAGAAAGCTGAGCCTAAATGAAAATACAAAACTTGGATATGATAAATCCAAGGTGAAATGCTTCAAATGTGGGCTGGCTGGCCACTTCTCTAAAGCATGCAATGCCCCCAACAGAAACAACTATCAAAGGAATTCTCAAGGCCAATCATTAGCCTAACTCAAGTTTTCACTCCAACAATCAACAACAGCAGTATCATGATTCTCAACAACACCAATCATATCAAAATCTACCTCAACTAACAAATCAAGCTCATGGAAGCAGTCAGTCTTCTGCCAGTGCTCTCGTGATAAAGCAAGATGGAGTATGTGACTGGAGCATGTATGGAGAGGAAGTCAAGCCTCAATTTCAAATCATTCACTTATGGCACACATCAACGATGGTCCATCTCCAATGCCTACTAAGGTAAAATCTAACCTTTGTAGTGATAAATGTATTTCTAAAGTGCAAGGTTATAGAGAGCATAACCATAAAATGGCTAATAAAATTAAAGAAGAAAAGGTAAAATCAGAGATGATGAAAAGAGATAAAAGGCTTTGAAATAAAAATCAAATCTCTTATCTCTAACATAGAAAAACTGCATAGTGAAAAGTACACTCTTGCAGCTGAGAATGAGCTACTTACTGAAAAGTTAGCTCAATCTAAGGCTGAACATTCACTGACTGAGGTGAAACTTGAAAAGTTTCAAATGTCTTCAGTCAAGCTGCAAGAGATGCTTGATTTTCAAATGGACATGTCGGGGATTGGGTATAATTCATGTCCACAACCATACAATGACAACTACACTGTCATGCCTGAATCTGTCTCGCTCACTGAACAAATTGAAACTAAAACAATGGAATCTAAATCTATAGTAAAACAAGTGACCAATCCTCAAAACAACCCTAATGTTTATATTGAAACAAATGAGGATAAAATTAAGTTAGGTAATCCAATCAAAATCAAAGAGTGTTTAGACAAGACAATGAGTGTCATGAAACCCTCAAGCCCTATAAAAGCAATTGTCCCTTTTATAAAATTCATACCATCTATTTTACAAGGCAAAAAGAAGTTTGTAAAGTCAATAAAACCCACTACTAAGAGAAATTCTGATAATGAGATTATATCTCAGCATAATTCAAGCAAATGAGGAAAGATTTTACTGCAAAAACAACATAAATCTCTATCAGACCTATAGTCTTCAAAATTAAGACAGGGAGTTAGGTTTTATATTTGCAATAAAGAACATGTTGAACGATTTGAAAATGAAGTGAGAAATGGGTTGAAGAAACGAAAATAGCCCAAACAATCAACCAGATGTAGTGTTGTGAAACAACCTACAAAAAGGGCTGATTTTGATTCATCCCTTAAAGAAAAGAAAGTGGTTCAGCGGCAAAAAAGAAAATCAGCTGAGTCACACAAACCAAAATCTGACTCAAGCAACAAAAAAATGTATTGTGACATTTGTGATATGTTCAATCACAAAACAGAAAAATGCTTTTTCAATCAATGTTGTTCTATCTGTGACTTGAACAACCACTCAACCAAAAATTGTTATTTTAACAAATATTATTCATTTTGTGATATGAACAATCACAATACATTTGATTGTTACTTCAATCAGAGGTGATTGAGAATTCTCCAAAACAAACCAGTCTCAACAACATCATCAAACAAAACTCAAGTCAGGAGTCATTGGCACAACAATCAATCTAGAACATCTAGATCACTCAATGACATGAGTAAAACAAAAGAAATAAGGAAATGTCAAAGAGGCAACCAGTTCATCAATCAAAAGCATGACTTTTCAAAACCCAAAATGATCTTTGAAAATAAAAAATGGTTTAAATTTCTTGAAAAGAATAAAGATCAAAGATTTCACTATTCGTTTGACTCCTCTGTTGATGCTAATGAGAAAACCTCAGCAAGATATCATAAGCAATCTCCTAGTTCACCTCTGAATAGATCACCATTTAGAGGAAAGTATCAAGAAGTCACCATAATAGATAGGAACGGGAAACCCAAGACCATCATGGCTTGGGTTCCACATTCTAATTAGTTCTTTTATGCTTGTAGGGTCATCCATATAGGTCCAACGACGTATGGTATGTGGACAGTGGATGCTCCTGACATATGACTGGAGATCTTTCCTCCTTCATGACTTCAAGAACATACAAGGAACTACAATGGCATTTGGTGGAGATTCACAAGGTTGGTAGAATCACAGGTGAAGGATTTGTGACAAATGGGATGCTAAGCTTCGACACAGTGAACTACTATGAATAGTTGTACTTCAATCTGCTATGCGTGTCTCAGATCTGCAACAAGAAATATTCTACTCACTTTATAGACACTCATTGCTACATTCTAAAACCTGGATTTCAAATCCTTGAAGAATGGGTTGTCATAAAGACCTCGGGGAAGAATAATACTTATGTGTTAAACTTGTGTTCTGCATCACCTAAAGAAGAAACTTGTCTTTTGTCAAAAGCATCGTTTGATGAGTCACAGCTTTAGCATAGACGTTTAGGGCACACAAACTTTAAAAACATGAAGAGATTGGTCAAAGGAAACCATGTCATGGTCTCCCTCAAAGGAGTTTCATTTTGTTGATCACTGTCCAGCGTGCCTTAAAGGAAAACATCATAGATCTTCTCACAAAACCAAGTTGGTGAACACAAACGATACTCTATTGAAGTTACTTCATATGGATCTGTTTGGACAACTCATGTCATGAGTATTGGAAAGAAACAGTATTGTTTGGTGATCATTGTTGACTTTTCACGATTTACTTGGGTCTTCTTCTTACTTCATAAAAATGAGGCATCCCGAATCATACAAGAATTTATCAAAAACATGATCATAAGGTCAAAACAATCAGAAGTGATAATTGTACTGAATTCAAAAATGAAGAAATGAGTTCAACAAAGCAAGTCTAGTGGCATAGGGATACACTCAAGAAGAAGGAATTGACTATGACAAAGTGTTTGCTCCTGTTCCATACTAGAAGCAATCAGAATCTTCTTGCATATTTTGCATCCATGAAATTTACTGTTTATCAAATGGATATAAAGTGTGCCTTCTTGTATGGAAGATTGCTGAGGAGGACTATATGAGTCAACCACCTGGCTGTGAAGATCCAGATTTCCCTCATAGAGTTACAAGCTTTACAAAGCTCAGTATGGTCTTCACCAAGCCCCAAGAAAGTGGTATAAGACACTATCATCTTTTCTTCTTGAACATGGATATGAAAGAGGAAAGATCGATCAGACTCTCCTTAGAAGAATAAGAGGAAAAGACATGCTGTTAGTCCAGATCTATATGGATGATATAATTTTTGGCTTAACAAACAAGTAGCTTTATAAAGAATTTGAAGACCTTATGCATTCAAAATTTCAAATGATTGCTATGGGGGAACTTACCTTCTTTTTGGGGTGTAAGTCCAACAAACAGCAGATGGAATCTTCATCAATCAATCAAAATACATGGAAACCATGTTGAAGAAATTCCACTTTGTGGATTCTCAATCAATCAGGACTCATATGGATACTAAAGTGAAGATTGGACCTAATCCTGAAGGCAAACCAGTGGATCAGACTCACTATCGATCAATGATCGGTTCACTTATGTATCAAACAGCTAGTAGGCCTGACATTATGTTTGGTGTTTGTGTGTGTGCCAGATGTCAAGCTGATCCAAAAGAATCACATGTGAATGCAGTCAAGAGGATATTTAGATATCTGAAGGGCAAACCAACTCTTGGGTTATGGTATCCAAAGGAAGGAGAATTTAATCTCTATGCCTTCACAGACAGTGATTATGGAGGATGCAACTTCAACAAAAGATGCACCTCTGGTGGTTGTCAATTTCTTGGTCCCAGACTAGTATCTTGTGTAAGGCCCCATTCCCAGGATGCTTACAGCTGGTAAATCATCGCACATAAAACATTTACTTTGCATTTAATCATTAAAAAAGTGTAGCGGAAACATAAAGAAATGGCATTTCATTTCATCATAAAAACTTTTGCAAAATAATACATCGTTTGTTGGTTAAAAAATTACATTTGTTGTATTACATCACAAAAGCTTTAAATACATGGATGCCATCCAAAAGAGCTGAGCAGCTGCCTCGTGCCATCCTCAGCAATCTTACCTGCCAACTGGAAACACATAAAAGTCAGCATCGCTGAGTCAGTTCTAGTTTTATAGAAAAACATACTTTACTTTCATATAACCATCTTTGCTTTTTTTCAAAATCATACTATACTTTCCATTCGTTCGTGATCACACATCGTACGTACATACATATAATATATTCATTATCTTCTTTAATCTTTTATGCCTCATTCATTATTTTTCCTTCCTGTCATCCATAAACTCTTCCCTTCTGTTCATGGTACTGAACCTAGGCCCATCATAGACCTTCTATAACGATGCATCGCACCTCGTGGTCACAATACCTAGGGTAGAGTTTAGGTTTACTATGCAATACCTTTCTGTTCGTGGTTCTGGACTTACGCCTCTCATAGACCTTCTATAACGGTGCATTGCACCTCGTGGTCACAGTACCTATGGTATGAATATACACGTACCATTGCCATAAGCAATACCTTTCTGTTCATGGTTCTAGACCTAGGCCTCTGATAGACCTTCTATAACGGTGCATCGCACCTCGTGGTCACAGTACCTAAGGTATGAATGTACATGTACCATTTCCATAAGCAATACCTTTCTGTTCATGGTTCTGGACCTAGGCCTCTCATAGACCTTCTATAACGGTGCATCGCACCTCGTGGTCACAGTTCCTAAGGTATGCAGCAACAGTTCTATGCAAATGGTCAATCATAAAGAAAGACCTCGATGTGCATGCCATGCTTACAATAGTATCATTATCTTTCACTTTACGTTACTTAATACTTCGTTCATTCTTTATCATAACACGTAAAGTCATAGGAAAGATAAACATATAATATCACAAGGAACATAAACATATCATTCATACATCATCACGCAGAGCATCATACATACATAACATACATCATGCATAACCATGCAACATCATCATGCATAAGCATCAATCACAATACATTACATGCCCAACATAACATTTATGACCTCAAAAGTCAACTTTCATAACCCCGGGAATCTCCTAGGTCAACGCCTACATTACCTCTTTTTCCCCAAAAAGTCTGGATTTTTTTCTTAGTGTTCATCCGCATTGGATTTACTTCATCCGCATTTCCTATAGTTCATCCGCATTGGATTTACTTCATCCGAATTTGCTATAGTTCATCCGCATTGGATTTACTTCATCCGCATTTGCTATAGTTCATCCGCATTGGATTTACTTCATCCGCCTTTGCTATAGTTCATCCGCATTTGTCCTCTACCTTGGACTTACTCATCTGCATTTGTCCTCTACCTTGGACTTATTCATCCGCATTTCCCAGACTTAGTCAAATGCTCATCCGCATTTCATGCACTTAGTCAATGTTCATCCGCATTGACTTCATCCGCATTTGACTTCATCCGCATTGACTTACCCATTGGTTAATGTTCATCCGCATTAACCCCTTTCTATCCGCATATAGTTCCAAACAATTAGGCTGATTTAAAAACTTATCAAGTGGGTCTAAAACATCATATTCAGTTTTAATGCGCCATTCATCATGTTCAAGCCTAATTCTTACCCTCTAAGCCTTAGAAACACAATCATACATCATCAAGCATGAACATAGTCACACGTCACATCATACACACATTCAAGCATACGGGTCCGAAACCCAGTTAAATAAAAACACACATTTGTGCATTTCCAGCCCCAAAATCAGTTAAAACCAGTAAAAGAGGGATCCTAGAACTCACCTTTGCAGTTCTTGAGTATGGCTTCGTCCAAACTCGTTTGCAAATTGAATTCAACTGCTTAGAAACCAACTAAAAACATACCCGAACACGTAAAAACACATATAAGCATAAACCCGAGGATAAGACCAATCAAGAACACCATATAAACATGAACTCTTACCTTGAATTCGAATTCTTTCTCGTTCTTCCTTCAAAACCGCGAACATGCTGCTCTTTCTCTCTCTAAAACCCGAAAATCAGTAGTGTATGTGACATATGGGCGGCCATACCACCTTTTACACCCACTTTTCAAACATTTTGTCCTTTTGGACACTTTTTACCCCTAGACTTGGGTTTTATTTCTTTTTCTTCTTTTCTTTCACTTTATTCATTCTTTTCTTTGACTTTAAAATAACGGGTGTTACAAGTCTACCCCCTTATATAGGTTTCATCCCTGAAACCTGTTATTCCTCAAAGAATTGTGGGTAATGCTGTCTCATCTCTTCCTCAGTCTCCCACGTAGACTCGGATCCCTTCCTGTGCTTCCACTACACACGCACAAAGGGAACCACTTTATTTCTCAGCATTTTCTCTTTTCGATCAATGATTGCCACTGGTTGCTCCATATAATTAAGATGTTCGTCTACTTTGATATCCTCCAATGGAACAATCAAGTCTTCATCAGCTAAGCACTTCTTTAGATGAGATACATGGAACGTCAGGTGAATTCCACTTAACTCATCGGGTAACTCCAATCTATAGGCCACCTCTCCTACCCGAGCAACGATTCGGAAAGGGCCTATGTATGTCGGGCTCAACTTGCCCCGCTTTCGGAAACGAATAATCACCTTCCAAGGTGAGACCTCCAACATAACCTGGTCACCCACCTGGAACTCAATCGGTCTATGTCGCTTATCGGCATACGACTTCTGTCTATATTTGGTTGCCTTCATGAAGACCTTGATCTTTTTGAGCTTCGCAGTCGTAGCCTCGATTACCTCGACGCTCCCTAATTCTTTTTGACCAATATCACCCTAACAAATGGGTGTTCTGCATCTCCTACCGTATAGCATCTCATATGGTGGCATACCAATTTTGGCATGATAGCTATTGTTGTATGAGAATTCAGAAAACGGTAATTGGTCATCCCAGCTTCCTCCAAAATCAATCACACACGCCCGAAGCATGTCTTCCAACGTCTGAATGGTCCACTCTGACTAACCATCAGTTTGGGGATGATAAGTCATGCTAATATGTAACCTTATCCCCATTGTGTCATGGAAATTTCTTCCAGAATTTAGATGTAAACCAGGTGTCACGATCAGACAAAATAGACACCGGCACACCGAGATGAGTTACAACCTCCTTAATAAACAGATCAGCCAACCTCTCGGATAATTATGTCTCACGAATCGGTAGGAAGTGAGCACTCTTCGTCAGACGGTCCACAATCACCCATATGGCATCGTACCCTTTCGGAGTACGTGGCAGCTTCGTAATTAAAGCCATGGTGATGTGCTCCCACTTCCATTCCGGTATATCCAAAGGTTGGATCTTCCCATACGGCTTTTGATGCTCGGCCTTCACTTGCAAGCAAGTAAGGCACTTACTCACATACCCCACCACATCACGCTTCATACCCGGCCACCAATAATCTTTCTTCATATATTGATACATCTTTGTGGCACCAGGATGAATGGAATATCGAGTCTTGTGAGCCTCATCAATTATCTTCACTCGTAGATCCCCGAATCGAGGAATCCACACCCGTTCAAATCAGTTTTTAACACCAAGTATGTTTTCACCCAATTCTGCGACCAGACCTTTCATTCTCTCAGAGTTAAGATGGTATTCCTTCAGTGCCTCATCTTGAAACTCTTTGACTTGCTTCATCACATCAGAAGTCATGATCAGCTGATATGTTTTCACCCGAATCGGCTCAGGCCATTCTTTTCGGCTAAGGGCATCCGCCACCACATTAGCCTTGCCCGGATGGTAGTGGATCTCATAATCATAATCCTTTATAAGTTCCAACCACCGTCTCTGCCTCATGTTAAGATCCTTCTGATCGAAGAACTACTTCAAGCTCTTATGGTCAGTGAAAATGGTACACTTCGTCCCATACAGATAGTGCCTCCAAATATTTAACGCAAAGACCACGACTGCGAGCTCCAAGTCATGAGTAGGGTAATTGACCTCATGAACATTTAACTGTCGCGATGCATTGGCTATAACCTCTCCACTCTGCATTAGTACACACCCCAACCCCGAGTAAGAAGCATCGGAATCAACCACCAGATCTTCGCTCCCATCAGGTAATGACAGAACAGGAGCTTGAGTCAACCTCGCCTTCAATTCTTCAAACGCCTCCTCTTGAGCTTGACCCCATACGAACATCACATCTTTTCGAGTCAACCTGGTTAGTGGAGAAGCGATCTTGGAAAAGTCTTGAATGAATCTTCTATAGTAGCCCGCCAAACCCAAGAAACTACGAATCTCGGATGGCGTCTTTGGAGACTTCCATTGCATACCGCCTCCACCTTTGCCGGGTCCACCATAATCCCATCGGGATTCACCACATGACCCAAGAACTGAACTTCACGCAACCAAAATGCACACTTGGAAAATTTGGCATACAGTTTCTCCCTTCTCAATGTCTCCAGAACCTCTCAAATATGATCGGCATGCTCATCCTCGCTTTTCGAATAAATCAGGATATCATCAGTGAACACAATTATTTATTTATCCAGCATCGGCTGACACACTCGATTCATCAGATCCATAAAAGCAGCTGGCTCATTGGTCATACCAAAAGACATGACGAGATATTCGTAGTGACCGTAGCGCGTATGGAAAGCTGTTTTAGGAATATCTTGCTCCTTCACCTTCAAATGATGGTAGCCCGATCAAAAATCGATCCTTGAAAACCAACTAGCACTATGAAGTTGATCGAACAAATCATCTATCCTTGGTAAAGGGTATCGGTTCCTCACCGTCAACTTGTTCAGTTCGCGGTAGTCAATGCACATCCTCATACTACCGTCCTTCTTCTTTACAAACAGGACCGGAGCACCCCAAGGAAAGATACTCGGTCTAATGAACCCCTTATCAAGCAGCTCTTGCAACTGCTCCATCAACTCTTTCATTTCCATCGGACCCAAACTATACGATGCCTTGGCAACAGGTTGGGCACCTGGTTTCAGATCAATCTGAAATTCGATCTCTGTGTCAGGTGGCACTCTGTTATGTCTTCTGGGAACACGTCTGAAAAGTCACACACAACCGGTACATCAGACAGTTGTGGTGTTCGCGTGTCTACATCCTTTACATAGGCCAAGTAGGCACTACATCCACGCCTTATACACTTTCCCGCCATCGCCATTGAAATTACCTTCGGAATCGTAGTCACCCGATCACCATAAACCGTCACCGAACTACCGTCAGGCGCTATGAAACGGATCATCTTCTTACGACACACAATGTTTGCTTTGAAGTCTGCTAACCAATCCATCCCAAGAACCAAATTGAAACCACCTAAGTTCATCGTGAAGGGTCTAACCGGAAATTTATGACCCTCTAGTTCCACATCACAACCCTCTATCATCTCAGAGATTTTGGTAGTCTTACCTATGGTAGAAGCTAAAGTTTGGTTCACTAGAAACGTACCGGACAAAACATGAGGGTCTGTCCTAGCCTCCTTGTGTGTCATCGTGAATGCCCTGGCGCTCGCCATTAGTCATTCACCTCTAGTTCTCTTCATCCCAGAACTCTCCTCCCTAGGCTTCTTACAATCCTTGTTCACGTGACCCTCCATGCCACAGTTAAAACATCGGACTGTATGAAAGTCCTTGGCTATATGCCCTGGCATCCATATTTGAAGCATACATTTAGCCCCAGCCTGCATTCCCCACTATGCTCTCTCCCACACCTGTCACATTTCTTTATACCTGCACCCGATGCAACCACACAGTGGTCATCCACCGTGCCTTCTTATTACCCGTCGAAGCATCACCCCGACCAAACCTCTTCCCCTGCCAGTTTCGCTCACCACCACTCTTCTTTCCACCTTCATTCACCACTACCATCCTCCCGTCATACAGTCTCCCTGCCAAATCCACTGCCGACCTAAATGTGCTCGGCCGGGCAGCGATCATGTGCCTGCGAATATCCGCTGGCAAACCTTGAATGTACCTTTTGATTTTTTGAGACAGAGGTGTCACCTCATCCAGCACCAGACGTACCATCTCGTTGAATTTCGTGGTGTACTGCTGGTGCGTCATAGTTCCTGCCTCCAGTTACAGGAACTCCCTTTCGACCTTGTCCATTTCTCGATGAGGACAAAACTCCTCAATCACTAACTTTTTAGTTCAGACCATCCCATCCTCCTAATGGCCCTACTACCTCGGCTTGGACAATGTTTTCCCACTAGCACAGAGCCGAATTCACAAAAGAGTGGGTAGCAAACTTGTTGGACCAAAAGAACCAATAGGCCTGGTCAGAAAAAAACCACTAAGTCTCACAGACATCACAACAACTACTGAAGACTTGATCAGCTGTTTGACAAGTCTGAAGACTTCAACAGCTGAAGACTAAAGTATGAAGACTTCAACAGCTGAAGACCAAAGTCTGAAGATCAAAAGCTGAAGACTAAAGTACTGAGACTTCAACAGCTGAAGACTAAAGTACTGAAGACTCAACAGCTGAAGACTAAAGTACTAAAGACTTCAACAGCTGAAGACCAAAGTCTGAAGATCAACAGCTGAAGAACAAAGTACTGAAGATCAACAACTGAAGTATAAAGACTGAAGGCATCAGCTGATGACAACAGCTGAAGTTCAAGTACAAGTACTGAAGCCTTCAGAGTTTGTTACAACAGCTGAAGAAGCATTCTTCAGTTGTTGTGATGGTTCCTTTCAGTAGTTTTCTTTTGTTCAGTATTTGTAAAATGACTGAAGAGCATGTTCTTCAGTCATTGTAGTTTCAGCAGTTTCTTTTCAGTAGTTGTAGTGATAGTTAACACTTAGTATTTTTGTAAGAAGATGTCAGCTGTTTTGACATCTTCAGTAGTTGTGTTAACTTTCAGTAGTTTGAATAATTCTGTTAGATGTCACTATCAAGTGACATCAGCAGACGTCACATCTCCTATATAAGGAATGTTCCACCACGACATTCCTATATAAGGGATGATTGACCTGATTGTATGTGTGACATTTTGCCACCACAAAAGCACGTATTGAATGAAATCTTTGATTTGCAGAATTCTTTCTATAATCGTTTGTTCTTACTTTGATATCAATTGTATTCTTGTGAATTGTCTAAATTCATTGTTCGATTTCCACTGCAATACTCTCTAATCAATCAAACGTAGATCACTAATCCTAACAATTGGTATCAGAGCATGTTCATCATTCATCGATCTAACAATTGATCATTGAAACTGCTAATCGATATCTGCATTTGATTGAATTGGCATGTTTGCAAGAATTGGCTATAGTTAAATTGAAATTCTGCTACTTTCGTTTTATTGCTTTCTGTTTTCTCTTGGTTCAATTTGGTCTATTGTGTTCTGTTCTAAATCTATTAAAACTTAATTGATTTTGGTTGAATCTGAGAATGACTACTCCTTCTAATGACCATAACAATACCGGTTCCTCAACCAAGCCTCCGATGCTGGTTAGGACTGAGTATAACATATGGAAACGAAGAATGCTTCATCACCTGTCTGTTAACAGTTCAGGTTGTTGGACATCAGTGGTACATGGTCCACATAAGCCTATGGTGAACAATCCGGAAACCAATCAAATGGTTCCAAAGAAGAAGGAACAATACTCAGATGAAGATCGGAAACTGTTTGAGATTGATGCTAAAGCCCATGGAATTCTGGCCATGGCACTGCCCAATGAAATCTATTCAGGGCTTATGCATCATGAAACTGCTCATGACCTCTGGAACGCACTGAAGGAACAATTCGGTGGAACTGATGAGGTCTTAGCAAACAACAGAGATCCTTGCCCAACAATATGAAACCCTTCTCTCATAGGAAGGGTGAGACACTGACTAACAGTTTGAGCGTTTTTCCTGTTTGGCTCTGAGCTAAAAATGGTCAAACATGAATATACCAATAGCCAGATGAACAACAGATTCCTTAGATCACTGCCTGAGAGATGGGACACATACACTATTGTCCTACGCTCCAGTGCAAATCTGGATAAACTATCTCTCACCCAACTTCATGGGAAACTGCTTACATTTGAAGAGAGATAGAGCAGAAAAGGAAACTGGCATCATCAGGAAAGCTCACTGATGACTTTGTACCAGGGAACACTGCCTTGGTTGGTCATGAGTCAGAATATGCTGCATCTGAAAGTAATTATGATGAGCATATATTACTCTTCAAACAGTTCAGATCATGCATTTGTTGGTGTTGATAGTCACTCAGGCTGTAATAGTGACATTTATGTTTTATCATGGATGATTTGAAAGGAATAACTGATGATGATCTAGAAGAGATGGATATTCTGAGCCAAATGGCCTTGATTAATATAAGATCTCAAAAGTTCTACAAGAGGACTGGCAGGAAATTTCCAGGACTCTCTGGCAAAACCAAAGTTGGTTTTGACAGGAGTAAGTTGAGGTGTCACAAATGCCAAAGGCTTGGACACTTTGCAAGAGAGTGTAGATCATGAGGATCTAACTCCTCTGCACCCTTTGTGACTTTTCCAAGCACTAGTCCACAAAACAGGAGGCAATAACCTGCTAGTTCTGGTCATCATTCACAACCTGTTTCGCCTGCATATTTTGTCTCTCAGGGTCCAATGTCATATCCGTATCCCTGCTATTACATGCTCAGCCAAATCCAGTTCAAGTTCCAACTATACAACAACACAAGCATTACCTGAGCCTCTACCATCTCATTCACAACCTCATCACAGCTTCTTCACCCCTGGTAATGTTGACTGGAGTAGTTACCAGATGATCTCTCTCTGGTACTGAGCAATTATTTACTGGCTGGTCACATGGTGGTGTGAACATCCTTTTGGGATCTAGCTCTCATGGCCCTGGAATCTACTGAGGGTTCTTGCTCCAATGCATCTTCTTCACAGGTAACCCAGGTATCTTCTGAGGCTAAGGCCAAGCTTTGTTCTGAATCTTGCATGATGCATTTGTCTCTATTAGAGAAGCAAATGTAGCTATAATTAATCAAAATCTAGAGCTTGAGCAAACTATTTCCAAAAGAAAAGCTGAATACGAGTCTGTCCTTAAGGACAAAGATGATGAGATTTATAAGCTTAAATGCCAATTAAATGATGAAAAGGCTAAGCTAGAGGTCATTCTTGAGAACCATAAGGAACTCAAAGAAAAACTTGCAGTTACCCAAGTTGAGTGTGACCGCTGGGTGTCATCCTGCAAGGGATTTGAAATGCTTCTCAGTAAGCAATCTGCTTCGAATATGAAGTTTGGGATTGGTTATAACCATATTGCACCTCCAACAGATTTTACTCCAAAACCAATAGTAAAATCTGAAAGTGAAAGCAATCTCCAAACCACATTATCATGTGCATCATTCACAAGTGATCTTCCAAAATCACAAGATGAAATAAGGGTTGATACCTCAGCAAGTCAATTGGCTGATGGGTTAACTACTGATAAGCACATGAAGCTGAGTATTTCAGATGTTGTCCCTCAAAGTAACTTAAGTACTGAATGGCAAGTTACAACAACTGAAAAGCATTTCAAATCAGCTGAAAAAATGGATTAACAACTGCTGACAATAAACAGCTGAAGAACAACTCTTCAGTTGTTACAGATTCTTCAGTACTGAACAAAATTACTGAAGGAAGAAAGTACTAAAGAGCACACCTTCAATAGTTTCCTCATCAGCAGTTGATCAATCCAAGATGAAGAATAAGCCATGTGAAATATGGGGTAAATTCAATCATCTTTCTGATGAATGTTGGTACAGAAAGGGTTCCAAACTCAACAGAGATAAGCTCATTAAAATCGAGATGGATGAAATGAAAACTGAGTTTGAGACCAAGTTTGTACCGCAATCATTCCATTGTGATAAACCAAGCCTTCAACCAAATTCAAAAAGAAGGATAGGGTTCATTACAAAACAGCTGATGGTGCTCCTCATGATAAACATCAGACTAAGTCTGTTAATTTTAGGAGGAAATGGTGGATCACAGGAACTCATCAAACATATGTACTGATATGTCACAAGAGCTGAAAGCTTTGGCTACAAATCAGACACAACTTGTTATGATGGTTCAGATTTGTTGGGGAGAGTTAACCAATTAGATGCACCTGTGATCAAATCACTGAAAAGGCATTCCAAGCCCAAATCCAAGGAATCCATTTCAGCACCATCTCCTCTTCAGCTGTTAATCATAAGAAACAAGTTATGGTTGCATCTGTTGATGAAAGCAGACCCAAAACAAAAAAGGTTTGGGTCTCAAAATCTAACTAGTTTTCTTTCATGCAGGGTTCTTCAACATGCCAAAGGAGCATCTAGTATGTGGACAGTGGAGGATCTATGCATATGACTGGGAGCAGTTCTCTTCTTAATGACTACTCTCAAGGAAAGAAGGGATTTGTTCATTTGGAAATGATGCCAGAGGTTACATCATTGGGAAAGGATATGTGGTCTAATGGACAAATCAGGTTTGATGATGTCAACCATGTGGAGAAGCTCAAGTACAATCTGCTGAGTGTCAGTCAGATGTGTGATAAAGGGCATGTTGCACTTTTCACAAGCCAGAACTGCAGGATTCTGTCTTCCCAAGTTCTGAGGTGATTGACAAGGTAATGGATGAACATACTCTCCTGAAGGCCAACAGGATTGGAAGAGTGTATGCCTTGGATTTGTCAAAGAAGATTGATTTGAAGGGTCATCCATGCCTATTCTCCAAAGCCTCTCTTCAGGAATCTAAACTATGTCATAGAAGGCTGGGTCATGTTAATCTCAGAAACATGAACCAGCCGATCCAAAATCGTTTAGTGAGAGGTTTATCAACAAAGGAGTTCCACTGTGATGAAGCCTGCACTGCTTGTTGAAAGGAAAACAACACAAAGTCTCATTCCCTCCCATTGAAGAACCTAAGTCCATTGCCTGCTTGCAGTTACTGCCAAGGATTTATTTGGTCCTGTGAGAGTGATGAGCATGGCAAAGAAGAAATATGTCTGGTAATTATGGATGATTACTCAGATTCGTATGGACTTTCTTTCTACATTCAAAGGACGAGGTTGCTCAGAAGATTATAAACTTTGTGCTGTATGTTGAGAAGCAGTATTCCCTATCAGTCAAGTGTATAGGAGTGACAATGGTACTGAATTCAGAAACCATACACTTGATGATTTTTATCTTTGAAAAGGAATCAAAAGGCAGTTTAGCATCCCAAGGACTCCAGAACAAAATGGAGTAGTGAAGAGAAAGAACAGGACTTTAACTGAAGCCGCAAGGTCCATGTTGGCTGACTCTGGTTTGCCTTTGACCTTTTGGGCTGAAGCTGTCAATATAGCTTACTCTGTGCAGAATAGAGTGTTAGTCAATCAGAGGTTGATCAAGACTCCATATGAAGCTCTATATCATTTGGCTCCTCTGATTTCATTCTTCAGAGCCTTTGGATGTCCTTGTTTCATTCTCAACACAAGGGTCAACTCCACAAATTTGATCCTAAGGTAGATGCAGGGTATTTTGTAGGATATTCATCCACTTGCAAGGCTTACAGAGTCTTCAACTGCAGAACAAAGATAGTTGAAGAAACCTTGCATGTGAAATTCAATGAATCTCTTAAGGATAAAATTCCACAAAACCCTGTGGAGTTGTTTGATCTGGACATACTGCAATATGCTCCTTATCAAACTCCAGCTGTTGCAGATCATGTGGACAAATCATCTTCTGTAGCAAGTCTTCCACCTGGTAGTACTAAAGATGATGATGATATTAGTACTCACCTTTTCAAGTTCAGTGACCAACTGCCTGAGTCTGCTACACTTGATGTTCCTGTACCTTCAGTAGCTCCATCCACAACAAATGCGATGAGATTTCTGATTCCTCTACATCGTGTGTTTTTGCCATCTAATACTTGGTTTCAAGAATCTGAATCAACATCTCCTGATGCTGAACCGGCTACAAACACTTGCACTGATCTTATCGTGCACCAAGAGCTGAAGAATCACCCTATGTCTCAAATCATTGGTGGTATCAATGCCGGCGTCTCAACCAGAAGTCAATTGTCTAACTTATGCTCTATGCTCTCTTCATCAGTCAGCAAGAGCCAAAGAACTATCATGTTGCTTGAGAGACAATGGATGGGTGGAAGCCATGCAGCTTGAGCTACTTCAGTTCAAGAAACAGCAAGTGTGGGAACTGGTTCCTCTACCCCAGGTAAGTGTGCAATAGGCACTAAATGGGTGTTTAGGAACAAAACAGATGAAAATGGGCTTATTGTTAAGAACAAGGCCAGAGTGGTTGTTCAGGGGTTTTCACAAGAAGAAGGTATTGATTATGATGAGACCTTTGCCCCTGTAGCCAGACTGGAGGCAATTAGATTGTTCCTAGCCTATGCTGCATTTCACAATTTTAAAGTTTTTCAAATGGATGTTAAAAGTGCATTTTTATATGGTAAAATAAAAGAAGTTTATGTATGTCAACCACCAGGTTTTGAGGATATAAAACATCCAGATTGGTATACAAGCTTGATAAGGCTCTTTATGGGTTTTAAACAAGCTCCTAGAGCCTGGTATGAGACATTATCAAATTTTCTTCTTCAAAATAATTTCACTAGAGGCTCCATAGATAAAACATTATTCATTAAGAAGGTGGATCAGCATAAGCTACTTGTTCAAATTTATGTTGATGATATTATTTTTGCATCCTCTGATCCCCAGTTGTGTGATGACTTTACCCATTTAATGCATAAGAAGTTTGAAATGAGTGCAATGGGAGAATTAGTTCTTTCTAGGATTGCAAATCAAACAAAAGGCTGATGGGACTTCATTCATCAGTCTAAATATACAAAAGATCTTTTGAATAAGTTTGATTTACAAAATTGTAAGCCATGTTCTACTCCCATGTGCAACACCACACAACTGGATGCAGATCAGAAAGGTAAAGCTGTTGATGAAACACTTTACAGATGTATGATTGGGTCCTTGATGTACTTAACAGCTTCTAGACTAGATATTATGTTTGCAACGTGTTTGTGCTAGATTTCAGGCTGCTCCTAAAGAGTCTCACTTGATTGCAGTCAAAGGATCTTTAGATATCTGCAAGGTACACAATCTCTAGGTTTATGGTATTCCACTGGACACTCTTGCAAATTGATTGCTTTTTCTGATAGTGACTATGCAAGATGTAAGTTAACCAGAAAGTCAACTTCTGGTGGATGCCAATTCCTAGGCAACTGTTTGATTTCTTGGCAGAGTAAGAAACAAACATATGTTGCTACATCCACTGCTGAAGCAGAGTACATTGCTGCTGCAAGCTGTACTTCTCAGGTACTCTGGCTTCAAAACCAACTTTTGGATTATGGCATTACAGAGACTAAGACTCCATTATTAATGGACAGTGCTTCAGCTCTTTGCATTGTCAAGAATCCTGTCCAGCACTCTAGGACCAAACATATAGAGATCGGACATCATTTTATTAGGGATTTTTGAAAAAGGTCTGATTGATCCAAAGTTTCTGCCTAGTGCTGATGAGCTTGCAGACATTTTTACTAAGCCGTTGGATAGTTCGACTTTCCAAAACATAGTGTTAAGGCTTGGTATGCTGCAGCTAGAATAAGTGATAACTACTGATGATCTCAGTAAATAAGTACTGATGATCATTTGTAACCATATCACAAATAAGTACTGATTTGTTACAAGAACTGCTACAGTCATAACTACTGATATAAGTACAAACAGATAAGTACTGACGTCCTATGAAACAACTGAAAACAGCCAAAAAGACTGATGAGTAAGTGTTGAGGACAGTATGAAACAGCTGAAAGCTATGAATTGATGAAAACTACTGATGAGAATTTTCTCTTCAGTTGTTTCTAAAAATGCGCTTCATCTTAAACAACTGATGACAAACCACGTCTTCAGTAGTTTCACAACAACTGACGACTAACACCTGTTGTCAGCTGTTTACAACAACTGATGACAAAATATGTCTTCAGTAGTTTCACAACTACTGTTGACTAACACCACATCGTCAGCTGTTTACAACAACTGATGACAAAACTATGTCTTCAGTAGTTTCACAACTACTGATGACTAACACCACGTCGTCAGGTTTCAACATCTGAAGCTACCATGGTCTTCAGTAGTTTTATAACTACTGATGCCTACAACAAGACTTCAGTTGTTTCAACCTCTGAAGGTTAATACCACGTCATCAGTCGCTTAAAACTATGATGACTCATACCAAACCTTCATTTTGCTTTATAACCCATACCCTATAAATACCTGTCTTACAGAGCTTCATCATCTCAAACCTAACGTTCAAAAACTCGAACCCTCTCTCACATCAATGGCGAACATGAAGCTTAAACCACGACACAACTGTGTTGCTTACCTTACCAAATCATCCTTCTGGACAAAGTTTGACAATGCCATTGATCTAATGATCAACTCTCATACAAAACGGCTTCCTTCTAAATCCTACCATTCATGCCGAATCCCTCCAGCAGTTCTGGACGAACGTCACCCTCGTCACTAGGGAGAATGACACCGACTCTCTCCAGTCGTTCGTCAACAATCGTCAGGTGGTCATCACTCCAGAAATCCTTCGACAAACCCTACAACTACATGATGCTACTTTCCCCCTGGGTATCCAAAGGGCACCACTGATCTATCATTTGCCAAACATGGATACCAGGGTAACCTTAGTGCCTCTACCATCCTGAAGAAGCATTTCCTGATGCGGAACGACTAATTTTCACATGGTGAATGTATGCTTAGCTCCTAAGACTTCTTCTTGGGATCAAATGTCCACGAGGTGGCAGCAGGTATTATTTCTCTACTTGACAACAACACTTAAATTTTTCTGAAATATTATTTCTTGAACTCAAAGATATGGCCTCTAGCCTATAGCTACCGATGGATATTATATCCTCGGTTCCTAATGGCCATTATAGTAAACCAGCTGAAAGCTGACGGACTTGTTGGCCTTGGAGTCCCTGCCACGGCTGTATTGCTTGAAGTACACTCCAGGCACAACTCAGACCAGTCACTCAAACTGGCTGCCAAACTGCGAAAACCCACGCAGCTGGAACCCACACCACCACCTCCAAATCCTTTGTCCCCACCAAACCCAAACACAAGAAAGCCAAAAAGGCTACTCAGGGAAATGAGTACCCTGAGGATGCCCCCCAACACAAACGCGGGTTATATCTACTGGTCATAACCCCCCAGTAGATACACGGACTCACTCACCCTCAACCTGCTCAGATTTCCTCTCAACAGGAGCCTGTTGTAACAACATCTCTGGGGCACCTATACATCTGGAACCTTCCTCACTTGAGGAGGTGCCATTGAAACACACCACTCTCCCGGGTGCATACTGCCTTCACCCTCTCCCACTGCAACCGCCCCCACAAAGTCTACCATCATGATTGCCAAAGTGCTGACTCAGTTGCACTCCTCACCCCCTCCCCAGATACCAATCACAACTGGGATAGCCCCAACCATTGCGGGGGAGGACCTAAGTGTTTCTGACACCCCACAGCACAGGGGGTTACCATATTGAATCTCCAGGTGTAGAAATGGAGATTCGAATTTCGGGTGAGGCTGCCACTTCTCCTGCTTTAGCAAATGATCAGGATGAATTTGGTACTGTCCATAAGACCTCACCAGAGGCAACTGCTGATGAAGGACATGGTCCTGAGGCAGGAAGTCCCCAGTACCATGACCAAGGGGCACATGCTACTACTGATCTACACAGAGCATGTTCATCCTGATTCTATTAGGAGGTCAGGTGATTCAGTAAACACTGATGATGACCTGGGCTTCTTTTATGATGTTTTAGCCCAAAACACCATCCTCGAGGATGAGGTGAGCAGACTCAAAGAGCTGCTTGCCAACATTTCTCAGGATCAAAGACCATCTACCCCTCACAACCCACAGATGGCACCTTCCTCTGAAGGTCTCCCATACACTGAGCCACTCCAAAACACTCAGCCACCTGCCTCTGCTTCTGGCACTATTTCTCAGGGACAAAACCCCCCTGAGCAAATAGCTGCTATCTTTCAACATTCCTTACCTCTCATCACATCCACTATCACTGATATGGTCCTTAAAACCCTTGAGGAGAGGCTTCCCTCAGTTATACAACCCATGATAGAGGATGTTGTGAGCAAAAGGCTTGCTGACAATCAAACCCTTACAACCAATGCAACCAAAAAGGGGGAGATTCAGTCAGTGAAAGCAAAAAGAAAGAGGATGACAGATAGGAAAGAAACTGAAAAGGAGAAGGTGAAGGATGCTGACATGGAGAAAGTGACTGAAAGTACTAAAGACTTTCATGTCACATACAAGAAAAGGAAGAATGAGAAGGAGACTGACTTGGAGACAATGGTGAAGAAGGCTGATGCTGAACACAACCGATCAATGGATAACATCATAGATCAGTTGTTTAGGCAAGGCCACGATACTGAAAAACTTGACTCAGAAATCAGAAGACTAGAGATTGAAGAAATCCAAGCTCGATGGGCAAGTTATGATGTGTTGGAAAGGGAAAGGTTAGAGATCATGATCAGGTTCATAGTGAAATATCTGGGTAGATCATTGATTGAGATCAAGGCATGGTCCAGGGACAGCATCTTGGCAATAACCACCAAGATCTGTTCGTCTGAAGTATACACAAAAGGATTGGTTATTGAAGCCTTAAACGAAGCTGGTGCTGGGAGCAGGACTGAACTAGTCAAGCAATCTAAAGCCGACCTCACATCCAGAATGCTAGAACAGCCTGTCAACATTCCCACACCAAAACCACCACAACCACAACCCACCAAACCAACTCCTCTTCCCTCAAAACCAGTAGCCGATGAAGTACCCCAGAAGAGGAAGAGAAGGGTATTGAGGCTAGAAGAAGATGATGAAGATAATGATGAAGATGAAGATAGGCTGCCACTCTCAGCTGTTATACAGTTGCCGAAGGCCACAAGTCACTCTCCAACAATTACTCCTGAAACTCAAAGACAAATTGTGAAAGTGAAGCTAGAAGAAGAAGAGCTTCACAAACAACATGATGAGGAATTGTTGAGGAGGGTTGACAAAGCATATGCAGCCACATCTTCAATCATCAACATGAAGAAGCATGCTCTCAGATTATACACTCTTAAACATACATTTCAATATCAAAAGGAGAGAGTGAGGATTTGGCCTGATCCTAGGGTGTCTCATAGGATTCACAAGAAAAACATTCCACAGAGATACATTGGCCAGGTGAAGAAGATTGTAGATGAAGTGATCTCACTGGTGTTTGTAGTATCACCCTGGGAAATCCTAGATGACTTCAAGAAAGCCTACAAAGCTAACCTGACCCCACAGAAGATGCTGGAAAATAAAATGGTGAAGAAGGGGTTAGTATATAAGAGGCTTGAGGAAGTCAGAAAGAATGAGCTCCAGTTGTTTTTAGAGGGTAATCACCCTGATGAATTTGCTTATACAGTAATAACAACTGTGGAACTCAAAAATGGGAAACAGGTCTAATACCTCTCTGAATATTATGGGCCAGAATCACTTTTTGAAGGAGGAGCTGAAGAACTTACCATGGAGGAACAGATAACCTTCCTTGAGGCCTATACAAGGGAGTCATACAGACTCATTGTTGGGAAGTAGATCTCATGGATGGGGTAACAGCTCTGTGTCCAGTCCCCAAAACAGAGTTCCCATTCATCCTTTGCCAAACAGATCATTGAGACTTCTTCCCAGGCCTGTACTTATATGGGTCACTTCTGAGCTGATCTAGAAGACAAAAAGACCAAATCTCTCTGCCATAATAAGTGGGACATCTTCAATAAGTTTAGAGGTTTTGGCTGCATTGGTTCAGGGGGAGTTTGTTAGACCAAAAGAACCAATGGACTGGCTCAGAAAAACCTCTAAGTCCCACAGACATCACAACAACTACTGAAGACTTGATCAGCTGTTTGACAAAGTCTGAAGACTTCAACAGCTGAAGACTAAAGTATTGAAGACTTCAACAGCTGAAGACCAAAGTCTGAAGATCAACAGCTGAAGACTAAAGTACTGAAGACTTCAACAGCTGAAGACTAAAGTACTGAAGACTTCAACAGCTGAAGACCAAAGTCTGAAGATCAACAGCTGAAGAACAAAGTACTGAAGATCAACAGCTGAAGTACAAAGACTGAAGACATCAGCTGATGACAACAGCTAAAGTTCAAGTACAAGTACTGAAGCCTTCAGAGTTTGTTACAACAGCTGAAGAAGCATTCTTCAGTTGTTGTGATGGTTTCCTTTCAGTAGTTTTCTTTTGTTCAGTATTTGTAAAACGACTGAAGAGCATGTTCTTCAGTCGTTGTAGTTTCAATAGTTTCTTTTCAGTAGTTGTAGTGATAGTTAACACTTAGTATTTTTGTAAGAAGATGTCAGCTGTTTTGACATCTTCAGTAGTTGTGTTAACTTTCAGTAGTTTGAATAATTCTGTTAGATGTCACTATCAACTGACATTAGCAAACGTCACATCTCCTATATAAGGAATGTTCCACCATGACATTCCTATATAAGGATGATTGACCTGATTGTATGTGTGACATTTTGCCACCACGAAAGCGCGTATTGAATGAAATCTTTGATTTGCAGAATTCTTTCTATAATCGTTTGTTCTTACTTTGAATATCAATTGTATTCTTGTGAATTGTCTAAATTCATTGTTCGATTTCCGCTGCAATACTCTCTAATCAATCAAATGTAGATCACTGATCCTAACAAAACTTCACCTTTTGAAGTTTGTGGCACTCGCTGATATCAAGAACAACCTCCATTTCCCTCACCCACCGGTGAGCAGCAGCTGCAGTGCCATTTCCATCGAATGTTGGGGGCTTGCATCTCATAAATGCCCTATAGTTACCACCCCGTCCTGCCTCCGACGCAGGCTCTGCCTCTTCCTCTTCGTCTTCATCATCAACGGAACCGTCTCAGTCTCGGGCTGTCTTCTCTCGCCCGTGGGTCTACTCCTTTCCCTTCTCTCCCCTTCTCTAACTGCCTTTATCATTTCGGTCACCACAGACGGTAGGATTGTCTGCACGACTTGATGCACTTCCTCCACAACTGCCTCCTTCACTGAGGCTCTCAGGTTAGCACTCTCATCTTCGCCCTTCGGATGAAGGGTTTCTGGTTCTTCATGAACCACCTTTTCGGCCCTAGGCCTCCCTCTCGTAACCCGTGGTTCAGCACCACGTCCTCCACCACTCGAAGCTTTAGATGATCTACCACCAGCCATGCTCTAACTCACACTGAAAAATTTAAACAGTAATACAGTCATTCGAGGGAACGGCTCAGTTTATGGCAAGTACAGTAAGTCCCTAATGATAGTGGCAAGTTGTGATTAGCCACTTACTTTACTCTTCATACCCCAAGCATTACCTGTTCTGACTACATCAGTATTTAAATCTACATACAACACATAACCACATACCATGCGCACATAAAACCAGTTATCTTTACAAAATACCTCATGGCACGCAGCTACTCAGATTGGCATCCCATTCCCATTCCGTCCCATTCTCAGTTTAAGTTAAGGTTTATTTTGAAAATTTACCCCTTTCACTTAAACTTTGGTTCGGATACCAACTTGTAAGGCCCGTTCTTGGGATGCTTACAACTGGTAAACATCGCACATAAAACATATACTTTGCATTTAATCATTAAAACATTGCAGCGGAAACATAAACAAATGGCATTTCATTTCATAATAAAAACTTTTGCAAAATATTGCATCGTTTGTTGGTTACAAAATTACATTTTCTGTATTACATCACAAAATCTTTAAATAAATAGATGCCATCCAAAAGAGCTGAGCAGTTGCCTCGTGCCATCCTCATCAATCTTACCTGCCAACTTGAAACACATAAAAGTCAGCGTTGCTGAGTGAGTTCTAATTTTATAGCAAAACATACTTTACTTTCATATAACCATCTTTGCTTTTTTTCAAAATCATACTATACTTCCATTCGTTCGTGATCACACATCGTACGTACATACAGATAATATATTCATTATCTTCTTTAATCTTTTATGCCTCATTCATTATTTTTCCTTCCTGTCATCCATAAAAGCTTTCTTCTGTTCATGGTACTGAACCTAGCCCCTCATAGACTTCTATAATGATGCATCGCACCTCGTGGTCACAGTACCTAGGGTAGAGTTTAGGTTTACTATGCAATACCTTTCTGTTCATGGTTCTGGACTTAGGCCTCTCATAGACCTTCTATAACGATGCATCGAACCTCGTGGTCAGTACCTATGGTATGAATATACACGTACCATTGCCATAAGCAATACCTTTCTGTTCATGGTTCTAGACCTAGGCCTCTCATAGACCTTCTATAACGGTGCATCGCACCTCGTGATCACAGTACCTAAGGTATGAATGTACATGTACCATTGCCATAAGCAATACCTTTCTGTTCATGGTTCTGGACCTAGGCCTCTCATAGACCTTCTATAACGGTGCTTCGCACCTCATGGTCACAGTTCCTAAGGTATGCAGCTACAGTTCTATGCAAATGGTCAATCATAAAGAAAGACCTCGATGTGCATGCCATGCTTACAAGAGTATCATTACTTTCATTACTCATTAATGCATGCGCTCTTACTTCATGTTCTCTTTCATTATCTTTCACTTTACGTTACTTAATACTTCGTTCATTCTTTATCATAACACGTAAAGTCATAGGAAAGATAAACATATAGCATCACAATACACATAAACATATCATTCATACATCATCATAGGGCCTCATACATACATAACATACTCATGCATAACCATGCAACATCTTCATCGTCATCATGCATAAGCATCAATCACAATACATTACATGCCCAACATAACATTTATGACCTCAAAAGTCAACATCATAACCCCGGGAATCTCCTAGGTCAAAGCTACATTACCTCTTTTTCCCCCAAAAGTCAGGATTTTTTTCTAAGTGTTCATCCACATTGGATTTACTTCATCCGCATTTTCTATAGTTCATCCGCATTGGATTTACTTCATCCGCATTTGCTATAGTTCATCGCATTGGATTTACTTCATCCGCATTTGCTATAGTACATCCGCATTTGCTATAGTTCATCCGCATTGAATTTAGTTCATCTGCATTTGCCATAGTTCATCGGCATTTGTCCTCTGCCTTGGACTTACTCATCCGCATTGTCCTCTGCCTTGGACTTATTCATCGCATTTCCCAGACTTAGTCAAATGCTCATCCGCTTTTCATGCACTTAGTCAATGTTCATCCGTATTGACTTCATCCGCATTTGACTTCATCCGCATTGACTTACCCATTGGTTAATGTTCATCCGCATTAACCCCTTCCATCCGCATTTACTTCCAACACTTAGGAAGATTTTAAAAACATATCAAGTGGGTCTAAAACATCATATTCATTTTCCATGCACCATTCATTATGTTCCAAGCTTAATTCTTAACCTCTAAGCCTTAGAAACACAATCATACTTCATCAAGCATGAACATAGTCACACATCACATCATAACATCATCATACACACATTCAAGCATACGGGTCCGAAACCCAGTTAAATAAAAAAACACATTCAGGCATTTCCAGCCCCAAAATCAATTAAAACCAGTAAAAGAGGGGTCCTAGAACTCACCATTGCAGCTTTTGAGTATGCGTCCTCCAAACTCATTTGCAAATTGAATTCAACTGCTTAGAAACCCACTAAAAACATACCCGAACACATACAAACACACATAAGCATAAACCCGAGGATAAGACCAATCAAGAACACCATATAAGCATGAACTCTTACCTTGAATTCGAATTCTTTCTTGTTCTTCCTTCAAAGCACAGAACTTGCTGCTCTTTCTCTCTCTAAAACCCAAAAATCAGTGGTGTATGTGACATATGGGCGGCCATACCACCTTTTACACCCACTTTTCAAACATTTTGTCCTTTTGGACACTTTTTACCCCTAGACTTGGGTTTTATTTCTTTTCCTTCTTTTCTTTCACTTTATTCGTTCTTTTCTTTGACTTTAAAATAACCAGGTGTTACATCTTGGCAATGCAAGAAGCAGAAAAATGTATCTGTGTCCACAGCAGAAGCTGAGTATATGGCAGCATCAGCTTGTTGCTCAAAAGTACTTTGGATTCAAAACCAGATGTTTGATTATGGTTTTAACTTCTTGCCAACACCAATTTACATTGACAACACAACAATTATTTTCATAACAAATCATCTAGTTCAGCATTCAAAAATAAAACATATTGAAATTAGATTACTTTTTAAGAGATTGTGATGAAAAGGGGTTAATCAAATTGATTCAAGTACCAACTGAAAATCATTTAGATGATTTATTTACCAAGGCATTTGAACCTAGTAGGTTTGAATTCCTGGTTCAGTCAATTGGCATGATTAATCTTGAGTAAAACCATAACAAAAAATCAAAAATATTAAAAACATTAGAAAACCACGAAAAGAAATCAATATTGATGAAGAATAGAATCTTTGGGAAATGATATAATTATAGTTGTTATATCATTCACTGTGCTTAATTTTAAAATGTAAAAGACTAAAATGACTTACCAGATATGTTGGTAGTCTAATCTTGGAAGAAAAGATGCATGCAGTGATGAATTAAAGAGTTATTCAACTGTGAAACACTCATCAAAGTACAGGTATGTATTGCCTTATCTGAATGCATGTGTGTGTAGTAACCTAAACACACCAGGTAATGATACTTTATGAATCTATTTCACTACATCATGTATCATCTATGTTTTGCTGAGCAAAGACCTGATGAAACATGCACTATGTTATGATCCAAAAGATTCCCAATAAGGAACACATCCAAAATTGGATGAATCAACAAAAGCAATACATTCCAAGTGAATGAACAAAAGAATGCTATCATGGATCACCTTCCAAAGTGAAGTGAAAAGAATCCCGATATGGATCATCATGAAAAGGATCAAAGTAAAAGAATCCCAATATGGATCAGTGAAAATAAGATCTCAAACTTAAGTGATTGGTAAGAAAAGCTGTGAAAAAGTTCTACCATGCATTGTACAAGGATGGTTGATCATTCATGCTTGTGTGTGAGGTACATTGAATAATTAAATCAACCAAAAACATGATAAATATCATTGCATCAATATATCAACCAGGTCAGAGTTTAAGAGGACAAACATACCTTCAATCTTCAAGTTCTTAAACATGTCAAATTTATCATAAAGAATGCACATGTGTAATGCAAGATTGATATGATCCCAACAAAAGGTATACTTATCTTCATTGTCAAAAATCAAAATAATATTCAAAAGGTTCTAAATCTTTAAAGTTTCTTTCCACATATGGATATAAACTTTAGGGGGAGTAATTAAAATTTTTGAGTAAGTCTGTATAAATTCTCTTTTCTTGATTAAAGTATTCTCTTAAATAATAAAAATAAAACAAAAAGAAAATACTGGTGCTCTTGCAAAAGTTATACCATATTATCTCAGTATATGCAGATTCTTGGAAGCATGAAAAGTCCAAGATCAGTCAAAATTGGGAAGCTTGTATCACTTATGACATACAAGTCAATCCAGGCAAGAATTGACAATCTCAACAGTCAATAACTTCACAATAAATCAAGGACATTTCTTCATAATATAAAAAACCAAGTCAAACATATTAACTTTTGATTAAGTTCAAAGCTAATGCAGGTAAGTGCATTGGTTAATGGGTGAAGGTAACCCATGCATATAACCAATGCAAGTAACTCTTTATTTCAAAGTGAAACTAATACGGACAAAGATTGTACTCTACTGCATTAGTATGTTAAGAAGTAAATGTGGATTTTATTAAACCACATTTGCAACAGTAGACAAATGCTGATGAACATCTCCCTTTCGCATTTGCTACAGTGCAATGCTGAACAAGTGTTGTCAACCGCATTGGTGCAGTACACAAATGCTGATTGATTTTGTTCTTTCACATTTGCCACAGTGCACAAATGCGGATAGTGTGTTAATGCAGATGAATTAAATCATAAATGCGGTTATACTTCCGTATTTACTACAGTAATCAAATGTGAATGGTTAAAGTTAATCAAATTTTAACTTCCACATTTGTAACAGTACACAAATGCGGACAGTCAATTTTATCAAATTTTAACTTCCGCATTTGCAACAGTACACAAATGCGGGGGACCTAAAGATTGAAAATTTACACCTCCGCATTTGCTACATTGGTGACCGCATTTGCTCTAAAACTTGTAAAATCTTATAAAAGCCATTATTTGACTATTTAAAGGAATTTAAACGGGTCATTTAATACTTTTCAAATTTGAGAGACTTTATAGTGAGATGAGCGCAAATACATAGTACACCCTCTTCGATCGTCTTCTTCATAAACACCAAAGATTTTTGTGTGTTCTACTTGACTTGTTATTGTTATCGATTCTGAAACTACATTTACATCGAAAACAAGGTGAAATTTCCAAAAAAAATCATCAAGACCTAACTTTCGGACTGCTAAACCTAAATCAAACAAAGAACCAATGATAATGAAGAACACCAAAATCCGATTATGATATGATATAATACACATTTTCCACTTCAATGAACATGCAAACAAATAGGAATTCTACTCATCATGAAAACCTTTATAGTCATGATTGTCGTAAGAAAGCCTGATGAAAATTGAATGTGTGTAACAAATCAATGAAATAACATCTAATAAATGGTTCAAACATAGAAACTGTGATTGTTGAACAACAAATTCGCCATTGATGTGACAAAAATGATACAGTAATGTCAAATGTTCATCTTTGACCATTAAAAGTCAAACAGATAAATGGTACACATGAGTTCTCATCAAAACTGACACACATGTCTCTTATGCAGATTATATGGCAAATCTTTCATGGAGCAAGCTCCATAATGTCAGCGGTTATTTAAACCCTAATGTGCCAGAAGCTGAGGGACTCAGAGGTGTTATCAGATTCATCTCTACAACAATGGTAGCTTATGCTATCACTGTTAGACCCACCGTCTATGAGAACCTCATTAGGTCTTTCTGGAATTCAGCTAAAGTAATTGAAGCAAATGGTGTTAGAACTTTATCTGGAGGAATTGACAATGATCATACTCTGAGCATCTCTGAAGATTATGTAAAAAGATGCTTGCATTTTGGTGATGATGCTGATGCACCACTAGAGCTGGATGATGATGAAATAACTACATTCTGATGGGTTTGTTAAAACACAAAAAAACATAGTTTAACGTTTTAAACTTTCAGAAAACGCAGCGGATGTTGAGGATTATAACATGTTTATAATCTGTAAATTTCGTGTTCTAAATGTTGTTTTAAGATGAAAACAAAACCCAAAACAATAGGATCTTTAATATGTGAATGAACAAGCTATAAGCAAATGCAAAACAACATAAAAACAAAGCTACATAGAGCTGTGATAACTACCTTTCAGCAGCAATATAATCGACCAAAATTGGGCTTTTGATGCTTCAAATCTTGGCCAAGGCTCCAAGGAAGAAACCCTCAAGCTTGTATACCCCAAGCTCTTTGCTAAACACCTTTCTTGTTAGGTAGAACACACAAAAACACTTCTAAAACTCCCCTTTCTTTGCTGCCTGGCCGAATGGAAGAGAGAAGAAGAAGTACTTTTCTTTCTATTGCATGTTATGTGAGAGGTTGAGAGAGTGGAGAGTTCAAGACAAGTTAATGTATCTTGTTCCAAAGCAAGATTGGTCAAAAGGTCTTAGGAGGGGGCGGCCGAAAATGGGGTTTTAAAACCCTTTCCCTCTCAAAATTTTATCACACATTAAGTTGTCTTGTTAACTAGACATACAACCACTAAATAAAATGTATGTATAAGTTATATATATATATATATATATATATACATACTTATACAATTAACCATTTAATTATAAGTTGTAAATCCTCATTATTATTTGGTGTCATCTAACTAATTTAAATAACACTTCAAATAATATTATTGAACAAAATATCCTAATAAGTTGTTCCCTCTCACACGCAACTTATTTAGAAAACCCATTTTCTAAATTGGTGTTAATATTTAATTGCATGATCATATCATGAACTAAATACTTAATTGGTGTCTGCTAAGCTTGTTATTGGGTATAACCCGACTTGGATCATAACGTACTAACCACATCAATATCCTAAGTGTCTTGGGCACACAGAATCCTACAACCTCCCACTTGCCCAAGATTCATAGAAGATTGATGCAAGCAGTAAATACCGCCTAACAACGGTTTACTACCCTTAATACGCATGACTTATAGCCATTCAATAACATCATCCCTTTCAAGTACCCTACTTGAAATGATTTAGGTGAATCAATCATCTATCCTTTTGTTACAGATGTCATGTTAAATCCAAGAACACAGAATGATCATTCCTTGTTGATTTAACTTAATCAGGCCTTAGACATCTAACTCTCAACGAATAAGAGGAGCAAATTCCATCTTGACTACATACGTTCTCACAAACACCTCGTGTTATACCTGAACCTATCCTTATGTACTGCCCACTATTTCAGGACAGTGAAGAATTAGCTCAAGGTATGACACTTGGTGAATATCAAAAACCAATATGTATCTCAAGTCGGAGGATACCAAATGATATTCGCCTTTACTCATATTTACTTATGATCAATCAATTAGATTCCATTGTAAAATTTGAGATGCGGGTTAGTCCAATATTTGTATCCCCAAATATCTGTGAACCTTGGTAGCAACCCATTGCTCCATATTCATCCTTATGAATATCAACCAATCCAAGTTCAAAATAGCCTTATCCTCAATGCTTGTTCCCACAAGTCTGATTGACTACGGACATTTAGAGTAAACAATTTACTCATGGATTAAACATGCTAATTGGAACATTAATTGAAACATTATAACCAAATAATTTTATTCAAATAATAAAGAGTTCCACATATCCAAATACAAAATTTACAGATCAAGTCCAATCACTAGAATATGGAAGTCCCATGGCGCAAGTATGACCTTCATGCTTTGCCTTTTCAAGGAGCTTCGTGAGAGGATCTGCAATGTTTTGATCCGTGTGAACTTTGCGAATACATATCTTTCCCTTTTCAACTTCATCTCGTATGTAGTTGAATCTCCGCTCAATGTGCCTAGTCTTTTGATGAGCACGGGGTCCTTGATTTGAGCAATCGCACCCTCGTTGTCACAAAAGATCTCTAGGGGTCCTGAATGGAAGGAACAACCCCTAGATCGGCAATGAATTTCTTCAACCATGCAGCTTCTTGAGCTGCCAATGAGGCGGCAACGTATTCTGATTCTGTAGTTGATAGAGCCACCACATCCTGCTTGGAGCTCTTCCAAGAGACAGCTCCTCCATTCAGAATGAAAATGTATCCGATTATGACCGTGAATCGTCACGATCGGTGGAAACTCGCATCCGTGTAACCTTTTACAACGAGCTCCTCGTCACCAGATCCATAGATCAGGAACATATCTCTTGTCCTCCTTAGGTATTTAAGTATGTTCTTGACAGCCATCCAATGACTGTTTCCAAGATTCTGCTGGTAACGGCTTGTCCTGCTCAAGGCGCATGACACGTCCGGTCGAGTGCATATCATTGCATACATGATGGATCCAATAGCAGATGCATATGGGATTGCCTTCATTTTATCTTGCTCATCCTTTGAGCTTGGACATTGAGTCATACTCAATATCGTTCCTCTTTGAATAGGTACGGTACCTTTCTTAGAGTTTTCCATCTTGAACCTTTTCAAGATTTTATCAATGTATGCACTTTGATTCAAACCAATCAACCGCCTTGATCTATCCCTATAGATCTTTATTCCCAGAATATAGGCGGCTTCACAAGATCCTTAATGGAAAAACAACTTCTAAGCCAGGTTTTTACACCTTCCAAGGCTGGAATGTCATTTCCAAATAGTAGTATGTCATCAACATATAATACTAGGAAAGTTATTGTGCTCCCACTAGCCTCTTATACACACAGGCCTCATCAGCGTTTTTATGAAGCCAAATTTCTTTACTTCCTCATCAAAACGGTGATTCCAGCTTCTCGATGCTTGTTCAATCCATAGATTGATTTCTTTAACTTGCATGCTTTATTAGGATGTTTTGGATCGACAAAACCTTCAGGCTGAACCATATAGACATCTTCCTCAAGATATCCATTTAGGAAAGCCGTTTTGACATCCATTTGCCAAATCTCATAATCATAATGAGCAGCTATGGCAAACAATATCCTTATAGACTTTAGCATCGCAACAGGTGAGAAATTTCATCATAATCAACCCCTTGAGTTTGAGTGAAACCCTTTGCTACAAGTCTAGCTTTATAAGTATCCAAGTTTCCATGCATGTCGGTTTTCTTCTTGAAAACCCACTTGCTTCCAACTATCTTGGAGTTAAGAGGTGGTTCAACAAGTTCCCAAACTTGATTGTCATACATGGATTGCATCTCAGCGTTCATGGCTTCAAGCCATTTGTCACAATCCGAATTGGACACTGCATTATGGTATGTGGTTGGTTCATCTGAATCTACCACATAGCACCCATCTACGAAAAATCCGTATCTTCAGGTGGATTACTAGTTCTACCACTTCTGCGAACATCTTGTGTGTATTGATCAACCCCTTGATCATACTCAACATACTCATGTTGAGTGCTAGTTTCAACCAATCGTGCATTGGGTTGTGGTTCTTGATCCTCTTCAAGATCCACTGTTCTAGTGCCAGCTCCTTCCATAAGGAACTTTGCTTCTAAGAACTCACCCTTTCTGGCAACAAACACCTTTTCTTCCAGTGGATCATAGAAATAATATCCCATAGAATCTCTAGGATATCCAACAAAGATACACTTGGTGGATCGGACTTCCAATTTGTTTGGGGTGGGAGTCTTAACATAAGCCTCACAACCCCAAACCCTTAAGTATGATAGGGATGGAACCCTTCCATGCCATATCTCAAAAGGTGTCCTTTCCACCTTTTTGGTTGGGGCCATATTTAGAATGCGGGCCGCGGAGAGCAGAGCGAAACCCCAAAATGATAGAGGTAATGAGCTTCTAGCCATCATAGATCGGACCATATAATAAGGTTCGATTCCTCCTATCAGACACACCATGTGTTGTGGTGTTCCAGGTGGAGTGAGTTGTGAGACAATCCCACAACTCTTAAGATGATCTTGAAAAGCATCACTAGGTATTCACCTCCTCTATCGGTACGGAGAATTTTAATCGACTTGTTGAGTTGATTTTCTACTTCATTCTTGAAGATTTTGAACATTTCAAAAGCTTCATCTTTGTGCCTTAATAAGTACACATACCCATAGCGACTATAATCGTCGGTAAAGGTAATGAAGTATCTTTCACCATTCCTAGTCATTGGCTTAAAAGGACCACATACATCCGAATGTATGATTCCTAATAAATCATTTGCCCTTTCATTAGTACCACTAAAGGGTGCCTTAGTCATCTTTCCTTGTAAACAAGATTCACAAACATCAAATGAATCACATTCATTTGTTTTTAAAAGACCATTCTTTTGAAGTGTTTGTAAACGTTTCTGTTTATATGACCAAGACGACAATGCCAAAGATAGGTATCACTCAAGTCCAACTTGAGCTTCTTGGTGTTAGTGGTACAGTGAACTATTTAAAGTATTTTCATGAACCAATTCATAAATACCATTAATGGGAATAGCTTTAAAATAGAACATACCATTTAAAGAAACATGAATATCATTTTCAATAAAGGATAGTACATAATCATTATGTCTTAATTGGGATACAGAAATAATGTTCTAGTCAAACTAGGAGCATAAAAAACATTCTTCAAAATAACATCCAAGCCATTTGGAAGTTTTAGGATGTAATCCCCACGAGCTTCAACTAAGACTTTAGTTCCATTGCCCATGAAGAGGCTAACATCCCCTTGATTGAAGTCCCTAGTTCTTGTGAACCCCTGCAACAAATTGCAAATATGAGTTCCACATCCGGTATCCAATACCCATGTGTTAGAAGATGTTACATTAAGATCAATATGAATCATGTATATTGTACCTGAGGTTTGCCCGGCATCCCTCTTCGCTTTCAACTCTTGGAGATGGACGGGACAATTCCTTGCCCAATTTCCAATCTCCCCACACCTGAAGCATGGGTCATTAGTAGCAACCTTTTGCCTTTTCTCTTGTGTTTTGGGTGGCACCCTTGCCACCCCTTTCCCTTTTCCCCAAGCGGGTCCCTTACCCTTGGCAACCTTTGCCTGGGTGCGGGACGAGGCCTTTTATTGTTCCCACCTTCATTGATGGTGAGAACGGGTAAAACCCTTTTACCCATGGCCGCCTCGGCCATTTTGAGCATTGAGTGAAGCTCACCAATGCTTTTGTCCCAAGCATTCATGTTGTAGTTCAATACGAATGTCTCGAACTTCTTGGTAAGGCCATTTAGGATCAAATCCGTGGCCAATTCTTTCGAGACGGGACAATTAAGCCTTTCGAGACGGGACAATTAAGCCTTTCGAGGCGGTCAATGTGACTTTTCATCTTAAGTACATAAGATGAAACAGATTGGTTGTCGTCCATACGACATGCATGGAGTGCTCGAACCGTTTCGAAGCGCTCAACCCTAGCTTGCTGTTGGAACGTTCCTTCAGCTGGGCAATCATGTCGTAAGCTCCGTGATGTTCATACTCCTTCTGGAGATCCGGAGTCATGCTCGCTAGCATGAGACAAGACACTTGGACGGAGTCCTCAGTGTATTTTAGCCAATCGTTATAGGCCTCCTCATCATCCTCGCTAGGTTGATCGGGGATAGGGTCGTCTAAAATATACGATCTTCTTTCTGCTTGAGAACGATTCTCAAGTTTCGATACCAATCGATGAAGTTGTTATGATTTAGACGTTCCTTTTGGAGGATCGCTCGTAGAGATTGGTTGGACGCGGATGAGTTATCGGAATATCATTATTTGAGGCCATCTACAAATTTTAACAAAGTTTTGTTTTAGTATTTTCGATATTGTAATTTTAATAATAAATGACTTTTAAGTTCTTTTATATTAAAATCTATAACCAACATTACATTTAAATTGTGGTTAGGTGACCTTTATCCACGTTTTTAAATTAATAAGGTGGTCAACGTTTGACGATTGCAACCACTTGCAACTTCTAGAAATATGGGATCGACTTGAAACATCATATGTAAAGTCGGCATGTAAATCCCATCAACACCATTTGGAAACCATATTGTAGGTGATCCATTTAACATGGTTTGCAAATCAAGTTACCCTACTTGCACACACATGTGAGTTTACCAACATAAGTGGTTAGGTGACCTTTATCCCACCAATGTGGTATTCCCACCTTAAGTCACAAGTTCCCTCAAAAATGGTTAGGTGACCTTTATCCCATTAAGAGTTTCCAAATGACTTAAGTGTTGTGCAAAAGGACGGTGTTAAACTTGTTTGAAAAAAAAAGCTTAGAGGTTCCATAATCCGAGTTTAGAAAACTCTATGTACTTGTATTTGCATGCTTTCAAATACAAGGTACCCTATGGTTCTTTGATAAAACCTATTTTAATCTTTAAAATCATTAAATCATTTTAATAACCTTTTATTAACCTTTAAGAACCATCAATGTTTCAGCTTGTTAAGTTTGTTATCAATATTCAAATATCAACCAAACATAAACAACTATATGTGCATATGTGCATAACCATAGCATCTAAAGTGGTCCACACTTGCTTGCCATCACAAGTGTGGTCCATAGGACATTCCTAAGGGTCACAAACAAAGCATATTGAAGACTTCCAAAAGTCTCCCACTTGAAACCGCATCCAAAATGCTCCATGTTTCTCTTATGACCTTCCTTTGTGCTTCTAAAGTGTATATCTTCATATTACAAGATATAAAGTCCTAATACAAGATATCTAGTAAAATGAAAATACACCTAATCTATTTATTACAACCCAATAATAAATAAATTACATATGAAACAAAGCACAAAGAACAAAAGATACAACCCAATTGAATGAATCAATACAACCATCACAAACATCCAAACAAACACAAGGTCAATGGCTAGGTTATGCACTAAAACATCCAATGATCAAATCATCAAAAAAATATAATGAAACCCCACTTAAAACCTTCAAATTTCAGCCAACATAAACTGAAATATTTGGTTTTAAATATTGCACAAACAATCAACATATCAACATACATATCTTTCAAGGTTTAATCACAAGCATGTGTAATGTAACCTTGAAAGTTAGGGATTCAACAAAACATAATATAGCAGCCTAAAACAGCCTATAACAAGTCTAAAACCATCCTTTAAAACCAATTTCAAAGGATAAAACAAGCAAGTCATCCACATAACCGGCTTGTGATGCATTGATGGGTTTGTAAAAACACAAAAAAACATAGTTAACCTTTTAAACTTTCAGAAAACGCAACGGATGTGAGGATTATAACATGTTATAATCTGTAAATTTCGTGTTCTAAATGTTGTTTTAAGATGAAAACAAAACCCAAAACAATAGGATCTTTAATATGTGAATGAACAAGCTATAAGCAAATGTAAAACAACATAAAATCACAGCTACATAGAGCTGTGATAACTACCTTTCAGCAGCAATATAATCGACCAAAATTGGGCTTTTGATGCTTCAAATCTTGGCCAAGGCTCCAAGGAAGAAACCCTCAAGCTTGTATACCCCAAGCTCTTTGCTAAACACCTTCTTGTTAGGTAGAACACACCCAAAACACTTCTAAAACTCTCCTTTCTTTGCTGCCTGGCCGAATGGAAGAGAGAAGAAGAAGAAGTACTTTTCTTTCTATTGCATGTTATGTGAGAGGTTGAGAGAGTGGAGAGTTCAAGACAAGTTAATGTATCTTGTTCCAAAGCAAGATTGGTCAAAAGGTCTTAGGAGGGGGCGGCTGAAAATGGGGTTTTAAAACCCTTTCCCTCTCAAAATTTTATCACACATTAAGTTGTCTGTTAACTAGACATACAACCACTAAATAAAATGTATGTATAAGTTATATATATATATATATACTTATACAATTAACCATTTAATTTATAAGTTGTAAATCCTCATTATTATTTGGTGTCATCTAACTAATTTAAATAACACTTCAAATAATATTATTGAACAAAATATCCTAATAAGTTGTTCCCTCTCACACGCAACTTATTAGAAAACCCATTTTCTAAATTGGTGTTAATATTTAATTGCATGATCATATCATGAACTAAATATTTAATTGGTGTCTGCTAAGCTTGTTATTGGGTATAACCCGACTTGGATCATAACGTACTAACCACATCAATATCCTAAGTGTTGGGCACACAGAATCCTACACATTCTTTGCTCAGATTGGTTATGAAGGAGGATTTGAAGCTAAAAAAATTGTAAAAGGATTAGTTGATTTGCCTTGGAGATTTCTAATCCACATGTTTCAGTAATGCTTGTCTAAGAGAAAAACAGGATGGAATGATATTCCAATCTCCACTTCCTCAGCAATTTGTGCTCTCTGTTCAAATAGACCATTCAACATGTCTGCCTATGTATTTAATGGCCTGATTTCAAACATACAGGAGGGGAAGAGATACAAGTTCTTGATGTATCCGAGATTCATTCAGTGCCTGACAAATAAAGCATATCCAGATCTTGCCACTGAGGGACCAGTGCTTGATATTCCTTATTATGATGCAAGATCATACAAGTACATTAAGAAGAAGGATCCAAGAAACTTTTACAGTGGGGCTCACTCACCTCTTCTTCCTTGGATGCTTCAACAGATCAATCAAGAAGAACAATGAGAAGAACAAGATGCTTAAGATCATAATGATGAACAAGCTGCTAATGAGCAAGTTGATGGTGCTGAGAGACAAAGGTTAATGTCACCCTAGGATGATGCAGGGGGTGATTCTGACACTGGACCTGAAATTCATGATTATGCATCACCATTTATATCTTCTCCAGAACCAACTCCACAACCAACACCTCAACCATCTTCACAACCAACACCACAACCAACACCTCAACCATCTCCACAACCAACACCAGAACCAACACCACAACCAATTTCACGACCTCATTACTCACCTCATCACTCACCAACTTCACCATATCAACCATTGCCTACCCATGATTACCCAACTGAGTTTAGAGACTCAACTAGCACATCTAAAGCATCCAAGTCATCTTCGGATGAGGAGGATCACCATGTTCAAATGCCTGTAAAGAGAGCAACTTCTGTGACTGCTCCCTTAGAGACCTTTGCTAAATCAAATGTAAATAGGCCTGATGAAAACGATGAGTTGATATCTGAACTGTTGCAAAAAGTTGAAAGAATGGAGATGAATAGGTGCGCCAGAATTATTGATGATAGAATTCTAGAATTGGATGAAAAGGAGCATGAGCTAAAAGAGTTAAAAGAAAAATATGAAGTTGAAAAGAAAGTGAAAGAGATTGAATACTTAAGAGAAGCTCTCAACCATTCTAGAGAAGAAGTAAGTGGCCATGTTGATACTCTTGCCATTCAAACTATAGCAATGGAAGAGCAAGAAGATATTATTGAAGAACAACCAAAGATCATCTCCAATCTTCAAAGTCAAAATAAAAGCATCTTTGAACTTGAAATGTTAATTGAAATTCAAAGAAGTGCTATGGCTTGAGAAAACAAAAATGATGAAGAAAAAGTTATTGATGATGAGAAACAATCTTCCTCTAAGAATGATGAATAAGGAGAAGATGCAAGCCAAACAAAGAATGAGGAACCAAGTTTAGAAATTGTGATTTATTCTGTGCAATTAGAGGCTACTCAAACTGAGAATGCAGAATTTGAAAAACTAATCAGTGCTCTAGATAGCTTTACCTCTAAAGAATTTAGTATAGATGATGAATTTTTGGAGTTTGTGAATAATCAGAGGACTGACACTGAACCTATTGTAATCATCCCTCAATCTCCAATTCCCTTGGATAAAGAATTAAGTATGCAGATGGTACCTGCTGTGGCACTATCTGAGGAACAAAAAGAAATGATGAGAGAATTTTTTGAAAAAGAAAAAGATAAGGAGGAGAAAGAAACAGAAAAGGAGGAAACAGAAATTGATGATCAAGAACAAACCAAGGCTGAAAAATGCCTGAAGAGATTGAAAAGACTGAATCCTCTACTAGTCCACAACTTCAAACATACTCCAGGAAGAGGAAATATCTAGCTGAAAAGGCTAAGGGAAAAAGACCAGTGGTTGAAGAAGAGAGTGTGAACAAAAATAAGAAATATGACCCCAGAAGCTTGGCAACTATAGCTGAATTTCTTTAAGAACATGAGCAGGCTGAAGCTCAATTAAAGAAACAAGCTGTTACTATCGATCTGGAAGAAGGGGAGATAGTTGGAGGTTATGATGTTGAAAAGGATGTTCATATGGACAATCCTATGAAAACAGAAAATCCATTAGAGGAAATGGTGTTAAGAGCTCAAACTGATGACCTGATGATAAAAGCAATGTTTTTGATCAATCACGGGTATAATCTAGATGTAGTATTTGGTATGACATATGAAGGAATGAAGGAAGAAGAAGAAAAGGTCAATAAACTGCTAGATCCAACCTTGGAAATCGAGTATGAAAGATCATTCACCAGAAACGTTTGTGTTCCAAAATTGTCTGCTATGAAGAAATCAACCTCAACACCTAAACCACTATTTCCTGATCCTAATAGCATGTGAGATAAGGAAATGAATGATTATCTCTCAAGCTAAGGCTTCACAAGAAGGAAGCTAGAAATATGAAAACAAACTCATTAAGGACTGCAACTCTCCAAATGATTGATGAAAAGAAAGATAGACTCAAGCAGATAGTAGAAGAAAGCATAAGCAAAAAAGCAAAGATCAAGAGTAACTGCTCAAGACATGCTGCTAAAACAAACACATCAAGAATTGTTGGCTCCTATACTCCACAAATACCTTGAATGGTTTGCAGAACCATCACAATTAAAACTACAAGAAGGGTTAACTACTGCTGAGTTAATTAGAGGTGTGTCTACTCCAAAAGGCAAAGTAGATCAGAAAATAATTGCATGGAAGTTTGACAGCACTTGGAACATGCTTATGGTTAAAAGGATCTCCGGGCTGGTCCAATTCTTTACAGAGTACTCTGCTCTTGTAAATGCCTTGGACATCCATGACCTAAAAGAACTAGCTCAGCTGGAATTGATCAATCACTCTGCTATGTTCAGGGGATATGAATTTGAAAACATACTCAGAATGTTCAAAAGAACTGACAATTTCAAATCACTAAAGGCAATATGCATGAGGAAAAATAGGTCATTTATTAATCCCCTTGAGAAGAAGAAGACATAGCAAGCAGACGAAGTAGTGTTTCCTGAGTTGAAAGTGAAACCAACAGAATCTTTAAAGAGAAAAATGGTGTCTGGTACTCATTCCTCTACACCCATCTCGAATGTGTACTATGATGAAAAAACCTATGAGATGGTGATTGAAAGAAAGTGGGGAGGAAAGGAGGATGCTGAAATAAGGCTATTTAGTTGATATGAAGTAAGGTTGCTTGATGAATCCTACATTCACTATAACTATACCAAACACTTCAAGGAAATAAACAATAAACTGGGAGAGCAAGATATGTACTTCTTCCTAAAATGCATCAAGTTACTGAAAATGGCTTATGATTGTATCATTGCCAAAAGAGAAACAAGAAAGAAAAAGAAGACTCCACTACAGTTAGGCAACATTATTAAACTTGAAGTTGATGTAGATGTTGCTCTTCTAATTCATAGGGATGGGCTTTCTACAGTGTCCATTTGGGAACCAATCTCACTCAGGAAACTACCACTTCAAGCCATTCATAACATGAGCAGAATGGAGATTTATGTACTAAGCTAAGATAAAATATCAGATGCTCAAGATTTTGTTAACATGATCAAGGCAATTTTGAATCCAGCACATGCAACACCTTCTTCACCATCACAAAACCTAGTAGAATCCTCACAACATCAATCACCTCCCAAACATTGAAGAACATGGGTTGTATAATCCTTTGGGGAAGTATTGTTGCACCCTGAAAGGATCATACATGCCAATTCAATGGGTGATTTGATGATTGCTTTGTTGGAATCCCATAAGTCCAAGAAGAAATGCGGATAAAGATCCTGCTCAAGAAAAACCAAGTATTGTCTTCCGCATTTGTCAATACAGAAGACATAAAACAAATACGGACAAATATTTTTTCTTCCGCATTGACAAATGCGGAAGACCAGAAACAATGCGGACAAGACTTTGCTCATCCGCATTTGACAAATGCGGATGCCCGAACAAATGCACGGAAATATTTGTTCATCCACATTAACCAATGTAGATGACCAATATACTAATGCGGATGATCAAGTGAAGAAATGCTAATCAAGTTAACTCATCTGCATTTGTCAATACGGATGAACAAGCAAAGATGTGGATCAAGACTTAGTCTAGTTCTGATGTAATAGGTCAGGGGTAGTTTACTCATTTGTAAAAGGCATCTTGTCTGCCTATAAATAGAATAGAAAATCTCGTACATGGGACAACTAATAGACATAGAGAATATTTTGTTGTCTTTTATTCTCTGTAATCAATCACTTTTATTAATACATACAAAAGCATTTATGAATATAATTCTTGCATTGAATGTTCTTTGATTGTTTGTTTCCGCCATTCAATCATTGACTTGATTACCATATTCGATTCATAGTAAGAATCTCAATCTTACTAACCCAGTCACCTTTCATTTGCTTGCAAGACTTTACATTCATTCTTTACGTTCCACTTTTCATTATCTTATATCTTTCACTTCGTTATGTTAATACTTTACATTCATTATAGTAACCACACCACGTAAAGCTACATAATAATACATAATAAGGAACATAAAGAAAACACAACATACCAATCACAATCTATCATTAAAACATAATTGACCCTCCGCGGGACAGTGGGGTTCGGGGGTGGCAGCCCCTGACAGCAGGGTCCTAGGGACAGTAGCCCCTAGTGAGGTCAAAGGGGCAACGCCCTTAGCTGGAAAAACTTATATATCATATTTATATAGCACATATTCTTATAGAAAAATCGATCTTCCTGCTAAAACCTCTTAAAATCTTTGACATTTAAAAACGTATAGTAGTATGCATAATAACCCCAAAACATGGAAAACATATAAATAAGGGGATATAGAACTCACCTGGAGGTAGTGAGTATTTTCTCAACTAAGCTTTCTAAGAAAGGGTCACACTACACAACATGCAGATAAGTTAACACTCAAAGGGGTAAATTTCTACCTAATTTCATGCTAATTTCACTACCCAATCAGTAGATTCGCTAGAAATTTGGCTGCCAGTTTTGCCCAACTTTCATAAGAATTCTAAGTCTGCGAAACTATAGATTCATAGAAAGTCTTCATAGTTTCACTGGACGACTACACAATTTCGTTTGACGAGCATGCAATTTCGCAGAACGGGCTAAAATTACAAACTAGCCTATTTTTGACCTAAAACTTCAACCTTTTACATCCAAATCCTTGTTTTGTTATCAAAGAAGCTATATCTAAGCTTTTTACATGTTTTTGTTACATGAAACATGAGTTTTGGATGATTCTTTACCACTTTTGAAACCCCTAAACCCTAGAATCGGGTATAATTTAAAAGACGATTAGATGATGTTTCTTACGAGGATTCTTGGTCTTCACTTGTTTTTTGGATGTCCACAAATATTGAACTTTAATCTTTTGATCAACCGAGCCTTGGATCTTCACCTCTCTCTACTTTCTCTCTCTCTACACTCTCTATCTCTAGAAGTTAGGTGTTGAGTTGCAAATAAGAGTGGCTCTAGCTGATTCGTTTATATATACCGGGTTTTCTTGGGACCTTAAACTCGCCTAACTCATAACCCATAAGGTTAACTCGGTTCGTAATCCACTTCCCTCTTATTTTCATTAAATAACCCCATCTAAGCCCATTATTATTTATTGGCTCGTTTTGACTTTATTCCAAGCATTACATTTTCATTGATGTTGATAAACAAATTACTATGAGAATCATAGATGGTGGATGAAATCAAACCCACTCAAAGGAGAGAATTTCTCCTTGAGTGGTGATTCACACCATGAGAAACACACACTAAAGAGCCACACTTACAAAAATACACTAGTGGGTCTATTTATACTAATGTTACATCATGACCTAATTTTGATTTTTCTTGTTGTCTTGATGTTGACTTTTTCTTGTATGTGTTTTCTTTTGTTTATCAACTTGGTGTCTGAACTCATACAATGAGATCTTAAGTCGGCTATGATTATGATTTGGTAAGATTTAGTTTATTCTATTGTTGAACCCCAACTAAACCTTGAATTTGAAGATCTTCTCTGTCACATGTCTTCTTGATTGACTAATGTTTTGACACAATTCACCAATGTTCTCCCCCTTAGACTAAGCTTCTCCTAATATACTTCTGACAAAGGTTAAAATCTCTTAAGAATACGTCTTGGTATTGGATATTGGTTGTATCACTCTTGGATTACAGTTCATATCACAACTCAAGGATTAGAATGTATTAGGCATATGGTGAGGCTTTGAACTTCAATAAACTACACAAGAAACATGAATCAATATTGAACACATTTCCACTCATTTGAAATATCTTGATAGATGACATTCTTCAAATAATGAGTCTTCCCCTTCATTAGAGTCTATCTAACTATCTGCTCAGTAGTCAGATACGAGTGCAAAACATCATCAATGAATGTGAGCCTAAGTACTTCAGAAATGGCATTTGATAGTTATACAAGTCCCTAGATGAATGTGTAAAAAAGTGACCAAAGTTGATTTCTATACTTTTTTTAAGTTTCATGAACCAAATGGATGTGCTTGTTGGTTGCAATCATCCACATTCATATTTTTCTTTTCTTTTTCAAGTCCTGTTCATCAACAATTAATCGGCATTTTTTTGCAACACATCCGTATTTCTTTGCTAACTCATCCGCATTTATTTACAAAACATACACATTTGTTTGCAAGGCATCTACATTTGATTTCAATGCATCCACATTTGTGCTTAAAGTACTCGCATTTGTTTACAGTCAATCGCATTTGATGACAAAGCATCCGCATTTGTTGACAAGTCATCCGTATTTGGTGACAAGTCATCCGCATTTGGTGACAAGTCATGCCCAAGTATGATAACACATCCGCATTTGCTTATAACACATCTGCATTTGTGTAAAATTCATGTGCATTTGATCAAGCTTCATCCACATTTGTTCTAGCTCATCAACATTTGTTTTGAGACTTGAAAAAAATCGATTTCACACTATAGTACACGTCGAGCAATCAGTAGTAACTTCTATTTCTTCATCTTTTCTTCATTTTTTATGATAATCGTGTTCAATTGCATCGAATTTTGAAGGAATAATCCAGAGAATGATTATATTTCTTCAAATCGTACAATATTAGAACAGACCTAGTGATTTTTCTTCTTGATTTTGAGATGAATAGATGGGTTTTCTTCATTTTTGATGATAATCTTGTTCAATTGCATCGAATTTTGAAGCAATAATCAGAACATGTTCACGATTCTTCAAATCGTACCATGTTTGAACAGATCTTGTTGTTTTTCTTTTGTGTTTTGTGATGAACAGATGGGGTTTCGATGAAAAACGGCCTTTTTTTTCATTTTGTTGTTGTGTTCTTTGTAACTGAAACCAGAGTTCTATACCGGTCATAAGCAATTTTTTTCTTATTAGATTTTGTAGATACTTTATCGCAACATATGAAAGTTGTGATAGATTTGCGTCAAAAGAAAATATTCTAACTAATATTTAACTTATTATTTTTAGTAGGTTGTGATAATTTTTTGTTATTTTAATTAGCTAAAAAACATTTATAAACCTTAAATACTAAATAAAACATATTATGTTAATGAAAATAAATGTCTTTAATAGTTATTTTTATATATTAATTATAAGCGTATGTACATACATATTGTAGCATTTACCCTACATAAACACATGCACATACATTACCTATGTATGTACACACATACATACACACATGCCCTAACACTAACATGTAGATACATATATACACACACACATACTGTTGGATCTTGAAAGGCTGGTGCAACCAAAACCAAACACTTAGAATAGCAACCCCTTGTGCCAAGAAAGAAGATTGTCTAGTGGAGGTTTGAAGACTCTTCTCAAAACTTTGTTGTTAAGAGAGAGAATGGCGAGCTGAATAGGCTTAATGCCTCATCTCTGCTACACTTGAGCAGATTTGATATTGCTGAGTTAGAAGAGAACCCATTCTCCAATCCCTCAAACTCCAAGGTAGCTGCCCACATCAGAAATCACCTGAAAAACCTTCACCTTGCTGAGCTACCCGCTAGGACAAGGATTGAAAAGGAGTTAAAACTGAAACAGGAGGAGGAGAGGAAAGGATCAACAACCAAAGGCAAAGCCTTTCTTCAAATGGTTATAGATCCTAAACTGGAATCCATTGTTAGATGGGAGTATGACTATAACTCTCATCAACTAACTTTCTTCAGGGGGCACAACAAAGGGTGCAAGTCATTAGGAGTGATAGACTGGATCTCCTATCCACTGATGACTTGCACAGACTTATCAGCACAACTTCCGGACATAACAAAGAAATAGACAAATATCTTATGTCCCTTGTGCAGAAAGTTTTAAGAAGCAGAAGCAAGTGAGGCATCAGCCTAGGGGGAGTTTGTTGGATCTTGAAAAGGTGCAACCAAAACCAAACACTTAGACTATTTTTGGTGCAACTTACAAAGGACTTCCTGTAACATCCGTCGAATTTCAAAATTATGAAACCAAACCCGAACTCACTTTAAACTTTCATACGATGGAAATTTTAGTATTTAAAATTTTTATTATTTATTTTATTGAGTCAAACGTGTTAAATGTGTAATTTAAGAAATATTAAAAATTGTTTTATTTATTTGATCATTTAAACAAAGAATAATAATTTATTTATTTTATAAATAAATCTTTTTCATAAAAATATAAATCTTTATTTATCATTTTACGATAAATAACTAAATGGAAAAGACTTATTAAAACTTATAAAGTTATAAAATGAATTTTAATAAACTTATAAAGTTACTAGTCTTATAAAAGTTATAAAGATTTTATAATAAATTGTAACTATTCTTTTAACTATTTTTTATTTAATCTTATATTTATTTCAAAATCATAACCCCCTTTTAAAAGAATTATAAATCACTGTTAAACCAAAAGAACCAATGAGCCGGATCAGAAAAACCTTTAAGTCCCATAGACGTCACAACAACTGCTGAAGTCCACAACAACTGAAGACAACAACTGATTACAAAGTCTAAAGACACAAGTGCTGAAGACAAAGTCTGAAGACACAAGTGCTGAAGACAGTCTGAAGACACAAGTGCTGAAGACAAAGTCTGAAGACACAAGTGTTGAAGACAAAGTCTGAAGACAAGTGCTGAAGACAAAGTCTGAAGACAAGTACTGAAGACAGTCTGAAGACAAGTGCTGAAGACAAGTACTGAAGACCAAGTATCAGACGTTGTCCAACAGCTGAAGAGGTCTTCTTCAGTAGTTGTGACGGTTTTCTTTCAGTAGTTTTATATTTTCCCTTTTCAGTAGTTTTGTAATCAGTAGTTTAGTTTCAGTAGTTTAGTCTCAGTAGTTTAGCATCAGTAGTTTTATATTTTGTGCTTAGCACTCTCTGATATGTTCTCAGTAGTTGTGAACATTTCAGTAGTTTGTTAAGTGTTAGTTATTTTTGTAATAAATCTACCAGTTGTCACTATCCCGTGATATCAGGAGTGATTGCACTCTATATAAGGAGTGTCAACCTAATTGTAATATGTGAATGATTGAGCAGAAACATTTGATATAATTGAAACATTCCTTTTCACAGAAATATATTCTCTCGTTACAACCGTATTTGTTCTTAATGCATACGAATATCAAATTCTTGCTATAATTTGTCTAATTCTTGATCTTATTCCGCTGCGTTACACTCTAATCCATCAAACTTGAGATCACTGATCCTGTCAAATGGTATTAGAGCAAGTTAATCATTGATCGATCTAATAATCGATCATTGAAACTGCTATCCAAGATCCAAGTTTGATTGAATTAGCATTTTTGCAAGAAACGGTTATAGAGATTGAATTTTCTGTGTTTTTGGTCATTCATCCTGAGATTTATTCTTGGTTTTCATTGAGTCTGTTGTGGTCTGTGTAAAATCTTTTAAAAGCTTGAATTAAATTGTATTTGGACTTAAAATGACTACTCCTTCCAATGATCCTCACAATACTGGTTCCTCAACCAAACCTCCGATGCTGGTTAGGAGTGAGTATAACATATGGCAACGACGAATGCTCCATCACCTGTCTATTAACAGCTCAGGTTGTTGGATATCAGTGGTACATGGTCCACACAAGCCTATGGTGAATAACCCGGAAACCAATCAAATGGTTCCGAAGAGGAGGGAGCAATACTCAGATGAGGATAAGAAATTGTTTGAGATTGATGCAAAAGCCCATGGAATTCTGGCCATGGCACTGCCCAATAAAATCTATTCTGGGCTAATGCATTATGAAACTTCCCATGACCTCTGGAATGACTTGAAAAAACAATTTGGAGGAACAGATGAGGTCTTGGCAAATAATAGAGAAATCCTTGCCCAACAATATGAGACATTCTCTCATAGGAAGGGTGAGACACTGACTCAACAGTTTAAGCAGTTCTCTTGTTTGATCTCTAAATTAAAAATGGTCAAACATGAGTACACCAATAGCCAGATGAATAACAGATTTCTCAGATCACTGCCTGAGAGATGGGACACATATACTATTGTCCTACGCTCCGGTGCAAATTTGGACGAACTATCTCTCTCCCAACTCCATGGGAAATTGCTCACATTTGAGAGAGAGATAGAACAGAAATGAAAACTGTCATCATCTGGAAAGCTCACTGAAGACTTTGTACCAGGCAACACTGCCTTGGTTGGTCATGAGTCAGAATATGCTTCATCTGAATGCCAGTATGATGAGCATATTGATTTCTCTTCAAACACTTCTGATTCTGCATTTGTGAGTGTTGATAGTTAGTTTACTAGATGTAATAATGACAATCTATGCTTCATCATGGATGATCTCAAGGGGATTGCTGATGATGACTTAGAAGAGATGGATATTTTGAGCCAAATGGCCTTGATAAATATCAGATCTCAGAAGTTCTACAAAAGAACTAGAAGAAAGTTCCCAGGACTCTCTGGCAAAACCAAAGTTGGCTTTGACAAGAGTAAGTTGAGGTGTCATAAATGCCACAGGCTTGGACACTTTGCTAGAGAATGTTGATCATCTGGATCTAATTCTTCTGCACTCTTTGTGACTTTCCCTGGCAATAGTCAACAACACATAGGGCAACATCCTGTCAATTCTGGTCATCATTCTCAACCATAATCTCCTGCATATTTTGTTCCTCAGGGTCCAATGCCATATCCTTACCCTTGTTATTACATGCCACAAACCAGTCAGGTTCAAGCACCCATTGCTCAACAACCACATGCTCTTCCTGAGCCTCAACCATCTCAATCTCATCAACCTCCTCAACCTCAACAACACAACTTTTTCACCCCTGGAGTTGTTGACTGGAGCAGTTTACCAGATGACATGTCTGGTCATGAACAACTGTTCACAGTGCTGGTCAACATGGTGGTGACAGTCCTTTTGGGAATCTGGCACTTATGGCTCTAGAGTCTGTAGATGAATCATCCTCAAATGCCTCTTCATCACAGGTATCACAAGTATCTTCTGAGGCTAAGGCCAAATTATGTTCTGAAACATGCATAGCTGCATTTGCCTCTATTAGAGAAGCAAATGTAGCTTTAATTAGTAAGAACATAGAGCTAGAAAAGATCATTTCCAAAAGAAAAGCTGAGTTTGAGTCTATGCTTAAAGAGAAAAATGATGAGATTTATAAACTTAAATGCCAAATCACTGATGATAAGGCTAGGGAAGAGGTACTTTTAGAAAAGTACAAAGACCTCAAAGAAACCCTTGTAGTCACCCAAGTAGAGTGTGATCGATGGGTACAATCATGCAAAGGTTTTGAAATGCTTCTTAGTAAGCAATCAGCTTCCAATGTGAAGTTTGGCATTGGTTATAATCACACTGCTCCTCCTACAGATTTTGCTTCAAGAGCAGAAGTGAAATCTGATGGAGAAAGCAATAACCAATCCACCTCATCATGTGATTCACTTTCTGATAGAGCACCATCAGAAGTTGAAGTTAGTACTATTCCCTTGTTGAACCTATCAGCTGATCTTGATGGTTCAAATACTGACACTCACATGATTAAAGAGTTGATCAACTCAGGAGTTATTTCTGGAATTCCTGAAAGGACTGGAGAGCAAGATTTAACACCTGAAGTTCAAACTCCAACTACTGTCAGCACTGAAGAGAAGAAAACTGTCAGTAGAAAGGGTTTGAAGACTACTAAAGAGGAAGTCAAGAAAGCAAATAGTGCTTCCAAAGTTCTGAAGAACAAGTCTTCAGTAGTTTCATTCTCTTTAGTTGATGATCAACATAAGATGAAGAAGAAACCATGTGAAATATGTGGTTTGTTCAATCATCTTACAGATGATTGTTGGTACAAAAGAGGATCCAAACTCAAACATAAAGAGGAAATTAAAGAGAAAATGGTTAAAATGAAAACTGAGTTTGAAGCCACATTTGTACCAGCAACATCAAATCCTGTAACCCTTAAGTCCAAAAAGAAATCCAAAAAGGAAGGGGTTAAACAGGTAACAGCTGAGATTGCCCAAAAGAAGAAGGTGCAACATAGGAACTTATCAAACTCCAATGCCAATGTGTCTGGAGAGCTGAAAGCTTTATCACAAAATCAGACACAGCTAGTTATGATGGTTCAACATCTATTGGGAAGAGTTAACCAATTAGATGTTCTTATGTTGAAACCACAGAAAAGGAGGTCCAAGCCTAAGGATTCCTCTTCTTCACCATCTTCTTCCTGTCAGGCTGTTGTTTCCAACAAACCTGTTAGTTTACCATCTGTTGATGAGAACAGGCCCAAACCAAAAAGGTTTAGGTCTCAAAATCTAACTAATTTGTTGTGTTTTGCAGGGTTCTTCAACATGCCACAGAGGCATCTGGTATGTAGACAGTGGAGGATCCATGCATATGACAGGAAACAGATCACTTCTTAATGACTACTCTCAAGGAAGGAAGGGGTTTGTGTCATTTGGCAATGATGCAAAGGGTTACGTCATTGGCAAAGGCTTTGTTTCCAATGGGAAAATATAGTTTGATCATGTTAACCATGTGGAAAATCTCAAGTACAACCTCTTGAGTATCAGTCAAATGTGTGACAAAGGCCATGTTGCTCTTTTCACCAGTCAGAACTGTCGGATTCTGTCATCCAAAGTTCTAAGTTTGATTGATAAGGTGTTGGATGAATACACTCTCCTGAAGGCCAACAGGACAGGAAGAGTGTATGCCTTAGATCTTTCCAAGAAAATAGATCTCAAAGGCCATCCTTTCCTATTTTCCAAGGCTTCCCCTTAAGAATCTACTCTATGACATAGAAGGCTGGGTCATGTTAATCTCAAAAACATGAATCAGCTGATAAACCATGGTTTAGTAAGGGGACTGCCTATGAAGGAGTTCAAGTGTGAAGATAACTGCACTGCTTGTTTAAAAGGAAAACAGCACAAAGCTTCATTTCCCTCCATAGAAGAACCTAAGTCCACTGCCTGCTTATAACTTCTTCACATGGATCTCTTTGGTCCTGTGAAAGTGATGAGTATGGCTAAGAAGAAATACTGTCTGGTAATTGTGGATGATTACTCTAGATTTGTATGGACTTTCTTCTTGCATTCAAAGGATGAGGCTGCCCAGTCCATTATGAACTTTGTGTTACACGTTGAGAAGCAGTATTCCCTACCAGTTAAGTGTGTGAGGAGTGACATTGGTACTGAATTTAGAAACCACACTCTTGATGAGTTTTACTTGTCAAAGGGAATCAAGAGGCAGTATAGCATCCCAAGGACTCCAGAGGAAAATGGAGTGGTGGAGAGAAAGAACAGGACCGTCATTGAAGCTGCAAGGTCCATGTTGGCTGATTCTGGTCTGCCACTGACCTTTTGGGCTGAAGCTGTCAATACAGCCTGCTATGTACAGAATAGAGCCTTAGTAAATCAGAGGTTGATGAAAAATCCCTATGAAGTTTTACCTCATTTAGCCCCTTTGATTTCATTCTTTAGAGCATTTGGGTGTCCTGTTACATTCTCAACACAAAGGATCAACTCCAAAAGTTTGATTCTAAGGTGGATGCAGGGTATTTTGTTGGGTATTCATCCACTTGCAAGGCTTACAGAGTATTCAACTGTCGGACAAAGATAGTTGAAGAAACCTTTCATGTGAAGTTCAATGAATCCCCTAAGGATACAATTCCACAAAACCCTATGGAGTTGTTTGATCTGGACATTCTGCAATATGTTCCTTATCAACCGCCTGCTGTTGCAGATCATATGAATCCATCATCTTCTGTAGCTAGTCATCCATCTGGTGTTACTGATGATGATGATGATATCAGTAATCACCTTTTCAAGTTTAGTGATCAACTGCCAGATTCAGCTAGACCTGATGTTCCTGTAGCTCCAGTGGCACAATCCACAACAAATGCTGATGAGATTTCTACAACTTCAACTTCCTTTGAATTACCATCTACTGATTGGTTTCAAGGAAATGCTTCACCATCACCATCTGTTGCTGCTGAGCCTGCTACAAACACTTGCACAGATCTTATTGTGTACCAACATCTGAAGAATCACCCTATGTCTCAAATCATTGGTGATATCAATGTTGGCGTGTCAACAAGAAGTCAATTGTCAAATTTCTGCTTCTATGCTCTCTTCATTAGTCAGCAAGAGCCAAAGAACTATCACATTGCTTTAAGGGACAATGGATGGGTTGAAGCCATGCAGCTTGAGCTTCTTCAGTTCAAGAAACAGCAAGTGTGGGAACTGGTTCCTCTACCTCTAGGTAAGTGTGCAATAGGCACTAAATGGGTCTTTAGGAATAAAACAGATGAAAATGGGCTTATTGTTAAGAACAAGGCCAGACTGGTTGTACAGGGGTTCTCACAAGAGGAAGGTATTGATTATAATGAAACCTTTGCCCCTATAGCCAGACTGGAAGCAATTCGATTGTTTTTAGCTTATGCTGCTTATCACAACCCTAAAGTTTTTCAAATGGATGTCAAAAGTGCATTTTTGTATGGGAAAATTAAAGAAGAGGTTTATGTATGTCAACCACCAGGTTTTGAGGACAATAAACATCCTAATTGGGTGTATAAGCTTGATAAGCCTCTCTATGGGTTGAAACAAGCTCCTAGAGCCTGGTATGAGACATTATCAAACATTCTTCTGGAAAATAATTTCACTAGAGGCTCCATAGATAAGACTTTATTCATTAAGAAAGCTGGGCAGCATAATCTACTTGTTCAAATTTATGTAGATGATATTATTTTTGCATCCTCTGATCCACAGTTGTGTGATGCCTTTACAAAGTTGATGCAACAGAAGTTTGAAATGAGTGCCATGGGAGAATTACAGTTCTTTCTGGGTTTGCAAATCAAACAAAAGGCTGATGGAATTTTTATTCATCAGTCCAAATACACAAAAGATCTTTTGGAAAAGTTTGATTTACAAAACTGTAAGCCCTGTTCTACTCCCATGTGCAACACCACACAACTGGATACAGATTAGAAAGGTAAAGTGGTTGATGAAACACTTTACACATGTATGATTGGGTCCTTGATGTACTTAACAGCTTCTAGACTAGATATTATGTTTGCTACATATGTTTGTGCTAGATTTCAGGCTGCACCTAAGGAGTCTCATTTGAGATAACTACTGTGGAGTTGAAGAATGGCAGGACTGTAAAGTACCTATCTGAGTACTATAGTCCAGAGTTCTTCTTTGAAGGAGTAGAAGAACTCTCCAAGGAGGAGCAGGTTGTTATCCTTGAGGCCTATGTTCGTGAGTCTTACAGACTCGTAAATGGGAAGTAGGTTTCATGGTTGGGATCACAACTCTATCTCCAGATTCCCCAAAACAGAGTTCCCCTCCATACTTAGCCAAACCAATGATTAGAAACCTCTTCCTGGTCTGTGCTGATCCGATTCTCTAAAGCTGATCAAGAGAAGTCTTTGCCAACAATAAGTGGGACCTCAATAAAGTTAAAGGTTTTGGCTGCATTGGTTCAGGGGGAGTTGTTGGACCAAAAGAACCAATGAGCCGGATCAGAAAAACCTTTAAGTCCCACAGACGTCACAACAACTGCTGAAGTCCACAACAGCTGAAGACAACAACTGATTACAAAGTCTGAAGACACAAGTGCTGAAGACAAAGTCTGAACACACAAGTGCTGAAGACAGTCTGAAGACACAAGTGCTGAAGACAAAGTCTGAAGACACAAGTGCTGAAGACAAAGTCTGAAGACAAGTGCTGAAGACAAAGTCTGAAGACAAGTACTGAAGATAGTCTGAAGACAAGTGCTGAAGACAAGTACTGAAGACCAAGTATCAGACGTTGTCACAATAGCTGAAAAGGTCTTCTTTAGTAGTTGTGACGGTTTTCTTTCAGTAGTTTTATATTTTCCCTTTTCAGTAGTTTTGTAATCAGTAGTTTAGTTTCAGTAGTTTAGTTTCAGTAGTTTAGCATCAGTAGTTTTATATTTTGTGCTTAGCACTCTCTGATATGTTCTCAGTAGTTGTGAACATTTCAGTGGTTTGTTAAGTGTTAGTTATTTTTGTAATAAATCTGCCAGTTATCACTATCCCGTGATATCAGCAGTGATTGCACTCTATATAAGGAGTGTCAACCTAATTGTAATATGTGAATAATTGAGCAGAAACATTTGATATAATTGAAACATTCCTTTTCACAGAAATATATTCTCTCGTTACAACCGTATTTGTTCATAATGCATACGAATATCAAATTCTTGCTATAATTTGTCTAATTCTTGATCTTATTCCACTGCGTTACACTCTAATCCATCAAACTTGAGATCACTAATCCTATCAATCACCATTAACACTATTCATAACCTCCTCGTAACTTCAAGTATAAAAGCAAGGCTTAGGCCTCACTTTTTATTTGCTCATTCTCTATAAATCTCACTATCATATCTTTCTTTCATCCATTGGATATCATCATTTTACAAGAAATTTCAAGATTTCTTAATACTAAGGTAATCTTTTATTACTTTTATATTGTACATTTTAATCATCCTAACATCCAATTGTTCTCATAACTTTTTGTTCTTACTATTGTTCTTCTTTCTACCAAATCTCCTTTTTATTTTAATCATCATCATTTGATCATTAACATTTTAATAATCACTAACCTTATAACAATCACTAACATTCCAAAATCAATCTAACAACACACTAACATAAACAAAGAATCCCGTTTGTATATGGACGACTATGCCGCCGCATTCGGTTATTCCACAAGATTATTGTTCTAAATGATGGCTATGCCAAAGTTTTAGAATATTTTATAACTCAAATGAAGACTAATGTACCATATATTGACATAATAAATGTTCTAACCTGTTTCATGCTTTAATGATTTTAAAAGTGCACATAAGTGCCTTATTACAATTCTGGCAGAATATAATCTTACTTTAACTGACCATAACTTGATCATAACAAGATAAATTTGAGTAAAATCAGACTCCAATGTTAATTTCTTTGAATTACCTTTTCAAAAACATTTTATACATCTTCAAGCTTAATCGGACGACTCAACAATAGCCTTCACAAGATAAGTGCGCATTTCAGCACCTTCTGTCTTGTGCTGCTTGTTTGACCTATTTAAAGATCTTTTCATAAAATTGTTTCTGAATGAAAGTTGTCCGGTAGACTTCGAGCTAATAAACTTTAAATTTTTATAATTTTATGAAACCGTTTTCTATTTTTAAAACCTGTTCAAACACATACCAAACATTCTGTCCAAAATCTAAAATTGATGCAATAAACCTTATTCAATCTACCTTTCGTTTTTAGCATTCGTTAAACGTCCTAATTTCTTGTAATGAGTTCCAACCTCAAGTTATTGTTATTTTTTTCATTTAGGATATCACCTCTAACTCTTGACATTCAAGTTTTCTTATGTACTCTACAACCACCACTATACTTGTGAGTTTTCCATGTGAGTATTTCTATTACCCTTTTTCATATTTTCACACTTTAGGGTGAAACATGTTATCTTATAATCGTTGCACTTGTAAAACGTTTGATTCTTGTAAACTTATGGCAATTCATTTGTATGTTGTGGTTAGTTGATCATTTTAGCGACCATGTAATGTCGATTATATGTACAATCATCAACTATTGCTAGCCTGGTGACGTCATAGATCTATGGGTCTGACAAGCCTGCTTGGTTGATCCAAGTACACTTAGCTAATCGTATATACTTGTAAACATTTGAGACTTGTAAAATGTCAAGGTTTGATTGTGTATTTTGTCTTACATCCCTAGTTACTTTCTTCACTAATCTATGACATGAATTGCCATCTTTTATATATTTGTGTATTGAAAATTATAGAAATTTCACCAACATTATTGTTGACCCTTTATTTTTAACATGTTTCAGGTTTAATACTTGAGGTTTCTCTTCTTGCTCATATAAGACTTGGACCTAGTTTAACTAAATATGTTTTTCTTTGTTTGAAGCTTTTGTATTGTGTGGACTTATTTGTCTTGTAATGTTTATTGATTAATGATATTTAATATTATTTCAACTTAATAGTTCCATGTGCTATGAACAATCGTTTCACATTTGTCCGCCCCGATGATTCCACCGTCGGTCGGGGTGTGACACTTCCGAAGCTAGGTATGGACTTCCGAAGGAAATGGAGTTCTTCCGAAGGCAAAGTGCAAGATCATCTTCTGAAGGAAAAGCTTCAACTTCCAAAGACAAAGTCTTCTCTTCCGGAGTTCAAGAATTTAAAGACAATGACTTCCGAAGAAGAAGTCCTCAAGCCACGGAAGAAGGAGCCTATTTTGAAGTATAAAAGGCTTTGGAAGAACTTGTTCTTCCAAAGCCAATTAACCTTCAGAAGATGCTACTATGGACCAATGGACATAAGTACGGTCCTCTGGCACTCCGCTGCAGACCTCTAATACTACATGGCGTTTTCCCAAAAGACCATGTAGTTGACCATACTTCATTCCACTGTTCACCTTTGTTTGTGAGTACTGTTGCCAACTTTAGTTGGTGACAAAAGGTAAGTCATGGACATGTCATGACTACCATATCTTAGATAAGACATTATCTAAGATAAATTAACTATAGCTTTGTAGTATCTACTTTAGTTATAGGATTCCAGCTGGTATCAAAGTATAACCGGTGTAGGTGATAGTATATAAAGTTTCTCATTGTAACTATTGTATCATGCTTGTAAGAGTCTTGTAACCTTGAGTTGAGAAATAATATATACAAGTACCTTGAAAATTATTCCTTTGTGTTCTTAAGTTACTTAGTATATATAATAAACTCTTTGAGAGATTCTGCTTCATCATAACTGTGTGTGTACAAGTGAGTTTGAGAGAAAACCAAGTGTTTAGTGACATATATCGATCCTGCAATTGGTATTAGAGCTTTTTAGGCTCTTGATTTTGTGAACTTACTATCCTAATTAACTTTTTTTCATTCCTTTCTTTACCACACTCTAAAATGACCCTTATTCAGAAATCTGAAGTTGAGATGGGGACGATGACTAAAGCACCAATCATCACCCCTGAAAACTTTAGATAATGTAGTAGACACATAGAAGGTTTCATCTGATACCTTGATGGTAAAATGTGGTTTTCTCTCGTCAATGGCCTTACAAGCCCAAGGTTGTTGCACCTGGAAGAAATGATGCCATGATCGAGAAGGCTAATGAAGACTACTCTGATGAAGACTCGAAGAAGATGGACATAGACAGCAATGCTAGGACGGCTCTTATGACTGATATACCCAACTCCATCATAGTGGGGTTTGAGCATTGATGTTGATACATATGTACCTAGTTTATGAGCTTAATGTAAATGTCTGTCATGTCTTACACATATGTAATAAATGAGTTGAATGAAATATAATGTGTGGTTGATGCTTATAATGTTAATATTTCATAGTTTTATTGTGTGATAAAGTATAATGAACTAACTATATAGGTTTGAGGTTGTTGTGCATAGTTTTTAGTCAATAAGGATTGAGAAATGTGTTCAAACTTAGTGGTATGAGTCTTCAAGCGAATGGACCATGCTAATGAACCATACGCATGAATATCTCATGCTAATGGACCAGTCGGACGACTGCACCAGGAGACTGGATCAGTCGCACGATTGAGACATAAGATTGACTCAGTCGCATGAATGAACCTTCGGTCGTGCGTATGGATCAATCGCATGATTCAGTCGCACGACTGAACCATGCTAATGGTTCAGTCGTATGATTGGAAACCCATAACCTATAAATACCAGCTAAATCATGGAGAAACGGGATTTATCAAGAGACTTTTGACACATACTCGTACCCTAACCATCTAGAGCGTCCAGAAAGCCTGTTACAAGTTCATAGTTCACATCTGATCTTGTTCTTCTTGTTCTAAACATTTCTTTATTCGTTAGATTGACCAGGATTGCGTTCTCACTGATTTGATCGCCAATTAAATAGGATTCTGCATTATTTGATCTGGTTTCACGCATTATTAGTTAGTACTCTGTATGTACACGGTCCTAACAAGTGGTATCATATCCTTGGCTCTTGATTTTGCGTGTGATTCAATTAGTTTCGGTGTAAAAATCATGCTTTTCATTCAAAAGAGTCACCTTTTTGAGTAAAACAGTGTTTTCGACGTCTCTAAGTCTCAAAGTTTACGTTTTTCGGCATACGGCAGATTACGGTTCTTGAAAAATCTTGTTTTTTTGTCAAAGTGTCAAAACCCTTCGATTTTGAAAAAACAGTAGCCTTCAGTCGCACGATTGGCCCAATCGCACGACTGAACTCAATCTCACACCCTATTCTCACGATTGAACTCAGTCGCTCACTCATTCGTACGACTGAACAACCCGATTCACTTGTCTCGAATCACACCCTCCATACGTACGACTGAATCCAATCGCATAATTGAATTCATTCGCATATTTAATTTGCATACTTCATCCACACGACTGAACTACTCTAGTCGTTTGAGTCCATTCATCCATTTCGATCGCACGACTGAATCCAATCACCCGATTGAATTCATTCGCACTCCTCATTCGCACGAGTGATCCAATCGTATAGTCCATTTGGCACGAGTGAGCCAGTCAAGTTTTAAATTTCAAAGATTAAAGAGATGGAAGATCAATTCTCTACGTTTACTACCAGAAGGGACTCTCGCATCCAAAACCTTCTACTTCTGGAAAATGAAATTTGGAATCACAATAAACACCTAAACTTTTAACATTAGATGATTACCAACAATGGAAACAAAGGTTCGAGATCTACTTAAATAGAGTTGATCCAAATCTTTGGGAATCCATTGAAACAGGCTATAGTATGCCAGTCAGTGCTCATGGTGTTAAGTTCACTTTAGGAGGTATGACTGATAGCTAGAAGGCGAAGTACAATGCTGAAAAGAAGGTGTATGCCCTGTTGACTTAGTCGATACCAAGAGATATATTTCATCAGTTCTCTGAGAACAAATAGGCTAAGATGTTATGGGAGGCCTTGGAGAAAAGATATGATGGGAATGTAACGTTAAAGGCATTAAAGGCAAAGGCACTCAAGAAGAAGTTTGATAACTTCTCCTCAATAGGGAAAGAAAGCTTGGACGATATTATCGACACATTCTACCATCTGATGAGTGAGCTGAACACTCATGGGGCAACCATGTCTATGGAAGATAAAGTGTCAAGCTTTGCTGATGGTTTGCCAGAGAAATTGGACTCATTTGTGTCAAACTTGAGACATAACAATATTCTTGCAAAGTTAGACATAAATGACTTCATCCTGAAATTGAGGGACGAGGAATTGAGGATAAAGTACAGGTCACAGAAAGGATCCTATGACCAGAATCCTTCACTTTATAACTCATCTCCCATTCCAACCAGTTCAGGAGCACCACTTCAAACTGCCTTTATGTCTAGTTCAGCAGCTCCTTCCAAAACCACTACTTGAGGACCAGAAACGTCGTTCATCCTCTACCCAATATATAGTGCCTGAAGTCAACATTACAAAGTTGAAGACTGAGAATCTCGGTAATATTACTGTGGAAATAGCAAAGGAGCACATGGATCTCCCAGCAGTTGTTGTACATGCCTATGATGGTCTAGTTGCAGGGAAGATCAGAAATTGTCATCTTTTAGATGAAGACTATGAGCAGGTGGACGAAAATGAACTAGAGAGAATGGATATAATATGGTGTTAGGCTAGTGTTGTTAGAAGGGCGAAAAAGTTTGTGAAAAAGACAGGACAGAACTTGGTAGCCACAAAAGCCACAACCTTTGGTTTTGACAAAACCAAAGTTACCAGCTTTAACTATGGTGAAAATGGGCATTTTTAAACGTCAATGTGTAAAGCCCAAGAAAACAGGTAACGGAAATCCATTCTCAACCTTCAACTGTCAAGACAAAGACAGGAGTGCAACTACCTCGTCAAGCAAAGAGACAGAGGCCTTGACTGCTCAAGGTGACGAAGGATAGGATTGGACCTTCAGTTTTGTGTCTTCGGGTGAATCAAACATTGCCTGTGTCGAGGGATTGGACGATCGCGCTACAAGTGAAGGTGAAATCATAGTTGAACAAGTAACGTCAGATAGTGAAGAAGCTGTGAATGTGGTTGATCACCTGATTGAAGAAGAACTCAGAACGACAAATTCAGAATCTCCAGAATCCGAAGAGTCAAACTCTACATTGATGGTTGATTCAACTGATTATTCACAGGTAAATACAAAGGACCAACTCTTTGAATATCATGCTTGTATTGAATATAACAAATTTAGAGAAACCATTGATTTGAAATTTGCTAGGTTATTAGACCATAATGATGTCTTAGTAAATGATTTACAACTGCGCATCGAAGCTAATCGTATTTTTAAACAAAATAAGTGCAGTTGTAAAGAAAAAATAGAACTTTTAGGTAAACAACTAAGGGAAACTGAGGTTCTTGCTTTTAATCAAGCTAATGATATAAAGTTTTATTTAAATTCTTTGGAAGAAAGAAAGAAAGAAAAAGCAGTTTTAGAAGTCAAAGTCAATTCATTAAAACAAAAACTGCACAGTTGGACCAGTTCTTCTCACATAGTTCAACACTTAGTGAAAGAACGAAATAATGGGGAAGGGTTGGGTTACAAAGTAGTTCCACCACCACATGAGATCCTGTTAAATGCAAAATGTAGACGTGTAAATAACAACCCAATCAAGGATCATATGATGACCACTCCTCTAGTTAGTGACCCTGATTCCACAGGTAAACCGGTGGAATCTATCACTAAACAGAAGGAGGCTATTTTTAAATCAAAAGGCAAGATGCCTATAGAAAATTTAAATGATGAATTTAAAAAGGTTAATGTAAGGTCAGGTTCACCAAACTCTATTTCAGAACCCAAACTTACTAACCAGTTAACCACAAACATGCTAGTCATCAAAGTCCAACCAAATGGCATGTTAAAGATGTTAAAATGTCAAAACAATAAATTTTGTTAATAACTGTGATACATCTAAACAAGAAGTGACTAAATCCAACCAGACACATGTCACCCAAGTATCATACTCAACCCCACATAAACAGTTTCCTCAACATGTAGAAGGGAGATCATGCTACAGTTATGGAAAGAGAGGACACATCTCTTCTACCTGTCCTTATTATCAGACCCCCTGACAAAAATTGAACTTTATGATACTAAACCAAGTTCTTTGAAAAGGAGTTATATTACTCCACCAAAAAGAATTAATGAACCTAAAGTTCAAACTGTAAGCCAGTCGTCTGTTTATCACAAACAGGCCTTACACAAAACTGGATTATGGAAAGAAAAGTCAAGTCCATTGTCTGATAATGAGAACAAGAAGAAGAATGATATGCCCTCACCTTTAAATGGACAGTGGGTTGAGTTCATGATATGTGATTCCTCTGGGTCACCCAAGCTAGTTAAGGCTTGGGTCCCAAACCTAAACTGATAATTTCCTCTAAATATGCAGGGTGTCTGTTACAGTGCTATCACAAATACCTGGATTTTTGATAGTGGGGCGTCTAGGCACATGATCGGGAACCTGTCTCTCCTTTCAAATGTCAAACAAATTAAAGGGGACATGTATCATTTGCTAGAAATAAAGGAGGATACATCACCGCTCAAGGCGAAGTGGGAAACCAGAAAGTGAAGTTTGATAAGGTCAACTAGGCTCAACAACTACAAAATAACTTGCTTTCAGTATCCCAGATATGTGACAAAGAATTCAAAGTTGTTTTTGACAACAAGAAGTGCTATGTATTCAAGAAGGATTACATTATCCCGGAGGACCAAATCTTAATGTCAGCTTCAAGATATAATGACTTGTATGTCTTGGAGCTATCAAGGCCTCCACAACCGATCATAAAGTTCAATGTTCTTGTTAAAGGAAATAGAGAGGGACTCAATCTCCTAGCATAGGAGAATGGGACACATAAATCCACAGAAGATGAATCATCTGATCCAAAATGATTTAGTGAATGGAGTAAATGTCAAGAATTTTCAACTTCCGGATTTTTGTGTAGCGTGTAAGAAAGGTAAACAGACCAAGAAGTCTCACAGGGCAAAGAAAGTACATTCCATGACCTGCCTCTTGAACTTCTACACATGGATCTATTTGGTCCCGTCAGCACCAAGAGCATCGCTGGTGATTTGTACTGTTAGTCACTGATGACTACTCAAGATTCTCTGGGGTAATGTTTCTGAAATCCAAATCAGAGACATTTGAATCGTTTAAATAGCTGGTGACTACATTGGAATCTCTCTACAAGCTGAAAGTGCGACAGATTCGCTCAGACGATGGAACGGAGTTCAAGAACCATTGGATGGAGGTATTCTACAAAGAGAAAGGAATTGTACACTGGTTCACATCTGCCTACACACCACAAATGAACAGCGTTGCTGAACAGAAGAACAAGAGCTTGATAGAGACCGCAAGAACAATGCTAGCCGACTCGAAACTGCCAATCCAATTTCGGAACGAGGTTGTTGCCAATGCATGTTACACCCTCAATGGAGTCTTGGTGGTCAAATGTCATGGTAAAACGTGTTATGAGTTGCTCCAGCGACATAAACCTAATCTGGAGTACCTCGAACCATTTCGCGCAGCATGTACACTGCTGAAGAAAACTCAGTCAGGGAAGTTCAGTGAGAAGGCTGAAGAAGGGAATTTCCTTGGATACAATATACCGAACAAGAGAATTTATAACAACTCAATGGGTCAAGTAGAAGTGTGGTGCAACGTTGACGTTCAGAGATACACCACCCTCTACTATAAAGGGACCCGCATTCTTCTTCGACTATGATGGATTCTTTAAGTCCTTTAACATCCCTCTCTCTTTTCCTGATGATGAGTTATCAAGAAAAATTATGTATGATGTCTTAACACATCGTCACTAGACTCGACAACATCAGGTTCACAAGATGAATCTTCTAGTCCTTTAGGGAGAGCACTTGAGGTAAGCGACTCCTCCTTTGACGGTGAAGAAGTGGAGACTGAACAGCTGGATTAGGAGGAATATGTTCCTGCTACTAAAAGTACACAAGCATCAGATGTTGATGCCTCTGGCACTTCAGAACCTCGCACTCCAATGGCTACAAATAGCGAACTAGGAATTTCAAATCTGGATCAGGAAGTAGTTGTTCCCACCATTCCGAGGTCATAACTAAATGTATATCATCCTCTAGACAATGTCATAAGGGATGTACAATCAGGAGTATAGATAAGAAATCAACTATACTCAACTGATTATGCCTCAGTCATGGAAAAAGGTTATCTCCATGATGGTGCTTATCGATGTTTTGTGTCTCAATTGGAGCCAAAATATGTAAGTGAAGCCTTAAACGATGTGACATAGGTTAGTGCCATGTAAGAAGAACTCCTTCAATTCAAGAAGTTAGGAGTATGGACACTAGTGGATAGACCAAAAGGTGCTAAAGTAATTGGCACCAAATGGGACTTAAAATGCAAGAAAGATGACCAACGGGTCATAATCAGAAACAAGGCTCGACTTGTCATTCAAGGTTTTAGACAAGTCGAATGAATTGATTACAATGAAGTGTTTGCACCTATGGCTAGAATGGAAGCAATCTGTATCTTCCTAGCCTATGCATCTTACATGAAGATCAAAGTTTATCAACTAGATGTCAAGAGTGCGTTTCTTCATGGTGAAATCTGTGAGACAATGTATGTCTGTCAACCCGAAGGATTTGAGGATCCTTATCATCAGGACAGAGTTTACAAGCTCGATAAGGCTTTCTATAGGCTCCATCAAGCCTGAGAGCATGGTATGAGAAACTCTCAACTAATCTGGTGAAACACGGTTTTGCAGAGGAGTTATTGGCTGCATACTGTTCATCTAAGAAAAGGATGGCGACTTACTGCTAGTACAGATTTATGTTGATGACATAATCTTCGGTTCCAAAAACGAAGAGTATGTAAAGAATTTGCATCTGTCATGAAAGCAGAATTTGAGATGAGTGCCATGGGGGAGATGAAGTTCTTCCTAGGATTACAGGTGGAAAAGACACAAAAGGAATCTTCCTGCATTAGACTAAATATATAGGGGACATCCTCAATCGGTTTGACATGGAGAATGCTTCAGCTGCTGGAACTCCACTTGCCACAAACCATGATGTGGCACCCGATGAAAATGGTGATCTGGTTGATGCTACAATGTATAGAGGAATGATTGGATCCCTTATGTAACTCACAGTGTCTCGTCCTTCAATATCACGTATACGACGTGTCTGTGTTCCAGATATCATGCGAAACCAAAATTCAACCATCTCATAGATGTTAAACGGATTTTCATTATCTGAAGGGTACTCCAACACTCGGTCATGGTATCCTAATGATGATGATTTTGAGCTTACAGCGTATAGTGACTCGGATTATGGCGGTTGCAAAATGAATTACAAGTCAACATCAACAGGATGTTAGTTCTTTGGTAGAGGGTTAGTCACCTAACAGTGTAAGAAGCAGATCTCCGTTGCTCTGTCAACATGTGAAGCTGAATAAGTTGCTGCTGCAAGTTGCTGCTGCAAGTTGCTGCTGCAAGTTGCTGCTGCAAGTTGCTGCTGCAAGTTGCTGCTGCAAGTTGCTGCTGCAAGTTGCTGCTGCAAGTTGCTGCTGCAAGTTGCTGCTGCAAGTTGCTGCTGCAAGTTGCTGCTGCATGTTGCTGCTGCAAGTTGCTGCTGCAAGTTGCTGCTGCAAGTTGCTGCTGCAAGTTGCTGCTGCAAGTTGCTGCTGCAAGTTGCTGCTGCAAGTTGCTGCTGCAGTTGCTGCTACAAGTTGCTGTTCACAAATAATCTGGATTCAACAGCAAATGCATGACTACGGTTTGCAATTTTCTAAAACTCCTATCTATGTTGATAATTCTGCTGCTATAGCTGTAACAAAAATTTCAGTCCAACATCATAAAACTAAACACATCGGTATTAAGTATCACTTTATACGTGACTGTTTTGAAAGCAATTAATCGATGTGGTTAAAATAAATAGGATTTTCAACGCGTTGACCTCTACATAAAAGTATTTGATAAACCTAGGTTTTTATATCTATTAGAGGTTAATGGCGTGAAAAAGAAAGTGATGTGATCTCAGCGGAAGAAAATGCCTAGTCCGACATTCTTTATTTTTAATTTTATTTTATTTTATTTTCCTATTTATTAAAATCCTAAAACACAAAAATATTTTCGGTTTTAGAGTTTTAGGGGGAGAATAGGTTAGATTAGTATTAAAATAGCTTCTTTAGTTAATTATTTAAAAAAAAGAACAAGGGAGAAGGACAACTTAGCTAAAAGGAAAGTAATCAAATCTCTGATACTGATTCAACGTTTATGGAAAATGATAGTACACAGGGAACAAATTGTTTGGGACTTCAAAAAAGTTTAACTGATTAACATGCAAAATTCAAAGTATAAGTCTGAAAAATCTAAGCAAAATAAAAGGAAAAATGCTAGTAAAACTAGTATGCTACCAAGGTAACATAGAGAAAGTAGACCTAGAGGCTGCTAGTTCATTATATGATGTGTCGGTATATTCAACACAATAGATAAGTAGACATCATTGGTGGTTTAGAATTCAAACTAAGTTGTTCAACTTACTGTGGGTTTCCACCTTTTCCCTGGTTAACACAATCAACGCAGTTCCAATAAGGGGTGAAAAGCAAAATAAACGCCACAAATATGTGTGGACGACCATATAAAATAAGCAAAGCACATGGAAAAATGCAAAATTCAATCAAGCTAATAACTTATGTTGTCGATGCATTACGGGCAAAAAGAAAATAAATGCTCTAACAAGAAGATAGGTTGTGTGCCTCTCTGCTGTACGGTGGCACTAACCAGAGGATAAGCATAACCTAAATATTCTAGAATTCATTGTTGTTTGCGCCTCTCTACTATGCGATGGCACTGACCTAAGGCTTGGCATCTCTTTAAAAGCTCTTAGAATAGTCTCTTCTTGAAATATACCCGTGGACCGCTCAAAAATCTTCTGAGGAACGTTGATCACCAAATAAGCGTGGGATCCGCAAAAGCTTGTTGAAATAATTAAACCATAACTCATCACCAATGTGTGTCAAAAATCCGTGTATGGATTTAAGAGAACAAGTATACTAATAATCATCGTGAGCTGCAATTCTTGAAAGACAAAATCATTGTATACATCTTGTAGCTCTACTATGATTTCCTAAAATTGCTATTGACTCTCGGTCAAAACAAGAATCAAGCATCAAAAAAGTTTATTAAAATGTCCCAAATAATTCTGATATACTTGTATGATTCCATAATGAATTGTACCAAATATGATAAAATATAATTGAAGGTGTGCTGTCCAAGAAGTAAAACCGATTAGAAGTACTCTAATAGGTTTAAATCCATCTCAAATCAAAAATACAAAAATCTAGCATGTTTTGTTTTTAAAATTTTTTGAGTTTTTTTATTTAACTGTTAGTTATTTGGTAGCTAAAAGTCAAACTATGCATTTGGATTCAATTTGTGAATCACTCACTAAAAGGGGTCACATCTAACGTGACCAATCATGTTTTAAGTTAAAAGGATCACGTCTGAGGTGATCAATAGTTTTTCAAATTAAAAAGGTCATGTCTGAGATGATCAACGGTCATAATGTCTTATCTAATGTTAACAAGTTAAGTGTTTGACAGTGCATGAGGTCAAACTCATAAGTCTCAGCCATTCGCATGACAGGACCATAAGTATGGACCACTGGCACGATTGGATCATGAGTATGACCCAATCGCATGATTGAACCATACGTATAGACCAGACGTACGATTAGACCATAAGCATGGGTCAATCGATGCATTTAGATCATTAGAATAAACCAATCACATGAATGAAGGTAACCGACTAAGTCAGTCGCATGACTGAACCCCAGTTGCATGAATGGATGTGACCGACTAAGTTAGTCGCACGACTGAGCCCAAGTCGCATGAATAAAGAGTGCGAATTGGTCCAGTCGCACAACTGAAAATAAAATCAGTATAAATAGGGTGAAGTCGGTCGCACATTCTCATCATCCCTTCATTCGCTCCCAAATCGCACGAAAGCAAAGTCACACTGCCAAAATTTGATTTTGTTGATTTTGCACTGTGATTGTGATACTGACGTGTTTTCTCTTAATCTACAGGTATTTAGTGAATGAAATCACACAAAATGGTCGGTTTAATCAAGCCCTAATGACCTAAATTAGTCAAAAACAAGAACCGAGACTAAGATGTCAAAATAAACCACCAAACTAGACTAAATCGTTAATTTAAAGAAGTTTTGGTGTTATTTTGAGTGTTTGAGAGTCTAATGAGCCAAGCCACAACGTTTAACAATAAGTATAAATGGATCTAATAGTTTTGAATAGAGACTCATGCGAATGGACATGCTGATGAACTTCAATCGCACGCTTGAGCTGGGTGTCTGACTCAATCACACGAATGAACCATACGTATGTGTTCAGTCGCACGACTGGGCCAACCGCATGGGACAACATACGATTAAACCCAGTCGTAGGCTCAATCGTACGACTGAGTTTAATCACACGACTAAGACTCAATCGTATTGTCCAATCTCACTATTGAACAAACTGATTCAAGTTCATTAAAATTCAAATGCCATCTTATTACATAATTTCTAACATTTATGTTCCTATGTTACATAAACATGATGAGTAGATGGACTATGAGCACGAAGCACAATCTCTGTGCTCATCTAGACGTCACATCCCGGAACGCTTCTGAGTTCGCGAGGCTTATTACATTTTTATAGATATCGAGGATCTTCAAGGCTATTTCTACTCCGTGCACACCATACATATTGATTTAGCAGGCTTTCTGGGAAAGCACTGTAGTAGACAGGTCTACTGAGCCTCATCGCATTTGGAGTTCTACTTTTGGCTAGGAGATTGAGATCAGCGAGGATGATCTGAGGAGGGTTTTAGAGTAGGGTGATGATGTTGATTGTCCAACCAAGCTGCATCCACTGATGGTTCGAGGATGTTTTCTTCGGACTAAGTACGCTGGGGACATAAATGCATATGTGCTCAACAAGAGCAACATGTGCCCCCAGTTGAAGTACTTAGCCCATGTGCTGCTCAAGTGCTAGCCTCGAGGAAAGGAGGCTTTGATGAGATATCTGATTAGATCCAGAACTCTTACGTGGCTCTGGTACTGAATAATCCATTCAGCTTCTCTCGGATGATATTCTCGTACATGGTGGAAAATATAGAGGTGAAAGGCAAGAAAGGCTTCTGTTGTACCCTCGTTTCCTACAGATGATTATTGACCAGAAGCTTCCTTTGCTGCCGAAGGAGAGAGATGATGCTGTTACACTTGAGGTTATGGATGACACCACCCTTAGGAGGATGAAGGTGTACCGGGGCAAGCAGGTGAAGCCCCAAGTAAGAAGATTGTTTGGGCATCTAGCCCGGGAGGACTGTGGCGCCCGCTCATAAGAAGTGGTGTCATGATGACAATGACTCCGATACTGAGCCTATTGTTCTGCCCATTGATGATTCAGATGACGACCATCGTGATAATCAAGGCGGTGAGGCTCCAGGTCGATCCGAGCAGGCTCCAATCCACCCCAACTTTCATATAGATGAGGAGGAAGAGTCGGATGTGGAGCCACTCGTGAGGACAGTGGGCAGCAAGTTTGTTGCCACTGAGAGAGGCTTGCGGCGGATGGTGGATGCAAGGGTGAGTCGGGGATGCCGCTAATGCTGATACTGATCCATCATACATCCCAGACCATCCCATCAGCCCAGGGGGAGCAAACTCTTCTAAGGGCTCAGGGAAGAAGATGATGGCTCAGCCCCATAGCATGAAGAGCAAAAGGAGGAGGATTACATTGTTTACCACCACATCCACCACAGCTACCACCACCACTACCATACCCCCTATCACCACTACTACACCTCCCACCATCACTACCACACTTCCTACCACCACTACCACAGCCACCCCTTCACCATCCACTCCTATTCCACCACCCATATTCACCATATCCACCACCACAACCACCACCCAACTAGTCGGGACTTTTACACAGGTCCCAACAAGCCATGGACCCATTCAACCCTCTATCGGGGTAGAGGAACAGCTAGCCAACCTAAACCAGATGGTGCTTAAGCTGCTAGCTTGTAACACCCAGTTATTTATTTATTTTGAAGCCGACAAAGGAAGAAAAAGAAATAAAGTCCAAAGTCAAGGGACCAAACTCGCCAACGAGAGAAAGTTGGGTAAGTGGGGGTATATAAAGGGAGAGGGCAGCCATTACCCTTTCCCCACACCCACATTTTCAGCCAAAGAAAGAGGAGAAGAGAGAAAGAAGAGAAAAATGGAGAAAAGTTGGTTCGGGCTGGTTTGAGTGAGCCAAAATCATTGAGAAGCGAGTCAAATCAAAGCTCTTCTCGTTGTGGTTGTTTGTGTGAGTTCTAGGATCCCTCTTTTACAAGTTTTTGAATGATTTTGGGGCTGGAACACATCTAAAATTGGGATTTTGAGTGTGTGCATGTTTGACCCGTTTATGTATGTGTATGTGTGTGTATGATTCGTTTGGGCCTTGCTTGTGAGCTTGTGTGTGCTTGAATGGGTTGTGGAATGCATTTTTATGGTTTAGGATGGTTGATTTGGGCTTAGAATGAGTTTAGATGAGCTTGGAGGTCGAAAATGGCAGATTAGGTTCGGGATGAACTGCATTCTGCACCAACTAGGGCTAGGCGACCGAATGGAGGCCATACGGCCGATTGAAGTGCGATTGGGGTTCATTCTCACGATTGAGGTCCATTCGCATGATTGAAAGTTCATTTGCACGATTGGGGCCAGTCGCATGGGGAGTCATGCGGCTGAGGGTCCAGTCACATAAGTGCTCATCCGCATTAGTTCCATTCGCATGAGGTCTCTCCGCATTGATCCATTCGCATGATGCTCAGTGGCATGGAGGCCATGCGACTGAAGCATGTCCTTACGCTCTAATAGGGCTGTTGCACGTGAGGAGAACTGTAGTTTAACTTTTGACTTTCGGGGGAAAATGCAGATGTAAGTTTAGACGTAAAGGTTCCCGTAAGTTCATCTAAGATGACGGTTGAGGTCTTAGAGAGCATGTTGGGCATGATGATGATGTTGTTGCATGTTTATGCATGCTATGTATGTATGATGTTGCATTGTATGAAAACGGGAATGAAGATTTGAGGGCGAGCGCCAGGGCATTCACTATGACACAGGAGGAGGCTAGGACGGACCCTGATGTTGTGTCTGGTACGTTTATAGTGAACCAAACTTTAGCTTTTGTGTTGTTCGACTCTGGTGCTAGCAAAAGTTTTATTTTTGCTGCTTTCTGTGCTAAACTGCCTGTTAGTAGTAGACGTGTTGAGGCGCCCTTCGATGTAGAAACTGCCATAGGTAAATCTACCAGGATTTCAGAGATGATAGGGAACTGTGATGTGGAACTAGAGGGTCATAAGTTTCCTGTTAGACCGTTCATGATGACCTTGGGTGGTTTTGATTTGGTTCTTGGGATGGATTGGTTAGCAGAGTTCAAGGCGAACATTGTGTGTCGCAAGAAGAAGATTCGCTTGACAGCGCCTAACGGGAGTTCGGTAACTGTTTTTGGGGATCGAGTTCGGTAATGTGTTCGAGTGAGCCAAAATCGTTGAGAAGGGAGTCAAATCAAAGCTCTTCTCGTTGTGGTCGTTTGTGTGAGTTCTAGGACCCCTCTTTTACACGTTTTTGAATGATTTTGAAGCTGGAACACATGTGAAATCGGGTTTTTGAGTGTGTGCATGTTTGACCCGTGTGTGTATGTGTATGTGTGTGTATGATTCGTTTGGGCCATGCTTGTGAGCTTGTGTGCGCTTGATGGTGTTATGGTATGCATTCCTCAGGTTTAGGATGGTTGATTTGGGCTTAGAATGAGTTTAGATGAGCTTGGAGGTCAAAAATGGCAGATTAGGTTCGGGATGAACTACATTCTGTACCAGCTAGGGCTAGGCGACGGAATGGAGGCCATACGGCTGATTGAGGTGCGATTGGGGTTCATTCGCACGATTGAGGTCCATTCGCATGATTGGGGCCAGTCGCATGGGGAGTCATGCGACTGAGAGTCCAGTCGCATAGTACTCATCCGCATTAGTTCCATTCGCATGAGGTCCATCCGCATTGGTCCATTCGCATGATGCTCAGTCGCATGGAGGCCATGCGACTGAAGAGTGTACTTATGCCGTAATAGGGCTGTTGCACCCGAGGAGAAGTGTAGTTTAACTTCTGACTTTCGGGGGAAAGTGCAGATGTATGTTGGACATAAAGGTTCCCGTAAGTTCATGTAAGATGATTGTTGAGGTCTTAGATAGCATGTTGGGCATGATGATGATGTTGTTGCATGTTTATGCATGTTATGTATGTATGATGTTGCCATGTATGATGTTGATGCATGTGTGTCACACCCCCGCTAAAAGCGGAAACACGGGGATGTAACGAGACGGGATCGTCATAACACATGGTAAGCGATGAAGATGCAATATAATAAATGATGACAAGCGTGTCATGATGACACCCGACAACAAGGGGACTTGTGTCGTGTTTAGTCGATATTCACGACAACATAGCCATAAGCATAAACATGAATCACCTAAACAAAGATGATAACATTGTATACATTTCCCACAACCCGGGAACAAGTTACAAATGTATAATGTTGTTCGAAATAGTTTACAACAATGTTTTCAAAATGACAAAGTTTAGCCACAAAATGCATCCTAGGGTCTCCACTAAGGCAGCGCACCTAGATCTTTAGTTAGCATGATCACCTGAAAAGATATGCTCAAAATGGTCAACAGAATATTTGGTGAGCTCGCAGGTTTAAATTGTAAATAAGTAACAGATGCTATATAAATGTTGTTGCAGAATACCATGAATACAGTTATAAGTAAGCAAAATCACATGACATGAGCTTTATCACCAAACCTAACAACGTACACAAAGAATCTTGTCAGAATATATTCACCCAAGGCCCGTTCCACACGACTGTTGGTGCTAACTAGTAAACCAACAACGAGGGTGGGGTGTCAACCAAGTAGTACTACAAATACCTATCCGTCGGTTCCACACTGGAAGTAAATAGTTGTATGAAAGAACCACACAGCAGACTCAAGCATGTATCAGATAAGTACTCACAAAATAGTAGCACATTGATTCCAAGTATGTAAATTGTATGTATGTTGTACAGCATAGAAAACGGGTGAGCATACTTTTCCCCCATGTTTGTAAATGTTTGAAAGGTAGTATAAGCATAAAAAGGGGCCACGAAACTCACATGTTAAGTGGTAAGTATGAATGATCAAAGTTCCCAACTGTAGTATGGTCAAACACCTATTGACAGTTATTATGAAGCATTAATGATATGTATAAAGTACATAGTAATGTTCAGTTGGTTCGGGTTGTATCGGTTCGGTCGTGGGTAACACACACACAAACAGACACACATATTAGATCTTATGTAGATCCAAGTACTAGACATCGTTGTCATTGCTGGTGACATTTGTGTAAACATCCCATTGTTATAAGAAAAAGTACTTGTTAAATATTTGCAGTCCCCAAATGGGTTGTTGATAATTGCAAAATGTTAGGTTGATTTAAATTGGAATAGTATCTGGACGTTGATAGCGTTGACTTTAATCTTTGTGGTCAAGCAATGACACTTGTATTGATGTTACCTTATCATCACATGACATTCAAGAAGGAAATTCACACTCACAGCATCATTAGTCATACAACAGGACCAGACGCTCGACTCAACACTCCAGTCGTACGAATCATCCTTCAATCGTAGGAATCAGCTTCATTTGTACGACTAAACTTTCATTCGCATGAATGGCATTCAGTCGTACCACACAACACCCAATCGCACAACTTAACCTCCATACGCATGAATCAACCTTCATTTGTACGAATCAGCTTCATTCGTACAACTGAACCTTCATTTGTACGATTGGCCTTCAGTCATGCGATGCACGCACAATCGCATACCTCCATTCGGTCGCATGACTCAATCACACACAACATTCATCCGCATTGACTCAATCGCACACATAATTCATCCGCATTGACTTAGTCGCACACATTCATTTGATCGCACGACTCAATCGCATGACATCCCCAGTCGCACGACTCAGTCGCCCGAATGACTCAGTCGCTCGAATGACTCAATCGCCCGAATGACTCAGTCGCCTGACTCAGTCGCACGACTCACCCAGTCGCATGGCTCAGTCGCATGACATACCCAGTCGCCTGAACTGCAAGTTCACGATTGCAGAAGTACAGAGCAGCCTTCGGTTGCCCCGAGCACAAGTTTTACACAACAAGGATTTCCAGAAACACACTACAAACACACATAAACAAGAAGCACACACAGAAAGACATCACACGCACCCACACGAACTCTTGTGTTCGAGTTGAACCCAAATACCTGAAACCCTAGAAATGGACAGCAGTAAAACAAGCAAGAAAAGGAACAACAAAGGTTGTCTACCTGCAAGGATGGAGTAGACTAGGTTGTAGATAGAGTGTAGACGACGAAAACGAGATGAAACAGGGAGGTTTGGTGCAAAGATGAAGAAGATGTGAAGTGGAAAAGAATGAAGAAGAAGAAGAAGAAGTGAAGAAGAATGGCTGGGAATGGGGTTTTTATACCCATCCCAAGTTTGCAAAATATCGGTTTTAGTCCGTACACTTAGCCTCGAGTTCCAAAAGTTTGTTCCGACTGAAATCGACTTTAAAGGTGTTTGTTATATTGATGTTAAAAATGTATTTAATGATAATTGGTACTTAAAAATGGTTTTATTAATGCCAATAATTTTACATAAAAATGATATTTTTAGTGATAATGGTGATGAAATTTGCAAAAGTTTTAAGCATAGCACACGTCCACGAAGAAAGCACAAGCACAAAGATAATAAAGCAAGTATGATATCCACACAAGAAGTAAATAAAGATGAGGAATGAACCATCAAATAAAAGTTAACGGATAATCACGTTAATTGATAGACGTTGTGGTGATGGATGTCACAGTATTCCCCAGTTGAGAGAATTTTGTCCCGAAATTCAGCTGGAGTTAGGTCCAAGAGTGTCATCCTCGAATAGATGTGGATATTTAAGTTTCATCTGATCTTCCTGTTCCCATGTAAACTCTGGCCCTTGTTTTGAATTCCATCTCACGCGAACGATTGGTATCCTGTTGCGCTTCAATTGTTTGACCTTTCGATCCATGATCTCGATGGGTTCCTCAACAAAATGAAGCTTTTCGTTAATCTTGATGTCCTCAATTGGTACGTGAGGTGATTCGTCAGCCAAACACTTCTTGAGGTTTGACACGTGGAAAGTATCATGTACGCCGCTGAGTTCTTGTGGTAACCTTAATCGGTAAGCCACTGGACCAATTCTTTCTGTAATCTCGAATGGTCCAACGTATCTTGGGGCTAACTTCCCTTTCTTTCCAAACTGAACAATTCCTTTACAAGGAGAGACTTTGAGTAAAACATGATCTCCAATGTTAAATTCCAGAGGCTTCAGACAGTTGTCGGCGTAGCTCTTTTGGTGATCTCTAGCAGCTTTTAGTCTGTCTTTGATTTGGAAAATCTTGTCGGTTGTTTCTTGAATGATCTCTGGACCTGTTAACTGACTTTCACCAATCTCGGCCCAACAAATGGGAGATCTGCATTTTCTTCCATACAACGCTTCAAATGGAGCACATCCAATGCTCGTATGGTAGCTGTTGTTGTAAGAGAACTCAATTAACGGTAAATGAGTGTCCTAACGACCACCAAAGTCGATTACACACGCCCTCAACATGTCTTCTAGCGTTTGTATAGTTCGTTCACTTTGGTCATCTGTCTGAGGGTGATAGGTTGTACTCATATCTAATCGAGTGCCCATCGCTTTGTGCAGTGTCTGCCAAAATCGTGAAGTAAATTGGCTATCACGGTCGGATATGATCGACACCGGTACCCCGTGTCTTGTCACGACCTCTTTTTTGTACAGTCTCGCCAATTTATCCATTTTGTAGTCTTCTTGGATCGGCAAGAAATGAGCTGACTTCGTCATCCGATCCGCTACGACCCATATCGAATCATGCCCGCTGCTCGTCCTAGGGAGTTTGGTAATAAAATCCATAGCTATGTTCTCCCATTTCCACTCGGGAATTTTAGGTTGTTGCAACAATCTCGATGGTTTCTGATGTTCAGCTTTAACTTTCGAGCATGTCAAGCATCTGCTTACGTACATGGCAATGTCTGTCTTCATTCCTGGCCACCGGTACAGATCCTTAAGATCGTGGTACATCTTGTCTGCACCAGGATGAATAGAATATCGCGTCTTGTGTGCTTCATCCATGACCAAGGTACGTACACCTCCCCATCTGGGTACCCATATACGATCTATGAAATACTATGCACTGTCATCCTTGCAAATCATTTGTTTATCCAACCCCAGGAATTCTTCTCCCGCAAGGTTTTCTTCTTTCAACGCCTCATTTTGTGCAATTTGGATCTGAGCCTTTAAATTCGTTTGGATAGTCAATCCCAATGCTCGAGCACGTAATGGTTTCGCGCGTTCTTTGCGGCTTAAAGCATCAGCCACCACGTTGGCTTTCCCTGGATGATACCGGATTTCACAATCGTAGTCACTAAGAAGCTCTACCCAATGTCGTTGATGGATATTAAGCTCTTTCTGATCCAGGATATGTGTAGGATCTTATGATCAGTGTAGATGATGCATTTGGTTCCATACAGGTAATGCCTCCATATCTTAAGTGCAAATACTACAGCACCCAACTCCAAGTCATGGGTTGTATAGTTCTTTTCATGCACCTTAAGTTGTCACGAAGCGTAGGCAATCACCTTATCCTTCTGCATTAACACATATCCCAACCCTTGATGTGAAGCATCGCAGTATACCACAAAATCATCAGTTCCGTCTGGGAGGTATAATATTGGTGCATTGCACAACTTCTCTTTCAACATTAGAACGCTTGTTCTTGTGCATGTCCCCAATCAAACTTCTTATCTTTCTGATTCAGTAGTGTTAGTGGTGAGCGATCATTGAAAAGTTCACGATGAAACAGCGATAGTATCCGGCCAAGCCTAAGGATTGTTGTATCTCTGATGGTGTCTGGGGTGTATCCCATTTCTTCACCGCTTTGATCTTGCCGGGATCTACATGAATCCCATCCTCGTTAACCACATGACCCAAAAACTTCACTTCCCGCAACCAGAATTCACACTTCGAGAACTTGGCGAAAAGTTTCACTTCCCGTAACAGTTCCAGTATTGCCCGAAGGTGTTCTTCATGATCCTCTTTTGATCGAGAGTAGATAATTATATCATCTATGAACACGATCACAAACTTATCTAGGTAAGGTTTACACACCCGGTTCATTAGGTCCATAAACACAGCTGGTGCGTTCATCAACCCAAATGGCATGACCAAGAACTCATAGTGCCCATACTGAGTTCTAAATGTTGTTTTCAGTATGTCCTCCTTGAAATCCCTTAGTTGATGATATCTAGAATGAAGATCGATCTTGGAGAAATACAAAGCTCCTTGCAGCTAGTCAAACTGATCATCGATTCTGGGGAGAGGATACCGATTCTTCACAGTTAACTTGTTCAACTCGTGGTAATCGATACACATTTGGAACGACCCATCCTTCTTTTTGACAAATAACACTAGTGCTCCCTACGGTGAGTGACTCGGCTGAATAAATCCCTTCTACAGTAGTTCCTGTAATTGACTAGATAATTCCTGCATTTCAGACGATGCTAACCGGTATGGTGTCTTTGCTTCCGGTGTAGCTCCAAGAACCAACTCTATATGAAATTCCACCTGTCGTGGAGGAGGCAAACCAGGCAAGTCATCAGAAAATACATCTGGGTAGTCCCGTACTACTGGAATATCTACCAGTTTCCTCACTTCTTCCTTCTTTTCTACATGAGCCAGAAAAGCGTAGCACTGTTTTCGTAAACTTTGGCGTGCTTTCATGCAGGAGATAAGCTTTAAGTTTCTTCCCGGTCGTTCTCCTTGAATTCTGAGTACCTCCCCGTTTGGCTTGGGGATTCGTACCACTTTATCCCGATAGACAATCTCCGCTTCATGTTTCGATAACCAATCCATTCCCACAATCACATCGAAACTTCCTAACTCAAAGGGTATCAAGTCTATATCGAAGGCATGGTCCTCCAATATCAACGAGCACTTTCTAATAACTTCATTGGCTTGAACAACCCTACCATTGGCCATTTCTACAGGGTAGCTAGTTTCTAGCCTACTAGGACTCAAATCAAGCAATTGCACAAACTCAAAAGATATAAAACTATTGTCTGCTCCAGTATCAAACAATATAGATGTGAAGTGATTATTGAGTAAGTGCGTACCCGTGACAACATTCAGGTCCTGACGGGCATCGTTGGCTCCAATGACGAATTCACATCCCCGACCTGTATTCCCTTGATTTCCCGGCATTGATTTCCAGCTATGGCCATCATCGGTTGCTGGTTGTTCCCTTGTTGACCCGACGCCCGATTAAGTCTGGGCACATGTTTCTATAGTGATCAGGGCTTCCACACTCATAACAGCCCCTGGCATTCCCGGCGGGGTTAACCGCATTGACTGTTACCACTAGATTCAGCGCCGTTCTGTAGTATTTTGCTAGATGCCCTGGGCGTGTACTGTTCGCGCACACCGGCACGGCATTGCTGGGGGATGATAGAAATTGCACCTATTGTATTTGGGGTGCGGCCCAACATACTCTCTCCTCCCCTGCATCACCGCCACAAAGTTTCTGGTTATCTTGGCCCTTTTATCAAATTTCCTGGCACTCGACTGACTCATTTCCCCAACATCTTTTCTCTTCTCTGCTCCCCTTCCTAATACCCATGTTCTCACCATCTCATCAGTTAGAGTGCCAGCCTTCAGAATTGCGCTATGAATCGTACGAGGAGCAACTGCTGTCACCATTGCCCGAATTTGAGGCTCAAGTCCCCAAATATACCTCTCAATCCTCTTTGATTCTGGAGTGACCAGATGTGGAACCAATCTTGCCAACTCATGAAAACGATCAGTGTAAGCGGCGTGCCCAGCCCCCACCATAGCATGATTCCAGAATTCATGCTCCAGTTTCTGCATCTTGTTGAGGGGCAGTATTCCTCTATGATTAAAGCCTTAAACTCATCCCATGACATCTGCATCGCCGATTCTTTTCCCCTAGCCTGTATCTGAGTGTTCCACTAAGTTAGTGCCTTGCCCTGTAGTGAGCAAGTGGCATACTTGATTTTCTGGCTGTCAAGGCACTCGCTGATGTCAATCACTACCTCCATTTTCTCTAGCCACCTGGTCAGGGCTATCGCTCCACCCTTTCCATCAAACTCTTTCGGTTTGAAGGCCACAAACTCCTTGTACAAACACCCCCTTCTAGCATTAACAACCCCGGTCTCATTAACAATCCCAGTTTCATTACCGGCTGTACCACCATTCCCGGTCTCCTGGTTACTCTCGTTCCCATTCGGGTTCCCATTATCCTCATTGTCATTGCCACCAACCCCATGGGGGTGGGGATTTTGAAGAGCATCGATCACTTGGGCCACAATAGTCGGGATCAGTGCGGCCAGCCGTTGAGCGATCAGAGCTGCCACATCAGCGTTACCTGTTCCCTGATTGTTCCTAGCAGGGCCATCATTTGTTCTCGGTGCTCTACCTCTGCCCCTACCTCTGCCCCTCGAGGCTTCACTCTCGCCACTGTTGCTGTGGGTAACTCTTAGAGGTGGCATTTTCTAATCATAGAAGTAGTAAACACATAAGCTTTAACCATTTCAAGGCATATTAACCATACTACTCATCAAAGTCGAGCATTCCAAGTTAATATCACACTTGTGGTTACCACACATCACATGCAAGTCATGTAATTCTCACATCATGAATTGATAATGTTCCAACGATAATCCATCATAATAATTGCAACCCATGCATATAATCATGTTAGTCTAGCGAAGGTTGTCCATTTCCTCCTCTTTCGAGGTTTCAAACATAACCTCCCAGGTTAATTATCAATGTCCAAGGTCAAGCACAATAGCATGATCTGTGGAGATCTCTTCGGGTTTAATACCTGGGTTCATAAATCCACTCGACGCGCAGAGGGAATGGATGATCTGATAGAAGCATCCCAAAAAGAGTGAGCACAAGGGCTCTCTCATAGGGTGTAAAGATCACGAAATAGAGAGATGAACGAATCAAGCAAAGAGGAACACATACACAAGATATAAAATGCACACAACCCTAGCATGCAAATCTACATGAAGGTTCCTAGGTTATAGTCTAGGTCAAGTGAATTGCCTAATTCTCTATAACCAATGGCTCAGATACGATTCTCTCACACCCCCGCTAAAAGCGGAAACATGGGGATGTAACGAGACGAGATCGTCATAACACATGGTAAGTGATAGAGATGCAATATAATAAATGATGACAAGCGTGTCATGATGACACCCGACAACAAGGGGACTTGTGTCGTGTTTAGTCGATATTCACGACAACATAGCCAAAGCATAAACATGAATCACATAAACAAAGATGATAACATTGTAAGCAATTCCCACAACCCGGGAATTAGTTACAAATGTATAATGTTGTTCGAAATAGTTTACAACAATGTTTTCAAAATGACAAAGTTTAGCCACAAAATTCATCCTAGGGTCTCCACTAAGACAGCACACCTAGATCTTCAGTTAGCATGATCCCCTTAAAAGATATGCTCAAAATGGTCAACATAATTTTTGGTGAGCTTGCAGGTTTAAATTGTAAATAAGTAACTGATGTTGTATAAATGTTGTTACGAAATACCGTGAATACAGTTATAAGTAAGCAAAATCACATGACAAGATCCTTTACAACCAAACCTAACGACGTACACAAAGAATCTTGTCGGAATATATTCACCCAAGGCCTGTTCCTAGCGACTGTTGGTACTAACTAGTATACCAACAACGAGGGTGGGGGTGTCAACCCAAGTAGTACTACCAATACCTATCCGTCGGTTCCACACTGGAATTAAATGGTTGTAAGAAAGAACCACACAGCAGACTGAAGCATGTATCAGATAAGCACTCATAAAACAGTAGCACGTTGTTTCCAAGTATGTAAATTGTATGTATGTTGTACAACATAGAAAATGGGTGAGCATACTTTTCCCCCATGTTTGTAAATGTTTGAAAGGTAGTAAGCATAAAAAAGAGCCATGAAACTCACATGTTAAGTGGTAAGTATGAATGATCAAAGTTCCCAAGTGTAGTACGCAAAGAATGGTCAAACACCTATTGACAATTATTGTTAAGCATTAATGATATGTATAAAGTACACAGTAATGTTTAGTCGGTTCGGGTGGTATCGGTTCGGTCGTGGGTAACACACACACATAAACAGACACACATATTAGATGTTATGTAGATCCAAGTACTAGAGATCGTTGTCATTGCCGGTGACATTTGTGTAAAGATCCCATTGTTATAAGAGAAAGTACTTGTTATATATTTGCAGTCCCCAAATGGGTTGTGTTGGATTCTATATTCCCAAGACACATAGAACATTGATGCGGTTAGTATGTCATGATCCAAGTCGGGTTATACCCAATAACAAGCTTTGCAATCACCGACAATTATTCAATTGATGATATGATCATGCAATTAAATAGTAACACCAAATTTAGAATATGGGTTTTCTAAATAAGTTGCATATGAGATGGAACAACTTATTAGGATATTTTGTTCAAGAATATTACTTAGTGTTATTTAAGTTATTTAGATAACCTTAAATAATAAAAGAGTGTATAAGTTATACAATTAAAAGTTAATTGTACAACTTATAAGGGAGTAGTTTTATAAAATTGTTTGATTAAGTTTTGGGGGGAAAAATTTTATTTGGAGACCCATTCGGTCGCCCCCCCCCCCTCTCCTATGAGAGTTTTTTTTTACTTTCTTGTCAACTACAACCTTGATTACTAGTCCAACACTCAAGACATCCATCTCTTTCACACATACAAAACACAAATTAGAAGCTCCAATCTCTCTCTCAAACTCTCGAGTTCCAGCAGTCTTTAGAGAGGTATTGGAGTCATTTTGGTGTTCATATGCCTAGCAAGAAGAGGTGTTTGCTAGTTAGCTTGGGGTATACAAGCTTGAGGGGTCCTTTCCTTGGAGCCTTGGCCAAGTTTTGAGCATCTATCTTTCCTTTTAGTCGACTATCAAGCTGTTGAAAGAAGTTTTTCTTTTCACAGCTCATTGTAGCTGTGATTTTATGTACATTTACATATGTTTCATAGCTTGCTTATTCACATATAATGATCTTTTGTTTTGGGTTTGTTTTATACATATATATGTCACCATAAGAACATGAAATTTCAGCTTTATAATCATGTTTCAAAATCATTTCCGCTGTGTTTTTTCTGAAAGTTTAAAAGGTTAAACTTTGTTTTATGTTCTAACAACTCAACATTGGCATCTAGAGCCGGTTATGTGGATAGCTTGCTTGTTCTTGGCCTTTAAAATTGTTTTTATGGGACTTTATAACCCTTTTAAGGGCTGCAATATTCCTATATGTTGAATCCCCAAACTTTCAAGGTTATACTACACATGCTTGTGATTAAACCTTGAAAGATATGTATGTTGTTTGGACAATGTTTATAACCCGAAATTTCAGCTTATGTTGGCTGAAATTTCGTGGGTTTTAGAGGGGATTCATTGTTATTTTTGGATGATATGATGAATTTTTATATTGGTGCATAACCTAGCCTTTGGCCTTGTGTTGTTTGGATGATTGCAATGGTTGTATTTGTTTATTCAATGGGGTTGTATATTTATTTATTTATTTGTGCTTTATTTAAAATGTAATTTATTTATTATTGGGTTGTAATAAATAGATTAGGTGTATTTTCATTTTACTAGATATCTTGTATTAGGACTTTATATCTTGTAATATGAAGACGTATGCGTTGGAAGCACAAAGGAAAAAGATAATAGAAACATGGAGTATTTTGGATGCGGTTTCAAGTGGGAGGCTTTTGGAAGCTTTCTATGTGTTTTGTTATGACCCTTAGGAATGCCTATGGACCACACTTGTGATGGAAAACAAGTGTGGACCAGTTTAGATGCTATGGTTATGCACATATGCTATGCTGTTTTGTTTATATTATTGTGGTTGATGGCATGTATGTGATATTTGCTTTAGCAAACCTTTCTATGATCTTAACAAACTAATTAAATGGTTCTGAATCATTAAAAGGTAATAAAAGGTTATTGAAATGATTTAATGATTCTAAAGATTAAAATAAGTTTTAATCAAAGGACCATAGGGTATCTTGTATTTGAAAGCATGCAAATACAAGTACTAAGAGTTTTCTAAACTAGAATTATGAAATCTCTAAATATTTTAAAACAAGATCAACACCGTCATTTTACACAACACTTGAGTCACTTAGGAACTCTTAGTGGGATAAAGGTCACCTAACCATTTTAAGGGAACTTGTGATTTGAGGTGAGAACGCCTTATTTGTGGGATAAAGGTCACCTAACCACTTATTTTGGCAAACTCACACGTGGGTGTAAGTAGGGTGTCTTGATTTGCAAACCATGTCAAATGGATCACCTATGATGTGGTTTCCAGATGGTGTTGATGGGATTAATATGCCGACTTTACATATGATGTTTCAAGTCAATCCCATATCTTTAGAAGTTGTAAATGGTTGCAATCGTCAATCGTTGACCACCTTATTAATTTAAATCGTGGGATAAAGGTCACCTAACCACAATTTAAATGTAATGTTGGATTCTAGATTTTAATATAAAATGGCCATAACAGGTATTTATTATTAAAATAACAATATCGAAAATACTAAAATTGATCTTTGTTAAATTTTGTAGATGGCCTCCAATAACCATGATAACAATGAAAATTCATCCGCGTCCGCCCAATCTTTAAGAGCGATTCTCCAAAAGGAACGTCTAAACCATAAAAATTTTATTGATTGGTTTCGAAACTTGAGAATTGTTCTCAAGCAAGAAAAACATGCGTATGTTTTACACGACCCTATCCCTGATCAACCTAGTGAGGATGACGAGGAGGCCTTTAACGATTGGTTAAAATACACTGAGGACTCGGGCCAAGTGTCTTGCCTCATGTTGGCAAGCATGACTCCGGATCTCTAAAAGGAGTATGAAAATCATGGAGCCTATGACATGATAACCCAGCTGAAGGAAACGTTCCAACAACAAGCAATGGTTGCACGCTTTGAAACGGTTCAAGTGCTTCATGCATGTCGTATGGACGACAACCAATCTGTTTCATCTTATGTGCTTATAATGAAAAGTCACATTGACCGCCTCGAGAGGCTTAATTGTCCCGTCTCGAAGGAATTGGCCACGAATTTGATCCTTAATGGCCTTACCAAAAGGTTAAAGACATTCGTGTTGAATTACAACATGAATGCATGGGACAAAAGCATTGGTGAGCTTCACTCTATGCTCAAAACGGCCGAGGCGGCCATGGGTAAAAGGGTTTTACCCGTTCTCACCATCAACGAAGGTGGGAACAAGAAAAGGCCCCATCCCGTGCCCAAAGCAAGAGTTGCCAAGGGTAAGGGACCCATGTCGGGAAGGGGAAAGGGGTGGGAAGGGTGCCACCCAAAGCACCGGAGAAGAAGCAAAAGGTTGCTTCGAATGACCCATGCTTCAAGTGTGGGGAGATTGGACATTGGGCAAGGAATTGTCCCGTCCATCTCCAAGAGTTGAAAGCAAAGAGGGATGCCGGGCAGACCTCAGGTACAACATACATGATCCATATTGATTTAAATTTAATATCCTTTAACACATGGGTATTGGATACCGGATGTGGAACTCACATTTGCAATTTGTTGCAGGGGTTCAAAAGAAGTAGTGACTTCAAGAAAGGGGATGTTAGCCTCTACATGGGCAATGGGGCAAAAGTTCAAGTTGAAGCCCGTGGTGACTACATCTTGAAAGTTCCAAATGGTTTGGAAGTAATTTTGTATAATGTTTTGTATGCTCCTACTTTGACTAGGAACATTGTCTCTATAGCCCTATTAAAACAATTTGGATATGTATTATCATTTATTAGAAATGAAATTCATGTTGCTTTGAATGACATGTTTTATTTTAAAGTTATTCCCGTCAATGGTATTTATGAATTGGTTCGTGAAATTACATTGAATGATAGCTTGTTGTACCAAACTAGTACCAAGAAACTTAAATCGGATTTGAGTGACTCTTACCTTTGGCATTGTCATCTTGGTCATATAAACAAGAAAAGAATTCAAACACTACAAAAGAATGGTCTTTTAAAAACAAGTGAATGTGATTCATTTGATGTGTGTGAGTCTTGTTTACAAGGTAAAATGACTAAGGCACCCTTTAGTGGGACTAACGAAAGGGCAAAAGATTTGTTACGAATCATACATTCGGATGTATGTGGTCCTTTTAAGCCAATGACTAGGAATGGTGAAAGATACTTCATTACCTTTACCGACGATTATAGTCGCTATGGGTATGTGTACCTGTTAACACACAAAGATGAAGGTTTTGAAATGTTCAAGATCTTTCAAAATGAAGTACAAAATCAACTCAACAAGTCGATTAAAGTTCTCCGCTCCGATAGAGGAGTTGAATACCTAAGTGATGCTTTTCAAGATCATCTTAGGAGTTGTGGGATTGTCTCACAACTCACTCCACCTGGAACACCACAACATAATGGTGTGTCTGAGAGGAGGAATCGAACCTTATTGGATATGGTCCGATCTATGATGGCTAGAAGCACATTACCTTTATCATTTTGGGGTTTCGCTTTGTTCTCCGTGGCCCGTATTCTAAATATGGCCCCAACCAAAAGGGTGGAAAGGACATCCTTTGAGATATGGCATGGAAGAGTTCCATCCCTATCATATTTAAGGGTCTGGGGTCGTGAAGCTTATGTTAAGACTCCCACCCCAAACAAATCGGAAGTCCGATCCACCAAGTGCATCTTTGTTGGATATCCTAGAGATTCTATGGGATATTATTTCTATGATCCACTGGAACAAAAGGTGTTTGTTGCCAGAAAGAGTGAGTTCTTAGAAGCAAAGTTCCTTATGGAAGGAACTAGCGGTAGAATAGTGGATCTTGAGGAGGATCAAGAACCACAACCTGATGCACGTTTGGTTGAAGCTAGCACTCAACATGAGGATGTTGAAGATGATCAAGTGGTTGATCAGTACACACAAAACGTTCGCAGAAGTGGTAGAACTAGTAATCCACTTGAAAGATACGGATTTTTAACGGATGAATGTTATGTGGTAGATTCGGATGAACCAACCACATACCATGATGCAGTGCCCAATTCGGATTGTGACAAATGGCTCGAGGCCATGAGCGTTGAGATGCAATCCATGCATGACAATCAAGTATGGGACTTGGTTGTACCACCTCTTAACTCCAAAGTAGTTGGAAGTAAGTGGGTTTTCAAGAAGAAAACCGATATGCATGGAAACTTGGTACTTATAAGGCTAGACTTGTAGCAAAAGGTTTCACTCAAACTCAAGGGGTTGACTATGATGAAACCTTTTCACCTGTTGCGATGCTAAAATCTATTAGGATATTGTTTGCCATAGCTGCTCATTATGATTATGAGATTTTGCAATGGATGTCAAAACCGCTTTCCTAAATGGATATCTTGAGGAAGATGTCTATATGGTTCAGCCTAAAGGTTTTGTCGATCCAAAACATCCTGATAAAGTATGCAAGTTAAAGAAATCAATCTATGGATTGAAACAAGCATCGAGAAGTTGGAATCACCGTTTTGATGAAGAAATAATTAAATTCGGATTCATCAAGAACGCTGATGAAGCTTGTGTATATAAGAAAGCTAGTAGGAGCATCATCATTTTCCTAGTATTATATGTTGATGACATACTACTATTTGAAAATGAGATTCCAACCTTGGAAGGTGTAAAAACCTGGCTTGGAAGTTGTTTTTCCATCAAGGATCTTGGTGAAGCCGCCTATATTCAGGGAATAAAGATCTATAGGGATAGATCAAGGCGGTTGATTGGTTTAAATCAAAGTGCATACATTGATAAAATCTTGAAAAGGTTCAAGATGGAGAACTCTAAGAAAGGTACGGTACCTATTCAAAGAGGAACGATATTGAGACTCAATGTCCTAGCTCAAAGGATGAGCAAGATAAAATGAAGGCAATCCCATACGCATCTGCTATTGGATCCATCATGTATGCAATGATATGCACTAGACCAGACGTGTCATGCGCCTTAAACATGACAAGCCGATACCAGCAAAATCCTGGAAATAGTCATGGGATGGCTGTTAAGAACATACTTAAGTACCTAAGGAGGACAAAATATATGTTCCTAATCTATGCATCTGGTGATGAGGAACTCGTTGTAAAAGGTTACACGGATGTGAGTTTTCAAACCGATCGTGATGATTCACGGTCACAATCGGGATATATTTTTATTCTGAATGGAGGAGCGGTCTATTGGAAGAGCTTAAAACAGGATGTGGTGGCTCTATCAACTACAGAATCAGAATACGTTGCCGCCTCATTGTCAACTCAAGAAGCTGCATGGTTGAAGAAATTCATTGCCGATCTAGGGGTTGTCCCTTCCATTTAGGATCCCCTAGAGATCTTTTGTGATAATGAGGGTGTGATCGCCCAAATCAAGGAACCTCGTGCTCATCAAAAGACTAGGCACATTGAGCGGAGATTCAACTACATACGAGATGAAGTTGAAAAGGGAAAGATATGTATTCGCAAAGTTCACACGGATCAAAACATTGCGGATCCTCTCACGAAGCCCCTTGAAAAGGCAAAGCATGAAGGTCATACTTGTGCCATGGGACTTCGATATTCTAGTGATTGGATTTGATCTGTAACTTTGTATTTGGATATGTGGAACTTTTTATTATTTGAATAAAATTATTTGGTTATAATGTTTCAATTAATATTCCAATTTAGCATGTTTAATCCATGAGTAAATTGTTTACTCTAAATGTCCGTAGTCGTTCAGACTTATGGGAACAAGTGTGAGGGTAAGATTATAATGAACATGGATTGGTTGATATTCATAAGGATGAATATAGAGCAATGGGTTGCTACCAAGGTTCATAGATATTTGTGGGATACAAATATTGGACTAACCCGCATCTCAAATTTTACTACATGGAATCTTATTGATTGATCATAAGTAAATTTGAGTAAAGGAAAATATCATTTGGTATCCTCAGACCTGAGATACATATTGGGTTTTGATATTCACCAAGTGTCATACCTTGATCTGGTTATCTGTTGTTCTAAAATAATGGACAGTACATGAGACTATGTTCAGGTGTGACACAAGGTGATTGTGAGAACGTATGTAGTCAAGATGGGATTTGTTCCTCTTATTCGTTGAGAGTTAGATGTCTAAGGCCTGGATAAGTTAAATGAACAAGGAATGATCACTCTATGTCATTGGATTTAACATGACATCTGTAACAAAAGGATAGATGATTAATTCACCTAAATCATTTCAAGTAGAATACTTGAATGGGATGATGTTATTGAATTGCTATCAGTCATGCGTATTAAGGGTAGTAAACCGTTGTTAGGCGGTATTTACTGCTTGCATCAATCTTCTATGAATCTTGTGCAAGTGGGAGATTGTTGGATTCTATATGCCCAAGACACATAGAACATTGATGCGGTTAGTATGTCATGATCCAAGTCGGGTTATACCCAATAACAAGCTTTGCAATCACCGACAATTATTCAATTGATGATATCATCATGGAATTAAATAATAACACCAAATTTAGAAAATGGGTTTTCTAAATAAGTTGCATATGAGATGGAACAACTTATTAGGATATCTTGTTCAAGAATATTACTTAGTGTTATTCAAGTTAGTTGGATAACATTAAATAATAAAAGAGTGTATAAGTTATACAATTAAAAGTTAATTGTACAACTTATAAGGGACTAGTTTTATAAAATTGTTGATTAAGTTTTGGGGGGAAAACTTTTATTTGGAGACCCATTCGGCCGCCCCCCCCCCCTCTCCTATGAGAGTTTTTTTACTTTCTTGTGAACTACAACCTTGATTACTAGTCCAACACTCAAGACATCCATCTCTTTCACACATTCAAAACACAAATTAGAAGCTCCAATCTCTCTCTCAAACTCTTGAGTTCCAGCAGTCTTTGGAGAGGTATTGGAGTCATTTTGGTGTTCATCTCCCTAGCAAGAAAAGGTGTTTGCAAGTTAGCTTGGGGTATACAAGCTTGAGGGGCCCTTTCCTTGGAGCCTTGGCTGAGTTTTGAGCATCTATCTTTCCTTTTAGTCGACTATCAAGCTGTTGAAAGGTAGTTTTTTTTTTCACAGCCCATTGTAGCTGTGATTTTATGTACATTTACATATGTTTCATAGCTTGCTTATTCACCTATAATGATCTTTTGTTTTGGGTTTGTTTTATACATATATATGTCACCATAAGAATATGAAATTTCAGCTTTATAATCATGTTTCAAAATCATTTCCGTTGCATTTTTCTGAAAGTTTAAAAAGTTCAACTTTGTTTTATGTTCTAACAAACTCAACAGGTTATTGATAATTGCAAAATGTTAGGTTGATTTAAATTGGAATAGTATCTGCATGTTGATAGCGTTGACTTTAATCTTTGTGGTCAAGCAATGACACGTGTATTGATGTTACCTTATCATCACATGACATTCAAGAAGGAAATTCACACTCACAACATGATAAGTCACACAACAGGACCAGACGCTCGACTCAACACTCCATTCATACGAATCAACCTTCAATTGTATGAACCAGCTTCCTTCAAATGACTGAACCTTCATTTGCACGACTGGAATTCAGCGGTACCACACAACACCCAATCGCACGACTTAACCTCCATACGCACGAATCAACCTTCATTCGTATGAATCAGCTTCATTCGTACGACTGAACCTTCATTCGTATGATTGGCCTTCAGTCGTGTGATGCACGCACAATCGCATACCTCCATTCGGTCACTTGACTCAATCACACACAACAATCATCCGCATTGACTCAATGGCACACATCATTCATCCGCATTGACTCAATCGCACACATTCATTTGATCGCACGACTCAGTCGCATGACATCCCAATCGCACGACTCAGTCGCACAACTCACCCAGTCGCCTGAACTGCAGCTTCGTGACTGCAGAAGTGCAGAGCAGCATTCGGCTACCCCGAGCACGAGTTTTACACAATAAGGATTTCCATAAACACACTACAAACACACACAAACAAGAAGCACACGCACATAGGCGTCACACGCACCCACACGACCTCTTGTGTTCGAGTTGAACCCGAATAGCCGAAACCCTAGAAATGGACAGCAGTAAAACAAGCAAGAAAGGGACAACCAAGGTCATCTACCTGCAAGGATGGAGTAGACTAGTTTGTAGATGAAGTCTAGACGACGAAAACGAGACGAAACGGGGCCGTTTTGGTGCAAAGATGAAGAAGATGTGAAGTGGAAAAGAAAGAATAAGAAGAAGAAGAAGAAGAAGTGAAGAATAATGGCTGGGAATGGGGTTTTTTATACCCATCCCAAGTTTGCAAAATGTCGGTTTTAGTCCCTGCACTTAGCCCCGAGTTCCCAAAGTTTGTTTCGGTAGAAATCGACTTTAAAGGTGTTTGTTATATTGATGTTGAAAATGTATTTAATGATAATTGGCACTTAAAAATGGTTTTATTAATGACAATAATTTTAGATGAAAATGATATTATTAGTGATAACAGTGATGAAATTTGCAAAAGTTTTAAGCATAGCACACGTCCACGAAGAAAGCACAAGCACGAAGATAATAAAGCAAGTATGATATCCACAAAAGAAGTAAATAAAGATGAGGAATGAATGATCAAAGAAAATTTAACGGATAATCGCGTTAATTGACGGACCTTGTGGTGACGGATGTCACACTATGTATGTTATGTTCCTTGTCATGATGTATGTTATCTTTCATGTGGCTTTGCGTGTTATGTTAATGAATGAAAAGTGTTATGTAACGTAAAGTGGAAGATAATGAAAAGTGGAACATGATGAATGTGTGCATTAATGAATGATGAAAGTAATGAAGTCTTGCAAGCATTAGATATCGGGACACGCCAATTATAAGGTGTTAGCCCAACGGTGTGCGGTTTCGCTACCCTGGGAGGATGCACATCGGGGTCCTTCTCTGTGATCGACCATTTGTATAGAACCTCTACCACTTACCCCTAGTACTATGGCACCATGTTTAGCTATCTATTTATAGACTTCGGCCCAGTAGCCATATAGTTCGGGGTGTAGCACATGGTATTGGTATGGAAGATATTGGATGTGCAAGAAAAGATGTAAAGATGAACGAACGAATGAAGAAGATAATAATAACTATTATCTATGTGTACGTATGATTGTATGATCACATGAAAGTAAAGAATGGTTTTAACGGAAGAAAAGTATGTTTTATTTTATAAAACTAGAACTCACTCAGCAACGCTTACTTTGATGTGTTTCCAGTTGGCAGGTAATGATTGTTGAGGATGGCACAAGTTGGCTACTCAGCTCTTTTGGGATGTGTTGATACATATGTACCTGGATTCGGATCTCAATGTAATATGTCTTGAATGTCTTACACGTATGTAATGCTTGGGTACTTAATGAAATGAGAATGTCTGGCTGTGATTTATAATGTTTAATATTTCATTAATGAGTTGTGTAATGCATATTGACTAGATTATTGTGTCAATTGATATACATAATGTTATAATAATGAATACATTTCAAACTTGGTTAAGTGAAGTTTTCATGCGTCCGACTGGACCATGCGCCCCAACAGTTGTCATGCGTTCGAATGGCCATGCGACTTAGTGTCCATATGCCTAAATAGTCCATACGCCTGAACAACTTCATGCGACTGACGCTGTTGCACAACTGAACACTCAGTCGTGTGAATGGATCAACCGCATGGCTTAATCGCGCGAATGAACCATGCAAAAGGTTCAGTCGCCTGAATGAGTAACCCTAACCTATAAATACCACCGAATTCGTGGAAAAACTAAACATTGAACACACTTCGACTCTAGACGTACCCTAGCCGTCCAGAGACCTCTAAGATCATACTCCAAGTTCATAGATCGCAGTAGATCGATTCCTAATCGATTCTTAATGTTAGATTCAATTACATAATTGTTTCTACATGCGTTCTCACTTATTGGATCGCCAATCAAATAGGATTCCGCACTATTTGATTCGGTTTACATGTTAATCAGTTAGTACATTGTCCCGTACACGATCCCTAACAGGATGGCATCCATTTATATTACGCTTTTGTGATGTAATGCAACAACGTATTTTGTAACTGATTAACGATGTATTATTTAGCAAAAGCTACTATATTGAAATCAAAATGTCATTTCTCAATATTTCCGCTACGATGCCTTATGAAATACAAATGTAATTATACATTTTATGTGCGATGAGGACCCACTGTAAGCGTCTCGGGAACGGGGCCTTACAAGTTGGTATCAGAGCCAATGTTTAAGTGAAATTGGTAATTTTTCAAAATAGACCTTAACTTAAACTAAGAATGGGACGAAAAGGGAATGGATGCCAATCTGAGTAGCTGCGTGCCATCAGGTATTTTCGTAAAGTTAACCGGTATTATGTGCGCATGTGATGTGTTATGTGTTGTTTGTGGATTCAAATTCTAATGTAGTCAGGATAGGCAATGCTCGGGGTGTGAAGAGTGAAGTAAGTGGCTAATCACAACTGGCCACTGTAATTATAGACTTACTATACTTGACATAAACTGAGTTGTTCCCTTGAATGACCGTGTTGGTGTTCAAATCTTTTAGTGTGTGTGTGAATGGCCGGTTGTAGATCTTCAAAAGCTTCACGCGGTGGGAGTCACGGTGTTGAACCGCGACCCAAGAGAGGGAGACCCAGAGTTGAGAAGGTGGTTCATGAGGAACCCGAGACCCCTCATCCGAAGGGTGGTGATGAGAGTGCAAACCTGAGGGCCCTGGTGAAGGAGGCTATGGTTGAAGAAGTTCATCAAGTCATGCAGACGATCTTATCGTTTGTAGTGATTGAAGTTATCAAGGCTGTACGGGAAGGGGAAAGAAAGGAGAGAAATAGGTCCTCGGGAGGACGGGAACAACTAGAGCCTGAAACGGTTCCATCTGATGATGAAGAAGAAGAAGAAGAGCCTATGCCAGAGGTAACACGAGGCTGTAACTATAGGGCGTTATCAGATGCAAACCCCCTACCTTCGATGGTAACGGCACTGCTGCTGCCGCTCGCCGGTGGGTGAGGGAAATAGAGGTTGTTCTTGATATCAGTGAGTGCAGGGAGGACAAGAAGGTGAAGTTTGCTACCCACTCGTTTGTAGACTCGGCTCTGTGTTGGTGGGAGGAGTTAAAGAAGATGGTGATTGAGGAGTTCTGCCCTCATAAGGAGATGGATAAGATAGAGAGAGAGTTCCTACAGCTAGAAGAAGGAACCATGACACACCAGCAGTACACCACCAAATTCAATGAAATGGCACGACTCGTGCCAGATCAGGTGACGCCTCTGTCTCGGAAGATCAAGAGGTACATTCAGGGCTTACCGGTGGATGTTTGCAGGGATATGATTGTCGCCCGGCCGAGCACATTTAGGTCGACGGTCGATTTGGCGGGGAGATTATATGATGAATGGGAGGTGGTGGTAACCGAGGTGAGCAAGAAGGGGCGATCGGAACTGGAACGGTAAAAGGGTGGGTCAGGGTGATGCCTCGACGGGTAACAAAAAGGCATGGGTGGATGACCACCGTGGGGCGACATCAAGTGCGGGTTCAAAGAGGTGTGGCAAGTGTGGAAGGGAGCATGCGGGAGAATGTGTGCTTCAAATGTAGCAAGACGTGGCACATCGCCAAGGATTGATGTGCGGGAAATGTTTCAACTGTGGTGAGGAGGGCCATATGAGTAAGGATTGTAAGAAGCCGAGGGCTGAGGATTCCGGGGCGAAGAAGACGGGAGGTGAAGGATTGAGGGCGAGCGCCAGGGCATTCACTATGACACAGGAGTAGGCTAGGACAAACCCTGACGTTCTATCCGGTACGTTTATAGTGAACCAAACTTTAGCTATTGTGTTGTTCGATTCTGGTGCTAGCAAAATTTTTATTCTTGCTGCTTTCTGTGATAAACTACCTGTTAGTAGTAGACGTGTTGAGGCGCCCTTTGATGTAGAAACTACCATAGGTAAGTCTACCAGGATTTCAGAGATGATAGGGAACTGTGATGTGGAACTAGAGGTTCATAAGTTTCTTGTTAGACCGTTCGTGATGACCTTGGGTGGTTTTGATTTGGTTCTTGGGATGGATTGGTTAGCAGAGTTCGAGGCGAACATTGTGTGTCGCAAGAAGATGATTCGCTTGACAGCGCCTGGCAGGAGTTCGGTAACTGTTTATGGGGATCGGGTCACGACAATCCCGAAAGTGATCTCAATGGCAGTGGCGGGAAAGTGTATGAGGCGTGGATGTAGTGCCTACTTGGCCTATGTAAAGGATGTGGATACGCCAACACCACAACTGTCTAATGTACCGGTTGTGTGTGACTTTCCGGACATGTTCCCAAAAGACTTACCAGGAGTGCCACCTGACAGAGAGATTGAGTTTCAAATTGATCTGATACCAGGTGCCCAACCTGTTGCCAAGGCACCGTATCGGTTGGCTCCGACTGAGATGAAGGAGTTGATGGAGCAGTTGCAAGAGCTGCTAGATAAGGGATTCATCAGACCGAGTATCTCTCCTTGGGGTGCTCCGGTCCTGTTTGTGTAGAAGAAAGATGGTAGCATGAGGATGTGCATTGACTACCATCAGTTGAACAAGCTGACGGTGAAGAACCAATACCCCTTACCAAGAATTGATGATTTGTTCAATCAGCTTCAAGGTGCCAGTTCGTTTTCAAGGATAGATCTTCGATCTGGTTACCATCAGTTGAAGGTGACGGAGCAAGGTATCCCTAAAACAGCTTTTTGCACGCGCTATGGTCACTACGAGTTTCTTGTCATGTCTTTTGGTTTGACCAATGCGCCAACTGCTTTTATGGACCTGATGAATAGGGTGTGTCGGTTGATGTTGGATAAATCAGTGATTGTGTTTGTTGATGATATCCTGATTTATTCGAAGAGCGAGATTGAGCATGTCGGTCACATTCGGGAGGTTCTCGAGATGTTGAGAAAGGAGAAGTTGTACGCCAAGTTCTCCAAGCGTGCATTTTGGTTGCGCGAAGTTTAGTTCTTGGGTCATGTGGTGAATCCTGAAGGGATTATGGTAGACCTGACTAAGGTGGAGGCAGTGATGCAATGGAAGTCTCCTAAGACGCCATCCGAGATTCATACGTTCTTGGGTTTGGCGGGCTATTATAGAATGTTTATCCAAGACTTTTCTAAGATTGCTTCTTCACTAACCAAGTTGACCCAGAAGGATGTGAGGTTTGTACGGGTCAAGCTCAAGAGAAGGCATTCGAAGAATTGAAGGCGATATTGACTCAAGCTCCTGTTCTGTCATTACCCAATGGAAGTGAAGATGTGGTGGTTTATTCTGATGCTTCCTACTTAGTGTTGGGATGCGTGTTAATGCAAAGAGGGAATGTTATAGCTTATGCATCCCGGCAGTTGAAGGTTCATGACGTCAATTATCCTACTCATGGCTTAGAGCTAGCAGCCGTGGTCTTTGCACTAAAGATTTGGAGGCACTATCTTTACGGGACGAAGTGCACCATTTTCACTAACCACAAGAGCTTAAAGTACTTCTTTGAGCAGAAGGACTTGAACATGAGGCAGAGAAGGTGGTTGGAGCTCATAAAAGATTATGATTGCATGATCCACTTCCATCTGGGCAAAGCCAACGTGGTGGCCGATGCCTTTAGCCTAAAAGAGAGACCGAAGCTCATTCGGGTGAAAGCCTATAAGTTGATCATGACCTTAGACGTGATGAAGCAAGTTAAAGAGTTTCAAGATGAGGCATTGAAAGAAGATCATCTTAACTCTGAAAGAATGAAAGGTCTGGTTGCAGAATTGGGTGAGAACACCCTTGGTGTTAAAACCCGATTTGGACGAGTGTGGGTTCCATATTTTGGGGATCTACGGATGAAGATTTTGGATGAAACTCATAATACTCGATACTCCATTCATCCAGGTGCCGCAAAGATGTATCAAGACATGAAGAAGGATTACTGGTGGTCGGGTATGAAGCGTGATGTAGTGGAGTATGTGAGTAGATGCCTTACTTGTCTATAGGTGAAGGCCGAGCATCAGAAGCCGTATGGGAAGATTAAACCTTTGGATATACCGGAATGGAAGTGGGAGCACATCACTATAGATTTCTTTACGAATCTGCCGCGTACTCCGAAAGGGTACGATGCCATATGGGTGATTGTTGACCACCTGACGAAGAGTGCACATTTCCTACCGATCCGCGAGACATATTCATCTGAGAGGTTGGTTGATCTGTTCATCAAGGAAATTGTAACTTGTCATGGTGTGCCGGTGTCTATTGTGTATGATCGTGACACCCAGTTTACCTCCAAATTGTAGAAGAAATTCCACTACGCCATGGGGACGAGGTTACATTTTAGCATGGCTTATCATCCCCAAACTGATGGTCAGTCAGAAAGGACCATTCAGACATTGGAAGACATGCTTCGGGCATGTGTGATTGATTTTGGGGGAAGTTGGGATGACCACCTACCGTTAGCCGAATTCTCATACAACAACAGCTATCATGCCAGCATTGGTATGCCACCATATAGATGCTATACGGTAGGAGATGAAGAACACCCATTTGTTGGGGTGATATTGGTCAGAAGGAGTTGGGGAGCGTCGAGGTGATCGAGGCTATGACTGAGAAGCTTGAGAAGATCAAAGCCTTCATGAAGGCAGCCAAAGATAGACACAAGTCGTATGCCGATAAACGACGCAGACCGGTTGAGTTCCAGGTGGGTGACAGGGTTATGTTGAAGGTCTCACCTTGGAAGGGTATCATTCATTTCCGAAAACGGGGCAAGTTGAGCCCGAGATACATAGGCCCTTTCCGAATCATTTCTCGAGTTGGAGAGGTGGCCTATAGATTGGAATTACTAGATGAGTTAAGTTGAATTCACCTAATATTCCATGTATCTCATCTAAGGAAGTGCTTGGCGGATTAAGACATGATTGTTCCACTGGAGGATATCGATGTAGACGAAAGGCTCAATTATGTGGAGCAACCACTGGCAATCACCGATAGAAAAGAGAAGAGGCTGAGAAATAAAGCGGTTCCTCTTGTACGTGTACAGAGGAAACACAGGAAGGGATCCGAGTCAACGTGGGAGACTAATGAAGAAATGAGACAGCATTATCCACGTTGTTCAAGGAATAATAGGTTTTGGGGCCAAAACATATTAAGGGGGGTGGGCTTGTAACACCTGGTTATTTATTTATTTTGAAACCGACAAAGGAAGAAAAGAAATAAAGTCCAAAGTCGAGGGACCAAACTCGCCAATGAGAGAAAGTTGGGTAAGTGCGGGTATATAAAGGAAGAGGGCAGCCATTACCCTCTCCCCACACGCTCATTTTTAGCCAAAGAAAGAGGAGAAGAAAAGTTTGTTCGGGTTGGTTTGAGTGAGCCAAAATCATTAAGAAGCTAGTCAAATTGAAGCTCTTCTCGTTGTGGTCGTTTATGTGAGTTCTAGGAGCTCTCTTTTACATTGTTTTGATTGATTTTGGGGCTGGAACACATCGGAAATTGGGTTTTTGAGTGTGTGCATGTTTGACCCGTGTGTGTATGTGTATGAGTGTGTATGATTTGTTTGGGCCTTTCTTGTGAGCTTGTGTATGCTTGAATGGTGTTGTGGTATGCATTCCTAAGGTTTAGGATGGTTGATTTGGGATTACAATGAGTTTAGATGAGCTTGGAGGTCGAAAATGGCAGATTAGGTTTGGGATGAACTGCATTCTGCACCAGCTAGGGCTTGGCGACCGAATGGAGGCCATACGGCCGATTGAGGTGCGATTGGGGTTCATTCGCACATTGAGGTCCATTCGCACGATTTAGAGTTCATTCGCATGATTGGGGCCAGTCGCATGGGGAGTCATGCGACTGAGGGTCCAGTCGCATAAGTGCTCATCCGCATTAGTTCCATTCGCATGATGTCCATCCGCATTGGTCCATTCGCATGATGCTCAGTCGCATGGAGGCCATGCGACTGAAGGGTGTCCATATGCCCTTATAGGGCTATTGCATGTTATGTATGTATGATGTTGCCCTGTATGATGTTGATGTATGTGTATGTTATGTTCCTTGTCATGATGTATGTTTATCTTTCATGTGGCTTTGCGCGTTATGCTAATGAATGAAATGAAGTATTATGTAACCTAAAGTGGAAGATCATGAAAATTGGAACATGATGAATGCATGCATTAATGAATGATGAAAGTAATGAAGTCTTGCAAGAATTATATATCGGGACACGCCAATTATAAGGTGTTAGCCCAACGGTGTGCGGTTTCGCTACCCCAGGAGGATGCACATCGGGGTCCTTCTCTATGATCGACTATTTGTATAGAACCTCTACCACTTACCCCTGGTACTATGGCACCATGTTTAGCCGTTTATTTATAGACTTCGGCCTAGTAGCCATATAGTTCGGGGTGTAGCACATAGTATTGGTATGGCAGATATCTGATGTGCAAGAAAAGATGTAAAGATGAACGAATGAATGAAGAAGATAATAATAACTATTATCTATGCGGACGTATGATTGTATGATCACATGAAAGTAAAGAATGGTTTTAACAAAAGAAAAGTAAGTTTTATTTTATAAAACTAGAACTCACTCAACAAAGCTGTTTTTATGTGTTTCCAGTTGGCATGTAATGATTGCTAAGGATGGCACGAGGTGGCTACTCAGCTCTTTTGGGGTGGCATCCAATTATATAACGCTTTTGTGATGTAATGAAATAACGTATTTTGTAACTGATTAACGATGTATTATTTTGCAAAAGCTACTATATTGAAATGAAATGTCATTTTTAAATGTTTCCGCTGCGGTGCTTTATATACAAATGTAATTATACGTTTTATGTGCGATGAGGACCCAACTGTAAGCGTCCCGGGAATGGAGCCTTACATAGCTGTCGATGAGCAAAGAGCTACACTGCTAAACCAGCTTATGGAGCTCAATGCTACTCAAGCTCAGCGGATTACATAGCTTTAGGAGCAGAATGCTCATTCGGTTAAGAGGATTGAGGATTTGGAGGCAAAGAACAACAAGATTATGCTCAGGCTGAAAGGATCCAGATATGAGCCTCTAAAGATTAGGGAAGGTGATAATGATGATGATGATGATAAAGATGATGATTCTAGTGAAGAAGATAAGGATGATGAAGAAGGACTGACTGGAAAGAAGAGAGACGATGATGATTGTTGCACCCTGAAAGGATCATACATGCCAACTCAATGGGTGAATTGATGATTGCTCAGCTGGAATCCCACAAGTCCAAGATGAAATGCGGATGAAGATCTGCAAGGAAAATAACAAGTGTTATCTTCTGCATTAGTTAATGCGGAAGACAAAACTCTGATGCGGACAAGTGTTTACTCTTTCGCATTGACTAATGCGGAAGACATAATACTAATGTTGAATAACAAGTTACTCTTCCACATTGACTAATACGGAAGAACAAAAGAAGATGCGGACAAGACTTTGCTCATCCACATTGACAAATGCGGATGACCAACCAAATGCGCACAAGTATTTGTTCATCCGCATTAACCAATGCGGATGACCAACTTACTAATGCTGATCAAGATTAACTCATCCGCATTTGTAAATGCGGATGAACAAGCAGAGATGCGGGTCAAGACTTAGACTAGTTTCTGATGTAATAGGTCAGGGGTAGTTTAGTCATTTTCTAAAGGCAACTTGTCTGCCTATAAATAGAATAGTTAACCTTGTACTGAGGTGAAGGTTGATAGATAGAGAATTTTTATTGTAATTATTCTCTATAACTTATCAACCTTTATAAATCAATACAAACAGCATTTCTGAGTAATTTTCTTGTGTTGAATGTTCTTTGATTGTTTTTTTCCGCCACTCAATCTCGACATGATTATCATATTCGATTCTTAGTAAGAATATCACTCTTACTCAAACCCAGTCAATTGGTATCAGAGCCTTGGCTCTCGAATCTCTTTCAGATCTGCGCACAGACTGAATAGAACTCGATTGATCTGATAATCAAGTTGCTAATAGTAGATATCATCTCTACTTAGCAAACAACAAAATACTCCTGTCAAACAGCAAGAATACTCATTCTGAACCTCAAAGAACTGCTTGAACAAGTTGGACTCATCAAACATAATCAATCTTAAAATCAACTAAATCTATACTTACACAAATCAACATGGATTCTAACAGTTACTCTAAATTAGGTCGTACACCTAAACCTCCCATGCTTAAACACAAATCTGAGTTTAAACAATGGAGAATACAGTTTAGAAATTATATCATAGGTGTAGATCCTGACTTTTGGATCTCAATATGTAAGGGTCCATATATTCCTGTTACTCTTTCAACAGCTCAAGTTGCACTGTACAAGACTGCTAGAATACCAATTGAAGACTTAACTCTGGATGAAGATGAATATAAGAAAATTAAAATTGATCTCAAAGCATACTCAATTTTGACTCAAGCACTCAAAATGGATGTGCTGAAAAGATTGGAAAAGTATGGAACTGCTAAAGCTGTTTGGGATGCTCTCAAAATTATGTGTGAAGGTAGCAGTGAGGTTGAAATTAACAAAGACAAGCTGGTCAATCAGTATGAAACCTTCCATCACACCAAAGGAGAATCCATATCAAAACAACTGCATAGATTTGTACAGTTGGTCAATAACTTGGAAATAATGGGTGTTTCATACAACATTAAAGAACTTAACAAGAAAATGCTTCATAGTTTACCTGAAAGCTGGAAGCAAAATGTCACAATGCTGAAAAATTCTCTTGATCTTGAGAGTACCACTATAGACATTATGATAGCCAAGATTGAAGCTTTGGAACTTGATGAACGAAGCAGAAATCTGAGTGGACCAAGAGTGATTGAAGCCTACAAATTCCTTTTAGAATCCCATTCTGTCAAAAATGCTTTCATCACAGAGGAAGATGACTTTATCTCATCAAGAGATCAAATGAACATTGCTGGGTTCATTGCATCTCCACCATTCAACCACCCTTCAACTTCAGCTCAAGCACCAAAAGTCTCCACTGCTCCTCAAACCTCTCCAGAAGACTTAAAATCAGAAGAGCAAAAGGCAACTTACAATGCCTTTGTTGCAAGTGTTGAAGCATATCTAGGGGGAAGACTCACTTCTGCCCACCTAATTCAGGAAGACTTAGAAGAAATAGGTCCTGATGATGTTGTGGAGATGGATCTACAGTGGCAAATGGAAATGATTGCCATGAGAGCAAAGAAATTCTTCAAAAAAGGAAGAAAGTTGAGCCTGAATGAGAACACAAAACTTTGATATGACAAATCCAAGGTAAAATGCTTCAACTATGGCATGATTGGCCATTTCTCAAGAGAGTGCAATGCTCCTAAAAGAAAGAACCATTCAAGGAACTCTCCAGGTCAATCATCATCACAGCCCAATTCAAGCTATCACTCAAACAATCAACAACATCAGTGCCATCATTCTCATCGTCAACATACATACTAGAATCAACCACAGCTGACTAATCAAGCCCATGCAAGCAGTCAGCCTTTTGCCAGTGCCTTGTGATCAAACAAGATGAAATATGTGTCTGGAGTGTGTATGTTGAGGAAGTCAAGCCTCAATTCTAGAATCACACACTTATGGTTCACATCAATGATGGACCATCTTCAATGCCTACTGAGGTAAAAACTAACCTTTGTAGTGAGAAATGCATAAATGAATTACAAGAGTATAGAGAACATAACCATAAACTGGTAGATAAAATTAAAGAAGAAAAAGTGAAGTCAAAAATGATGAAGAGAGAACTAAAAACTTTTGAAATCAAAATCAAATCTCTCATTTCTGGCATAGAAAAATTGCATGGTGAGAAATACAATCTTGCAGCTGAAAATGAACTACTTACTGAAAAGTTAGCTCAAGCTAAAGCTCAACAATCTATGACTGAAGTGAAACTTGAAAAGTTTCAAATGTCTTCAGTCAAGCTGCAAGAAATGCTGGATTCACAAAAGGATCCAAGGGACATGTCAGGGATTGGGTATAATTCATGTCCTCCACCATACAATGACAATTACACTGTCATGCATGACTTTGTCTCACTCTATGAATCAATCGAACCTAAAACTATGGAATCTAAATCAGTAGTGAAACAAGTGACAAATCCTCAAAACAAACCTGATGTTTATTTTGAAACAAATGAGGACAAAATCAAGTTAGGACACCTAATCAAAATCAAAGAATGCTCAAACAAGACAGTGAATGTCATGAAACCATCAAGCCCTGTAAAAGTAATTGTACCTTTTATAAAATTCATACCATTTGTTTACAAGAAAAAGAAATATGTCAAAACAGTGAAACCCACTCCTGAGAGTAGTTCTGATAATGATATTGTATCTCCACAAAATTCAAGCAAATCAGAAAAGGTTTCACTGAAAAAGAAACCAACTGTAAAACTAAGTTCAACACATAAAACTTCATCAGACCTCAGTCATCAAGGTTAAGGCAGGGAGTTTGGTTTGAAATCTGTAACAAAGAACATGTTGACCAGTTTGAGAAAGAGGTGAGAAGTAGGTTAAAGAACAAAACAACCTAGACAACTAAACAAAAGTAGTGTTGTGAAACAATCTACTAAAAGGGCTGGTTCTGATTCATCACCTAAAGAAAAGAAAGTGACTCATCAAAAGAAAGTATCAGTTGAGTCACACAAAGAAGAATCTGATTCGAGAAACAAACAAATGTATTGTGATATTTATGACATGTTCAATCACAAGACAGATAAATGCTTCTTCAATCAATATTGTTCTATGTGTGATATGAACAATCACTCCACCAAAAATTGCTATTTCAAAAAATATTGTTCAATCTGTGACATGAACAATCACAATACATCTGATTGTTACTTTAATCTGAAGGGGGTGAGAATTCCACAACACAAGCCCATCTCAAAAACATCTACTATGATGCATTCTGTTAGACCTCATCTTCATAATACTCAATCTAGGACACCTAGATCAACAAATGATAGAAATAACCTGAAGGATTTGAGGAAGGGTCAAAGAAATCATCTCACAATGAACACAAACTTGACCTTCCTATGCAAAAACCAACTTTCAAGTACCAAAAGTCTCCCAAATCACCTCCATCTAAATCACTATTCAGAGGGAAATACCAGGAGGTGACTATCATGAATAGGAATGGGAAACCCAAGACCATCATGGCTTGGGTTCCTTATTCTAATTAGTTCTTTTTGTTTGTAGGTTCATCCACAAGGTCCAATAGCCTATGGTACGTAGACAGTGGATGCTCCCGACACATGACTGGAGATCATTCCCTCCTTCATGATTTCAAGTACATACAAGGAACTACTATGGTATTTGGTGGAGATTCAGAAGGTGGTAGGATTAAAGGAGAAGGATCTGTGACAAATGGGATGCTGAGCTTTGACAGAGTGAATTATTGTGAACAACTGAATTTCAATCTGCTAAGCGTGTCTCAGATCTACGACAAAAAATATTCCACTCACTTTACAGACACTCACTGCTACATTTTGAAACCTGGATTTCAGATTCCAAAAGAATGGGTTGTCTTAAAGACTCTAAGGAAGAATAATGCATTTGTCTTAAACCTATGTTCTGCATCACCTAAGGAAGAAACATGTCTTTTGTCTAAAACATCATTTGATGAGTCACAACTTTGGCATAGACGTTTGGTGCACGCTAACTTCAAAAATATAAACAAGTTAGTCAAAGGAAACCATGTAATTGGTCTTCCTCAAAAGGAATGCAATTTTATTGATCAATGTTTGGCGTGCCTCAAAGGAAAACAACACAAATCGTCTCACAAAACCAAGCTGGTGAACACTAACAATACTCCATTGAAGTTACTTCAGATGGATCTTCTTTGACCAACTCATGTAATGAGTATGGGAAAGAAACAATATTGTTTAGTGATCATTGATGACTTTTCTGGATGCACATGGGTGTTCTTCCTACTTCATAAAAATGAAGCATCCCAAATCATTCAAGAATTTATCACTAAAATTGAAAATCAACTTGATCTCAAAGTCAAAATAATAAGAAGTGATAATGGTACATAGTTCAAAAATGAAAATATGAGTTCCTTTTGTGCAACCAAAGGCATTGCCCATCAACTCAGTGCAACTAGAACTCCTCAACAAAATGAGGTAGCTAAAAGGCGAAATAGAACATTGATTGAAGCAGCAAGAACGATGCTAGCCGATGCTAAACTGTCAATCACCTTCTGGGCAGAAGCAGTTAACACATCGTGCTTTGTGCAAAATCAAACTCTGATTGTTAAAGAAAGTAACATGATGCCTTATGAACTGATATTTCATAGGAAACCATTTATTGGATTCCTCAAATCATTTGGTTGTCCAGTCTCAATATTAAACACCCGTGATCATTTGGGAAAATTTTTATCTAAGTCTGATAAAGGATTTTTTTTGTAGGTTATTCTTCCATCTCAAAGGCTTATAGAGTGTTCAATCTTAGACTGAACATTATTAATGAATCCATAAATGTTCAATTCAAGGAACATTCGTTTCCCAAATCTACAAATGGTCCTGATTGGTTGTTTGATATTGACACTTTTACTAAATCATTTGACCAATTTACTTGTCTGATGCAGGAAATATACATTCAGGTGATACTTTATCAACTGTAGAAAGAAGAGATAATTATCTATTGATTCCACCTACATCTGATGAACATATGAATGAAGATGTTCCTCTTCAAGCTGATCCCATCAGACACTTGTCATAAAACCTTAGTGTTTCTTCTAAAGAAGGTCCCAGCTGGTACCATCTCACTTAGATGACTTGTCACATGAGATCAAAAATCAAAACAAGCTTCTCATCCAGAAGAAACTCAAGGTACTTCAAATGATGCAAGCAACCTCAGTGCTACTGAAGATGTAGCAGTTACTGAAACAGAAGTTAACAATCTTCATAATTCAACAACAATACAAGATGAATGTACCTCTAACCATAATGAACTGAATGTCTCCAATCTTGTTGTAACTATTTCTGGTGACACCATTCCAACCACAAGAATACACAAGAATCATCCAGTTGAAACCATTATTGGTGATCATAATGAGAGGGTGACAATAAGCAAGTCCAGTATTGCAAACATCTGTTTGTTCTCATGCTTGCTATGTCAAACAGTACCCAAAAACATCAAAGAGGTGCTTCAAGACAATAGCTGGATTGAAGCAATGCAGGAAGAATTGCTCCAATCGAAGAAGCAAAAAGTATGGCAGCTGGTAGATCTTCCCGAAGGACAATACCCTATCGGTACTAGATGGCTATACAGAACAAGACTGATGATAGAGGGATAGTCATCAGAAATAAAGCAAGACTAATGGCACAGGAATACACTCAGGAAGAAGGAATCGACTACGACAAAGTGTTTGCTCCTGTTGCTAGACTAGAAGCAATCAGAATCTTTCTTGCATATTCTGCATCCATGAAATTTACTGTTTATCAAATGGATGTAAAGTGTGCCTTCCTGTATGAAAAGATTGCTGAAGAAGTCTATGTGAGTCAACCACCTGGCTTTGAAGATCTAGATTTCCCTTATAGAGTTTACAAGCTTGACAAAGCTTTGTATGGTCTTCATCAAGAACCAAGAATGTGGTATAAGACACTATCATCCATTCTTCTTGAACATGGGTATGAAAGATGAAAGATTGATTAGACTCTCTTCAGAAGAATAAGAGGGAAAGGCATGCTGTTAGTCCAGATCTACGTGGATGACATTATATTTGGCTCGACAAACAAGCAACTCTGCAAAGAATTTGAAGATCTTATGCATTCAAAGTTCCAAATGAGTGCTATGGGGGAACTCACATTCTTTCTAGGGGTGCAAGTCCAGCAAACAACAGATGGAATATTCATCAATCAATCAAATATTGTGAAACCATGTTGAAGAAATTCCACTTTGCTGACTGTTAGTCTATCAAAACTCCTATGGATACTAAAGTGAAGATTGGACCTGACCCTGAAGGCAAATCAGTGGATCAGACTCACTATCAATCAATGATAGGTTCACTTATGTATCTAACAGCTAGTAGGCCTGACATTATGTTTGGTGTTTGTGTGTGTGCTAGATATCAAGTTGATCCAAAAGAATCACATGTGAACGCAGTCAAGAGGATATTCAGATATCTAAAGGGCAAACCAGCTCTTGGCTTATGGTATCCAAAGGAAAGAGAATTTAATCTCTATGCCTACACAGACAGTGATTATGGAGGATTCAACTTCAACAGAAAGTCCACTTCTGGCAGTTGTCAATTTCTTGGTCCCAGACTAGTATCCTGGCAATGCAAGAAGCAGACAAATGTGTCTGTGTCCATAGCAGAAGCTGAGTATATTGCTGCATCAGCATGTTGCTATCCAGTTCTCTGGATTCAAAACTAGATGCTTGATTATGGTTTTAACTTTTTGCATCTATTGACAATACAACTGCGGTCTTTATAACTAATAATCCAGTTTAGCATTTAAAAACAAAACATATTGAGATTAGATATCATTTTTTGAGAGACTGTGCTGAAAAGGTTTAATCAAATTGATTCAAGTACCAACAGAAAATCAATTAGCTGATTTGTTACCAAGGCATTTGAACCTAGTAGGTTGAATTTCTGGTTTAGTCAATTGGCATGATCAACCTTGAGTAAAAACTATGAAAAACATCAAAAACAATTTAAAATATCCAAAAAAAACAAAAAACAAATCAAGTTTGATAAAGAAAAGAATTCTTGGGAAATGATATAATTACATTCGTTATATCATTCACTGTTCTTAATTTCAAAAGGTAAAAGACTGAAATGACTTACCAGATATGTTGGTAGGCTCAACTTAGAAGAAAAGATACATGCAGTGATGAATTAAAGACATATTCAATTGTGAAACACTCATCACAAAGTACAGGCATGTATTGGCTTATCTGAAGGCATGTGTGTAGTAGCCTAAACACACCAGGTAATGATACTTTATGAATCTTTTTCACCATATCATGTTTCATCTTTGTTTTGCTGAGCAAAGACCTTATGAAACTTGCACATAGTGTAGATGCCATGATCCAAAAGATTCCTAATGTGGAACACATCCAAAAATTGAATGAATCAACAAAGTAATACATTCCAAGTGAAAGAACAAAAGAATCCTATCATGGATCACCTTCCAAAGTGAAGTGAAAAGAATCCCAATGTGGATCAACATGAAAAAGGATCAAATTGAAAGAATCCCAATGAGGATCAGTAAAAATGAGATTTCATGACTTAAGTAACCTAGTAAGAAAAGTTGTGAAAAAGTTCTACCATGCATTGTATAAGGAGGGTTGATCATTTCATGCTTATGTGTGTGAGGTACACATTGAATTATAAATCAACTAAAACATGATAAAAGTCATTTGCATCAAAATATCAACCAGGTATGAGTTTAAGTGGACAAACATACCTTCAATCTTCAAGTTCATAATCATGTTGAAAGGATCGGGATCTAGTTTGATCAATTAGATTAAGATTTGTAGCGGAATAGCACAAGAATTAGACAAAATTTAAGCAAGAATAATATGGATATTCAATCAAACAGTGATGGTTATAGATAGAGAAAGTTTTCTACAAAGAGAATGTTTTCATTCACGCACACGCTTCGGTTCCAAGGAAATTAGGTCAACATTCCTTTTATAAAGGAATGTGACATCAGCTGGCGTCACTTGATAGTGACAGCTAACTGATTTATACAAACAACTGAAAGTAAACTAAACTACTAAAGATGTCCACAACAACTGAGGACACCTTCACAAAAAAACTAAGTACAAGCTATCATTACAACTACTGAAGTTATAACATCTGAAGTGTAAGAACTTCAGATGTTCTACATAATATAAAACTACTTATTACAAACTACTGAAAAGTAAACCATCACAACTACTGAAGAGGACTACTTCAGCTGTTGTGATAACTTCTAAGAACTTGGTCTTCAGACTTTGTCTTCAGTAGTTGTCTTAAGACTTTGTCTTCAGTAGTTGTCTTCAGACTTTGTCTTCAACTGTTGTCTTCAGACTTTGTCTTCAGCTGTTGTCTTCAGACTTTGTCTTCAGCTATTGTCTTCAGACTTTGTCTTCAGACTTTGTTTTCAGACTTTGTCTTCAGCTGTTGTAGACCACTTCAGATGTTTTGATGTTTGTGGGACTTAAAGGTTTTTCTGATCTGGCTCATTGGTTCTTTTGGTCCAACAAACTCCCCCTGAACCAATGCAGCCGAAACCTTTAAGATTATTGAAGTCCCACTTATTGGCAGAAATATTTTCTGGATCAGCTCAGAAATCTTCAAATTAAGCTCAGGCCAGGGAAGAGGTTTTAGAAAGTTTGATTGGCAAAGGATGAATGGGAACTCTATCTTGGGGAATTGGACACAGAGCTGTTATCCCATCCATGAGACCTACTTCCCATGATGAGTCTGTAAGACTCTCTGATATAGGCCTCAGGAATACAACTTGTTCTTCCATTGTGAGCTCTTCAGCCTCACTTTCAAAGAAGAACTCAGGCCCATAGTACTCTGATAAGTACTTAACATTCTTTTCATTCTTTAGCTCCATAGTAGTTATTTCTCTGTATGCAAACTCATCAGGATGAGTGCCTTCAAGTAACAACTGGAGCTCATTTCTTCTTATTTCTTCAAGCTTCTTGTAGATCAACCCCCTCTTTACCATTTTGTTTTCTAGTAAAGTTTATGGAGTCATCTTAGACTTGTAAGCTCTCTTGAAGTCATCAAGGATTTCCCAGGGTGACACTACAATGGCCAGCATTATCACAGCATCTACAATCTTCTTTACTTGGCCATTGTATCTACTTGGAATCTTCTTTTTATGAATTCTGCCACTTATTTTGGGGTCAGGCCAAATTCTCACTCTCTCTTTCTCATATTGAAATGTGAATCTGAGAGCATACAACCTCTGAGCATGTTTCTTCATAGCTTCTATGGATGAAGACTTAGGAAACTCTTTATCAATCATCCTTAACAGCTGCTCATCATGTTGTCTGTGTTGTTCTTCTTCTTCAACTTTGACTTTTACCATTTGCCTTTGGATGTCAGGTGTGATTGTTGTTGGTTGACTTCTGGGCTCAAGCATCTTTATATTAAGAACAGCAGAGATTGGCAGACTATCATCCTCATCATCTTCTTCTTCTTCCATCCTCAACACCCTTCTTTTCCTCTTGGGTGCATCATTGGTAGTGGTTTGAGTAGGCTTCTTAGGTAAAGGAGTTGGTTTTGAGGGTTGTGAAGTTGGTTGTTTTGGTGTAGGAGATTGTGCAGGCTGCTCTAGCATCTTGGTTATGAGTGAACCTTTGATAACTTTGCCATATCAGACCTTTTCCCAGCACCAGCTTCATCAAGCTTTGATGAACAGATTCTGGTGGTTATCTCCAAAATACTGTCTCTGGACCATGACTTCACTTCAATGATTGATCTTCCCAAATGCTTTGATATGAATCTTGTCATAGCTTCCAGCCTTTCCCTTTCTTTCTTACTCCAACTTGCCCATCTATGTTCAATCTCTTGAATCTCTAGCCTTCTGATTTCAGAGTCAAGTTTGGCTGTGTCAAAACCTTGTCTGAAGAGTTGATCAATGATCTTATCCATAGATCTGCTATGTTGCTCATATTCTTTGATCAGGTCTTCTAACTTTTTCTCATCTTCAGTCTGTTCAGCAATCTTCTTTCTCTTGTATGTGATCATCTCCTTTTCTTTCTTCTTTTTTCTTCTTCCTCTTCAACTCTCTTTCTTTTGTCTACTTTCACTGACTTAGACTCACCCTTTTTGGTTGCATTGGGTTCGGGGGTTTGAATGTCAGAAAGTCTCTTAGAAACAGCACCATCAACTAAGGTTTGAAGATTTGAGGAAAGCCTCTCATCAATGGCTTGATGCACAATGTTAGTGATGATGGAAGTGATGAGAGGTAAGGAGGATTGAAAGGCAACAACCATTTGCTCAGAGGGGTTCTGTCCCTGAGAAATGGTGCCTGAATCAGAGGCTGATGGCATAGTTGTTGGGAGTGGCTCAGTGTTTAGGAGAGCTTCAGAAGAAACTGCCATCTGTGGGTGAATTTGGGCAGATGGACTTGATTCTTGTGACATTTTGGCAAGAAGTTCTTGTAGTCTGCATACCTCAGTCTAAAGAATGGTGTTGTGGGCTAGAACATCAAAGAAAAAGCCCAGGTCATCATCATTCTTTACTGAATCATCTAACCTCCTGATTAAATCAGGATCAACATGTGCTGAGTGTAGATTAGTATTCACATGTGCCCCTATTTCTTGGGACTGGGGACTTCCTGCCTCAAGATTATGTCCTCATTAGCAGTTGCCTCTGGTAAGGTCTTAAAGATGATACCACCTTCATCCTGTTCATGTGCTGAAACAGGAGAAGAGGTAGCCTCACCAGATGTTCGAATCTCCTCCTCTACACAGGGAGCTTGAACTCTGTAATCCCTGTGCTGTGGGTTATCAGCCACATTATAATCCTCTCCCTCAACAGTTGAGGTTTTCCTAGTGGTAATAGGTTTCTGGGGAGGGTTAGAGGAATGTAGTTGAGTCAGCACTTGTGCAATAACCATAGTTGGGCTTGTAAGGGTGGCTTCAGTGGGAGATAAGTGTGAAGAGGATTGCACCTGGGGTGAATGGTGCTCTTCAATAGAAATCTTCTCAAGTGAGAGAGATTCCAGTAATGTGGTGCAACTGAATCATGCGTCTAAGTCAATCGTGCGACTGAGTTGTGCGACTAGGCATGTCGTGCGACTGAGTCGTGCGACTGTGTGTTTGTGTGCGATTGAGTCAGGTGACCGACTGAATGTATGCGATTGTGCGTGTTTCGCACGACTGGAGTCCAGTCGCACGAATGAAGGTTCAATCGCACGAAAGTAGCTAATTCGCACGATTGAGGGTTGATTCGTGCGCATGGAGGTTGGGTCGTGCGAATGTGTGTGTTGTGTGGTGCGACTGAGTCCAATCGCACGAATGAAGGTTCAATCGCACGAAAGTAGCTAATTCGCACCCTTGAAGGTTGATTCGTACGAATGGAATGTGGGCCGAGCGTCTACTCCTGTTGTGTGACTGATGATGAGTGTGAATTTCCCTTGAACGTCTGATGATGATAAGGCAACATCAGTAAAAGTGTCATTGCTTGACCCCAAAGATTAAAGTCAACACTATCAACATGCACATACTATTTCAATTGAAATAAACCTAACATTTTACAATTACCGAAAACCCATTTGAAACTACAAATACTTAACAAGTGTCATCTTTCATAACAATGAGATCTTTACAAGGATGTCATAAGCAATGACGACTACTCGTAGTACTTGGATCTACATAAGATCTGATATGTGTGTTCGCTTGTGTGTGTGTGCCACCCACGACCGAACCAATACAACCCGAACCGACCAAACATTACTATACGCTTTATACATGTCATTAATGCTTGACAATAACTGTCAATAGGTGTTTGACCGATCATTGCATTCAACTGTTGGAAATCTCGATCCTTCATACTTACCACATAACATGTGAGTTTCGTGGCCCCTTTTTATGCTTATACTATTTTACAAACATTTACAAACATGGGGGAAAAGTATGCTCGCCCGTTTTCTATGCTGTACAACATACATACAATTTTCATACAAGGAATCAACGTGATACTGTGTTGCAAGTACTTATCTGATACATGCTTGGGTCTGCTGTGTGGTTCTATCTTTGCAACTATTTAATTCCAGTGTGCGAACCGACGGTTAGGTATTGGTAGTACTACTGGGTTGACACCCCCACCCTCGTGTTGGTATACTAGTTAGTACCAACAATAGCCAGGTACGGGCCTTGGGTGAATATATGCCGACAATTTCTTTGTGTACGTCGCTAGGTTGGTTGCAAAGCTCATGTCATGTGATTTTACTTTTGTATATAACTGTATTCATGGTATTCCATATCATTTACTTTATACAGCATCACTTACACTTTTATTACTTAAACCTGCGAGCTCACCAACAAATTTGTTGACCATTTTGAGCATAATTTTTCAGGTGATCATGCTAGCTGAGGTTCTAGGTGTGCTGCCTTAGTGGAGACCCTAGGATGCATTTTTCGGGCTAAACTTGTCATTTTGAAAACAATTGATGTATCTATTTCAAACAACATTATACTTTGTGACTTGTTCCCCGGTTGTGGGAATTGCATACAATGTTATTACCTATGTTTATCTTATATCATGTTTATGCTTATGGCTATGTTGTCGTGAATACTGACTAAACACGACACAAGTCCCCTTATTGTCGGGTGTCATCATGACACGCATGTCATCATTATTAATATTGCATCTCTATCGCTTACCATGTGTTATGACGATTCCCGTCTCGTCGCAACCTCGTGTTTCCGCTCTTAGCGGGGGTGTGACAACATACAACACATAACACATACCATGCGCACAAAAACCGGTTAACTTTACGAAAATACCTGATGGCACGCAGCTACTCACATTGGCATCCCATTCCCTTTCCATCCCATTCTCAGTTTAAGATTATGTTTATTTTGAAATTTACCCATTTCACTTAAACTTTGGCTCTGATACCAACTTGTAAGGCCCCGTTCCCGGGACGCTTACAGCTGGTTCTCATCGCACATAAAACGTATAATTACATTTGTATTTCATAAAATCACAGCGGAAAACTAAAACTATCTTTCATTTCCACGTAAATGCTTTTGCAAGTTAATACAACATTCATTACAAAATAGCTTGTTCGCATTACAATGCAAAAACATTAATCAAAAGAATGCCATCCCAAAAGAGCTGAGTAGCTTCACGGTGTGCCATCCTCAGCAAACATTACCTGCCAACTGGAAAACATATAAAAAGTCAGCGTTGCTGAGTGAGTTCTAGTTTTATTACAAAACATACTTTACTTTCATATAAAACCATTCGTTACTTTTACATGATCACACATCGTATGTACACATAGATAATATCATTATTATCTTCTTCATTCATTCATTCGTTCATTCATACTTCGTTCTTTCATACGTAATCTTTTGTTCCTTTATACGTTCATTCCTTTGAGTCTGTTGCGACAACAGGGTCGCTCACCTCATTAACAATCCCAATGACTTCGCGCTAACCGAGTCTGTTGCAACCATAAAGTTGCTCACCCCAATTGCCAGTTTTTAACGATAGCATGCTTTCCGAGTCTCTTGCAACCATAGGCTTGCTCACCTCATGGCAACTTCACAATAACACATTGTCCGAGTCTGTTGCAACAACTGAGTTGCTCACCTCCTTTCTTTGGCCATCTTAATGATGCCTATGATCCGAGTCTTTTGCAACCACACGTTGCTCACCCCATTGGCAATCTCCATGATTGCCTGTGATCCGAGTCTTTTGCAACCACACGTTGCTCACCCCATTGGTAATCTCCATGATTGCCTGTGATCCGAGTCTTTTGCAACCACACGTTGCTCACCTCATTGTATGCTTTGCAAGCCTTTCCTTCATTCATTCGTCATTCAATAACGCATGCATTCTTACTTTATGTTCCCCTTTCATTATCTTTCACTTTACGTTACATGATACTTCATTTATTAATTGACATGACACATAGGGCCACAAGAAAGATAACATACATCATAATAAGGAACATATCATACACATTCATCATCATCATACAGGGCAACATCATGCATGCATAACAAGCCCTAATCATGCAACATCATCATCATCATCATGCCCAACATGCTTTCTAAGGCCTCGAGCGTCATCTTACAAACTCTATGGGAACCTTTACGTCAAAACTTACATCTGCACTTCCCCCGAAAGTCAGAAGTCAATCTACACCTTCCTCGGGTACAACAGCCCTATTCGGGCGTATGGACACCCTTCAGTCGCGTGGCCTCCATGCGAGTGAACACTATGCGAATGGACTCATGCGGATGAACACCTATGCAAATGAACATCCAGTCGTGCGAATGGACAATGCGGATGGACCTCATGCGAATGGGATTAATGCGAATGAGCACTTATGCGACTGGACCTTCAGTCGCATGACCTCCATGCGACTGGCCTTTCAATCGTGCGAATGGACCTTCAATCGTGCGAATGGACATTCAATCGTGCGAATGGACATTCAATCGTGCGAATGGACCCCAATCGCACCCTAATCGGCCGTATGGCCTCCATTCAGCCTCCAGTTGGTCGCCTAGCCCTAACTGATGCAGAATGCAGTTCATCCCGACTGCAGCCGAGGGTTTTCGGCCTCCAAACTCATCCAAACCCATTTTAAGCCTAAATCGACCATCCTAAAACTTAGGGATGCATACCATAACACCATACAAGCACACACACGCCCGGAAACATACACGAAACGCATCACACACATCACACCCAAATCGGTCAAACACATACACATACAAAAACGGGTTTTTATGCTTTCTAGCCCCAAAATCGTTTGAAAACAAGTAAAAGTAGGGTTGTAGAATTCACATAAATGAGCACAACGACAAGAGCTTCGATTTGGCTTGCTTCACGACAATTTTGGCGACCCGAACCAACTCGAACCAACTTTTCCTCTTTTTCTCTTCTTTCTCTCTTCTTCTCTTTATGAAGCTAAAATGTGGGGTGTGTGGGGAGAGTGGGCTGCCCTTTCCCTACTAATATCACCACATTTCCCAACTTTTCTTCGTTGGCGAGTTTGGTCCCTCGACTTTTGGACTTTATTTTCTTTTCTTTCTTCACCGGCTTCAAAATAATAAATATTCGGGTGTTACACTGATCTCACTAATGTACTATCATTTCTCACATGTTGCAAAACATAATCCTTTCAAAAAAATCTATTTTTGTATTTTTGATATATATTTTTGTATTTGATTTTTCTATGAAAAAAATAAAATCACACACACAAAAAAAAAATATAAACAGGCAATTAACAATGAGAGTATCACTTATTATGATCTTTTGATTTAGGGTGATCACATATCATTTATAAGACCAATTGATTCTACTAAATACTCAAACCGTCCTGGTAGGAAGGCTTTAGTAAATAGATCTGCCAATTGTTTTTCTGTTGCAATTTGAATCAATATGATTAATCCTTTTTCAGAGTTATCTCTAAGAAAATGATATCGAATTTCGATATGTTTTTTTGAGTGTTGAACAGGATTAGCTGTTATGAACATAGCAGCTGTGTTATCAATGTAAATTAGTGTTTTAAGAAAATTGAATCCATAATCCAGTAATTGATTTTGAAACCAAAGGATTTGAGAACATCCTGCTAATGCAGCAATGTACTCAGCTTCTGCAGTTGAAACAGAGACATTTGTTTGTTTCTTACATCGCCATGAGACTAATCTAGGACCAAGAAATTGACACCCACCCGAAGTAGATTTCTATCTTGACAGCATCCACCATAATCACTATCTGTATATCCATATAGTTCAAAGTTTCCCTCGTAAGGATACAAAAGCCCTAAGGCTAGTTTACCTTTGAGATACCTGAATATCCTTTTGACAGCAATTAAGTGAGATTCTTTCGGGTCTAATTGATACCTGGCACACACACAAACAGCATACATAATGTCTGGTCTAGATGTAGTAAGATGCATCAAAGATCCAATCATTGATCTGTATAAAGTTTGGTCAATAGATTTTTCTTTTGGATCAGGTTCAATCTTGTTGTTAACATCTGCTGGAGTTCGTATGGACTGACAGTCTTGCAACTTAAATTTCTTAAGAGCTTGTCAACAAACTTTTCTTGATTGATGAAGATTCCATCTGTAGTTTGCTTGACTTGAAGTCCAAGAAAGAAGTTAATCTCTCCCATAGAACTCATTTGGAATCGAGATTTCATGATTTCTTCAAATTCATTGCACAATTTTGGACAGGTAGAACCAAATATGATGTCATCAACATACACTTGTACACATAAAAGATCATTATTATCCTTCTTTATGAATAAAGTTGGATCAATTTTCCCTCGTGTGTATCCATGTTGGATTAAGTGTTGTGATAACATCTCATACCAAATTCTAGGGGCTTGATGAAGTCCATATAAAGCTTTACTCAGTTTATATACTCGATCTGGAAATTGTGCATCCTCAAAACCTGGAGGTTGCTTCACAAACACATCGTCAGTGATTGGACCATATAGAAATGCACCCTTACATCCATTTGATACACCTTAAATTTCATGAATGAAGCATAAGCCAGAAAAACTAAAATTTATTCAAGTCTTGTAATGGGTGCAAACACTTCATCATAATCTATACCTTCTTCCTGTGTGTATCCTTGTGCAACAAGTCTCGCTTTGTTCCTTATTACAACACCACGATCATCAGTCTTATTTCTAAATAACCATTTCGTGCCAATTGCATTTTCTCCTTCAGGTAGATCCACCAAATTCCACACTTCTTGTTTGCAGAATTGAATTAATTCTTCTTGCATGGCTTCTATCCAACCATTGTCCATTAATGCTTCGGTAAAATTTTTAGGAACAATTTGAGAAAGAAAACAAGAGTAGAAGCATACGTTTGCTTGTTCTGATTTACTCCTTGTTGTTCTCTCATTCAATGAACCAATAATCTGAGAAATTGGATGATTCTTGTGAATGCGAGATGTAGTAATCTCATCACTTTGAACACTAACATCCAGATTTGTTTGATTCAAGTTGGAAAAATCATGTATCAATGTAGAAGAATGTGGATTAAAGTTTGGAACTTGAGTAGGTGAATTGACGAAGTAATCAAAGTTACCTATATCAACTACATCACCTGAAATGGATGATGTTCCAGACTCAGGTATCACAAACTCATTACCATCATCAGGAATATTTTGTGATTCTTCCTGATTAATTGACTCTGAAAGATCTGAAACTGTAGTTTCATGGTTTTGTATTATTGAATCCTTGACAAATGACAAAAATGGGTAGTCTGAGCTTGAATCATCTGGGTCATCAGAATCTGAATCTTCACTGAAAGATCCAAGATCTCCTCTTGAGGTCGTCTTATCTATAGACTTAAGACAATTTGGTTGATCAAACAAATTAGATTGAAAAGAGTTTGATAATGAATCTAAGTCAAATAACCATGCAGGACCATTTGAAACTGATCGAAAAGAATTTTCCAGAAATTGAACGTTGAATGTTTGAAGAATTACATTTGTCCTAGAGTTGTAGACTCGATAGGCTTTTGAAACCGATGAATATCCAACAAAAATCCATTATCAGATTTTGCTTCAAATTTTCCTAATTGATCACTTGAATTAAGAATCATAATAGGATAACCAAATGATTTTAAAAAGTTTATGTTCGGTTTTCTGCCTAACCATTAACTCATATGGGGTTTTTATTTTATCTTCGACGATTAAGATTCGATTCTGAATGAAACACGCAGTAGATATTGCTTCATCCCAAAAAGTGATAGGGATTTTTGCATCAGCTAACATAGAACGAGCAGCTTCAATCAGTGTTCCATTCTTCCTTTCAGCAACTCCATTTTGTTGAGGAGTTCTGGGAGCACTAAACTGATGAGCTATCCCTTTCTGTGCATAGAACATTTCAATGTTAGCATTTTTGAATTCCGTTCTATTATCACTTCTTATTATTTTAACTTTGTTTTCTAATTGATTTTCAACTTTAATGATAAATTCTTTTAGTAATTCAACTGTTTCAGATTTGGCATAAAGAAAGAAAACCCATGAAAATCTTGTATAGTCATCAATGATAACTAAACATATGATTTTCGTCCAATACTCTTGACGTTTGTTGGTCCAAAAAGGTCCATATGTAACATCTGGAGAGATTTGGATGTTGAGTTTATTGGCTTGGACTTATAAGACGCTCTGTGTTGCTTTCCCTTCAAACATGTTGAGCAGTGATTATTTGTTGCAAACTTCTTAGATGGAAGTCCAATTACATGATTTCCTGCTACAAGCTTATTCATGTTCTTGAAGTTTGAATGACCGAGACGTCTATGCCATAGCTGGCTTTCATCATTGGTGCCTTTGCAATTAGGCATGTTGTTTTAGTTGAAGGATCAACTTGAGACATATCCAATTTGTATACATCTCTGTCACTCTCAGCTGTAACAATTACCCAATCTTTGCTTATCTTGAAACCTGGCTTCAAAAACATAGCATAATGAATTATCAAACTAAACAGAATAAGATTTGTCACATATTTGAGATACGCTTAAAAGATTAAAGTTCAACTGTGAACAAAAGTTGATTTTATCAAAGCTTATTATCCCATTGGATACTGTTCCTACTCGGTTATTTTTCCTCCAGCATCACCACCAAAGGCGACGTGAGTTCCATCTTTTGACTTAAAGTCTTGTAACAAGGCAGTATTGCCTGTCATGTGCCGACTACACCCACTATCCACATACCATGTATTGATTGGTCTTTTTGGGCGTACCTGCACTACAAGAAAGTTAAGTTGAAATATCTACCCAGGCGAAATGGTCTTGGGCTTTCCAAATTTATCAACAATTGTAAATTGTTTATAATGGAGATTTTTCAAATCAGGTTTATTTTTGATGAATTTACCAATTTTATTCTGAAAATTATTTGATTTATTTTTGTGAACATTCATACCATTTGATTGATTATCTTTTGAAATGTATTGATGACTAACAATTTTATTATTCATCCTTACAGGTCTTGGTATTAAGTGTTCTTGCATGTTATGTTTTGAGCTCACATAACTGTTCTTAAGAAAAGATCTCAAACCTACATTAGGTTGATTAATGTCTCTTTGAAATCCATTAGATTGATTTTCAAATACTGTGGATTAGCAAATCCTTTGCTCATGTTTGGTTTTACAAAGTTTCTAGTGGGAGATCTATTTCTAAAGTAACAATTTGCAGTGTTGTGAGTCTTTTCATCACAATAAGTACAATATTTGTTATAATAGCAATCTGTTGTTGAATGATTTCTCATGTCACATATGTGACAGTACTTGTTGAAGTAGCACTCAGCAGTATTGTGATTTTTCATATCACAAATTTCACAGTACTTTTGTGGAGTTAAAAACAACTTTTTGTTAACTTTTGACAATGACATAATGTTTGATTTTGGTGTCATATAGTTAAACTGATGTCTTTCATTTTTCTCAGTTTGATTTTGTGTCAGATTATTGTTTATTTGTTTAACATGAACTTCCTTCTTGAATGTATTAGAAACAAACCTTTTTGTTACAGCGGAAGTCTTTGAATCTGAACTAGATTTCAGATCAGAGTTTGATTTGTTCATAATATTTGCTTTATTATTTGGAAGAGAATTCATATTTAACATACATGCTGACACAAATTTAATTGGTTTTAGTTTTGATGTTTGATTTGTTGCTCTAATCAAATTTTATGAACTTTTGTTTTGTTCAGATGTTGCTTTTGCAGATTTCTTTCTTATTCTTTGATTCTTTGATTTAGAAGAACTTGGTTTATGTTCAGATTGAACATCATGAGAAGAAGATTCTTTTTCTGATTGTAATTGTTTCATATTGATGGTGTTTGAATCTTCTGATGTTCCTATCTGTTGTTTATCCTTGTTTTGAACTCTGACTTCTTCTATTACGTTATGAATTTAATCAGAAGATATATTTTGTTTTGGTTGTTTTGGTTCATATGATTTTATTTTGATTGGATGACCATTTTTGATTTTTTCTTTATCTTTTTCAACAAACACTTGAACATTTTCTTTTTCTTCTTTTGCATTCTTGTTTTTGATCTGGAAGACTTTAAGCTTTGCTTTATTTTCAGGTGAATGATCATGAGTATTGAAGTTCTTTGGTAGTGTGTTTGTGATAGATTCAGGCATAGGTTCATGAGTGAAACCTAATCCTGCCTTTTGTTTATCTTTTCTTTCACTGATTAGTTTTTCTACTATCATTTTTGAACTCTTTACTTTTTCCAGATCAACTTGAGTAGTAGCATGTGCTATTTTCTCTTGTTTAAGATTCTTAGTCATCTCTTCTAATTGTTTTGTAACAATTTCTAAATCTTTGAGTGTTTTGTTCCATGAATTTTAAAGAGAGATAATCTTTTGATCTGTAGTTTTATGATCAGATTTAAGTTGGTTATGCATAGATTCCTCTTGTTTTAGCTTTTCACTGATTGTGAATGAATAGTTTCTGTAGTGTTCAATATGTTCGAAACATGATTTGGTGCAAAGCTTTTCTCTTACTTTTGATGGTATTTCAGGAAATTTTGGAACTGTGGTTTCAGATGTTGAATTAGAAGAGTTAACCTTTGGTTGATGAATCATTAGAGCTACTTCCTCTGCATCCTCTTTAGGATCAGACTTGTCACTCCAATCATAATTATCTTCCTCTTCATCACTTTCCACTTTTGGGTCATTGTTTTCTGACCAATCTTCATTTTGAATTTCTGCAATAAACGATAAACTTGATGTTAATTCATTTGTAAATTGATCTGCATATGCACTCCAATCATATCCATCTTTTATGCTGACTACTAGTGCTTTCTTTGTTTCATGAGATGATTTGGTTTCATCTTTAAGTTCTGGCATAGGAAGACTTTGATAAGGCTTTTGAAAAGTCTTCTGAGCTTGTTGAAACCTTTGATTATTTGAGCTTGTTTGAGCACTTCCTCCATTATTCCTTGGAGCTTTGCATTCTCTTGAGAAGTGTCCATAACTGTTGCAGTTGAAACATCTAGCTTTTGACTTGTCAAATCCAACAGTCTTGTTTGCACTAGGCTTGTATTTCTTGTTGACATAAGAATGTTTTTGAGTCCTCTAGGCAATCATCACCATCTGCCAGTTCAGGTCCATCTCTTCAACATCTTCAGGATCCATCTCAAATAAATCCTGCAAAACAAAATCTAGTTGAGTTAAATGGCTACCTTGATATGCTTGAAAGCTTGCCCTAAAAGCAGTAAATGCAGTTTTGGACTCTTCATCCTCTAATAGGATGTTTATCACATCTTTAACTTTGCTAGATTTAGTAGAGTTAGACGATGAAGAAGTCTCTGTCCGAATATTTGATGATTGGGACTGTGGTTTAGGAGGAGATTGAGAATGAGACTGAGTTGTATATGCAGGTGCACTGGTAAATGATGAGTCAGTGAAAAATCCTGCTCCAACAAACAGATCTCCTTCTTCTTTAGGACTTTTCTCATTCTTTGCCATGAATGCATTTTCTATGGTGGTTGCAGGAGAAGCAACAAACTGATATTGAGACATTGATGCTGCTCTATCATTATTCCTTGAGCTTTCATCAATCTCCACTAATTCTATTTTTGCAATAAGAAGATCTAGATCCATTGGAAACTTCTCATTATGCTTTAGTAGAGTTACATTTTGTTTCCATGATGATGGTAAAGCATTGAGTAGTCTGAGATTTAAATCTTCAAGATCAGGTTGATACCAGCTGTTGACATCTCAGTTATAAGTTGAACAAATCTGTTCATCATTTGATTTATTGTCTCTCCAGACAAAAGTTGAAACAATTCTAATTGTCTTTTCATCTTTAGTTTCTTTAGATTTTGAATCTCCTTCCTCCTTCACAAATGATTTTCAATACTTTATATAGTGTATATCCAGTTTGATATGCATCAAGCCTTGTAAGAACTTCCAAAGGCAGTCCTTTACACATCAATGAATAGGCTTTAATATCATTCTTAACTTTTTTCAGATCATCTCCTTGAAGATCATCTTCTGGATAAGGTTCTAGAGAATCTTTAGTATACACAAATCCTTTGTCTGGTCCATCAGTTGTTATAGGAACATATGGTCCTTTTTCTATAGATTTCCAGAGATCAGTGTCAATGGAATTAAAGTGTTGTTTTAGTCTAAGAGACCAATTTTTAAAATTAGCTCTATTTTTAAGTTTTGGAACTCTATTTTCAGAATCTTCTGATTTCACCATTTTTTTATATTTTTGTTGTTTTAGTATATTTTGAATTTTTTTAAAAAATTGAAAAAGTTTTCAAAGAATTTTCTTTTAAAAAAAATTCTAAGTATCAAGGTTAAAACGTCTGAACAGTATTCAAACGCCTCAACAGTATTCAAACGCCTCAACAGTTGATGCGTCTAAGTTGAGAAACGTCTAAGGGAATGCCTTAGAAACTTTTTCAAAACGTCTAAAATTGATACGTCTGAACAGTTGTAAAACGTTTGAACAGTTGTGATGCGTCTACACAGTGTTGATGCGTCTACACAGTGTTGATGTGTCTACATAGTGTTGATGTGTCTACACAGTGTTAATGCGCCTACACAGTTGTCAAATGTCTAAAAAGTTCAAATACTTCTCAACAATGATACGTCTGGACTCTCGAACAGTGATCAAACGTCTGAACTGAAAACGTCTACACAGTGTTGGTGTGACTAAACAGTAGTCAAACGCCTAACACTTGGACAATTTTTCAGCAAACTTCAACCCTAATGCGTCACATTCATCATGTTCATATGAAAATAACAGACTCAAATCTTCTGAATTCTTCAAATGTTGATAAAATCAATTGAAACTTTTCAATTAAGCGAGTTTTATGCCGATAAACATTCTTCTTAATATCAATTTCTTCGATTTCAACAACAAATTCCTCAATTTTGAGAATTTCAGTTCGAAACTTCAAACCTTTTTCGAACAACAAATTCAACAAATTGGCTTGAATTTGATGAATATATCTGCTAATTGTGATTCAAAACATGTTTCTGATGATGAAACACGACTGAAATTCACAAATTTTCAATTGAATTGTATCTCAATCACAGATTCAGTGAGATTTTTTAGGTTTTCAAGTTCGATGAACTTAAAAGAAAATCAATCACTAACAACTTACCAACAGCTCTGATACCATTTGATAGGATCAAATGAATAAATCTGTGATGATTTGTAACACAATTCAATGAAGTTCACGCAAAGTAATCAAATCAAAACAAGATATCAACAAAATTCAAGTTTTCATTAATATCAAGCTAAGACAATGACAAGTATGAAAGCAGATTCGAATATCTTGTGTATTCGTTACTATCTACAGCAAATCTAAGCTATTTATACTGAAAACAAAAAGTAAAGGAACTAACAAATTACACAAATAGTCCCTACTATTACAAACTATCAAAAGACAAATAAAGACAACATGTTAATCTTTCTTAGAGCACTTAACAGCTAGTGTTTCTTTGAGATGCTTATGATTCTCTAAAATGACCTCTACCTTTGCCTTTTCATCAGTGATTTGAAATTTTAATTTGTAAATCTCATCATCTTTTTCCTTTAAGATAGACTCGAGCTCAGCTTTTCTTTTGGAAATCACTTTCTCTAAGTCAAGATTTTGATTTATTAAAGCTACATTTGCTTCTCTAATTGAGACAAAAGCAGCTATGCATGACTCAGAACACAACTTGGCCTTAGCCTCAGAAAATACCTATGGTACCTGTGATGATGATGCATTTGAGCATGAACCATCAGTAGATTCCAGGGCCATAAGAGCAAGATTTCTAAAAGGATTTTCACAACCATGTTGACCAGCACCAGAAAACACTTGTTCAAATAACCAGAAAGATCATCTGGTAAACTACTCCAGTCAACAACTCCAGTGTGTGAAAAAGCTTTGATGTGATTAAGATTAAGATTGTTGATTTGATTGAGATGATTGAGCTCAGGTAGGGCATGTGGTTGTTGAGCTATGGGTACAGGAACCTGATTGGACTGAGGCATGTAAAAACAAGGATAAGGATATGGCATTTGACCTTGAGGGACAAAATATGCAGGAGATGATTGAATTTGTGAGTGATGACCAGAACTGGTAGAGTGTTGCCCTTTGTTTTGTGAGCTATTGCATGGAAAGGTCACAAAGGGTGCAGAAGATTATATCCAGATGATCTACACTCTCTTGCAAAATGTCCAAGTCTATGGCACTTGTGACACCTCAACTTGCTCTTGTCAAAACCAACTTTGGTTTTTCCAGAGAGACCAGGAAATTTTCTACCTGTCCTTTTCTAAAAATTTTGAGATCTGATATTGATTAATGCCATTTGGCTCAAAATATCCATCTCTTCTAGATCATCATCAGCTATTCCTTTCAAATCATCCATCAAAAAGCACAAATTATCACTACTACACCCTGAATTACTATCAACACCAACAAAAGTAGGATCTCCACTGTTTGAAGAGAAATCTATATACTCATCATAAGAACCTTCTGATGTAGCATATTCTGACTCATGACCGACCATAGCAGTATTCCCTAGTACAAAATCATCAGTGAGCTTCCCAGATGAAGCCAGTTTCCTTTTCTGTTCTATCTCTCTTTCAAATGTTAACAGTTTCCCATAAAGTTGGGTGAGAGATAGATTGTCCAGATTTGCACTGGAGCATAGAACAATAGTATATGTGTCCCATCTATCAGGCAGGGATTTGAGGAATCTGTTGTTCATCTGACTGTTTGTATATTCATGTTTAACCATTTTCAGCTCAGATATCAAACAGGAAAATGCTCAAACTGTTAAGTTAGTGACTCACCCTTTCTATGAGAGAATGTCTCATATTTCTGGGCAAGGATCTCTCTATTGTTTCCCAAGACCTCATCAGTTCCTCCAAATTGTTCTTTCAGAGCAACCCAGAAGTCACGAGTAGTTTTATGATGCATAAGTCCATAATAGATTTCATTAGGCAGTGCCATGGCCAGAATTCCATAGGCTTTAGCATCAATTTCAAACAATTTCAGATCTTCATGTGAGTATTGCTCTTTCTTCTTCGGAACCATCTCATTGGATTCCGGATTACTCACCATAGGCTTATATGGTCCATGAACCACAGATTTCCAACAACCTGAACTGTTGACAGATAGATGATGGAGCATTCGGCGTTGCCATATGTTATACTCACTCCTAACAAGCATCGAAGGCTTTGTTGAGGAGCCAGTATTGTGAGGATCATTGATTGATGTAGCCATTTTCACCAATTCAAACAAGTTCAATGAGATTTTAACAGATCTAGCTCAAAAACTCAACAACAAAGTTTGAAACAAATGAATCTCAAATTAATTCACCAGAAGCAACAGAAAATCAAACTCTATAACCAATTCTTGCAAATTTGCTAATTCGATCAAACTTAGATATCCAAAGAGCAGTTTCAATGATCAATTGTTAAATCGGTCAATGATTAACCTGCTCTGATACCATTTGAAAGGATCGGGATCTAGTTTGATCAATTAGATTAAGATTTGTAGCGGAATAGCACAAGAATTAGACGAAATTTAACAAGAATAATATGGATATTCAATCAAACAATGACGGTTATTGAGATTAGATATCATTTTTTGAGAGACTGTGCTGAAAAGGTTTAATCAAATTGATTCTAGTACCAACAGAAAATCAATTAGCTGATTTGTATACCAAGGCATTTGAACCTAGTAGGTTTGAATTTCTGGTTTAGTCAATTGGCATTGATAACCTTGAGTAAAAACTATGAAAAACATCCAAAAAATTTAAATATCCGAAAAAACCACAAAAAGAAATCAAGTTTTATGAAGAAAAGAATTCTTGGGAAATGATATAATTACATTCGTTATATCATTCACTGTGCTTAATTTCAAAAGGTAAAAGACTGAAATGACTTACTAGATATGTTGGTAGGCTCAACTTGGAAGAAAAGATACATGTAGTGATGAATTAAGACATATTCAATTATGAAACACTCATCACAAAGTACAGGTATGTATTGGCTTATCTGAATGCATGTGTGTGTAGTAGCCTAAACACACCAGGTAATGATACTTTATGAATATTTTTCACCACATCATGTTTCATCTTTGTTTTGCTAAGAAAAGACCTGATGAAACTTGCACATAGTGTAGATGTCATGATCCAAAAGATTCCCAATGTGGAACACATCCAAAAATTGGATGAATCAACAAAGTAATACATTCCAAGTGAAAGAACAAAAGAATCCTATCATGGATCACCTTCCAATATGAAGTGAAAAGAATCCCAATGTGGATCAACATGAAAAAGGATCAAATTAAAAGAATCCCAATGAGGATCAGTAAAAATGAGATTTCATGACTTAAGTAACCTGGTAAGAAAAGCTGTGAAAAAGTTCTACCATGCATTGTATAAGGACGGTTGATCATTCCATGCTTATGTGTGTGAGGTACACATTGAATTATAAATCAACCAAAACATGATAAAAGTCATTTGCATCAAATTATCAACCAGGTATGAGTTAAGAGGACAAACATACCTTCAATCTTCAAGTTCATAATCATGTTGAAAGGATCTGGATCTAGTTTGATCAATTAGATTAAGATTTGCAGCGGAATAGCACAAGAATTAGACAAAATTAAGCAAGAATATATGGATATTCAATCAAACAGTGATGGTTATAGATAGAGAAAGTTTTCTACAAAGAGAATGTTTTCATTCACGCACACGCTTCGGTTCCAAGGAAATTAGGTCAACATTCCTTTTATAAAGGAATGTCGTCAGCTGGCGTCACTTGATAGTGACAGCTAACTGATTTATACAAACAACTGAAAGTAAACTAAACTACTAAAGATGTCCACAACAACCGAGGACACCTTCACAAAAAAACTAGTACAAGCTATCATTACAACTACTGAAGTTATAACATCTGAAGTGTAAGAACTTCAGATGTTCTACATAATATAAAACTACTTATTACAAACTACTGAAAAGTAAACCATCACAACTACTGAAGAGAACTACTTCAGCTGTTGTGATAACTTCTAAGAACTTGGTCTTCAGACTTTGTCTTTAGCAGTTGTCTTAAGACTTTGTCTTCAGTAGTTGTCTTCAGACTTTATCTTCAACTGTTGTCTTCAGACTTTGTCTTCAGCTGTTGTCTTCAGACTTTGTCTTCAGCTATTGTCTTCAGACTTTGTCTTCAGACTTTGTTTTCAGACTTTGTCTTCAGCTGTTGTAGACCACTTCAGATGTTTTGATGTTTGTGGGACTTAAAGGTTTTTCTGATCTGGCTCATTGGTTCTTTTGGTCCAACAAACTCCCCCTGAACCAATGCAGCCGAAACCTTTAAGATTATTGAAGTCCCACTTATTGGCGAAATATTTTCTGGATCAGCTCAGAAATCTTCAAATTAAGCTCAGGCCAGGGAAGAGGTTTTATAAGTTTGATTGGCAAAGGATGAATGGGAACTCTATCTTGGGGAATTGGACACAGAGCTGTTATCCCATCCATGAGACCTACTTCCCAATGATGAGTCTGTAAGACTCTCTGATATAGGCCTCAAGGAATACAACTTGTTCTTCCATTGTGAGCTCTTCAGCCTCACTTTCAAAGAAGAACTCAGGCCCATAGTACTCTGATAAGTACTTAACATTCTTTCCATTCTTTAGCTCCATAGTAGTTATTCTCTGTATGCAAACTCATCAGGATGAGTGCCTTCAAGTAACAACTGGAGCTCATTTCTTCTTATTTCTTCAAGCTTCTTGTAGATCAACCCCCTCTACCATTTTTTTTCTAGTAAAGTTTATGGAGTCATCTTAGACTTCTAAGCTCTCTTGAAGTCATCAAGGATTTCCCAGGGTGACACTACAATGGCCAGCATTATCACAGCATCTACAATCTTCTTTACTTGGCCATTGGATCTACTTGGAATCTTCTTTTTATGAATTCTGCCACTTATTTTGGGGTCAGGCCAAATTCTCACTCTCTCTTTCTCATATTGAAATGTGAATCTGAGAGCATACAACCTCTGAGCATGTTTCTTCATAGCTTCTATGATGAAGACTTAGGACTCTTTATTAATCATCCTTAACAGCTGCTCATCATGTTGTCTGTGTTGTTCTTCTTCTTCAACTTTGACTTTTACCATTTGCCTTTGGATGTCGGTGTGAGTTGTTGTTGACTTCTGGGCTCAAGCATCTTTATATTAAGAACAGCAGAGATTGGCAGACTATCATCCTCATCATCTCTTCTTCTTCCATCCTCAACACCCTTCTTTTCCTCTTGGGTGCATCATTGGTAGTGGTTTGAGTAGGCTTCTTAGGTAAAGGAGTTGTTTTGAGGGTTGTGAAGTTGGTTGTTTTGGTGTAGGAGATTGTGCAGGCTGCTCTAGCATCTTGGTTATGAGTGAACCTTTGATAACTTTGCCATATCAGACCTTTTCCCAGCACCAGCTTTATCAAGCTTTGATGAACAGATTCTGGTGGTTATCTCCAAAATACTGTCTCTGGACCATGACTTCACTTCAATGATTGATCTTCCCAAATGCTTTGATATGAATCTTGTCATAGCTTCCAGCCTTTCCCTTCTTTCTTACTCCAACTTGCCCATCTATGTTCAATCTCTTGAATCTCTAGCCTTCTGATTTCAGAGTCAAGTTTGCTGTGTCAAAACCTTGTCTGAAGAGTTGATCAATGATCTTATCCATAGATCTGCTATGTTGCTCATATTCTTTGATCAGGTCTTCTAACTTTTTCTCATCTTCAGTCTGTTCAGCAATCTTCTTTCTTTGTATGTGATCATCTCCTTTTCTTCCTTCTTTTTTTTTCTTCTTCCTCTTTAACTCTCTTTCTTTTGTCTACTTTCACTGACTTAGACTCACCCTTTTGGTTGCATTGGGTTCGGGGGTTTGAATGTCAAAAGTCTCTTAGAAACAGCACCATCAACTAAGGTTTGGATTTGAGGAAAGCCTCTCATCAATGGCTTGATGCACAATGTTAGTGATGATGGAAGTGATGAGAGGTAAGGAGGATTGAAAGGCAACAACCATTTGCTCAGAGGGGTTCTGTCCCTGAGAAATGGTGCCTGAATCAGAGGCTGATGGCATAGTTGTTGGGAGTGGCTCATGTTTAGGAGAGCTTCAGAAGAAACTGCCATCTGTGGGTGAATTTGGGCAGATGGACTTGATTCTTGTGACATTTTGGCAAGAAGTTCTTGTAGTCTGCATACCTCAGTCTAAAGAATGGTGTTGTGGGCTAGAACATCAAAGAAAAAGCCCAGTCATCATCAGTCTTTACTGAATCATCTAACCTCCTGATTAAATCAGGATCAACATGTGCTGAGTGTAGATTAGTATTCACATGTGCCCCTATTTCTTGGGACTGGGGACTTCCTGCCTCAAGATTATGTCCTCATTAGCAGTTGCCTCTGGTAAGGTCTTAAAGATGATACCACCTTCATCCTGTTCATGTGCTGAAACAGGAGAAGAGGTAGCCTCACCAGATGTTCGAATCTCCTCCTCTACACAGGGAGCTTGAACTCTGTAATCCCTGTGCCGTGGGTTATCAGCCATTATTAATCCTCTCCCTCAACAGTTGAGGTTTTCCTAGTGGTAATAGGTTTCTGGGGAGGGTTAGAGGAATGTAGTTGAGTCAGCACCTTGTGCAATAACCATAGTTCGGCTTGTAGGGGTGGCTTCAGTGGGAGATAAGTGTGAAGAGGATTGCACCTGGGGTGAATGGTGCTCTTCAATAGAAATATTCTCAAGTGAGAGAGATTCCAGTAATGTGGTTTCCTTATTTTTGGTTGCATCAGGATCCTGTTGAGAGGATACCTGAGTGGTTTCAGCTGGTAGAGTCATGGAAACTACAAGGGGATTACTACCCGTAGTGTCATCCTGCATTTGTGTTGCAGGGGCATCATCAGGGGACTCAACTCCCTGAGTAGCCTTTTTGGTTTGTTTGGATTATGGTTTGGAGGGGACTTTGGATCTGGAGGATGAGGCTGTGTTTGCTTCTGCTTGGGTTTTAGTAGTTTGGCAGCCTCTTTGAGTTGTGGGTCAGTTGTGCCTGGAGTATACCTCAGCTAAAACTACCACAGCAGGGAATCCAAGGCCAACAGGCCATCAGATTTAATTGATTTATGATTATGGCCATAAGAAACCATGGATACAATATCCATCTGTTAGCCACAGGTTCATTGCCAGATCTTTTAATTCCAAATATATAATTTCAGAAAAATTAAGCTTTTGCGTTCAAGGATAGAATACAATACCTGCTGCCACCTGGATGACATTTGATCCCATGAAGAGGATTTAGGAGCAAGGCAGACATTGATCATATGAAAAGATTGGCGTTCAACATCATGGAAGTGCTTCTTCAGAATGGTTTAGCACTTAGGTCGCCCTCATATCCATGGTTGATGAATGATAGATCAGTGGTGCCCTTCGGGTATTTGGTGACAAAGGTGGCATCATTCAGATCTAGGGTTTGGTGAATGACAGCAGGTGCTACCACCTTCTTCTGGTTTACAAAAGACTGGAAGTGATCACGACATCACTCTCACCAGTATGGACAGTGACATTTGTCCAGAATTGGCGAAGGGTATCGGGATAGATGTTTAGATTCAGAAGAAAAGAAGTTTGATACGGGGAATCAACCATCAGATCAATGGCAGCATCAGACTTAGTCCAAAAGGCCGATTTTGTGAAGCAGGCAACACAGTTGTGTCGTGCTTTGATTTGCATGGTCTCCATTAATGGAAGATGAATGTTCGGAAAACGACTTATGAAAAGTTTGAAGTTAGGGTTAGGTATTTATAGGTTATGAAACGGCTGAAAAAAAAGCAACTAAAAGTTTTGGTGTTAGTCATCAGTTGTTAGAAAACGACTGAAGACATGGTTTTAACTTTCGGATGTTGTAAACAACTGAAGACTTGTTTTTGGCTTCAGTTGTTTTGAAATGAAACAACAGTTGTTTGAAACAATTGAAGAGTAAAATTTGCTCATCAGTTGTTGTCATCAATTCACAGATCTCAATTATTTCATTTGACCTTAACACTTACTTAGTAGATTATCTGATTTTCAGATGTTTCATTGGTGATCAGTACTTATCTGTTAGAATAGACATCAATGGTGGTAACCACATCAGTACTTTTCAACAAATAAAGTACTTCAGTACTTTTAAGTAATTTAGTCTTTAGTAGTTATGAAAACTACTGAAGATAAAATAACTTATCAGTTTTTTTTTGACAGCTGTATACTAATGCTCATTAGTACTTGTGAACTGAGATCATCAGTAGTTGTCAAACCATTCAAGCTGCTGCATACCAAGCCTTAGCACTAGATTTTGGAAAGTTGCACTGTCCAAAGGCTTAGTAAATATATCTGCAAGCTCATTAGCACTAGGAACAAACTTTGGATCAATTAGACCTTTTTCATAACAATCCCTGATAAAATGATGTCTGATCTCAATATGTTTGGTCCTAAAATGTTGGACAGGATTCTTAACAATACAAAGAGCTAAGCACTGTCCATCAATAAAGGAGTCTTAGTCTCTGTAATGTCATAATCCAGTAATTGATTCTGAAGCCAGAGTATTTGAGATGTACAACTTGCAGTAGCAATGTACTCTGCTTCAGCAGTGGATGTAGCAACTGAAGTTTGTTTCTTACTCTGCCAAGAAACTAAACAATTGCCTAGAAATTGGCATCCACCAAAGGTTGATTTTCTGCTTAATTTGCATAGTCACTATCAGAGAAAGCAACTAATTTGCAAGAGTGCCCAGTGGAATACCAAAGTCCTAGAGATTGAGTTCCTTGCAAGTATCTAAAGATCCTTTTGACTGCAATCATATGGGATACTTTAGGTGCAGCCTGAAATCTAGCACAGACACAAGTTGCAAACATAATGTCTGGTCTAGAAGCTGTAAGGTACATCAAGGAACCAATCATACATCTGTAAAGAGTTTCATCAACTGCTTTACCTTTCTCGTCAACATCCAGTTGTGTGGTGCTGCACATGGGAGTAGAACAGGGCTTACAATTTTGTAAATCAAACTTTTTCAATAGATCCTTTGTATATTTTGACTGATGAATGAAAGTTCCATCAGCCATTTGTTTGATTTGCAAACCCAGAAAGAACTATAATCTCCCATGGCACTCATTTCAAACTTTTGTTGCATCAACTTAGTAAAGGCATCACAGAATTGTGGATCAGAGGATGCAAAAATAATATCATCTACATAAATTTGAACAAGGAGCTTATGCATGCCTACTTTCTTAATGAACAAAGTTTTATCTATGGAGCCTCTAGTGAAATTGTTTTGAAGAAGAAAGTTAGACAGTGTTTCATACCAGGCTCTGGGAGCTTGTTTTAACTCATAAAGTGCCTTATCAAGCTTATACACCCAATCTGGATGTTTATGATCTTCAAAACCTGGTGATTGACACACATAAACTTCTTTTTTTATTTTACCATATAAGAATGCACTTTTGACATCCATTTGAAAAACATTAAGATTATGGAAAGCATCATAAGCTAAGAACAATCTGATTGCCTCCAGGGGCAAAGGTTTCATCATAATCAATACCTTCTTCTTGTGAAAATCCCTGTACAACCAGTCTGGCCTTGTTCTTGACAATTTGACCTTTTTCATCGGTTTTATTCCTAAACACCCATTTAGTGCCTATTGCACACTTACCTTGGGGTAGAGGAACCAGTTCCCACACTTGCTGCTTTTGAAACTGAAGAAGCTCAAGTTGCATGGCTTCAACCCATCCATTGTCTCTTAATGCAATATGATAGTTCTTTGGCTCTTGCTGACTGATGAAGAGAGCATAAAAGCAGAAATTGGACAATTGACTTCTAGTTGAAACACCAGCATTGATGTCACCAATGATCTGAGACATGGGATGATTTTTCAGTTGTTGGTACTCAATAAGATTGGTGCAAATGTTTGTAGGTGATTCAGTAGCAATAAAGACTCTTGAAACCTAGAATGAGATGGCAATTCAAATAAAGTAGAGGAATCAGAGATCTCATCAGCATTTGTTGTGGATAGAACTGCTAAAGCTACAGGAACATCAAGGTTAGTAGACTCAGGCAGGTGATCACTAAACCTTGCATTTGTATCACCAGATGAATGACTAGTTGCAGGAGATGATAGATTCACAGAATCTACAATAGCTGGAGGCTGATAAGGAACATATTGCAGTATGTCCAAATCAAATAACTCCACAGGGTTTTGTGGGATTTTCTCCTTTGGAGATTCATTAAACTTTACATGCAAGGTTTCTTCAACTATCTTTGTTTTGCAATTAAAAACTCTGTATGCCTTGCAAGTAGATGAATACCCAACAAAGTACCCTGCATCCACCTTTGATTCAAACTTCTGAAGTGGATCCTTTGTGTTAAGAATATAACAGGGACACACAAATGCTCTAAAGAAGGAAATCAGAGGAGCCAAATGATGTAGCACTTCATATGGAGTCTTCATCAACCTCTGATTTACTAACACTCTATTTTGCACATAGCAAGCTATGTTGACAGCTTCAGCCCAAAAGGTTAGTAGCAAACCAGAATCAGCCAACATTGACCTTGCGGCTTCAATAAGGGTCCTGTTCTTTCTTTCACCACTCCATTTTGTTCAGGAGTTCTTGGAATGCTATACTGCCTCTTGATTCCCTTAGAGAAATAGAATTCATCAAGTGTGTGGTTTCTAATTATGTGCCATTATCACTCCTCACACACTTGACAGAAAGGGAGTACTGCTTTTCCACATGCAACACAAATTAGATGATGATTTGACTAGCCTCATCTTTTGAATGTAAGAAGAAGGTCCATACAAATCTGGAATAATGATCCACAATTACCAGACAGTATTTTTTCTTTGCCATGCTCATCACTCTTATTGGACCAAAAAGATCCATATGCAGTAATTGCAAGCAGGCAGTGGACTTTGATTCTTCTATTGGAGGGAATGATACTTTGTGTTGCTTTCCTTTTAAACAAGCAGAGCAGTTGTCATCACATTTGAACTCCTTTAATGGCAGACCTCTCACTAAACCATGATGGATAAGCTATTTCATGTTTTTAAGATTCACATGACCAAGCCTTCTGTGCCATAGTTCAAATTCCTGAGGAGAGGCCTTGGAGAACAGACATGGATGGCCTTTTAGATCAATTTTCTTGATAAGTCTAAGGCATATACTCTTCAATCCTGTTGTCCTTCAAGAGAGTATATTCATCCAATATCTTGTCAATCTTTCTCAAAACATTAGAAGACAGAATCCGATAGTTTGACTGGTGAAAAGTGCAACATGCCCTTTATCACACATTTGACTGACACTCAACAAGTTGTACTTGAGATTCTCTACATGGTTAACATCATCAAATCTTATCTCACCATTTGACACAAAGCCTTTTCCGATGATGTAACCCTTAGCATCATTACCAAAAGATACAAATCCCTTCATTCCTTGAGAGTAGTCATAAAGAAGATAACCGCTCCCTGTCATATGCATAGATCATCCACTGTCCACATACCAGATGCTTCTATGGCATGCTGAAGAACCCTGCATTTGTCACAACAAACTAGTTAGCTTTTGAGACCCAAACCATTTTGGTTTTGGGTCTGTTCTCATCAACAGATTTTATACTAACTGATTTGTCATGATTAACAGCCTTTGAAGGTGGAGATGGTGCTGAAAAGGATTCCTTTGATTTTGGCTTAGTTTTCCTTTTTAGTGGTTTAATCACAGGTACATCTATTTGGTTAACTCTCCCCAATAGATGTTGAACCATCATAACAAGTTGTGTCTGATTGGTTGTTAAAGCCTTCAGTTCAACAGACACATCAGTACTTGTTTTTTATTGGTTCCTGTGACTCACCATGTCCTCCTTTTTGAAAGACACAGACTTAGTCTGGTGTTTTGATATTCCATGAGGAATATTTTCAGCTGTGTTACGATAAACCCTTTCTTCTTTTTAGATTTTTGTAAGAACTTTGGGTTATCAGTTTGAGATGTTTGTGGCACAAACTTGGTTTCAAATTCATCTTTCATTTTATTAATTTTCTTTTTAATGATTTTATCTTTGTTGAATTTTGAACCCTTTCTGTACCAACATTCATCAGTGAGATGATTGAATAGACCACATATTTCACATGGCTTTTTCTTCATCTTCTGTTGTTCAACTGCCGAAGAAGATGAAACTACTGAAGGAGTGTTCTTCAGTACTTTCTTCGTCTTAGTACTTATGTTAAATACTGAAGGATTTGTAACAACTGAAGACTTGTTCTTCAGAAGTTTTCTATCAGTACTTTCGGATTTCATGATAGACTCTTCAGCAGTTGTCAAACCATGTTTGTTTTCATTTGGTTTGAAATGTTCTTCAGGTGTTGTTACTTGCTCTTCAGTACTTTGAATACTTTGTGATACAACACCTGAAGTGCTCAGCTTTTCTTTGATCATGTGTTTATCAGCAGTGAGACCATTAGCAGATTGATTAGCTGAGGTACTATTGCGGACTTCATCCTCTGATTTTGCATTATCACTTGAGGATGAGGCACATGATGATGTGGTTTGGGAATTGCTTTCACCTTGAGATTTTACTTCTGTCTTGGGAGTAAAATCTCTAGGAGGTACAGTGTGATTATACCCAATCCCAAACTTCACATTTGAAGCTGTTTGCTTACTGAGAAGCATTTCAAACCCCTTACCGGATGTTACCCAGTGTTCACACTCTACTTGAGTAGCTGCAAGTGATAGGATCAAATGAATAAATCTGTGATGATTTGTAACACAATTCAATGAAATTCACACAAAGTAATCAATCAAAACAAGATATCAACAAAATTCAAGTTTTCATTATATCAAGCTAAAACAATTACAAGTATGAAAGCAGATTCGAATATCTTGTGTATTCGTTACTATCTACCTGCAAATCTAAGCTATTTATACTGAAAACAAAAAGTAAAGGAACTAACAAATTACATAAATAGTCCTATACTATTACAAACTATCAAAAGACAAATAAGACAACATGTTAATCTTTCTTAGAGCCTTAACAATACTCCCCCTAAGATTGACATGGTCTTTAGTCTTCAAACTCTTCAAGCTTTGACTGCTAACTTTATCTTTAATTTTATCTTTAGTCTTGACTTCATCATTCAAAATAATCTTCTGTTTCTTCTTTGACTTTGAACATCGGCTTCTGTTTGTACATATCTAATTCTTTCAAAGCTTTTGATATAGCAGACTTGAATTTACTTGCAAGAATGCCATGTTCTAGTTTAGCTTCATTTGTTTTATTCTCCATCTTGTCCATTCTCTCCAATGTATCTTTTGAAAGACATGAAATATCAATGTTAGCATATACTCAATAGGCTTGTTACTTTCCTTTGAGTACACTTCTAATACCCCTTTCCTTGATATTCTCATGAATTCAATATCTTTAATATCTTTCTTGACAATGTTGGCATACGCAAGAGCTTTTCTCAAAGATATTCTTTCCATGGTAGCATTCATCACATTGATAATAGAAATGAAATATTTCTTGTTTTGCTCAGCCACTTCAGGAGATACTTTCTCAAATTTTTGTACTGACAAAAATGAAATATAACTTGGATGTAGCAGTTTTAGTTCAAAAACTCCAAATAAAGTAATCATGTCCTCATCCCATCTTTCTAGATTTCGGACTAACTTCAGCTCAAATGTCTCAGTGTTATAAAACCATCTGAGAATTGGCTTTGAGTTTTGATTACCTTCAATCACTTTCAGTCCAGGAGTTGTAACTTTTTCAAAATATTTATCACAAAATTCTATCAAAGAATGTTCTTCTTCTGATTGGACTCCCTTAAGCTTCTTGTTTTTCTTCAGAGTAACAAAATACTCTTTGTCCTCTTGATCACATCTATGTTAAGAAATTACTTGATCTATCCAATCCTCTCTTAATAATTCTACAAACATCTTCCCACGCTTGGAATCAGTAGGATTGATCTGAGGTAATCTATTCAGCTCTTTTAAATCTTGCACATGAAGTTTTATGATACTGGAGTAAAAATGATAAACATCACATACAACATTTACTCTCTTTATCAAACAGGCATCAAACACTTTATCATACTTCCATGCAATGATCTTTACTTGGTTGGTAAAATCTGGAGCAATCATAGCATTTAATAGTTCAGCAACTGATTGTCCTTTTTGCAATATATTTCTTACCAAGTCTCCGGTTGTTCTTGAACTATCAAAGATGCCTTGTTCAGTGATGCTTTATAAGTTTGTCTTTCTGGATCAGCAAACATTTCCATCAATTCTTTTCTATGAGCATGAGCATCATCAAATCTTGACATTTGTTTTATCTCCTGAGGCTTTAACATTCTAGTTCTTTTGTTATTTCAAGATACTGAGGGTTATCTGTATCAAGCACTATCATCTTCTTCATTTGTTTCTCAGTTTCTTGAAAGCTTCTGACAAGATTTCTCAGAGATACAGATTGTAATCTCTTTAGCTTCCTCCAAGGGTAATTTTTAGCTTGCAACCACGATCTAAGAGCGGGAATACTCATATCATCTGGATCAGGATGGTGCAGCTCAGAACTAGATAGTTCTTCTACATTTATTACTTCTTTTGTTCTTATCCATTCACCATGCTCAACCACTATCTCATTTGGATCTATTGAAGCAACTGACTCTGCATAGATACATTTCTCGTATTCATCATTAATTTGAGAAAGTCAGTCCCTCTAAATATACTCGATTGTATTTCATGTTCACAAGATAATTATATTTTTCTTCAAAATCTTTGTACTTCATTTGTTCTTGTATATGTTCTTGTGAAGAGAAATGTGACAAAATTCAGCTTCATCAATATCTTCATTATCAAGAACTTCATCATATCAATCATCATTTATATTTCTTCATATCATCTAAACATCAATCTGTTCTTGAACATTTGCTCTTCAACCAATTCTTCAGTTCTTTGAAGCTTAGAAAAGATTCAGTTTTGTTTAGGACCTGGTATTTACCAAATACCTAGAGATTACATGTAACTAGATCAATAGTGTGGAATCCTATTTGATTGGCGATCCAATCAGTGAGAACACACGAAGAATCAATCAAGAATTGAAACTACGTTAGAAATCGATTGGGAACCGATCTAATGTGTTCTATGAACTTGGAGAACGAATTGGGAGGTTTCTGGATGGCTAGGGTACGTCTGGAATCGTAATTGATCGAGAGCCTCCTGTTTTTCACGACTTGATTGTATTATAGGTTGGTTTATCCAATCGTGCGACTGAACATTAGTATGGTTCAGTCTGCGATTGAGCCATGCGGTTGATGAAAGATTTGATCTGCCCAAGATACATATAAAATTGATGTGGCTAGTGTGATATGATCAAGTCGGGTCATACCCAATAACAAGCCAAACAAACACCGACAAATATTTAATTGTTGATTAGATCAAACAAATAATATATATATTTAAACACCAATTTAGAAACCGGGTTTCTGAATCATTGCTATTGTGAATGAACAAAATTATATGTATATTTTGATCATTGAAATAAGTTATTTTATTACTTAAATTGGTTAAGTAATAATAAGCAAAAGTGTATTGATTTTATAAAAGATAAATGGGTTATACTTTTATAAAACAAGAATGGAAAATTTTTTTTTTAATTAGAGATGAAGAAAAGGGTGCCTTATACGGCCACCCTTGGTCTTGGAACTCTCTTTTGTTGGTTTTAAGAACATGCAATGAATGGTCTTTTCCACTCTTCCATTCACACACTTTTCACTACACACACTTAGCAAGAATTCTCTCCCAAAGCTCTCTCTCTATTTTCGGAACTTAGAGGCAGAATTGTAGAGATTTTTCAGCCTTCAAAACTTGTTTTCTTGGCTGAAAATTCGACTTTGAAGAGATCATTCACAGTGGGTGTTGCAATCCTAGCAAGGAAGGGTGTTATACAAGCTGGGGTACACCTCTTGAGGATTTCTTGCTTGAAGTTTCAGCCTCAAATCTCATCATCCTCATCTTCTCATTTTCGGGTTTAGGAAGCTACAAAGGTTGTAGTTCCTTGATTATTTGTTTTTTACTTTTGTATGCATTATGTATAAAGATCCATGGCTTGGGGTTTTTTATAAAATGGGTTTTATAATCAGATCTTAATATGTTTCAAAATTATTCCGCTGCGTTTTCATATAAATCATGTTGTATGAAGCTTTGATAAACATGTTAAAACCCCTTCAATGGCATCAAGAGCCACTTATACATATGCATACATGTATTACCTTTGCTTTCTTTTGGACTGCCCAAACCGTGGGTTTAAAGGGCTTTTTTGGTGCCCCCCTTTGATGTTTTAAAGATGCTATATTATGCATATTAGGATCTTTAAGACTCTGTTTATTAGATTATTGTTTGCTTGGACTAAACCCTTTTGTTCTTGTTTATGTTGGCCAAAAACATGGGTTTTAAGGGGCTGCCAAAAAATCGACTTCTTATGTATGTTTGGATATATTGTTGTTGTTTATGCATAACAAAGCCTAGACCCCTTGGATTGTATGATTGATTGTCATGTTGTATTCATTTGGGCATGTAATAATTAATTTTGTTTCAAGTCTAGTCTTGTAATTTATTTATTCACATGGTTTGTAATAAATAGATTAGGAGTTTATCTTTACTAGTAAAATGTATTAGGATACATATCTTGTAAGGAAGCTCAAGATCAAGACTTGAAGAAAAGATGGACAAAGAGGATGCTTGAAGTTGGTTTCAAGTGGGAGTCCTTTTTGGGTCAACCATGTGTCATGTTCTTACCCTTAGGACAAGACCATTTGACACACTTGTTTTGGCTAAACAAGTGTGCTCAATTTAGTATGCTTTGTTATGCATATTTGGATGTTTTGTTTAATTTTGGTTGAATGCATATGATGATGTTTGTTTTGAATATTTGGATGTGATTAAAAAACCATCAACTAAAACAAACTATAAACGAGTAATTGGTTCTCAAATCATTAAGCAAAATACAATGGTTTTCAAAAGGAATTAATGGTTTGCAAAATAAAATAGGTTTTATTCATAAGAACCATAGGGTACCATATGGTTGAATGCATACAATCATATGGTACATAGACTTTTCTTAACAAGTATTGTCAAATCGTATATCCCTTTTTGAAAACAAGTTAAACACCATCCTTTTTCACAACACTTAGGTTACTTGCAAACTCTTAGTGGGATAAAGGTCACCTAACCACTTTGAGGGAACTTGTAATTTGAGGTGAGAATACCATGTTTGTGGATAAGGTCACCTAACCACTTATATAGTAAACTCACACGTGTGTGTAAGTAGGACGACTTGATTATAAAAATATTGAATGGATCACCTAAAATATGTTTTATAAAAGGTGTTGATGGGATAAACATGCCGTGATAAACATATGATGTTTAAACGATCCCATACCATTAGAAGTTGCAATAGGTTGTAATTGTCATTTATGACTACCTTGTTTTATTTGAATAATGGGATAAAGGTCACCTAACCAATATTTAAATATAACGTTGGATTCTAAAATTTTTTTTAGGTCTATGAGACATAAAGGGTATTAATAAATGAATATAATTATCAACGATTACTAAAATAGACTTTGTAACATCTTGTAGATGGCCGACAACAACAACGCTAATAATGATGTACCAAACCAAAACAACCAATCCCTAAGGGCGATTCTTCAAAGGGATCGTCTAACACCTAACAATTTCATGGATTGGTACCGCAACTTGAGAATTGTTCTCAAGCAAGAAAAGCGGGCCTATATCCTTGATGATCCCATCCCCGATGAACCTAACGAGGAGGATGTGGAAGCCTATAATGATTGGGTTAAATATGTGGAGGACTCCATCCAGGTCTCTTGTCTAATGTTGGCAAGTATGACACCCGAACTCCAAAAGGAGTATGAGCTCCATGGAGCCTATGACATGATCACTCAGCTGCGGGAAACGTTCCAGCAACAAGCTAGAGTGGAGCGCTTCGAAACGGTTCGAGCGCTTCATGCATGTCGGATGGAGGAATCCCAATCAGTTTCATCTTATGTTCTTAAGATGAAAAGCCACATCGACCGCCTTCAAAGGCTGAACTCCCGTCTCAAAGGAGTTGGCCACGGATTTGATCCTTAATGGCCTAACTAAAAGGTTTGAGGCATTCGTCATGAATTACAACATGAACGGATGGGACAAGAGCATAAATGAACTTCATTCGATGCTCAAATCAGCTGAGGCGGGAATGGGTAAAAGGTTTTACCCGTTCTCACCATTAATGAAGGTGGAGAAAGAGAAGGTCTCTACCCCCTCCCAGGCAACTATTGCCAAAGGAAAGGGGGCACGTTTGGGAAAGGGGAAGATGGTTGTTAGGGCGGAACCTCCAAAACCCAAGGAGAAGAAGCAAAAGGTTGCTGTGAACGACCCATGTTTCAAATGTGGTGAGATAGGGCATTGGATGAGAAATTGTCCAGTCTATCTCAAAGAGTTGAGAGAAAAGAGGGATGCGGGGCAAACCTCAGGTATAATATACATGATACATATAGAATTAAATGTTATTTCTTCTAACACATGGGTATTAGATACCGGATGTGGAACTCACATTTGCAATTTGTTGCAGGGGTTCAAAAGAAATGAGCATTATGAGAAAGGGGAAATAAGTCTCTTCATGGGCAATGGTGCAAAGGTTCATGTGGAAGCCCAAGGAGACTACATTTTGAAACTTCCAAATGGTTTGGAAGTTATTTTATGTAATGTATTTATGCTCCTAGTTTGACTAGGAACATAATTTCTGTTTCCCGTTTAAGACATATGATTATGATTTCAAGTTTGTTGACAATGATATTCATGTTTCTTTAAATCATGTATTTTATTTTAAAGCTATACCTTGTAATGGTATTTATGAATTGGTTCATGAAAACGCAACATATGATAGCTCAATATACCAAGCACCACCAAAAAACTTAAATTGGATTTCAGTGATACCTACCTTTGGCATTGTCGTCTTGGTCATATAAACAAGAAACGCATACAAACACTTCAAAAGAATGGTCTTTTAAAAACAAATGAATGTGATTCATTTGATGTATGTGAATCTTGTTTACAAGGAAAAATGACTAAGGCACCCTTTAGTGGAACTAACGAAAGGGCAAAAGATTTATAGGTATCATACATTCGGATGTATGTGGTCCTTTTAAGCCAATGACTAGGAATGGAAAGATACTTCATTACCTTTACCGACGATTATAGTCGCTATGGGTACGTGTATTTATTAAGACACAAAGATGAAGCTTTTGAAATGTTCAAAATCTTCAAGAATGAAGTAGAAAATCAACTCAACAAATCAATTAAAGTTCTCCGCACCGATAGGGGTGGTGAATATCTAAGTGATATTTTTCAAGATCATATTAGGAGTTGTGGGATTGTCTCACAACTCACTCCACCTGAACACCACAACATAATGGTGTGTCTGAGAGGAGGAATCGAACCTTATTGGATATGGTTCGATCTATGATGGCTAGAAGCACATTGCCTCTATCATTTTGGGGTTTCGCTTTGCTCTCCGCGGCTCGTATTCTGAATATGGCCCCAACCAAGAAGGTGGAAAGGACACCTTTTGAGATATGGCATGGAAGAGTTCCATCCCTATCATACTTAAGGGTTGGGGTTGTGAGGCTTATGTTAAGACTCCACCCCAAACAAATTAGAAGTCCGATCCACCAAGTGTATCTTTGTTGGATATCCTAGAGATTCTATGGGATATTATTTCTATGATCCACTGGAACAAAAGGTGTTTGTTTCCAGAAAGGGTGATTCTTAGAAGCCAAGTTCCTTAAGAAGGAGCTAGCAGTAGAACAGTGGATCTTAAGGAGGAACAAGAACCACAGCCTAATACACGTTTGGTTGAAACTAGCACTCACATAATAAGGATGTTGAGGATGATCAAGCGGTTGATCAATACACACAAAACGTTCGCAGAAGTGGTAGAACAAGTAATCCACCTGAAAGATATGGATTTTTTATGGAAGGATGCTACGTGGTTGACTCCGATGAACCAACCACATATCATGATGCAGTGTCCAATTTGGATTGTGACAAATGGCTTGAGGCCATGAACGTTGAGATGCAATCCATGTATGACAATCAAGTTTGGGAATTGTTGTACCACCTCCTAATTCCAAAGTAGTTGGAAGTAAGTGGGTTTTCAAGAAGAAAACCGATATGCATGGAAACTTGGATACTTACAAAGCTAGACTTGTAGCAAAGGGTTTCACTCAAACTCAAGGGGTTGATTTTGATGAAACCTTCTCACCTGTTGCAATGCTTAAGTCTATAAGGATATTGTTTGCCATAGCAGCTCATTATGATTATGAGATTTGGCAAATGGATGTCAAAACCGCTTTCCTAAATGGATATCTTGAGGAAGATGTCTATATGGTTCAGCCTGAAGGTTTTGTTGATCCAAAACATCCTAACAAAGTATGCAAGTTAAAGAAATCAATCTATGGATTGAAACAAGCATCAAGAAGTTGGAATCACCGTTTTGATGATGAAGTAAAGAAATTTGGCTTCATCAAAAACGCTGATGAGGCTTGTGTGTATAAAAGGGCTAGTGGGAGCACAATAACCTTCCTAGTATTGTATGTTGATGACATACTACTATTTGGAAATGACATTCCAACCATGGAAGGTGTAAAAACCTGGCTTGGAAGTTGTTTTTCCATCAAGGATCTTGGTGAAGCCGCCTATATTCTGGAATAAAGATCTATAGGGATAGATCAAGGCGGCTGATTGGTTTGAATCAAAGTGCATACATTGACAAAATCTTGAAAAGGTTCAAGATGGAAAACTCTAAGAAAGGTACTGTACCTATTCAAAGAGGGACAATATTGAGTACAACTCAATGTCCAAGCTCCAAGGAGGAGCAAAATAGGATGAAGGCAATCCCATATGCATCTGCTATTGGATCCATCATGTATGCAATGATATGCACTAGACCGGACGTGTCATGCGCTTTAAGCATGACAAGTAGATACCAGCAAAATCCTGGTGATAGTCATTGGATGGCTGTCAAGAACATTCTGAAATACCTAAGGAGGACTAAGGACATGTTCTTGATCTACGGGTCTGGTGAAGAGGAACTAGTTGTAAAAGGTTACACGGATGCGAGTTTCCAAACCGATCGAGATGATTCACGATCTCAATCAGGGTACATCTTTATTCTGAATGGGGGAGCTGTTTCTTGGAAAAGCTCAAAGCAAGAAGTCGTAGCGTTGTCCACTACAGAGTCAGAATATGTCGCCGCTTCAATGGCAGCACAGGAAGCTGCATGGCTGAAGAAATTCATAGCCGATCTAGGGGTAGTCCCTTCCATTCAGGATCCCCTAGAGATCTTTTGTGACAACGAAGGTGCGATTGCTCAAATCAAGGAACCTCGTGCTCATCAAAAGACTCGGCACATTGAACGGAGATTCAACTACATAAGGGATGAAGTTGAAAAGGGAAAGATATGTATTCGCAAAGTCCACACTGATAAAAACATTGCGGATCCACTCACAAAACTCCTTGAAAAGGCAAAGCATGAAGGTCATGCTTGTGCCATGGGACTTAGATATTCTAGTGACTGGGTTTAATGTTGTACTTTATTTTTGAATATTGGAACTTATGTTATTTGACTTAATTACATGGTTATAATATTCATTGTTCTTCTACTTTAGCATGTTTAAATCCGTGAATAAATAAGTTATTCTAACGTTCGTAGTCGATCATACTTGTGGGAACAATTATGAATGTAAGACTATAATGAACTTGGATTGGTTGATATTCATAAGGTATGAATATAGAGCAAGAGGTTGCTAGCAAGGTTCATTGATATCTATGGGATATAGATATTGGACTGACCCGCACTCAATTATTTCTGCATGGAATCTTTTTGATTAGTCATAAGAAATATTGAGTAAAGGCGAATATCATAGTATCCTCAGACCTGAGATACATATTGGGTCTTGATATTCACCGAATATTGTATTTTGACTTAGTTCTTTGCTGTTCTGAAATATTGGCAGTACATAAGGCTGAGTTCAGGTATGATACGATGATTGTGAGAGACGTATGTAGTCAAGATGGATTTCTTCCTTTTATTCGTTGAGAGTTAGATGTCTAAGGCCTATTAAAGTTAAATCATCAGAGAATGACAATTCTGTGTCTCTTGGATTTAACATGACATCTGAACAAAAGGATAAATGATTAGTTCACCTAAAACATATTCAAGTAAGGTACTTGAAAAGGATGATGTTATTGAATGGCACTTAGTCATATACATTAGGGGTAGCAAACCGTTGCTAGGCGTTATTTGCTGCTTGCATCAATCTTCTATGAATCTTGTGCAAGTGGGAGATTGAAAGATTGATCTGCCCAAGATACATATAAAATTGATGTGGCTAGTGTGATATGATCCAAGTCGGGTCATACCCAATAACAAGCCAAACAAACACCGACAAATATTTAATTGTTGATTAGATCAAACAAATAAATATATTATATTTAAACACCAATTTAGAAACCGGGTTTCTGAATCATTGCTATTGTGAATGAACAAAATTATATGTATAATTTTGATCATTGAAATAAGTTTTTTATTACTTAAATTGGTTAAGTAATAATAAGCAAAAGTGTATTGATTTTATAAAAGATAAATGGGTTATACTTTTATAACAAGAATGGAATTTTTTTTTAATTAGAGATGAAGACAAGGGTGCCTTATACGGCCACCCTTGGTCTTGGAACTCTCTTTTGTTGGTTTTAAGAACATGCAATGAATGGTCTTTTCACTCTTCCATTCACACACTTTTCACTACACACACTTAGCAAGAATTCTCTCCCAAAGCTCTCTCTCTATTTTCGGAACTTAGAGGCAGAATTGTAGAGATTTTTCAGCCTTCAAAACTTGTTTTCTTGGCTGAAAATTCGACTTTGAAGAGATCATTCAAGTGGGTGTTGCAATCCTAGCAAGGAAGGGTGTTATACAAGCTTGGGGTACAACCTCTTGAGGATTTCTTGTTTGAAGTTTCAGCCTCAAATCTCATCATCCTCATCTTCTCATTTTCGGGTTTAGGAAGCTACAAAGGTTGTAGTTCCTTGATTATTTGTTGTTTTACTTTTGTATGCATTATGTATAAAGATCCATGGCTTGGGGTTTTTTTATAAAATGGGTTTTATAATCAGATCTTAATATGTTTCAAAATATTATTCCGCTGCGTTTTCATATAAATCATGTTGTATGAAGCTTTGATAAACATGTTAAAACCCCTTCAGTTGATTCATTCGTACGACTGAGTGTTCAGTCATGCGACTGAGCCAATCTTATGTTACAATCGTACGACTGATCCAGTCTCCTGGTTCAGTCGTGCAACTGAGTCAATCGTGTGAAGTTATTCATGCGTATGATTCATTCGCATGAGCCATTTGCATGAGTCTTCATTATTATGTTTGATGTATTATTTAATAAACATTATTGTAATCATTCAAGCAATCACTACCTAATTAACCAATTCAATGTCGATTCATTAATGAAACATTAAACATGTTAACTAACAAACAATCAATATCAGTTCATTAATCATCCAAAGAAGATCTATTACATCACATATCATGATCTAGGGACATACATGTATCACAACTCCCCTTGGACCTAGATCTCTCTAATGTCTTGTTTTCTTCATTACCACCTCATATTCTTGTACTTGTCCTCTTTTGTGACTCCCGCGTGAATATCAAACGTGAAGCAAAGTCTTATGACATTTGGAACTGGAGGGCCTGTACAATATCTTGCGTATCATAGAACTGGCCACTTGTATAGTGTATAGACATCCTTTTCCGACAATTTGGTAAGCCACATTGGGTCGAATACTCTGATTGTATCCATTTGGCCCTCTTTTTTAGAACTATGACTGCTTCTGCTGTTCTCCAATCGTAGTACACCACTTAAATGTGGTGTGAAATCCTTTGTCATTCCCAGTTGGATTCTTGACATTGTGCTGAAGGATTCCACTTCAACATTATCTTTGGTTTTCCAGTAATGGCATCCATCTCAGACCTTCTAATATACCTTGTAGGTTGTTGAGGTCTGAAGTTAATCCACCTGTGTGGTACTCTTTCTTTAGGGCAGCCTCAAACCAACCTGACATCTTTCTCGTGTCAGCATACAACAGCTTCAATTTGGCTAGCTGGTTGAGCTCAAACCTGGTAGAGACTTTAGATCATGTGGAAATCTAAGTACTCTATGCCCTTCTCCCTCTTAACGGCATAAACATTAAGATCATCAAAATATGCCCATGCTATAATCCTGCCTGACACCTTAAGATGTTTCTTGACTATGTAGATCTTGGTGTAGGCATCCTTTTTCGGTGCGGCACGTTGGGCTCTAACTTCTTTAAAACATGCAGCCCATTCAGCCTTACGGATATCAACATCATCCTTTGAGGCTTGGGCCATTCCCTGTCTTCTCTGACTCTTGCTCCATTTTGTCTAACACCTCAATGTATCACCGACAAGGGATTCACCCAGATTGGGAACCACATTGCCCTCATTGTCAGCATACTGAGGATAGTGCTCTGCAGTGACATCTTCTATCTCTATTTCATCAACGCCATTTAGCTCGTCATCACAGGTAGAATTACATGTCGGAGCATCTTTCACTATTTCACCAGGATTGAGCTTGAAAATTTCTGCCAGTTGCTCAATTGATAGATCGTGAATTATTTCCCCTTCTTCAGGGGTATAACTCACTGACCTTCTGACAATCCCTTGCAGATCAAGAACCATTGTGAGTTGAGACTTGACCTGCTGAAGGGGAGCAATATCAAACTCATCTCTTTTGTAATTTGTATCTGTTTGATTTACACATTTCATACTCAAATCATTAGTAATTTATCAAACGAAATGCATTAACTTAATATAAACATTTATACATGGTTTTTCAATACAGAATACAAAAGTAAATAAATACATAAACATCTACTATTTACTTTTATCCTGAATACTCGGCTCATCACATGGAGGTGCAGAAACAGAAGCTGGCAGATCTTGTCTGTTCTTTGATCTTTTCTCTTGCCTAGAGCTGAGACAGATTCAGCTGCTTCTCCTCCGTCAGTGTCATCATCTTCGTGCCATTCTTCAGTTTTCTCTTCGTCAGTTTCACTCTCATCATCATCATCATTGTCTTTATCATCATCATCATTTCTGTCCCCATCCCTTATCTTTAATGGCTCCTCCTTCGATCCTTTCAGCTTTAGTAAAATGGTCTTTTTAGCCTTTTCCAACTCCTCTATTTTCTTCCCTGAGGTGACGCTTTGAGCTTGGAGAAGGGCTATCTCGTTGCTCTGGGCAGTCATCTGTCGGGCCTGCCTTTCTATCACTTGAGCCTGCTCTGCAATTTGGTGAGTTTGTGCAGCAGTCAGGTCAGTAAGCTGGCGGATTTGGGAGGCCTTTTCCTCATCGGCAGCCATCAAACGCATTACCATTCTGTTTAGTGCCGACAACTGTTCTTCTACCGCAACTATAGGTAGAGGTGATCTGTAAGTGAATGAGGGATAGGCTAAGGGCTCGGTTTGGTGGCTAGTTGTGGTGGTGGTGGCTGTGGTGAATATCGGGTCAGGTCGGATGATAGTGGTGGTGAGTGAGGGGTGAATGATGTAGTGGTGGCTGGGATCTGTATTGTGGTGGTCGGTCTGGTGGTGTCTGTGGTTGTGCTGTGGGGGCTTGGTGGCTATGGTGGTTGATGGTGTGTCTGAAGAGGTGGTAGTGGTGGTGGTGGTGGCTGTAGTGGCTGAGGTAGTAGTGATGAAGGTCAAACGACGCTTCTTCTTTGGTTTCTGCCCATGGGTTTGAGCCATCCGTTTTCTCCTCGTTCCCTTCGAGGTGGATGCTCCCCCTCCTACCCTGTCGATTGACCCTGGAGCATAGGTCAGGTCAGTCTCTATCACTCCAGAGTCTCTTGGGTGCTCACCAACCACCCGAAGCCCATGTACTGTGGGAACCACTTTTCTTCCCACTCCTGGTGAGGGCTCCTCATCAGACTCTTCTTCTTCTACTTCTGTCTCATGGACAAAATCATGATGAAACCCAGCTGATTCGGTAACTTCTGCAGCCGGGGCGGATGCTGGAGGCACGACATCAGACGTAGTGCTTCTCTGTGGAACAGGCATATTGTCTCCGGCACCCCACTATCATCATCATCTGAATCATCAGTGGGTAGGACATTGGCTCCACGTCGGAGTCACTATCCTCGTGACGCCATTGGCGTCTCCCCGGTGCCACATAACTTTCATCTGCTAAATGGCCAATCAGCCTCTTTGCCTGGGGCTTCACTTGCTTGCCCCGGTACACCACCATCCTACCCAAAGTAGTGTCATCCATAAGTTCCAAAGTAACTGCATCGTGACTTTCCTTGGAAGCAGAGGCAGCTTCTCATTGAATATCATCTGAAGAAACCTTGGATACATACAAAAACCTTCTTCCCTTTTTTGCTTCAATGTTCTCTACCAATAAGCAAAGATCATATTCAAGAAGCTGAAAGGGTGGTCAGCACCAGAGCCACGAAGGCATTTTGTATCTGATCTGATAGGTCATCGAAACCACCCCTTCTCGAAGCAATGCACTTAGAATCACATGTGCCAGATATTTGTATTGTGGGCACAGGTTGCTCTTATTTAGCACCCCCGAGTTAATGTCCCCCGCATACTTGATTCGGAGGAAACCTCTCACTATCAAAGGATGTAACTTAGTGGGGTGAGTGGAGTCATCCCCAAACTCAAGGATTCTCTGGATGTCATAGCGGTAATGTCGATAGCTTGACCCATAATGGTGCTTCGGATGCTGTATGGCTCACGAGAGCGATCCACTGAGCATTCTCCCAGAATGCCTGTGTAGTGATTTGTAAGGCGTGCACGTGTGTAGATATAGCCTTATGTATCCGTGAGCGTTTGAGGAAGGCTATAATCTCGGAGAACTTGGCCCCATTCCGAGTTGTGTGGTCCAAATGGCACATATGTTGTGCTTTGGATTAAGAGACCATCTGTCAGCCATTTTTTTCCGGAAACACAAAACACATGATCTTAGTACATAATACATCAGAATTCAGTTCTAAGTGTAGTGTTTCACTTCCATTCTGTTTATTCATGCGAATGAATCATGTGACTGGAGTCATTCGTTTGTTCTTAAGTACGACTGAGTTCATTCGGTTGAATGAGACATGCGATTGAGTTCAATCTGCCGACTGAGTCTTCGATTGGTTCAGTCGGCCGATGAACTCATTCGGGTGGGTTCATTCGGCCGAATGACCCAATCGCAAGGTTCAATCGTTCGATTGGAGTTCATTCAAATGACCAGTCGCTTGCCCCACTGTTCGATCGCCTGTGGGTCGAATCTTGACCAATTTAAGTCATTTAACAGTGTTTAATGTGTCCATTACTCGCCTACTTGTCACTAATAACCTATTAAACTTAATTTTAACATTTTGTTTAGTTTACGGAGGTGATTAGGTCATTTCACAGTTCGTTCTTGATTCAATCGAGTGTCTCTTATGTAGGTTCTTTAATCTTCTGATTTTGGTAAGATCAAGAGTAATGTACCTGTAAAATCATCACTCGAATATAAGAAAACTCAACAGCAATGTAAATCAGGATCTGTAGCAATTTTTGGTAGAGTAACGGAGGAGAATGCGATTTGGGTGTGATTTGGTGTGATGAGGAACATGCGATCGACTGAGGCCCTTAAAACTGCCTAAGTTCAATCGGCCGACTGGCCTCATTCGCTCAGTTCATTCGGGCGACTGAGTCTCAGTCGTACAATGGGCCTAGTCAATCGCATTCAGTCGGACGACTGAGTCTCAGTCGGTCGACTTCCTCATTCGTCTCTTTCATTTGCATCTTCAGTTGACCAACTGAGCCTCAGTCGGTCGACTGCTTCATTCTCCCCCTTCTATTCGGTCGAATGGATCATTTCATGTCCATTCGGCCGATTGGGAGCCATTCGCATAGTTGGTCATAACCATGATCCATCGTGCGAATGGGTCACACTTAGTGAGTTTTACAATCATTTTGAACATTTTACTTTTAAGACCCTTTTAACTTTTGACAATAACATTATAAGCTCTTAACCAATTCAGTCACCTCAGACGTGACTCTTTTAAAACACGTTGTCACCTCTGACGTGACTCTTTAAACTTTGAAAAACATGTGGCCATCTCAGACATGACCCTTAGGTGAGTTAATCCATCTGATTTCCTGATGTAGTCCGACAGACACACACCTAAAAGATTAAACTAGAAACTTAAACTAAATACCAATTAAATTTTTTTGGACCTTTTTGTGAGAGATAAAACCTAAGATGGAAATCTACGGGATTGGTTCCGGAATCGAAAGCTTCAACTTAGATTGACAACACCTGGACCAATTCAATTTTGGAATCATACAGGAACATCAAATCATTTGGGACTTGTTATCAAAATCTTTCGATGATCATTCTTGGTGTTCATCCAGAGTCATCAGCAGCTTTAGGGAATCATACTGGAACTCTTAGATTACCACATTGATTTGAACTTTCAAGAATTGCAGCCACAATGATTGTCAATATGTTTGTCCACTTAAATCCATACACAGACTCTTGACTCAACCCGATGACTGTTTTTGGTTTATTTAATTCAACGAACATTTATGGATCCCACACTTATATGGTAATCAACATCCCTCAGGAGCTTTGAGCGGTCTACGGGTATTGTTACAAGAAGAGAGACTATCTTAGATCTTTATAGAGAAACCAGTCCTCAGGTCAGTGCCATCGCACAGCAAAGAGGCGGCAAACAACAATGAATTCTAGAATATCTAGGTTATGCTTATCCTCAGGTCAGTGCCATCGCACAGCAGAGAGGCACACAACCTATCTCCTTGTTAGAGCAACTTTTATTTTGCACCAAATGCACCAACAACATAGGTCATTAGCTTGATAGCATTTTTCTTTCATTTTTTTCGTGCTTTGATCTATTATGGTCATCCGCACACATTTGTGGCGTTACATGCTCATTACCCCTTATTGGAATATTATTGATTGTGGTTAACCAGTGATAAGATGGAAGCCCACAGTCAGTTGAACACTTAGTTTGATCTTGAGATCACCAGTCCGGTCTAATCATCAATTGTGTTGAATCTACCAACATATCAATTGTGGTCTAGCAACCTCTAGGTCTACTCTCATTGTGTACCTTAGGAGTTACCAGTTTTCTATCATCTTCCCTTTATATTGCTTAGACTACACAGACTTATACTTTGATTTTTTTCATCTTTTCTAAATTAGGATTTTAAAGTCCCTCTTGACTTGTTCCTGTGTACTATCATATTCCAAAGGGTTTGAATCGGTATCACAGATACGATATACCTGTATCAGCTTTCCACTCCTTCTCCCTCGGTCCCTTTTTCTTTTTTTTAATGTTACTGCGACTTATTCTCCCCCTAAAATACTAAAATCAAACCTGGTTAATTATTTTAGGATTTTAATAAACAACAGAATAACACGAGTTTAATTTTAACAGACTAAAATAAACAAATAAAATAAATAAAAAGAAAAGTTAAATAAAACATCGGACTACACATGATCATCATCAGGAATAACATCACTTCTCTTTTTAACGTCGTTGACCTCTAGCAGATATGAAAAACGTGGTTTATCAAAGGCTTTAGTATAGAGGTCAGCGCATTGAAAATCAGTATTAATTTTACCACATCAATTAAGTTCTTTTCGAAACAATCTCGTATGAAGTGATATTTAATACCGATAGTTTGGTCTTAGGATGTTGGACCGGATTTTTAGTTACTGCAATTGCAGCAGAGTTATCTACAAAAATAGGAGTAGTGGAGTAGAATGGAACGTTAAACCGTAATCCCGCATTTGCTGTTGAATCCAGATGATTTGTGAACAGCAACTTGCAGCAGCAACATATTCAGCTTCACAGGCTGACAATGCAACCGATGTCTGCTTCTACACTGCCAGGTAATTAATTTTCCCAAAGAATTGACACCCTGCTGATGTAGACTTGTAGTTCATCTTGCAGCCTCCGTAGTCCGAGCACTATACGCCGTGAGCTCAAAATCCTCATCATGAGGATACCACAACCCAAGTGTGGGTGTACCCTTTAGATAGCAAAAAATCCTTTTGACCCCGATCAGATGATTGACTTAGGTTTAGCCTAATATCTAGAACATAAACATGTCGCATACATGATATCAGGTCTAGAGGCGTGAGATACATGAGGGATCCAATCATTCCTCGGTACATCGTGGCATCCACAAGATCTCCATTTTCATCAGGTGCAATGTCGTGATTCGTAGCCAGTGGAGTACCGGCAGCAGATGCATTCTCCATGTCAAAGTGATTAGAATGGCTCTTACGTACTTGGTCTGATGTAGAAAGATCCCATTTGGTGTTTGATCCACCTGTAGCCCGAGAAAGAACTTCATCTCCCCCATAGCACTCATCTCAAACTCTTTCTGCATAAAGCTTCAAATTCTTTGCATAACTCTTTGTTCTTTGAACCGAAATTTGTCATCAACATAGATTTGTACGAGTAGTAGGTCGCCATTTTTCTTTAATGAACAGCGTGCAGTCAATGACTCCCCTGCGAAAACGTGTTTCACAAGATAAGTCGAGAGTTTCTTATACCAAGCTCTTGGAGCTTGATGAAGCCCGTATAAAGCCTTGTCGAGCTTGTAGACTCTATCCCGATGATAGGATCTTCAAATCCCTGGTGTTGACAACATAAACTGTTTCTCTAATTTCCCCATGAAGAAATGCACTCTTCACATCTATTGATAGACTTTAATCTTCATGTACGATGCATAGGCAAGGAAGATACGAATGGCTTCCATCCTTGCCACGGGTGCAAATACTCATTGTAATCAATTCCCTCGACTTGGCGAAATCCCTGAACAACCAGTCGAGCCTTGTTCCTGATAATGATCCTGGTCATTTTCTTGCATTTTAAAACCATTTGGTCCAATGACCTTAGCACCTGTAGGTCTATCAACCAGAGACCATACACCTAACTTCTTGAACTGAAGAAGTCTTCTTGCATTGCACTTACCACGCCTCATCATTTAGTGCTTCCCTGACTATTTGGCTCAACCTGTGAGACAAAACAATGATAGGCACCATCATGGATATATCCCTTTCCATAACAGAGGCATAATCAGCTGAGTACAGCTGATTTGGGTTTGTACCCTGATCGGACATCCCTAATGACATTGTTCTAAGGGATGATAAACGTTTAGACGTGATCCTGGGTAGTAGGAACAGCTACCTCAGAGCCAAGATGATGAACATTTGGTTCTTCATTTGAGGTAGTTTGGAGTTTGAGGCTGACGTCGAAGGTGAACCACTGGTAGATGCTGTGGACTTTCAGGACTGGAACCTGTTCCTCCTGACTGTTCTGGTTAGCTTATTCAGCTTCATTTCAGAGGAGGTATCACTGCCATTGATTACTCCCCCTGAATGAGTAGATGATCTCCCTGTGAGCTAGATGTTGGTGGATCAAGCTATCATACATCATTCGTGTAGCTAATCGTCATCCGAGGGAGAGAGAGGAATGTGAATGACTTGAAGAATCCATCATAGTCAAAGAAGTAGGCGGGCCAGTAGGTGGGGTGGTGAATCGTTGAACATAACATTACACCAAACTTCTACTAGACCTGTTGAGTTATTGTAAACTCGCTTGTTAGGTATGTTGTATCTAGAAGATGCTTCTCTCATCTGCCTTCTCACTGATTTACCTTCTTGTGTCTTCTTCAGAAGTGTGCACGGCGCCCCAAATGGTTCGAGATACTCCAAGTTCGTTTGCGTCTTTGTAGTAGCTCGTAACATGTTTTTCCGTGGCGCTTGACTATCAGGACTCGATTCAGTGTATAACATGCATTTGCCACCGCCTCATTCAGAATTGGATAGGCAGTTTCGAGTCTGCGAGCATAATCTGTGCTGTCTCTATCAAGCTCCTGTTCTTTTTCTCTCAGCAACGCCATTCATCTGAGGTGTGTAAGCAGAAGTGAATTGATGCACAATCCCCTTTTCCTTGCAGTATTCCTCCATCCAATGGTTCTTGAATTCTGTTCCGTTGTCTGAGCGTACTTTCTAACTTTCACGCTTGTAGAGAGATTCCAGTGTGGTTACTAACTCCTTGAATGATTCAAATGTTTCTGATTTGGATTTCAGAAACATTACCCAAGTGAACCTTGAGTAGTCATCGATGACCACAAAACAGTACAAGTCGCCTGCAATGCTCTTTGTACTGACTGGACCGAACAGATCCATGTGAAGAAGTTCAAGAGGAAGTTCTATTGAATTAACTTTCTTTTCCATATAGACTTCTTTGTCTGTTTACCTTTCTTGCAAGCTATACAAAATTAGGAAGCTGAAAGTTCTTGACATTAACACCTCTCACCAGATCCTTCTGTATCAAGTGATTCATCTTCCTTTGACTGATGTGTCCCATTCTCCTATGCCAGGAGATGGAGTCTTTTTTAGTAGCTTTGGATAGAAAACACTGAACCTCATGATCCATTGTATAAGCTGTTGACAGATCCAAGACATAAAGATCTTTATATCTTGAAGCAGTCATTAAAACTTGGTCCTCTGGGATCACGTAGTCTTTCTTCAGTACGTAACACCTCTTTTTGTCGAAGATGACTTTAAATTCCTTATCACATATTTGAGAATAGAGAGTAAGTTGTTTTGAAGTTGCTGAACATAGTTCACCCTATCAACTTAACTTTCTGATTTCCAACTTCTCCCTGAGCTGTGATATGGCCTCCCTTGTTTCCTGCAAACGAAACATGCCCTCCTTTTATTTGTTTGACATTTGATAAAAGAGCTCTGTTTCCTGTCATGTGCCTGGATGCTCCGCTATCAACTATCCACGTGTTAGTTTTAGCACTGTATTGAACAACCTGCACATACAAGGTAAAGGATTAGTTTAGGTTAGGAACCCACGCCTTTACTAGCTTGGGTTTCCCAGAGGCATCACACATCAGAAATTCAACCCATTGACCCTTAGAAGGTGAGGGTAGCTCAGGTTCCTTCTTGTCATCATTACCAGACATAGAGATTGACTTCTCTTTCCATAAGCCAGATTTGTGCAATGCCTGTTTGTGATAAACAGTCGACTGGCTAACGGATTGAACTTTCTGTTCACTAGTTCTTCTAGGTGGAGTTAAAGATCTCCTCTTAGAAGACTTAGGTTTTGAGTCCTGAAGTTCAATCTTCTTCCTAGGTGTCTGATAATAAGGACAGTAGGAAGCAATGTGTCCACATTCTCCACAGTTGTAGCACGCCCTGCTATCAACTTTATGATTAAACTGTCTTTGTGGAGACGTGTGTGACACTCTAGTAACATCACTCACTTTAGGTTTTGACTCTGGTTCTTTTGATGTGTTTACTGGTTTAACAAAATTAACTGATTTAACCTGTTTGACATCCTTTTTGTTTTGGTTAATTGGTCTTTGACTTGAAGTATGTGAAAGATTATCCTTAAAAGCCCTTTTAGGTTCTGATTTGACTTTGTTTGAACCTGACTTTAAGTCAACCTTTTCAAATTCCTTTTCCAGATTAACACAAGGAAAATTACCCTTTGCCTTTGACGTGGTCTCCTTTTTTTTCAGTTTGTTCCAGTGTCATAGATGAACATAAGGAATCTGGATCACTAACAAGAGGAGTAGACACTACATGATCCTTGATGGGATTACTATTTATAGGTCTAGTTTTATGGTTCATCAAAGTCTCAGGTGGTGGCGGAACCACTTTATAACCCAGTCCCTCCCCGTTGTTACTTTCTTTCACTAAGTGTTGACTATGTGCGACGAACTAGTCCAACTATGCAGTTTATGTTTTAGTGAATTACTTCTACTTCTAGAACTGCCTTTTGCTTCTTAGTGTCTTCTAGGGAGTTTAGATAATACCTAATGTCATTAGCTTGATTAAAGGCAACTACTTCGGTTTCCCTAAGAGTGTTTAGTCAAAAGGTCTATCTTTCTTTATAACTGAGCTCATTTTGTTTTAATACCCTATTAGCCTCAGTGCATAGATGCAAATCTTTTATCAAGTTATCATTATGATCTAATAACCTAGCAAATTTAGCATCTATGCTATTCCTAAAGGCATCACAATCAGAACAAGCATGATTATTAAACATTGTGTCAGTATACTTACCTGAGCTGATTCAGAAGCGTTTGCCATCAATGCAGTATCCGATGATTCTGATTCTTTTGCTTCTGTCTTTTCTGTCTCTGACATGGTAATCTCCACTTTTGGCTTGTAACTGACCTCGATTGCAGTTGCTTCTTCACTATGTGACATTGCTATCTCAACGGCTAGATCTCCTTCACTAGCGGAATCACTGTCAATATCTTCTACATTTGCAATGTTTGATTCCCCTGGTGAGACAAACCTAAAGCTCCAATCCTGTCCTTCATCATCATGAGCAGTCAAGGCTTTTGAGTCCTTGTTTGAGGAAGTAGAACTGGTAGTTTGCTTGTCTAGACGAGTGAAGGATGAGAACGGGTTCCCGTTCCCAGTCTTCTTTGGCTTCACACATTCTCTCTTGAAGTGCCCCTTTTTCACCACAGTTAAAGCATGTCACTTTACTCTTGTCGAAGCCAAAGGTGGTATCCTTAGTAGCAACCAAGTTCTGTCCAGTCTTTTTCACAAACTTCTTCGCCCTCCGGACAGCACTTGCTAAGGCCCACATTATTTCCATTCTCTCAAGCTCCATTTCGTCCACCTGCTCGTAGTCCTCGTCTGCCAGATGGCAGTTTCCAATCTTTCCAGCAACAAGTTCATCATAGGAATGGACCATTGTTGCTAATAGATCCATGTGCTCTCGAGCTACTTCCACAGTCACATTACCGAGGTTCTCGGTCTTCAGTCTAGTAGCACTTGCTTCAGATCCAATGTATTGGGTACAAGAAGACCCTGACATTTCTGAACCTGAAGAAGGTGCATGTGTAGGACTCGATGAGCTAGACACAAATGCAGTCTGGAGGGGTGCTCCAGATGTCTTAGCTTGAGGAGTGGCATTGTATAAAGCTGGATTTTAATTATACGTAGACTTCTGAGCTCTGTACTTCATTCTAAGTGATTCTTCTCGCAACTTAAGAATGAAGTCATTAATATCCAGTTTTGACAGCATTCCATTCTGTCTAAGATTAGACACGAACGAAACCCATTTTTTAGGCAATCCGTCTGCAAAATTATTAACTTTCTCTTCCATGGTAGTAGCCACCCCATGTGTATGCAGTTCACTCATCAGATGGTAGAATCTATCTATAACATCGTCCAAACTCTCGTTTCCCATCGATAAGAAGTTGTCGAATTCCTTATTTAACTCCTTAGCCTTGATTGCCTTCAACGAGGCATTCCCGTCGTACCTCTTCTCTAGCTCATCCCATAGTTTCTTGAACTGCTTATTCTCTGAGTACTGGTGGAATATCTCTTTAGGGATAGACTGTGTAATCAATGCATAGACCCTCTTCTCTGCATTATATTTGACTTTCTGCACGTCTGTCATCCCTCCTAAGGTTAACTTTACTCCATCGGCTCCCACCGGTCTACTATATCCAATCTCGATGGCCTCCCATAGATTCGGATCCACTCCATTGAGGTAGATCTCAAAACGTTGTTTCCAGTGGGGAAACTCATCTAACGTTAAAAGCTTTGGTGGTTTATTATGATTACCCACCTCACTCTCAAGTAGCAGCAGGTTCTGGATCCTATAGTCCTTCCCAGTAGTAAAGGCTGACATTTGATCTTCCATTGTAAATAACTTTAAGTCTAATAAGCAATTTTCACTCGTCCGACTGAAGGGTGCGAATGGACTAGGTGTGCATATGAACACTCAGTCGTGCGTATGAACTCTACGACTGGTTTAATCGTGCGGCTGAACTAAGTGATTAGCTCCGTCGTGTGAATGAATCTGATGCGTATGAACCGTGTGACCGAACGGTTCAATCGTACGAATGGAGATACGACTATGTCCAATCGTGCGACTGAGCAATGCGAATGAGTCCAGTCGTGCGAATGGCTCACTCGTGCGACTGAAGCTGCTGTTATGCGAAAATTTCTAGGTTAAACGTGTTTTAGCCGTAAAAATTCGAACTTTCGCAAGGTTGAATTGCTTAAGTCCGTAGAAACAAACTTTGATGAGCAAGGAACGTCCAAGATCACTTTTGAAACAACGATTGTGTTTCTAGTGCAAAAACACAAACTTTTTATCAATCTCGATTGAATCACACTTAATCAAGAGCCAATGCTCTGATACCACTTGTTAGGACCTGGTATTTGACCGAAATACCTAGAGATTAACGTGTAACCAGATCAAATAGTGCGGAATCCTATTTGATTGGCGATCCAATCAGTGAGAACACCGAAGAATCAATCAAGAATTGAAACTAACGTTAGAAATCGATTGGGAATCGATCTAACGTGTTCAATGAACTTGGAGAACGAATTGGGAGGTTTCTGGACGGCTAGGGTACGTCTGGAATCGTAATTGATTGAGAGCCTCCTGTTTTTCATTAATTGAGTTGTATTTATAGGTTGGTTTATCCAATCGTGCGACTGAACCATTAGTATGGTTCAGTCGTGTGATTGAGCCATGCGGTTGATTCATTCGTACGACTGAGTGTTCAATCGTGCGACTAAGCCAATCTTATGTTACAATCGTACGACTGATCCAGTCTCCTGGTTCAGTCGTGCGACTGAGTCAATCGTGTGAAGTTATTCATGCGTATGAGTCATTCGCATGAGCCATTGCATGAGAACTTCATTATGTTAAGTTTGAATGTATTATTTAATAAACATTATGTGTAATCATTCAAGCAATCACTAACCTAATTAACCAATTCAATTCGACTCATTAATGAAACATTAAACATTTAACTAACAAACAATCAATATCATTTCATTAATCATACCAAACAAGAACTATTACATCACATATCATGATCTAGGGACATACATGTATCAACGGTTTGATCAATATCTTCTAACTCATTCACTTTACTTTTGCCTTTTCTTGCTCAAGATTCTTCAACTGCATCTCCGTACTAATCACATGTACTAGTGTATAGATTTCTGAGCTTCTCTTTCCTTTATCAATTCAGCTTTGAGTTTTTCATTTTCTTCAGATAACTTCTTGAATTTCCCTCAAGACTATTATAATCTTTAATCATAATTCAAAGTTCTTTATCACATCTTCTTTATCTTTGGCAAAACTAACAATCTTTTCATCTTTTAACACATTTTATTCAGACAACTTTAAATGTTCATCTTGAGTTTTTGAATTTCTTTTTCACAAGATCTGATTATCTCTTATCTTTCATTTTCAACTTTCAACTCTTCAATCTCTTTTTCTTTGTTTAAATTTTCTTCTTTTAATCTTTCAATCTCATCAACTTCTATTTCCTCTGTTTTATAGACACATTGTGTGACATACTAACATGGATTTCTTCTGCTCCTTCATTTGTATCAATATCAAATACTGGATGAATGAAATATCATTCATAAAGTCAGAATCAGATGTTTGATTTTGGAATTTCTTCGTACATCTTCCTCAACATTTTCTTCAATCATAGGTTGTTTCTCATTTGTAGTATCTTCTGCATTTCTTTCTTCATTTCCTTCTTGATTTGCCTCAGGGCATCATCATTACCATCATCATCATCACTTCTTCACTTGATGAAATTTCAGACACATCATCATCACTTTCTTCATCAACTTTTACATCTTCATGAGATCATTTGGATCTATTGGTTCTTCTTCAGTTAGATGGAAGTGTGGCTGAGTAATATCAACTTCATCCATTGATAAAGTCCTGATATAATAAAAACTGGAATGTTTTGAGCACCAGTGATCATTGCTAGTCTTTTGTAAACAATCTCTGACATGTGCTCTAACTGAATCTTTTCACCAATAACTCTTCAGCATACAGATCTGGGTTTGCATCATTGATAAGATTGAAGAAATCTTGGGTACATCAGATACTTATGCCTTACTCCTCTTTCAGATTAAAAATGAATCCATTCATTATCCACTTAGCCATATTAAATCTTCTGTTTTTCGATAAGCTACAATTGGAGATGCAATGTCTACAGGGAATGAATCCCAACCTGCACTTCTTTTGGACATGCAATGTTGAAATATAGCATAAAAGCTTCCAATGCTTAAATACACGAGCTTTGAAAAATTGCTTCTTAGAAATGATCTGGATGACCCTCTGTATAAAAACTTCTCTACATTCATTAAATGTATATTCTGATAAATCTTCAGGATCATTATCACTCAGTCTTAGAGCTTGTCTAATTGCTTCTTTAGAAACTTCAAGCATTCTTTCTGATGTGATGAAGGCTCTTAAAACTTTGTTTCCTTGATCATCTCTTTCAACTTGAGCAGTTCTCCAGAATTTTTTAATCATTCTTCCATTTATCATGGGCCTTGCACACATGGCATACACATATTTTTTTCTGAGTAAAAATCTGATAATATCTTCATATCCCGTAGCTTCTCTGTTTTCATCATCTAAGAAAGCAGCTACATTATGCTTTGGCTCAAATTTAATTCTGCCATCTGCAAAACACAACAAAAGTATTATGAGAACATTGAATATGGATTAATGAAATGTTAGGACCTAGAACCAGATCAAATAGTGTGGAATCCTATTTGATTGGCGATCCAATCAGTGAGAACACACGAAGAATCAATCAAGAATTGAAACTAACGTTAGAAATCAATTGAGAATCGATCTAATGTGTTCTATGAACTTGGAGAACGAATTGGGAGATTTCTAGACGGCTAGGGTACGTCTGGAATCGTAATTAATCGAGAGTCCTCCTTTTTCACGAATTGAGTTGTATTTATAGGTTGGTATTATTCAATCGTGCGACTGAACCATTAGTTTGGTTCAGTCGTGCGATTGAACCACGCGGTTGAATCATTCGTACGACTGAGTGTTCAGTCGTGCGACTGAGCCAATTATGTTACAATCGTACGACTAATCCAGTCTCCTGGTTCAGTCGTGCGACTGGGTCAATCGTGTGAAGTTATTCATGCGTATGGTTCATTCGCATGAGCCATTCGCATGAGAACTTTATTATGTTAAGTTTGAATGTATTGTGTATTAATTAATAAACATTATGTGTAATCATTCAAGCAATCACTAACGTAATTAACCAATTCAATGTCGACACATTAATGAAACATTAAACATTATAACTAACAAACTATCAATATCATTTCATTAATCATACCAAACAAGATCTATTACATCACATATCATGATCTAGGGACATACATGTATCAACATGAAATTTCTTTCTACATATGACTTTTGATTTTGACCTTTGAATTTGACCTTTTTATTTTTACTTTAGAATTAAGATTTCAATTTGTAAAATATTAATATTTCTTCATTTTGAATTTATTATTTAACATTTCAATTTTGATTTAATTTTAATTTTTATTTATTTTTGTTAAAAATTTACTGTCTGTTCATCTTCTTCTTCTTCGACTATGTAGAGTCGACAGATTTCATCATCCACAAAAATTTTCACTTTAAGATCAAAACAATACATCAACAGATTCGAAAATGTGTTCTTATCAATAATCCAGTATCAATTTTTGATATGATACCCATTTGATCAGATTAAACTTGGATTATATTGGTTCGAACGCCCAAATAGCATTCAACCGTCTATGACAAACCATTGATTTAACCCAAAATTTATATATTTGAATCACAAACTTACGTTTATATATTCAAATACAATGTATACTCAAAGATTTGATTCAATTTCAGATGAAATACAGATATGTTGATGCTCGACAGTCGCAGTTTGAGGGTTTTGGTTCTGAGATTTTGAAGTGTGAATGAAAAATACGTATAAGTGTTCAATATATATAAGTGAAATTTTAGGCATATGAGCCCTGTTCGGACGTATGGTCCCTGTTTGAGCGTATGAAAACCTAAAATTCACTTATTTTGTTAGATTCATGAGCACTGTTGTGCATTTTAAGACAGACGCATGAGAACTGTTCAGACACATAAGCACTGTTTAGGCGCTTTTGCACTGTTCAGTCGCATGGACTTTGTGAAACGTCTAACACTTGAAATTTTGAAACTATTTAGACGTATGAGACATGATAAACATCTAATACAGAAACACTATTTAGACGCATGGGATTATCACAAACGTCCAACACTTGAAATTTTCAGATGTATTCAACTGTTTAGACGCATGGGAATGAATCAAACGTCCAACACTTTGTAATTTTTCATAGATGTATTACAATTGTTTAGACGCATGGAAAACGTCCAACACTTGTATAATCCTGAATATTTCATCATGCTCCTATTGAGACGCATGTGTACTGTTTATGTACATACACTTGTGATTCCCAATTTCTTCACTTTCACACTTTTACCATTTAGATCCCCAAATTTTGACCTTTTTGCATTTTGCACTTTAATTTATAAAATTTTTATTTTATTTCTTCTTAAATTTCATTTGTCCCTTCATTTTAGTCTCAACATAAAATAAATATCATCTTATTTTCAACTTAAAAATCATTTATTTGCAAGATTATGTATATTCATATTGTAATTTTCAAACACATTCTATTTTCAGTTTACACAAATACTTTGAACATATAGCATCATCCTTTCAATTCAACATTTCAAATTTTGATTATGATTATTGAATATTTTCTGAGAACAACTCTTTCAGATATTACTCCCCCTAAACTTTTAAGTTTGAAAAACTTATAAGTTTCTTATGAAAGAGAATAAGATCACACAGCACATTGAGACATTGCCTTCACACACAAAGACATGCATAAAAGAAAAATGAAAATAGAATCAAAAGCTAATATAAAGCATAGAAAAAATGTCTGCAGAGAGATCATATTAATGAAAATCAGCAAAATAAAATAAATGTGGAGAGTCATAGACAATGAATAAATCCTGATCAAGTGTGTTCCAGGTCAGTGATATCACAGCAAAGGAGACACAACATCTAAGGACAGACAATTAGTGTTTTTAACACAATTATCAACTCACTTACTTTTCAATTCTTGGATTGATTAGTGTTGATTTAGATATCACATGATGTGAAGCATACAGAGACTACGAGAGCTCAACTATCGTCATGAAATGTAAGAAAGAACACATGCTCAACTTATTACCTGAAACATAGCTATCACCAGAGTTCATGTTACTTAGTTAATAGAGGATGATCATGGATAACCATTTGATCAGCTCTGACTATTCATTTGAATAGGTTGTGCACATTGGCATCTTTTTGCATCAAAAAGAGAATCCAGGTCTGTAATGACTTACAACAGAGGATATCTTAGTACTTCAGGTCTATGATGACTCGTAACAGAGAAGTGAAATGATGCTTTGTAACAGATCTCATGATTTCACATAGTTTCAACAAGTGTGAGAGATGTATCTTAACAAACATTCATTCTGATAACCTAAAACAACTCAAAAGTACTCAGATGAATACACACAAGTGTCACACCCCCGCTAAGAGCGGAAACACGGGGTTGCGACGAGACGAGAATCGTCATAACACATGGTAAGCGATAGAGATGCAATATTAATAATGATGACATGCATGTCATGACGACACCCGACAACAAGGGGACTTGTGTCGTGTTTAGTCAGTATTCATGACAACATAGCCATAAGCATAAACATGATATAAGATAAACATAGGTAATAACATTGTATGCAATTCCCATAACCTGGGAACAAGTCACAAAGTATAATGTTGTTTGAAATAGATACATGAATTGTTTTCAAAAAGACAAGTTTGGCCTGAAAAATGCATCCTAGGGTCTCCACTAAGGCAGCACACCTAGAACCTCAGCTAGCATGATCACCTGAAAAGATATGCTCAAAATGGTCAACAAAATTGTTGGTGAGCTCGCAGGTTTAAGTAATAAAAGTGTAAGTGATGTTGTATAAAGTAAATGATATGGAATACCGTGAATACAGTTATATACACAAGTAAAATCACATGACATGAGCTTTGCAACCAAACCTAGCGACGTACACAAAGAAATTGTCGGCATATATTCACCCAAGGCCCGTACCTGGCTATTGTTGGTACTAACTAGTATACCAACACGAGGGTGGGGGTGTCAACCCAGTAGTACTACCAATACCTAACCGTCGGTTCCCACACTGGAATTAAATAGTTGCAAAGATAGAACCACACAGCAGACCCAAGCATGTATCAGATAAGTACTTGCAACATAGTATCACGTTGATTCCTTGTATGAAAATTGTATGTATGTTGTACAGCATAGAAAACGGGCAAGCATACTTTTCCCCCATGTTTGTAAATGTTTGTAAAATAGTATAAGCATAAAAAGGGGCCACGAAACTCACATGTTATGTGGTAAGTATGAAAGATCGAGGTTTCCAATAGTTGAATGCAATGATCGGTCAAACACCTATTGACAGTTATTGTCAAGCATTAATGACATGTATAAAGCGTATAGTAATGTTTGGTCGGTTCGGGTTGTATCGGTTCGGTCATGGGTGGCACACACACAAGCGGACACACGTATCAGATCTTATGTAGATCCAAGTACTACGAGTAGTCGTCATTGCTTATGACATCCTTGTAAAGATCTCATTGTTATGAAAGATGACACTTGTTAAGTATTTGTAGATTCAAATGGGTTGTCGGTAATTGTAAAATGTTAGGTTTATTTCAATTGAAATAGTATGTGCATGTTGATAGCGTTGACTTTAATCTTTGGGGTCAAGCAATGACACTTTTACTGATGTTGCCTTATCATCATCAGACGTTCAAGGGAAATTCACACTCATCATCAGTCACACAACAGGACTAGACGCTCGACCCACGTTCCATTCGTACGAATCAACCTTCAATCATGCGAATTAGCTACTTTCGTGCGATTGAACCTTCATTCGTGCGATTGGACTCAGTCGCACCACACAACACACACATTCGCACGACCCAACCTCCATGCGCACGAATCAACCCTCAATCGTGCGAATTAGCTACTTTCGTGCGATTGAACCTTCATTCGTGCGATTGGACTCCAGTCGTGCGAAACACGCACAATCGCATACATTCAGTCGGTCACCTGACTCAATTTCACACAAACACACAGTCGCACGACATGCCTAGTCGCACAACTCAGTCGCACGATTGACTTAGACATGATTCAGTCGCACGACTCACTCAGTCGCACGACTCAATCGCATACAAACACCCAGTTGCACGACTCAGTCGCACGACATGCCTAGTCGCACGACATGCCTAGTCGCACAACTCAGTCGCACAATTGACTTAGACGCATGATTCAGTCGCACGACTCACTCAGTCGCACGGCTCAATCGCATGACAGACCCAGTCGCCTGAACTGCAGAATCGCGACTGTGGTCGGGCTGAGCAGCCCCCGAGCTGCTCTAACGCGAGTTTTATACCACGAGGACTTCCAAAAACACTCAACAAACATACACAAACATGAAACACAAGCAGAAAGACCTCACACGCACCCACACGACCTCATGTGCTCGGATGAACCCAAGCACCCGAAACCCTAGAAAACACAGCAGTAAAAAGACAAGAAAAGAGACAACCAAAGTCGTCTACCTGCTAGAAATGAGTAGATGAGGCTGTAGATGAAGACTAGATGACGAAAACAAGACCACACGGGTAGATTTGGTGCTAGAATGAAGAAAATGTGTGTGTAGGGAGTGAAGAGGTGAAGAAGAGGAAGTGAGTGAGGAATGGCTGGGAATGGGGTTATATACCCAGCCCAAGTTTGCAAAATTACAAGTTTAGTCCATGCACTTAACCCTCGAGTTTCCCAAAATTTGTTTCGGTTGATTACGACCTTAAAATGTTCTTATATTAAGGTTAAAAGCGTGTTTAATGGCATTTGATAGTCTAAAATGGTTTTATTAATAACAATGGTCGAAATAAAAAAAATGATATATTTGGTGGTAATGGTGATGAAATTTATAAAAGGTTTATGCTTAACACACGTTCTCGGAGGAAGTACAGGCACAAAGGAAAATAGGCAGACATGATTCCTTAAAGCAGGAGTTCATGAAGAAAAGGAAGAATAATTAAAATACTTCTATGCTTATTTATGTCGTTCGACGGACCTTAAGGTGACGGATGTCACAGTATCCCCTAGTTGAGAGAATTTCGTCCCGAAATTCAGCTGGAGTTAGGTCCAAGAGTGTCATCCATGAATAAGTGTGGGTATTTGAGTTTCATTTGATCTTCTCGTTCCCATGTAAACTCTGGCCCTCGTTTTGAATTCCACCTTACGCGAACAATTGGTATTCTGCTGCGCTTCAACTGTTTGACCTTACGATCCATGACTTCAATGGGTTCCTCAATAAAATGAAGCTTTTCGTCGATTTTGATATCGTCAATGGGTATGTGAAGTGATTTGTCAGCCAAACACTTCTTGAGGTTTGACACATGGAAAGTATCATGCACACCATTGAGTTCTCGTGGTAACCTTAATCGGTAAGCCACTGGACCAATTCTTTCTATAATCTCGAATCGTCCAACGTATCTTGGGCTAACTTCCCTTTCTTTCCGAACCGAACAATTCCTTTCCAAGGAGAGACTTTGAGTAACACTCGGTCCCCAACGTTGAATTCTAGAGGCTTTCGACGATTGTCGGCGTAGCTCTTTTGGCGATCTCTAGCGGCTTTCAGTCTATCTTTGATTTGGAAGATCTTGTCGGTTGTTTCCTGAATGATCTCTGGGCCTGTTAGCTGACTTTCACCAATCTCGGCCCAACAAACGGGTGATCTACACTTCCTTCCGTAAAACGCTTCGAACGGAGCACACCAACGCTGGTGTGGTAGCTGTTATTGTATGAGAATTCAATCAATGGAAAATGAGTATCCCAACTACCACCAAAGTCGATTACACACACTCTCAGCATGTCTTCTAGCATTTGTATGGTTCGTTCACTTTGGCCATCTGTTTGAGGGTGATAGGCGGTACTCATGTCTAATCGAGTGCCCATTGCTTTCTGTAGTGTTTGCCAAAATCGTGAAGTGAATCGGCCGTCACGGTTGGATATGATTGACACCAGCACTCCGTGTCTTGTCACGACCTCTTTAATGTACAATCTGGCCAACTTGTCCATTTTGTAGTCTTCTCGGATTGGCAAGAAGTGTGCTGATTTCGTCATTCGATCCACTACGACCCATATCGAGTCATGCCCGTTGCTCGCTCGAGGAAGTTTGGTAATGAAGTCCATGGCTATATTCTCCCATTTCCACTCGGGAATTTCAGGTTGTTGTAATAATCCCGATGGTTTCTGATGTTCAGCTTTAACTTTCGAGCATGTCAAGCATCTGCTGACGTACGTGGCAATGTCTTTCTTTAGACCTGGCCACCAGTATAGATCTTTGAGATCGTGATACATCTTGTCTGCGCCAGGATGAATAGAATATCGTGTCTTGTGTGCTTCATCCATGACCAAGGTACGTACACCTCCCCACTTGGGTACCCATATCTGGTCCACGAAGTACTGTACGCCATCGTCCTTGCACATCAGTTGTTTATCCAACCCTCGGAATTCTTCTCCCGCAAGGTTTTCTTCTTTCAACGCCTCACTTTGTGCGATTTGGATCTGGGCTTTCAAATTTGTTTGAATGGTCAATCCCAAAGCTCGAGCACGTAGTGGTTTCACGCGTTCTTTGTGGCTTAGAGCATCAGCCACCACGTTAGCTTTCCCTGGATGATACTGGATTTCACAATCGTAGTCACTAAGAAGCTCTACCCAACGTCGCTGTCGCATATTGAGTTCCTTCTGATCCAAAATATGTTGAAGGCTTTTATGATCTGTGTATACGATGCATTTGGTTCCATACAGGTAATGCCTCCATATCTTAAGTGCAAATACTACAGCGCCCAACTTAAGATCATGAGTCGTGTAGTTCTTCTCGTGCACCTTAAGTTGTCGCGAAGCGTAGGCGATCACCTTATCTTTCTGCATTAGTACACATCCCAACCCTTGATGCGAAGCATCACAGTACACCACAAAATCATCAGTTCCTTCTGGGAGGGACAATATCGGTGCATTGCACAGCTTATCTTTCAGCGAATGGAACGCCCGTTCTTGCGCATCTCCCCAATCAAACTTCTTGTCTTTCTGAGTCAGCAACGTCAACGGCTGAGCGATCTTTGAAAAGACAAGAAGTTTGATTGGGGAGATGCGCAAGAATGGGTGTTCCAAACGCTGAAAGATAAGCTGTGCAATGCATCGATATTGTCCCTCCCAGACGGGACTGATGATTTTGTGGTGTACTGTGATGCTTTGCATCAAGGGTTGGGATGTGTACTAATGCAGAAAAATAAGGTGATCGCCTACGCTTCGCGACAACTTAAAGTGCACAAGAACAACTACACGACTCATGATCTTGAGTTAGGCGCTGTAGTATTCGCACTTAAAATATGGAGGCATTACCTGTATGGAACCAAATGCATCGTATACACAAATCATAAAAGCCTTCAACATATTCTGGATCAGAAGGAACTCAATATGCAACAGCGACGTTGGGTAGAGCTTCTTAGTGACTACGATTGTGAAATCCGGTATCATCCGGGGAAAGCTAACGTGGTGGCTGATGCTCTAAGCCGCAAAGAACGCGTGAAACCACAACGTGCTCGAGCCTTGGAATTGACCATTCAAACAAATTTGAAAACTCAGATCCAAATTGCACAAAGTGAGGCGTTCAAAGAAGAAAACCTTGCGGGAGAAGAATTCCGAGGGTTGGATAAACAACTGATGTGCAAGGACGACGGCGTACAGTACTTCGTGGACCGTATATTGGTACCCAAGTGGGGAGGTGTACGTACCTTGGTCATGGATGAAGCACACAAGACACGATATTCTATTCATCCTGGCGCAGACAAGATGTATCACGATCTCAATGATCTGTACCGGTGGCCAGGTCTAAAGAAAGACATTGCCACGTACGTCAGCAGATGCTTGACATGCTCGAAAGTTAAAGCTGAACATCAGAAACCATCGGGATTATTACAGCAACCTGAATTCCCGAGTGGAAATGGAGAATATAGCCATGGACTTCATTACCAAACTTCCTCGAGCGAGCAACGGCATGACTCGATATGGGTTGTAGTGGATCGAATGACGAAATCAGCACACTTCTTGCCAATCCGAGAAGACTACAAAATGGACAAGTTGGCGAGATTGTACATTAAAGAGGTCGTGACAAGACACGGAGTGCCGGTGTCAATCATATCCGACCGTGACGGCCGATTCACTTCATGATTTTGGCAAACACTACAGAAAGCAATGGGCACTTGATAAGACATGAGTACCGCCTATCACCCTCAAACAGATGGCCAAAGTGAACGAACCATACAAACGCTAGAAGACATGCTGAGAGCGTGTGTAATCGACTTTGGTGGTATTTGGGATACTCATTTGCCATTGATTGAATTCTCATACAATAACAGCTACCACACCAGCATTGGGTGTGCTCCGTTCGAAGCGTTGTACGGAAGGAAGTGTAGATCACCCGTTTGTTGGGCCGAGATTGGTGAAAGTCAGCTAACAGGCCTAGAGATCATTCAGGAAACAACCGACAAGATCTTCCAAATCAAAGATAGACTGAAAGCCGCTAGAGATCGCCAAAAGAGCTACGCCGACATTCCTCGAAAGCCTCTAGAATTCAACGTTGGGGACCGAGTGTTACTCAAAGCCTCTCCTTGGAAAGGAGTTGTTCGGTTTGGAAAGAAAGGGAAGTTAGCCCTAAGATACGTCGAACCATTCGAGATTACAGAAAGAATTGGTCCAGTGGCTTACCGATTAAGGTTATCACAAGAACTCAGCGGTGTGCATGATACTTTCCACGTGTCGAACCTCAAGAAGTGTTTGGCTGACGAATCACTTCACATACCCATTGACGATATCAAAATCGACGAAAAGCTTCATTTTATTGAGGAACCCATTGAAGTCATGGATCGTAAAGTCAAACAGTTGAAGCGCAGCAGAATACCAATTGTTCGCGTAAGGTGGAATTCAAAACGAGGGCTAGAGTTTACATGGGAACGGGAAGATCAAATGAAACTCAAATACCCACACCTATTCATGGATGACACTCTTGGACCTAACTCCAGCTGAATTTCGGGACGAAATTCTCTCAACTGGGGGATACTGTGACATCCGTCACCTTAAGGTCCGTCGAACGACATAAATAAGCATAGAAGTATTTTAATTATTCTTCCTTTTCTTCATGAACTCCTGCTTTAAGGAATCATGTCTGCCTATTTTCCTTTGTGCCTGTACTTCCTCCGAGAACGTGTGTTAAGCATAAACCTTTTATAAATTTCATCACCATTACCACCAAATATATCATTTTTTTAATTTCGACCATTGTTATTAATAAAACCATTTTAGACTATCAAATGCCATTAAACACGCTTTTAACCTTAATATAAGGAACATTTTAAGGTCGTAATCAACCGAAACAAATTTTGGGAAACTCGAGGGTTAAGTGCAGGGACTAAACTTGTAATTTTGCAAACTTGGGCTGGGTATATAAACCCCATTCCCAGCCATTCCTCACTCACTTCCTCTTCTTCACCTCTTCACTCCCTACACACACATTTTCTTCATTCTAGCACCAAATCTACCCGTGTGGTCTTGTTTTTGTCATCTAGTCTTCATCTACAGCCTCATCTACTCATTTCTAGTAGGTAGACGACTTTGGTTGTCTCTTTTCTTGTCTTTTTACTACTGTGTTTTCTAGGGTTTCGGGTGCTTGGGTTCATCCGAGCACATGAGGTCGTGTGGGTGCGTGTGAGGTCTTTCTGCTTGTGTTTCATGTTTGTGTATGTTTGTTGAGTGTTTCTGGAAGTCCTCGTTGTATAAAACTCGCGTTAGAGCAGCTCGGGGGCTGCTCAGCCCGACCACAGTCGCGATTCTGCAGTTCAGGCGACTGGGTCTGTCATGCGATTGAGCCGTGCGACTGAGTGAGTCGTGCGACTGAATCATGCGTCTAAGTCAATCGTGCGACTGAGTTGTGCGACTAGGCATGTCGTGCAACTGAGTCGTGCGACTGGGTGTTTGTATGCGATTGAGCCGTGCGACTGAGTGAGTCGTGCAACTGAATCATGCGTCTAAGTCAATCGTGCGACTGAGTTGTGCGACTAGGCATGTCGTGCGACTGAGTCGTGCGACTGTGTGTTTGTGTGCGATTGAGTCAGGTGACCGACTGAATGTATGCGATTGTGCGTGTTTCGCACGACTGGAGTCCAGTCGCACGAATGAAGGTTCAATCGCACGAAAGTAGCTAATTCGCACGATTGAGGGTTGATTCGTGCGCATGGAGGTTGGGTCGTGCGAATGTGTGTGTTGTGTGGTGCGACTGAGTCCAATCGCACGAATGAAGGTTCAATCGCACGAAAGTAGCTAATTCGCACGATTGAAGGTTGATTCGTACGAATGGAACGTGGGTCGAGCGTCTACTCCTGTTGTGTGACTGATGATGAGTGTGAATTTCCCTTGAACGTCTGATGATGATAAGGCAACATCAGTAAAAGTGTCATTGCTTGACCCCAAAGATTAAAGTCAACACTATCAACATGCACATACTATTTCAATTGAAATAAACCTAACATTTTACAATTACCGACAACCCATTTGAAACTACAAATACTTAACAAGTGTCATCTTTCATAACAATGAGATCTTTACAAGGATGTCATAAGCAATGACGACTACTCGTAGTACTGGATCTACATAAGATCTGATATGTGTGTTCGCTTGTGTGTGTGTGCCACCCACGACCGAACCAATACAACCCGAACCGACCAAACATTACTATACGCTTTATACATGTCATTAATGCTTGACAATAACTGTCAATAGGTGTTTGACCGATCATTGCATTCAACTGTTGGAAATCTCGATCCTTCATACTTACCACATAACATGTGAGTTTCGTGGCCCCTTTTTATGCTTATACTATTTTACAAACATTTACAAACATGGGGGAAAAGTATGCTCGCCCGTTTTCTATGCTGTACAACATACATACAATTTTCATACAAGGAATCAACGTGATACTGTGTTGCAAGTACTTATCTGATACATGCTTGGGTCTGCTGTGTGGTTCTATCTTTGCAACTATTTAATTCCAGTGTGGGAACCGACGGTTAGGTATTGGTAGTACTACGGGTTGACACCCCCACCCTCGTGTTGGTATACTAGTTAGTACCAACAATAGCCAGGTACGGGCCTTGGGTGAATATATGCCGACAATTTCTTTGTGTACGTCGCTAGGTTTGGTTGCAAAGCTCATGTCATGTGATTTTACTTGTGTATATAACTGTATTCACGGTATTCCATATCATTTACTTTATACAACATCACTTACACTTTTATTACTTAAACCTGCGAGCTCACCAACAATTTTGTTGACCATTTTGAGCATATCTTTTCAGGTGATCATGCTAGCTGAGGTTCTAGGTGTGCTGCCTTAGTGGAGACCCTAGGATGCATTTTTCAGGCCAAACTTGTCTTTTTGAAAACAATTCATGTATCTATTTCAAACAACATTATACTTTGTGACTTGTTCCCAGGTTATGGGAATTGCATACAATGTTATTACCTATGTTTATCTTATATCATGTTATGCTTATGGCTATGTTGTCATGAATACTGACTAAACACGACACAAGTCCCCTTGTTGTCGGGTGTCGTCATGACATGCATGTCATCATTATTAATATTGCATCTCTATCGCTTACCATGTGTTATGACGATTCTCGTCTCGTCGCAACCCCGTGTTTCCGCTCTTAGCGGGGGTGTGACAACATACAACACATAACACATACCATGCGCACAAAAAACCGGTTAACTTTACGAAAATACCTGATGGCACGCAGCTACTCAGATTGGCATCCCATTCCCTTTCCATCCCATTCTCAGTTTAAGATTATGTTTATTTTGAAATTTACCCATTTCACTTAAACTTTGGCTCTGATACCAACTTGTAAGGCCCCGTTCCCGGGACGCTTACAGCTGGGTTCTCATCGCACATAAAACGTATAATTACATTTGTATTTCATAAAATCACAGCGGAAAACTAAAACTATCTTTCATTTCCACGTAAATGCTTTTGCAAGTTAATACAACATTCATTACAAAATAGCTTGTTCGCATTACAATGCAAAAACATTAATCAAAAGAATGCCATCCCAAAAGAGCTGAGTAGCTTCACGGTGTGCCATCCTCAGCAAACATTACCTGCCAACTGGAAAACATATAAAAAGTCAGCTTTGCTGAGTGAGTTCTAGTTTTATTACAAAACATACTTTACTTTCATATAAAACCATTCGTTACTTTTACATGATCACACATCGTATGTACACATAGATAATATCATTATTATCTTCTTCATTCATTCATTCGTTCATTCATACTTCGTTCTTTCATACGTAATCTTTTGTTCCTTTATACGTTCATTCCTTCGAGTCTGTTGCGACAACAGGGTCGCTCACCTCATTAACAATCCCAATGACTTCGCGCTAACCGAGTCTGTTGCAACCATAAAGTTGCTCACCCCAATTGCCAGTTTTTAACGATAGCATGCTTTCCGAGTCTCTTGCAACCATAGGCTTGCTCACCTCATGGCAACTTCACAATAACACATTGTCCGAGTCTGTTGCAACAACTGAGTTGCTCACCTCCTTTCTTTGGCCATCTTAATGATGCCTATGATCCGAGTCTTTTGCAACCACACGTTGCTCACCCCATTGGCAATCTCCATGATTGCCTGTGATCCGAGTCTTTTGCAACCACACGTTGCTCACCCCATTGGTAATCTCCATGATTGCCTGTGATCCGAGTCTTTTGCAACCACACGTTGCTCACCTCATTGTATGCTTGCAAGCCTTTCCTTCATTCATTCGTCATTCAATAACGCATGCATTCTTACTTTATGTTCCCCTTTCATTATCTTTCACTTTACGTTACATGATACTTCATTTATTCATTGACATGACACATAGGGCCACAAGAAAGATAACATACATCATAATAAGGAACATATCATACACATTCATCATCATCATACAGGGCAACATCATGCATGCATAACAAGCCCTAATCATGCAACATCATCATCATCATCATCATGCCCAACATGCTTTCTAAGGCCTCGAGCATCATCTTACAAACTCTATGGGAACCTTTACGTCAAAACTTACATCTGCACTTCCCCCGAAAGTCAGAAGTCAATCTACACCTTCCTCGGGTACAACAGCCCTATTCGGGCGTATGGACACCCTTCAGTCGCGTGGCCTCCATGCGAGTGAACACTATGCGAATGGACTCATGCGGATGAACACCTATGCAAATGAACATCCAGTCGTGCGAATGGACAATGCGGATGGACCTCATGCGAATGGGATTAATGCGAATGAGCACTTATGCGACTGGACCTTCAGTCGCATGACCTCCATGCGACTGGCCTTTCAATCGTGCGAATGGACCTTCAATCGTGCGAATGGACATTCAATCGTGCGAATGGACATTCAATCGTGCGAATGGACCCCAATCGCACCCTAATCGGCCGTATGGCCTCCATTCAGCCTCCAGTTGGTCGCCTAGCCCTAACTGATGCAGAATGCAGTTCATCCCGACTGCAGCCGAGGGTTTTCGGCCTCCAAACTCATCCAAACCCATTTTAAGCCTAAATCGACCATCCTAAAACTTAGGGATGCATACCATAACACCATACAAGCACACACACGCCCGGAAACATACACGAAACGCATCACACACATCACACCCAAATCGGTCAAACACATACACATACAAAAACGGGTTTTTATGCTTTCTAGCCCCAAAATCGTTTGAAAACAAGTAAAAGTAGGGTTGTAGAATTCACATAAATGAGCACAACGACAAGAGCTTCGATTTGGCTTGCTTCACGACAATTTTGGCGACCCGAACCAACTCGAACCAACTTTTCCTCTTTTTCTCTTCTTTCTCTCTTCTTCTCTTTATGAAGCTAAAATGTGGGGTGTGTGGGGAGAGTGGGCTGCCCTTTCCCTACTAATATCACCACATTTCCCAACTTTTCTTCGTTGGCGAGTTTGGTCCCTCGACTTTTGGACTTTATTTTCTTTTCTTTCTTCACCGGCTTCAAAATAATAAATATTCGGGTGTTACACTGATCTCACTAATGTACTATCATTTCTCACATGTTGCAAAACATAATCCTTTCAAAAAAATCTATTTTTGTATTTTTGATATATATTTTTGTATTTGATTTTTCTATGAAAAAAATAAAATCACACACACAAAAAAAATATAAACAGGCAATTAACAATGAGAGTATCACTTATTATGATCTTTTGATTTAGGGTGATCACATATCATTTATAAGACCAATTGATTCTACTAAATACTCAAACCGTCCTGGTAGGAAGGCTTTAGTAAATAGATCTGCCAATTGTTTTTCTGTTGCAATTTGAATCAATATGATTAATCCTTTTTCAGAGTTATCTCTAAGAAAATGATATCGAATTTCGATATGTTTTTTTGAGTGTTGAACAGGATTAGCTGTTATGAACATAGCAGCTGTGTTATCAATGTAAATTGGTGTTTTAAGAAAATTGAATCCATAATCCAGTAATTGATTTTGAAACCAAAGGATTTGAGAACATCCTGCTAATGCAGCAATGTACTCAGCTTCTGCAGTTGAAACAGAGACATTTGTTTGTTTCTTACATCGCCATGAGACTAATCTGGGACCAAGAAATTGACACCCACCTGAAGTAGATTTCTATCTTGACAGCATCCACCATAATCACTATCTGTATATCCATATAGTTCAAAGTTTCCCTTGTAAGGATACCAAAGCCCTAAGGCTAGTTTACCTTTGAGATACCTGAATATCCTTTTGACAGCAATTAAGTGAGATTCTTTCGGGTCTAATTGATACCTGGCACATACACAAACAGCATACATAATGTCTGGTCTAGATGTAGTAAGATGCATCAAAGATCCAATCATTGATCTGTATAAAGTTTGGTCAATAGATTTTTCTTTTGGATCAGGTTCAATCTTGTTGTTAACATCTGCTGGAGTTCGTATGGACTGACAGTCTTGCAACTTAAATTTCTTAAGAGCTTGTCAACAAACTTTTCTTGATTGATGAAGATTCCATCTGTAGTTTGCTTGACTTGAAGTCCAAGAAAGAAGTTAATCTCTCCCATAGAACTCATTTGGAATTGAGATTTCATGATTTCTTCAAATTCATTGCACAATTTTGGACAGGTAGAACCAAATATGATGTCATCAACATACACTTGTACACATAAAAGATCATTATTATCCTTCTTTATGAATAAAGTTGGATCAATTTTCCCTCGTGTGTATCCATGTTGGATTAAGTGTTGTGATAACATCTCATACCAAATTCTAGGGGCTTGATGAAGTCCATATAAAGCTTTACTCAGTTTATATACTCGATCTGGAAATTGTGCATCCTCAAAACCTGGAGGTTGCTTCACAAACACATCGTCAGTGATTGGACCATATAGAAATGCACCCTTTACATCCATTTGATACACCTTAAATTTCATGAATGAAGCATAAGCCAGAAAAACTCAAATTTATTCAAGTCTTGTAATGGGTGCAAACACTTCATCATAATCTATACCTTCTTCCTGTGTGTATCCTTGTGCAACAAGTCTCGCTTGTTCCTTATTACAACACCACGATCATCAGTCTTATTTCTAAATAACCATTTCGTGCCAATTGCATTTTCTCCTTCAGGTAGATCCACCAAATTCCACACTTCTTGTTTTCAGAATTGAATTAATTCTTCTTGCATGGCTTCTATCCAACCATTGTCCTTTAATGCTTCGGTAAAATTTTTAGGAACAATTTGAGAAAGAAAACAAGAGTAGAAGCATACGTTTGCTTGTTCTGATTTACTCCTTGTTGTTCTCTCATTCAATGAACCAATAATCTGAGAAATTGGATGATTCTTGTGAATGCGAGATGTAGTAATCTCATCACTTTGAACACTAACATCCAGATTTGTTTGATTCAAGTTGGAAAACTCATGTATCAATGTAGAAGAATGTGGATTAAAGTTTGGAACTTGAGTAGGTGAATTGACGAAGTAATCAAAGTTACCTATATCAACTACATCACCTGAAATGGATGATGTTCCAGACTCAGGTATCACAAACTCATTACCATCATCAGGAATATTTTGTGATTCTTCCTGATTAATTGACTCTGAAAGATCTGAAACTGTAGTTTCATGGTTTTGTATTATTGAATCCTTGACAAATGACAAAAATGGGTAGTCTGAGCTTGAATCATCTGGGTCATAAGAATCTGAATCTTCACTGAAAGATCCAAGATCTCCTCTTGAGGTCGTCTTATCTATAGACTTAAGACAATTTGGTTGATCAAACAAATTAGATTGAAAAGAGTTTGATAATGAATCTAAGTCAAATAACCATGCAGGACCATTTGAAACTGATGGAAAAGAATTTTCCAGAAATTGAACGTTGAATGTTTGAAGAATTACATTTGTCCTAGAGTTGTAGACTCGATAGGCTTTTGAAACCGATGAATATCCAACAAAAAATCCATTATCAGATTTTGCTTCAAATTTTCCTAATTGATCACTTGAATTAAGAATCATAATAGGATAACCAAATGATTTTAAAAAGTTTATGTTCGGTTTTCTGCCTAACCATTAACTCATATGGGGTTTTCATTTTATCTTCGACGATTAAGATTCGATTCTGAATGAAACACGCAGTAGATATTGCTTCATCCCAAAAAGTGATAGGGATTTTTGCATCAGCTAACATAGAACGAGCAACTTCAATCAGTGTTCTATTCTTCCTTTCAGCAACTCCATTTTGTTGAGGAGTTTTGGGAGCACTAAACTGATGAGCTATCCCTTTCTGTGCATAGAACATTTCAATGTTAGCATTTTTGAATTCCGTTCTATTATCACTTCTTATTATTTTCACTTTGTTTTCTAATTGATTTTCAACTTTAATGATAAATTCTTTTAGTAATTCAACTGTTTCAGATTTGGCATAAAGAAAGAAAACCCATGAAAATTTTGTATAGTCATCAATGATAACTAAACAATATGATTTTCGTCCAATACTCTTGACGTTTGTTGGTCCAAAAAGGTCCATATGTAACATCTGGAGAGATTTGGATGTTGAGTTTATTGGCTTGGACTTATAAGACGCTCTGTGTTGCTTTCCCTTCAAACATGTTGAGCAGTGATTATTTGTTGCAAACTTCTTAGATGGAAGTCCAATTACATGATTTCCTGCTACAAGCTTATTCATGTTCTTGAAGTTTGAATGACCGAGACGTCTATGCCATAGCTGGCTTTCATCATTTGGTGCCTTTGCAATTAGGCATGTTGTTTCAGTTGAAGGATCAACTTGAGACATATCCAATTTGTATACATCTCTGTCACTCTCAGCTATAACAATTACCCAATCTTTGCTTATCTTGAAACCTGGCTTCAAAAACATAGCATAATGAATTATCAAACTAAACAGAATAAGATTTGTCACATATTTGAGATACGCTTAAAAGATTAAAGTTCAACTGTGAACAAAAGTTGATTTTATCAAAGCTTATTATCCCATTGGATACTGTTCCTACTCCGGTTATTTTTCCTCCAGCATCACCACCAAAGGCGACGTGAGTTCCATCTTTTGACTTAAAGTCTTGTAACAAGGCAGTATTGCCTGTCATGTGCCGACTACACCCACTATCCACATACCATGTATTGATTGGTCTTTTTGGGCGTACCTGCACTACAAGAAAGTTAAGTTGAAATATCTACCCAAGGCGAAATGGTCTTGGGCTTTCCAAATTTATCAACAATTGTAAATTGTTTATAATGGAGATTTTTCAAATCAGGTTTATTTTTGATGAATTACCAATTTTATTCTGAAAATTATTTGATTTATTTTTGTGAACATTCATACCATTTGATTGATTATCTTTTGAAATGTATTGATGACTAACAATTTTATTATTCATCCTTACAGGTCTTGGTATTAAGTGTTCTTGCATGTTATGTTTTGAGCTCACATAACTGTTCTTAAGAAAAGATCTCAAACCTACATTAGGTTGATTAATGTCTCTTTGAAATCCATTAGATTGATTTTCAAATACTGTGGATTAGCAAATCCTTTGCTCATGTTTGGTTTTACAAAGTTTCTAGTGGGAGATCTATTTCTAAAGTAACAATTTGCAGTGTTGTGAGTCATTTCATCACAATAAGTACAATATTTGTTATAATAGCAATCTGTTGTTGAATGATTTCTCATGTCACATATGTGACAGTACTTGTTGAAGTAGCACTCAGCAGTATTGTGATTTTTCATATCACAAATTTCACAGTACTTTTGTGGAGTTAAAAACAACTTTTTGTTAACTTTTGACAATGACATAATGTTTGATTTTGGTGTCATATAGTTAAACTGATGTCTTTCATTTTTCTCAGTTTGATTTTGTGTCAGATTATTGTTCATTTGTTTAACATGAACTTCATTCTTGAATGTATTAGAAACAAACTTTTTGTTACAGCGGAAGTCTTTGAATCTGAACTAGATTTCAGATCAGAGTTTGATTTGTTCATAATATTTGCTTTATTATTTGGAAGAGAATTCATATTTAACATACCTGCTAACACAAATTTAATTGGTTTTAGTTTTGATGTTTGATTTGTTGCTCTAATTAAATTTTATGAACTTTTGTTTTGTTCAGATGTTGCTTTTGCAGATTTCTTTCTTCTTCTTTGATTCTTTGATTTAGAAGAACTTGGTTTATGTTCAGATTGAACATCATGAGAAGAAGATTCTTTTTCTGATTGTAATTGTTTCATATTGATGGTGTTTGAATCTTCTGATGTTCCTATCTGTTGTTTATCCTTGTTTTGAACTCTGACTTCTTCTATTACGTTATGAATTTAATCAGAAGATATATTTTGTTTTGGTTGTTTTGGTTCATATGATTTTATTTTGATTGGATGACCATTTTTGATTTTTTCTTTATCTTTTTCAACAAACACTTGAACATTTTCTTTTTCTTCTTTTGCATTCTTGTTTTTGATCTAGAAGACTTTAAGCTTTGCTTTATTTTCAGGTGAATGATCATGAGTATTGAAGTTCTTTGGTAGTGTGTTTGTGATAGATTCAGGCATAGGTTCATGAGTGAAACCTAATCCTACCCTTTGTTTATCTTTTCTTTCATTGATTAGTTTTTCTACTATCATTTTTGAACTCTTTACTTTTTCCAAATCAACTTGAGTAGTAGCATGTGCTATTTTCTCTTGTTTAAGATTCTTAGTCATCTCTTCTAATTGTTTTGTAACAATTTCTAAATCTTTGAGTGTTTTGTTCCATGAATTTTAAAGAGAGATAATCTTTTGATCTGTAGTTTTATGATCAGATTTAAGTTGGTTATGCATAGATTCCTCTTGTTTTAGCTTTTCACTGATTGTGAATGAATAGTTTCTGTAGTGTTCAACATGTTCGAAACATGATTTGGTGCAAAGCTTTTCTCTTACTTCTAATGGTATTTCAGGAAATTTTGGAACTGTGGTTTCAGATGTTGAATTAGAAGAGTTAACCTTTGGTTGATCAGACTGAATCATTAGAGCTACTTCCTCTGCATCCTCTTTAGGATCAGACTTGTCACTCCAATCATAATTATCTTCCTCTTCATCACTTTCCACTTTTGGGTCATTGTTTTCTGACCAATCTTCATTTTGAATTTCTGCAATAAACGATAAACTTGATGTTAATTCATTTGTAAATTGATCTGCATATGCACTCCAATCATATCCATCTTTTATGCTGACTACTAGTGCTTTCTTTGTTTCATGAGATGATTTGGTTTCATCTTTAAGTTCTGGCATAGGAAGACTTTGATAAGGCTTTTGAAAAGTCTTCTGAGCTTGTTGAAACCTTTGATTATTTGAGCTTGTTTGAGCACTTCCTCCATTATTCCTTGGAGCTTTGCATTCTCTTGAGAAGTGTCCATAACTGTTGCAGTTGAAACATCTAGCTTTTGACTTGTCAAATCCAACAGTCTTGTTTGCACTAGGCTTGTATTTCTTGTTGACATAAGAATGTTTTTGAGTCCTGTAGGCAATCATCACCATCTGCCAGTTCAGGTCCATCTCTTCAACATCTTCAGGATCCATCTCAAATAAATCCTGCAAAACAAAATCTAGTTGAGTTAAATGGCTACCTTGATATGCTTGAAAGCTTGCCCTAAAAGCAGTAAATGCAGTTTTGGACTCTTCATCCTCTAATAGGATGTTTATCACATCTTTAACTTTGCTAGATTTAGTAGAGTTAGATGATGAAGAAGTCTCTGTCCGAATATTTGATGATTGGGACTGTGGTTTAGGAGGAGATTGAGAATGAGACTGAGTTGTATATGCAGGTGCACTGGTAAATGATGAGTCAGTGAAAAATCCTGCTCCAACAAACAGATCTCCTTCTTCTTTAGGACTTTTCTCATTCTTTGCCATGAATGCATTTTCTATGGTGGTTGCAGGAGAAGCAACAAACTGATATTCAGACATTGATGCTGCTCTATCATTATTCCTTGAGCTTTCATCAATCTCCACTAATTCTATTTTTGCAATAAGAAGATCTAGATCCATTGGAAACTTCTCATTATGCTTTAGTAGAGTTACATTTTGTTTCCATGATGATGGTAAAGCATTGAGTAGTCTGAGATTTAAATCTTCAAGATCAGGTTTGATACCAGCTGTTGACATCTCAGTTATAAGTTGAACAAATCTGTTCATCATCTGATTTATTGTCTCTCCAGATAAAAGTTGAAACAATTCTAATTGTCTTTTCATCTTTAGTTTCTTTAGATTTTGAATCTCCTTTCCTCCTTCACAAATGATTTTCAATGCTTTATATAGTGTATATCCAGTTTGATATGCATCAAGCCTTGTAAGAACTTCCAAAGGCAGTCCTTTACACATCAATGAATAGGCTTTAATATCATTCTTAACTTTTTTCAGATCATCTCCTTGAAGATCATCTTCTGGATAAGGTTCTAGAGAATCTTTAGTATACACAAATCCTTTGTCTGGTCCATCAGTGTTATAGGAACATATGGTCCTTTTTCTATAGATTTCCAGAGATCAGTGTCAATGGAATTAAAGTGTTGTTTTAGTCTAAGAGACCAATTTTTAAAATTAGCTCTATTTTTAAGTTTTGGAACTCTATTTTCAGAATCTTCTGATTTCACCATTTTTTTATATTTTTGTTGTTTTAGTATATTTTGAATTTTTTTAAAAAATTGAAAAAGTTTTCAAAGAATTTTCTTTTAAAAAAAATTCTAAGTATCAAGGTTAAAACGTCTGAACAGTATTCAAACGCCTCAACAGTTGATGCGTCTAAGTTGAGAAACGTCTAAGGGAATGCCTTAGAAACTTTTTCAAAACGTCTAAAATTGATACGTCTGAACAGTTGTAAAACGTTTGAACAGTTGTGATGCGTCTACACAGTGTTGATGCGTCTACACAGTGTTGATGTGTCTACATAGTGTTGATGTGTCTACACAGTGTTAATGCGCCTACACAGTTGTCAAATGTCTAAAAAGTTCAAATACTCTCAACAATGATATGTCTGGACTCTCGAACAGTGATCAAACGTCTGAACTGAAAAACGTCTACACAGTGTTGGTGTGACTAAACAGTAGTCAAACGCCTAACACTTGGACAATTTTTCAGCAAACTTCAACCCTAATGCGTCACATTCATCATGTTCATATGAAAATAACAGACTCAAATCTTCTGAATTCTTCAAATGTTGATAAAATCAATTGAAACTTTTCAATTAAGCGAGTTTTATGCCGATAAACATTCTTCTTAATATCAATTTCTTCGATTTCAACAACAAATTCCTCAATTTTGAGAATTTCAGTTCGAAACTTCAAACCTTTTTCGAACAACAAATTCAACAAATTGGCTTGAATTTGATGAATATATCTGCTAATTGTGATTCAAAACATGTTTCTGATGATGAAACACGACTGAAATTCACAAATTTTCAATTGAATTGTATCTCAATCACAGATTCAGTGAGATTTTTTAGGTTTTCAAGTTCGATGAACTTAAAAAGAAAATCAATCACTAACAGCTTACCAACAGCTCTGATACCATTTGATAGGATCAAATGAATAATCTGTGATGATTTGTAACACAATTCAATGAAGTTCACGCAAAGTAATCAAATCAAAACAAGATATCAACAAAATTCAAGTTTTCATTAATATCAAGCTAAGACAATGACAAGTATGAAAGCAGATTCGAATATCTTGTGTATTCGTTACTATCTACCTGCAAATCTAAGCTATTTATACTGAAAACAAAAAGTAAAGGAACTAACAAATTACACAAATAGTCCCTATACTATTACAAACTATCAAAAGACAAATAAAGACAACATGTTAATCTTTCTTAGAGCACTTAACAGCAAGTGTTTCTTTGAGATGCTTATGATTCTCTAAAATGACCTCTACCTTTGCCTTTTCATCAGTGATTTGAAATTTTAATTTGTAAATCTCATCATCTTTTTCTTTAAGATAGACTCGAACTCAGCTTTTCTTTTGGAAATCACTTTCTCTAAGTCAAGATTTTGATTTATTAAAGCTACATTTGCTTCTCTAATTGAGACAAAAGCAGCTATGCATGACTCAGAACACAACTTGGCCTTAGCCTCGGAAAATACCTATGGTACCTGTGATGATGATGCATTTGAGCATGAACCATCAGTAGATTCCAGGGCCATAAGAGCAAGATTTCTAAAAGGATTTTCACAACCATGTTGACCAGCACCAGAAAACACTTGTTCAGAATAACCAGAAAGATCATCTGGTAAACTACTCCAGTCAACAACTCCAGTGTGTGAAAAAGCTTTGATGTGATTAAGATTAAGATTGTTGATTTGATTGAGATGATTGAGGCTCAGGTAGGGCATGTGGTTGTTGAGCTATGGGTACAGGAACCTGATTGGACTGAGGCATGTAAAAACAAGGATAAGGATATGGCATTTGACCTTGAGGGACAAAATATGCAGGAGATGATTGAATTTGTGAGTGATGACCAGAACTGGTAGAGTGTTGCCCTTTGTTTTGTGAGCTATTGCATGGAAAGGTCACAAAGGGTGCAGAAGAGTTATATCCAGATGATCTACACTCTCTTGCAAAATGTCCAAGTCTATGGCACTTGTGACACCTCAACTTGCTCTTGTCAAAACCAACTTTGGTTTTTCCAGAGAGACCAGGAAATTTTCTACCTGTCCTTTTCTAAAAATTTTGAGATCTGATATTGATTAATGCCATTTGGCTCAAAATATCCATCTCTTCTAGATCATCATCAGCTATTCCTTTCAAATCATCCATCAAAGAGCACAAATTATCACTACTACACCCTGAATTACTATCAACACCAACAAAAGTAGGATCTCCACTGTTTGAAGAGAAATCTATATACTCATCATAAGAACCTTCTGATGTAGCATATTCTGACTCATGACCGACCATAGCAGTATTCCCTAGTACAAAATCATCAGTGAGCTTCCCAGATGAAGCCAGTTTCCTTTTCTGTTCTATCTCTCTTTCAAATGTTAACAGTTTCCCATAAAGTTGGGTGAGAGATAGATTGTCCAGATTTGCACTGGAGCATAGAACAATAGTATATGTGTCCCATCTATCAGGCAGGGATTTGAGGAATCTGTTGTTCATCTGACTGTTTGTATATTCATGTTTAACCATTTTCAGCTCAGATATCAAACAGGAAAATTGCTCAAACTGTTGAGTTAGTGACTCACCCTTTCTATGAGAGAATGTCTCATATTTTTGGGCAAGGATCTCTCTATTGTTTCCCAAGACCTCATCAGTTCCTCCAAATTGTTCTTTCAGAGCAACCCAGAGGTCACGAGTAGTTTTATGATGCATAAGTCCATAATAGATTTCATTAGGCAGTGCCATGGCCAGAATTCCATAGGCTTTAGCATCAATTTCAAACAATTTTAGATCTTCATGTGAGTATTGCTCTTTCTTCTTCGGAACCATCTCATTGGATTCCGGATTACTCACCATAGGCTTATATGGTCCATGAACCACAGATTTCCAACAACCTGAACTGTTGACAGATAGATGATGGAGCATTCGGCGTTGCCATATGTTATACTCACTCCTAACAAGCATCGAAGGCTTTGTTGAGGAGCCAGTATTGTGAGGATCATTGATTGATGTAGCCATTTTCACCAATTCAAACAAGTTCAATGAGATTTTAACAGATCTAGCTCAAAAACTCAACAACACAGTTTGAAACAAAATGAATCTCAAATTAATTCACCAGAAGCAACAGAAAATCAAACTCTATAACCAATTCTTGCAAATTTGCTAATTCGATCAAACTTAGATATCCAAAGAGCAGTTTCAATGATCAATTGTTAAATCGGTCAATGATTAACCTGCTCTGATACCATTTGAAAGGATCGGGATCTAGTTTGATCAATTAGATTAAGATTTGTAGCGGAATAGCACAAGAATTAGACGAAATTTAAGCAAGAATAATATGGATATTCAATCAAACAATGATGGTTATTGAGATTAGATATCATTTTTTGAGAGACTGTGCTGAAAAGGGTTTAATCAAATTGATTCTAGTACCAACAGAAAATCAATTAGCTGATTTGTATACCAAGGCATTTGAACCTAGTAGGTTTGAATTTCTGGTTTAGTCAATTGGCATTGATTAACCTTGAGTAAAAACTATGAAAAACATCCAAAACAATTTAAAATATCCGAAAAAACCACAAAAAGAAATCAAGTTTTATGAAGAAAAGAATTCTTGGGAAATGATATAATTACATTCGTTATATCATTCACTGTGCTTAATTTCAAAAGGTAAAAGACTGAAATGACTTACTAGATATGTTGGTAGGCTCAACTTGGAAGAAAAGATACATGTAGTGATGAATTAAAGACATATTCAATTATGAAACACTCATCACAAAGTACAGGTATGTATTGGCTTATCTGAATGCATGTGTGTGTAGTAGCCTAAACACACCAGGTAATGATACTTTATGAATATTTTTCACCACATCATGTTTCATCTTTGTTTTGCTGAGAAAAGACCTGATGAAACTTGCACATAGTGTAGATGTCATGATCCAAAAGATTCCCAATGTGGAACACATCCAAAAATTGGATGAATCAACAAAGTAATACATTCCAAGTGAAAGAACAAAAGAATCCTATCATGGATCACCTTCCAATATGAAGTGAAAAGAATCCCAATGTGGATCAACATGAAAAAGGATCAAATTAAAAGAATCCCAATGAGGATCAGTAAAAATGAGATTTCATGACTTAAGTAACCTGGTAAGAAAAGTTGTGAAAAAGTTCTACCATGCATTGTATAAGGACGGTTGATCATTCCATGCTTATGTGTGTGAGGTACACATTGAATTATAAATCAACCAAAACATGATAAAAGTCATTTGCATCAAATTATCAACCAAGTATGAGTTTAAGAGGACAAACATACCTTCAATCTTCAAGTTCATAATCATGTTGAAAGGATCGGGATCTAGTTTGATCAATTAGATTAAGATTTGCAGCGGAATAGCACAATAATTAGACGAAATTTAAGCAAGAATAATATGGATATTCAATCAAACAGTGACGGTTATAGAGCAAGAAAGTTTTCTGCAAAGAGAATGTTTTCATTCACGCACACACTTTGGTTCCAAAGAAATTAGGTCAACATTCCTTTTATAAAGGAATGTGACATCAGTTGACATCACTTGATAGTGACAGCTAACTGAGTTATACAAACAACTGAAAGTAAACTAAACTACTGAAGATGTTCACAACAACTGAGGACACCTTCACAAAAAAAACTAAGTACAAGCTATCATTACCACTACTAAAGTTATAACATGTGAAGTGTAAGAACTTCAGATGTTTTACATAATATAAAACTACTAATTACAAACTACTAAAAAGTAAACCATCACAACTACTGAAGAGAACTACTTCAGCTGTTATGACAAATTCTGAGAACTTGGTCTTCAGACTTTGTCTTCAGCAGTTGTCTTAAGACTTTGTCTTTAGCTGTTGTCTTCAGACTTTGTCTTTAGCTGTTGTCTTCAGACTTTGTCTTCAGCTATTGTCTTCAGACGTTGTCTTCAGACTTTGTCTTCAGACTTTGTCCTCAGCTGTTGTCTTCAGACTTTGTATTCCGACTTTGTCTTCAGACTTTGTCTTCAGATTTTATCTTCAGCTGTTGTAGACCACTTTAGTTGTTTTGATGTCTGTGGGACTTAAAGGTTTTTTTGATCTGACTCATTGGTTCTTTTGGTCCAACACATGTCCATTTAATCATAAAGGATGCACATGTGTAATGTAAGATTGATATGATCCCAACAAAGAGATTTTTCTCTTCGTTATTAATATTAATCAAAATATTATTCAAAACTTTTAAATCTTTAAAGTTTCTCTCCAAATGTGGACATAAACTTTAGGGGGTTTGAGTAAGTCTAAATTTTTGTTTATTAACTTAATTTTGGAAAACAAAACAAAAATAGTTTTAGTTGGTGTTGTTGCATTAAGTTTTACCATTATATCTCAGCTTATGCAGATTCTTAGAAGCATGATAAGCCCAAGATCTGTCAAAATTGGAAACTTGTATTAGTTGTGACATACAAGTCAATCCAAGCAAAAATTGACAACTTCAATAGCCACCTTCATAAGAAAATTCAATCAAGGACACCTCTTCATAAGATGAATAATCAATTCAATCATATTAACTTTTGATTAAGTTCAAAAGGTAATGCAGGTAAGTGCATTAGTTAATGCGGGTGAAGGTAACCCATGCATGTAACTAATGCAGGTAATAATATTTTTGGAAGTGCAACTAATGCGGACAATGGTTCTACTCTACCGCATTAGTGTGTGAAGTGAAGGTGAAATTTACTCTACCGCATTTGATACAGTTAACAAATGCGTATGAATAGGTCTCTATCGCATTTGCTACAGTGTTGTGATGACTTGTCACCGCATTTGATGTAGTTGCATAAATGTTGATTGACTTTGTTCTATCGCATTTGCTACTGTGTACAAATACAGATATGGTAAAACAAGCAACTCAACCACATTTGTTACAATGTTGTTCTACCGCATTTACTACAACACAAATGCGGACTGCCAAAAATAATTTAGTTTAACTTCCGCATTTGCAACGGTACACAAATGCGGTTAGAATAAAAAATTAAGAAACAAAACTTCCGCATTTGTAACAGTAGTGTAATGCGGACAGTCAGTCAAAAAAAATTAAACCTTCCGCATTAACTAGTCACAAATGCAGATGATCAACAGTAGTTAAATGTGGACTGTCAATGTCAAAAGTTTGTCTTCCGCATTTGCTACAGTCAACAAATGCGGATCACCAAAATTAAACAAATTAACCTTCAGCATTTGCTACAGTGTTGACTGTATCTGCTTGTACACTTATAAAATTTTTCAAATTGTACTATTTGACTAGTTAAAGGAATTCAAACGGGTCATTTAATACTTTTCAAATTTGAGAGAATTTATAGTGAGATGAGCGCAAACCTACAGTACACCACCATTAATCATCATCATCATAAACATTCAAAGATTTTGTTGTGTTTCTTCTTAAAAACATTCTTGTCATTGATTTAGAACCACAGATATTTCAAAGATAAGGTATAACTTCAACAGATTTTGAAACCAAGACCTAAGTCTCGGATTGTTAACCTAAATCGAATAATGAACCAGAAAATATTGAAGAACACCAAAATCAAACTCATTAATGTGATGCAATACACATTTTTGATCAAAATAAACATATAAATTGATAGGAATTCAATTGATAATGAAAACCTTGATAATCATGTTTACTGCGAAAAACAGAGCAAAGTGAAAAAGGAAAATGTGTAACAAATCAAAGTCACATTAACAAATAAAATCAAAGTTAAAGTCAAAATTGTTAACTAACACACATGTCTCTTGTGTAGACTACATGGCAAATCTTACATGGAGCAAGCTCCATACGTCAACAGTTATCTAAACCCTGATGTGCCTCAAGCCGAAGGTCTTAGAGATATGATAAGATTCTTATCTACCACAAGGGTAGCATATGCCATGACAGTAAGACCAATAATCTACAAGAATCCCATCAGGTCATTCTATGAATCAGCTGAAGTAGTTGAAGAGGATGGAGTGAAAACTCTAATTGGGAGAATCAACAATGAACTCACTTTGAGGATCATAGAAGAGTCTGTTAGAAGATGTCTGCAATTCAATGATAATGCTGATGATCTTGAATTAGATGATGAGAAAATAACCACATTTTTCTCTGAAATTGGTTATGAAGGGAGCTATGAAGCAAAACAGATAGTCAAAGGATTAGTGGATCTGCCTTGGAGGTTCCTAATTCATATGTTCCAACATTGTCTGTCAAAAAGGAAAACAGGATGGAATGACATTCCAGTCCTCACATCTTCTGCAATATGTGCTCTCTGCACCAATAGACAGTTTAATATGTCTGCATATGTGTTCAATGGCCTAATCTCCAACATTCAAGAAGGGTTGAGATACAAGTTTCTGATGTACCCCAGATTCATTCATAGTCTAATCAATGAATCATTTCATGACATTGTTAATGAAGGACCTGTGCTTAACATCCCTCATTATGATGCAAGATCCTATAAGTACATCAAGAAGAAGGACCCAAGGAACTTTTACAGTGGTGCTCATTCACCCCTTCTTCCTTGGATGCTTCAACAAATACATCAAGCAGGTCAAGCTCAACCACCTCCACAACTAATAGCACAACCACCTCCACAACCAATAGCTCAACCAAATCCACAACATTCACCAATACCATCTCCAATACCATCTCCCATACCATCTCCAATACCATCTCCCATACCATCTCCAACACCATCTCCATTACCACAACAAATACCACAACCTTCTCCCCAACCATCTCTTCAAACATTACCTCAACCATCATCACTTTCAACTCCACAACCAACACCACCAATAACCACTCAACCTACACCTATATCACCACATCATCAATCTCCAATATCACCACACCAATCACCTATTTCTCCTTACCAACCTTTACCATCATACCATAAATGAAGAAGAAGGTGATGTTGCTGGATGATCATCTGTTCAGGGTCAAGAAAGGCATACTAAGAGAGCACAAGATCAAGGAGCATCGTCTTCAGCCCCTGCAATTAAATAATTGACTGATCCAGATAAAATTAAAGATTAGATGTTTTGTATTTAGAAAACTTTTGTACTTGATTCGAATATTACACTGATGTAATTTATGATTATCTATGTTTATATATGCTTAAATGTCTTGATTAACTACTAATGATTGATGTTTTAAATGTCTAAATCAAGCAGATAAAATGTCCCAGCAAGATGAATATGATTTTGCTCCCCTTCAGCAAATCAAGTCTCAATTTACAATGATTCTTGATTTGCAAGGGATTGTGAGAAGGTCAGCGAGCTACACTCCCGAAGAAGGAGAAATCATACACGACCTAACTGATGAGCAACTTGCGGAGATGTTTAGACTGAACCCTGACGAGCTCGTCAAAGACACTCCAAAGGTTGATGCTATGAGTGATGATGAGATTTACGATGTTGATGAAATAGAGATTGAGGATGTCACGTCTAAGCACTATCTAGAGTACACTGACCGAGAGGGAAATGTGATCCCCAACTTGGGTGACACTCTTGGCAGTACTAGATTTGAAAAACTGGATGAGATGGAGAAAGAAACAAATAAGGATGAAAGCCAAGCCCAAGCCTCAGATGCAGATGTTGATCTAATAAAGGCTGAATGGGCAGCTTGTTTTGTTGAAATACGAGCCCAACGCACAACTCAAAAGCAAAATGCCTACACCAAACTCTACAAGGTCAAGAAACATCTAAAGGTGTCTTGCAAGATTATTGTGTGGGCGTATCTTGAGGATTTAAATGTGTATGTTGTAAAAAGGTAGAAGGGTAGTGAGTACTTCAGATATCCACATGATCTAAAGACTCTCCCAGGTTTTGAACTCAACCAACTGGCACGCTTAAATCTACTATATGCTAATCCTAGAAAGATATCAGGTTGGTTTGAGGCTGCTTTAAAGAAGGAATACCACACCATATGGGTAAACTCAGACCTCAAGAACTGAAAAGGTACATTCATAAGTCAGAAGTGGATCCCATATCTGTAAAGCCTAAAGTGGTGCTGAAGTGGAGTCCCCCGCGCATAATGTCCAAGATTCCCTTACGAGAAATGCCTCAGAACTTCACCCCATACTTCAAATGGTGGTATTATGATTGGAGAATAGGCGAAGCGATCATAGTTCTAAATAGAGAGGGCAAAAATGGAAACTATCTGGGTATTCGACCCAATGTGGCTAACAAACTTATCTGTAGAAGATGTCTACACATTGTACAAGTAGCCATTGTTCTATGATGTGCGAGATATTGTACAAGCTCTCCAATTCTAGAATGTTATATGACTCTGCTTTGCATTTGAAATACATGCCGGAGTCACAAGAGAGGAGAAGTACAAGAAATTTGAGGAGCTTATGAAGAATGTCAGACAATACAGTAAACTAGGTCCAAGGGGGAGTTTGTTGATGCATATGTACCTAGTTTATGAGCTTAATGTAAATGTCTGTCATGTCTTACACATATGTCATGAATGAGTTGAATGAAATATAATATGTGGTTAATGCTTATAATGTTTAAAATTTCATAGTTTTATTGTGTGATAAAGTATAATGAACTAACTATATGTGTTTGAGGTTGTTGTGCATAGTTCTTAGTCAATAATATGACATCTGTCATTATCAGGTTTGTCAATTTAGTGAAGCTTGTTAACTCTCCTCATACCTTATTTCTCCTTGCGTAATTAATTTGTTTCGATTTCAGATTTAAGTCTTACTTATTGTGCGTTTATCCTAATCCTAACACTATAATATAATAAACCAGATAAACAACATATAAATAATAAATAATTAAAACTAATCATGATTATTATAATTTGTTGGACCCTTGAAAGGATCATACATGCCAACTCAATGGGTGATTTGATGATTGTTCTGCTGAAATCCCTTAAGTCCAAAAAGAAATGTGGATGAAGAATCTGCTAAGAAGAATAAAGTATTGTCTCCCGCATTTGTCAAATGCGGAAGGCATAAAACAAATACGGACAAGTATTTGTTCTTCCGCATCGACAAATGCAGAAGACCAAGAATGGATGCGGACAAGTACTTACTCTTCCGCATTGACAAATGCGGAAAACAAAGTAAATGCGGACAAGACTTTGCTCATCCGCATTGACAAATGCGGATGACCGAACAAATGCGCACAAGTATTTCTTCATCCACATTAACCAATGCGGATGACCAACATACTAATGCGGTTGATCAAGTGAAGAAATGCTGATCAAGTTAACTCATCGGTATTTGTCAATGCGGATGAACAAGCAAAGATGCGGATGAAGACTTAGACTAGTTCTGATGTAATAGGTCGGGGGTAGTTTAGTCATTTTGTAAAAGGCATCTTGTATGCCTATAAATATAATAGATACCTCGTACATGAGGTGACGGCTGATAGATAGAGAATTTTTTGTTGTAATTATTCTCCATAATTTATCAACTTTCATATATCAATACAGAAGCATTTATAAGTATTTTTCTTGCATTGAATGTTCTTTGATTATTTGTTTCCGCCACTCAATCATTGACTTGGTTACCATATTCGATTCATAGTAAGAATATCACTCTTACTCAACACCAGTCAATTGGTATCAGAGCTTTGGCTCTCGATTCTTTTTCAGATTTGCGAAAGAATTGAATAGAATTCAATTGATCTGGTAATGAGTTGCTAGTAGAGTATATCATATTCTCTACTTAGTAAAGAGCAGAAATTACTCTTGTCAACACGTACTCATCAAAATACTCACAACACCAAGAAACTCAAGAAACTCAGTATCATCACAGATCTGTTTCTGAATTCCATTGGAACTATTTGGACTAAGTTGGACTAATCAATCCTAAAATCATCTAAATCTATATTATACAAGTTAAACACATAGTTAAAATGGATTCTAACAGCTACTCAAAACTTGGTCATACACCTAAACTCCAATGCTTAAACACAAATCTAAGTTAAATAATGGAAAATCAGGTTTAGGAATTACATCACAGGTGTAGATCCTGATTTCTGGATATCAATATGCAAGGGGCCACACATTCCTGTTACTCTGTCTGCAGATCAAGCTGCAATATACAGAACTACTAGAATACCTATTGAAGATCTGACCTTAGATGAAGAAGACTACAAGAAAATCAAGATAGACCTTAAAGCCTACTCAATTCTAACTCAAGCACTCAAGATGGATGTGCTGAAAAGACTGGAGAAGTATGGAACGGTAAAAGCTGTATGGGTTGCACTCAAAATCATGTGTGAAGGAAGCAGTGAAGTGGCTGAAATCAACAAAGACCAGCTTATTAATCAGTATGAAACATTTCACCACACCAAGGGAGAATCAATCTCTAAGCAACTGCATAGATTTGTACAGTTAGTAAATGACTTGGAAATCATGGGAGTCACTTACAAAATTAAAGAATTAAACAAAAAAGATGCTTCACAGTCTCCCTAAAAGCTGGAAACAGAATGTAACCATGCTGAAAAATACTCTTGATCTTGAGAGTACTACTCTAGACATCATGATAGCCAAAATTGAAGCTTTAGAACTTGATGAAAGAAGTAGAAATCTTGGTGGACCTAGAGTAATTAAGGCTTACAAATTTCCATCAGAATCTCATTCTGTGGAAAATGCATTCATCACTGAGGAGGATGATTTTATCTCATCTAGAGATCAAATGAACAATACTAGGTTCATTGTAACTCCACCAATCAATCATCCTTCCACCTCATCTCAACCTCCTAGAGTCACTACTGCTCCTCAAACTCCCAGAGTCAATACTGTTCCTCAAACCAATCCTGAAGACTCAAGATCAAAAGAACAAAAGGCAACTTACAATGCTTTTGTTGCAAACTTTGAAGCCTACTTGGGAGGAAGACTCACTTCTGCTCATCTCATTCAAGAAGATCTGGAGGAAATGGATCCAGATGATATGGAAGAAATGGATCTACAATAGCAAATGGCCATGATTGCAATGAGAGCTAAGAAATTCTTCAGAAAAGGAAGAAAGCTGAGCCTGAATGAGAATACAGTTGAAACCATTATTGGTGATCTTAATGAGAGGGTGACAAGAAGCAAGTCCAGTATTGCAAACATTTGTTTGTTCTCATGCTTTCTATGTCAAACAGTACCCAAAAACATCAAAGAGGAACTTCAAGAAAATAGTAGGATTGAAGCAATGTAGGAAGAATTGCTCCAATTCAAGAAGCAAGAAGTATGGCACCTGGTAGATCTTCCCGAAGGACAATACCCTATCGGTACCAGATGGCTGTATAGGAACAAGACTGATGATAGAGGGATCATCATCAGAAATAAAGCAAGACTAGTGGTACAGGGATACACTCGGGAAGAAGGAATCGACTACAACGAAGTGTTTGCTCCTGTTGCCAGACTAGAAGCAATCAGAATATTTCTTGCATATTTTGCGTCCATGAAATTTACTGTTTATAAAATGGATGTAAAGTGTGCCTTCCTGTATGGAAAGATTGCTGAAGAAGTATATGTGAGTCAACCACCTGGCTTTGAAGATCCAGATTTCCCTCATAGAGTTTACAAGCTTGACAAAGCTCTGTATGGTCTTCATCAAGCACCAAGAAAGTGGTATGAGACTCTATCATCCTTTCTTCTTGAACATGGGTATGAAAGAGGAAAGATTGATCAGACTCTCTTCAGAAGAAAAAGAGGAAAAGACATGCTGTTAGTCCAGATCTACGTGAATGACATTATATTTGGCTCGACAAACAAGCAACTTTGCAAAGAATTTGAATACCTTATGCATTTAAAGTTCCAAATGAGTGCTATGGGGGAACTCACCTTCTTTCTAGGGTGCAAGTCCAACAAACAGCAGATGGAATCTTCATCAACCAATCAAAATATGTAGAAACCATGTTGAAGAAATTTCACTTTGCTGACTGTCAGTCTATCAGAACTCCTGTGGATACTAAAGTGAAGATTGGACCTGACCCTGAAGGCAAATCAGTGTATCAGACTCACTATCGATCAATGATAGGTTCAATTATGTATCTAACAGCCAGTAGGCCTGACATTATGTTTGGTGTTTGTGTGTGTGCTAGATATCAAGCTGATCCAAAAGAATCACATGTGAACACGGTCAAGAGGATATTCAGATATCTAAAAGGCAAGCCAACTCTTGGGTTATGGCATCCAAAAGAAGGAGAATTTAATCTCTATGCCTACACAAACAGTGATGTTGGACCAAAAGAACCAATGAGCCGGATCAGAAAAACCTTAAGTCCCACAGACGTCACAACAACTGTTGAAGTCCACAACAGCTGAAGACACAAGTGCTGAAGACAAAGTCTGAAGACACAAGTGCTGAAGACAAAGTCTGAAGACAAGTGCTGAAGACAAAGTCTGAAGACACAAGTGCTGAAGACAAAGTCTGAAGACACAAGTGCTGAAGACAAAGTCTGAAGACAAGTGCTGAAGACAAAGTCTGAAGACAAGTACTGAAGACAGTCTGAAGACAAGTGCTGAAGACAAGTACTGAAGACCAAGTATCAGACGTTGTCACAACAGCTGAAGAGGTCTTCTTCAGTAGTTGTGACGGTTTTCTTTCAGTAGTTATGTTTTTCTTTTTAGTAGTTTTGTAAAACGACTGAAGAGCTTGTTCTTCAGTCGTTGTAGTTTCAGTAGTTTCGTATCAGTAGTTTTATGTTTTGTACTGAGCACTCTGATATGTTCTCAGTAGTTGTGAACATTTCAGTAGTTTGTTAAGTTTTAGTTATTTTTGTAATAAATCTGCCAGATGTCACTATCCCGTGATATCAGCAGTGATTGCACTCTATATAAGGAGTGTCAACCTAATTGTAATCTGTGAATGATTGAGCAGAAACATTTGATATTATTGAAACATTCCTTTTCACAGAAATATAATCTCTCGTTACAACCGTATTTGTTCTTAATGCATACGAATATCAAATTCTTGCTATAATTTGTCTAATTCTTGTTCTTATTCCGCTGCATTACATTCTAATCCATCAAACTTGAGATCACTGATCCTGTCAAATGGTATCAGAGCGGGTTCATCATTGATCGATCTAATAATTGATCATTGAAACTGCTATCCAAGATCCAAGTTTGATTGAATTAGCATTTTTGCAAGAAACGGTTATAGAGATTGAATTTTCTGTGTTTTTGGTCATTCATCCTGAGATTTATTCTTAGTTTTCATTTAGTCTGTTGTGGTCTGTGTAAAATCTTTTAAAAGCTTGAATTAAATTGTATTTGGACCTAAAATGACTACTCCTTCCAATGATCCTCACAATACTGGTTCCTCAACCAAGCCTCCAATGCTAGTTAGGAGTGAGTATAACATATGGCAACGACGAATGCTCCATCACCTGTCTGTTAACAGCTCAGGTTGTTGGACATCAGTGGTACATGGTCCACACAAGCCTATGGTGAATAACCCGGAAACCAATCAAATGGTTCCAAAGAGGAGGGAGCAATACTCAGATGAGGATAAGAAATTGTTTGAGATTGATGCAAAAGCCCATGGAATTCTGGCCATGGCACTGGCCAATGAAATCTATTCTGGGCTAATGCATTATGAAACTGCCCATGACCTCTGGAATGCCTTGAAAGAACAATTTGGAGGAACAGATGAGGTCTTGGCAAATAATAGAGAAATCCTTGCCCAACAATATGAGACATTCTCTCATAGGAAGGGTGAGACACTGACTCAACAGTTTGAGCGGTTCTCTTGTTTGATCTCTGAATTAAAAATGGTCAAACATGAGTACACAAATAGCCAGATGAATAACAGATTTCTCAGATCACTGCCTGAGAGATGGGACACATATACTATTGTCCTACGCTCCAGTGCAAATTTGGACAAACTATCTCTCACCCAACTCCATGGGAAATTGCTCATATTTGAGAGAGAGATAGAACAGAATGAAAACTGTCATCATCTGGAAAGCTCACTGATGATTTTGTACCAGGAAACACTACCTTGGTAAGTCATGAGTCAGAGTATGCAGGATCAGAATGCCACTATGATGAGCATATTGATTTCACCTCAAACAATTCTAATCATGCCTTTGTGAGTGTTGATTGTCATTCTGGTAATAATAGTGACAATCTATGCTTTATCATGGATGATTAAAGGGCATTGCTGATGATGATTTAGAAGAGATGGATATTTTGAGCCAAATGGCCTTGATCAATATCAGATCTCAGAAATTCTACAAGAGAACTGGCAGGAAATTTCCTGGACTCTCTGACAAAACCAAAGTCGGTTTTGACAAGAGCAAGTTGAAGTGTCACAAATGCCACAGGCTTGGACACTTTGCAAGAGAGTGTAGATCAACTGGACCTAACACTTCTACACCCTTTTTGACTTTTCCAAATAACAATTCACAATCCAAAGGGCAACATTCTGCTGGTTCTAGTCATTCATCACACCCTCAATCTCCTGCATATTTTGTTCCTCAGGGTCAAATGCCATATCCCTATCCCTGCTATTATATGCCATAGTCAAATCAAGTTCAAGCTCCTATAGTACCACAATCTCATGCACTACCAGAACCTCAACCATCTCCATCTCAATCACAACCTCATCACAGCTTCTTCACACCTGGAGTCGTTGACTGGAGTAGCTTACCTGATAACTTGTCTGGTCACACTGAGCAATACTATGCTGGTGCTAGTCAACATGGTGGTGAACACCCTTTTGGAAATCTTGCTCTCATGGCCCTGGAGTCTACTGAGGGTCCTGTTCAAATGCATCATCTTCACAGGTAACTCAGGTATCTTCAGAGGCTAAAGCCAAGTTATGTTCCGAATCATGCATAGCTGCCTTTGTCTCTATTAGAGAGGCAAATGTAGCATTAATAAATCAAAAACTTGAGTTTGAGAAAACCATTTTCAAAAGAAAAGCTGAGTATGAGTCTGCTCTTAACAGTAAAAGTGATGAGATTTATAAGCTTAAATGCCAATTAAATGATGAAAAGGCCAAGCTAGAGGTTATTCTGGAAGACCACAAGAGTCTCAAAGAAAAACTTGCAGTGACCCAAGTTGAGTGTGAACGCTGGGTCTCATCCTGCAAGGGATTTGAAATGCTTCTTAGCAAGCAAACTGCTTCAAATGTGAAGTTTGGCATTGGTTACAACCATACTGCTCCACCAACAGACTTTACTTCTAACTCCATAGTTAAGTTTGAAAGTGAAAGCAATCTCCAAACCACATTATCGTGTGAGTCATTCTCCAATGATAATCTAAGATCAGAGAATGAAACCAGTGTTAGATCTCAACAAATAATTGACTGATGGTCTAACTACTAAGACTCATATGAAGCTGAGTACTTCAGATGTTGTTCCTCAATGTACCCCAAGTACTGAAAGAGACCCAACATCTGAAAAGCATTTCAAATCAATTGAAATACAAGGACTAACAACTGCTGAGGAATCCATCAAACAGTCTATTAGGACGGATGGAAAATAGTTGAATTACCAGTCTTCAGCTGTTACAAATCCTTTAGTACCTAGTACTGATAGGAGGAAAGTACTAAAGATCACACCTTCAGTAGTTTCCACTTTAGCAGTAAAGATGTCCAAGATGAAGAATAAACCATGTGAAATTTGTGGTAAATTCAATCATCTATCTGATGAATGTTGGTACAAAAAGGGTTTAAAGCTCCAAAGGGATGAGCTCATTAAACTAGAAATAAATAAAATGAAAACTGAGTTTGAGACCAAGTTTGTACCACAATCATCTCAACCTGATAAACCCAAGGCCTTACCCAAATCCACTAAGAAGGATACAGTTTATCAGAAGACAGCTGATATTGTTCCTCATGATAAACATAAGACTAAGGCTGTGAAATCTAAGAAGGAGGAAATGGTGGGTCACAGGAACTCATCAAAAACAAGCTCTGGAGTGTCAAATGAACTAAAAGCTCGAGCTTCAAATCAGACACAGCTTGTTATGATGGTTCAGCATCTGTTGGGGAGAGTTAACCAACTTGAAGCCACTGTGACCAAACCACTGGAGAGGAATTCCAGGTCCAAATCTATTTCAGCACCATCTCCATCTTCATCAGTTGTTAATCATGAGAAACCAGCTATGGGTAAATCTGTTGATAAAGTCAGTCCCAAAACCAAAATGGTTTGGGTCTCCAAAGCTAACTAGTTTCTTATGATTGTGCAGGGTTCTTCAGCATGCCAAAGAAGCATCTGGTATGTGGAAAGTGGAGGATCCATGCACATGATTGGGAGCAGCTCTCTTCTTCATGATTACTCTCAGGGAAAGAAGGGATTTGTCTCATTGGAAATGATGCTAAAGGTTACATCATTGGAAAGGGATTTGTGTCTAATGGAGATATTAGATTTGATGATGTCAACCACGTGGAGAATCTCAAATACAATCTGTTGAGTGTCAGTCAGATATGTGACAAAGGACATGTTGCTCTTTTCACAAGCCAGAACTGTAGGATTCTGTCTTCCAAGGTTCTGAGCCTGATTGACAAAGTACTGGATGATAATACTCTCCTGAAGGCCAACAGGATAGGAAGAGTATATGCCTTGGATCTGTCAAAGAAAATTGAGTTAAGAGGCCATCCATGCTTGTTCTCCAAGGCCTCTCTCCAAGAATCTAAATTGTGGCATAGAAGGCTGGGTCATGTTAATCTCAAAAACATGAATCAGCTGATCCACAAGAGTTTAGTGAGAGGTCTTCCAATAAAGGAGTTCAATTGTGATGAAATCTGCACTGTATGCTTAAAAGAGAAACAACATAAAGTTTCATTCCCAACCATAGAAGAATCCAAGTCTAATGCCTGCTTACAACTACTGCACATGGATCTTTTTGGTCCTGTGAAGGTAATGAGTATGGCAAAGAAGAAATACTATCTGGTAATTGTGGATGATTACTCTAGATATGTATGGACCTTCTTCTTGCATTCAAAGGATGAGGCTACTCAGTCCATTATGAACTTTCTGTTACACGTTGAGAAGCAGTATTCCCTACCAGTTAAGTGTGTGAGGAGTGACAATGGTACTGAATTCAGAAACCACACTCTTAATGAGTTTTACTTGTCAAAGGGAATCAAGAGGCAATATAGCATCCCAAGGACTCCAGAGCAAAATGGAGTAGTGGAGAGAAAGAACAGGACCCTCATTGAAGCTGCAAGGTCCATGTTGGCTGATTCTGGTCAGCCACTGACTTTTTGGGCTGAAGCTGTCAATACAGCTTGCTATGTACAGAATAGAGTTCTAGTAAATCAGAGGTTGATAAAGACTCCATATGAAGTTCTTCATCATTTGGTCCCTTTGATTCATTCTTTAGAGCATTTGGGTGTCCCTGTTACATTCTCAACACAAAGGATCAACTCCAAAAAGTTTGATTCTAAGGTGGATGCAGGGTATTTTGTTGGGTATTCATCCACTTGCAAGGCTTATAGAGTATTCAACTGTCGGACAAAGATAGTTGAAGAAACCTTGCATGTGAAGTTCAATGAATCCCCTAAGGATACAATTCCACAAAACCCTGTGGAGTTGTTTGATCTGGACATTCTGCAACATGTTCCTTATCAACCACCTGCTGTTGCAGATCATATGAATCCATCATCTTCTGTAGCTAGTCATCCATCTGGTGTTACTGATGATGATAATGATATCAGTAATCACCTTTTCAAGTTTAGTGATCAACTGCTTGATTCAGCTAGACCTGATGTTCCTGTAGCTTCAGTAGCACAATCCACAACAAATGCTGATGAGATTTCTACAACTTCAACTTCCTTTGAATTACCATCTACTGATTGGTTTCAAGGAAATGCTTCACCATCACCATCTGTTGCTGCTGATCCTGCTACAAACACTTGCACAGATCTTATTGTGTACCAAGATCTAAAGAATCACCCTATGTCTCAAATCATTGGTGATATCAATGCTGGCGTTTCAACAAGAAGTCAATTGTCAAATTCTGCTTCTATGCTCTCTTCATTAGTCAGCAAGAGCCAAAGAACTATCACATTGTTTTAAGGGACAATGGATGGGTTGAAGCCATGCAGCTTGAGCTTCTTCAGTTCAAGAAACAGCAAGTGTGGGAACTGGTTCCTCTACCTCCAGGTAAGTGTGCAATAGGCACTAAATGGTGTTTAGGAACAAAACTGATGAAAATGGGCTTATTGTTAAGAACAAGGCCAGACTGGTTGTACAGGGGTTTTCATAAGAGGAAGGTATTGATTATAGTGAAACCTTTGCCCCTGTAGCCAGACTGGAAGCAATTCGATTGTTTTTAGCTTATGCTGCTTATCACAACCTTAAAGTTTTTCAAATGGATGTCAAAAGTGCATTTTTGTATGGGAAAATTAAAGAAGAGGTTTATGTATGTCAACCACCAGGTTTTGAGGACAATAAACATCCTAATTGGGTGTATAAGCTTGATAAGGCTCTCTATGGGTTGAAACAAGCTCCTAGAGCCTGGTATGAGACATTATCAAACTTTCTTCTGGAAAATAATTTCACTAGAGGCTCCATAGATAAGACTTTATTCATTAAGAAAGCTGGGCAGCATAATCTACTTGTTCAAATTTATGTAGATGATATTATTTTTGCATCCTCTGATCCACAGTTGTGTGATGCCTTTACAAAGTTGATGCAACAGAAGTTTGAAATGAGTGCCATGGGAGAATTACAGTTCTTTCTGGGTTTGCAAATCAAACAAAAGGCTGATGGAATTTTCATTCATAGTCCAAATACACAAAAGATCTTTTGGAAAAGTTTGATTTACAAAAGTGTAAGCCCTGTTCTACTCCCATGTGCAACACCACACAACTGGATACAGATCAGAAAGGTAAAGTGGTTGATGAAACACTTTACAGATGTATGATTGGGTCCTTGATGTACTTAACAGCTTCTAGACCAGATATTATGTTTGCTACATGTGTTTGTGCTAGATTTCAGGCTGCACCTAAGGAGTCTCATTTGATTGCAGTCAAGAGGATCTTTAGATATCTGCAAGGCACTCCATCTCTAGGTTTATGGTATTCTACTAGACTAACTAGTAAATTAGTTGCTTTTTCTGACAGTGACTATGCAGGGTGTAAGTTGAAAAGAAAGTCCACTTCTGGGGATGCCAATTCTTAGGCAACTGCTTGATTTCTTGGCAGAGTAAGATAGACCTCAGTTGCTACATCAACTGCTGAAGCAGAGTACATTGCTGCTGCAAGCTGTACATCTCAGGTACTCTGGCTTCAAAACTAATTATTGGATTATGGCATAACAGAGACTAAGACCCCATTGTTAATGGACAGCTCTTCAGCTCTTTGTATTGTCAAGAATCCTGTCCAGCACTCTAGGACTAAACATATTGAAATCAGACACCATTTTATTAGAGATTGTTTTGAAAAAGGTCTGATTGATCCAAAATTTGTTCCTAGTGCTGATGAGCTTGCAGACATTTTCACTAAGCCCTTGGATAGCACAACTTTCCAAAACCTAGTGTTAAGGCTTGGTATGCTACAGCTAGAATAACTGACAACTACTGATGATCTTAGCTCACAAGTACTGATGATCATTAGTTTATTATTGTCATATATAAGTACTGAAGTTATTTTTCCTTCGGAAGTTTTCTTTAAACTACTAGAGCTTAACTTCTCAGTACTCAAGTACTTTATTTGATAAAACAATTGATGTAGTTACAACAGCTGATGTAGCTACAACTACTGATGTCAGAAATACAAATACGTACTGATGTCCTATGAAACATCTGAAAACAGATGAAAACGTCTGATGAGTACGTGTTGAGGACAGTATGAAACAGCTGAAAAGCAATGAATTGACGACAACTACTGATGAGCCTTTTTCTCTTCAGTAGTTTCCCAACTGCTGTTTCTTTCTAAACAACTGAAGCAAAACCATGTCTTCAGTAGTTTCACAACTACTGATGACTAACACCAAGTCTTCAGTTGTTTACAACAACTGATGGTAAAACCAAAGTCTTCAGTAGTTTCCCAACTACTGATGACTAATACCAAGTCCTCAGTTGTTTCACCACCTGAAGTCAAAACTGTCTTCAGTAGTTTTATAACTACTGATGACTAAATCTGAGACTTCAGCTGTTTCAACGTCTGACGGTTAAAACCAAGTCTTCAGTTGTTTTATAACAACTGCTGATCACACCAATACGGTCAGTCATTCCAAACCTCTAAAAGTTAATACCACGTCATCAGTAACTTCAACAACTGATGACTAACACCAAAATCTTCAGTCGTTTTCTAACCCTACCCTTTAAATACCTTATACCACCTTCAGAGTTTTTCCTTTCTTCTCTTCTCAAACCTAACGTTCAAAAACTCTGTAACCTCTCTTCATCAATGGCGACCATGCAACTAAAACCACGACACAACTGTGTCGCACATCTCACAAAATCGCCATACTGGACCAAGTTTCACAACGCCATTGATTTAATGGTTAGTCACCTTACAAAATGGCTTTTCTGTTAAATCCCACCATATATGCCGAATCTCTTAACCAATTCTGGACAAACGTCACTCCTGTCTCTGAGGAGAATGACACAGAGTCTCTTCAATCGTTTGTCCATCATCAAAAAGTGGTCATTACTCCAGACACTCTTCGCCAAACCCTCAATCTAGATGATGCCACTTTCCCAACTGGTTATCCAAAGGGCACAATAGATCAATCATCTGCCCACCATGGATACCAGGGTAACCTGAGTGCATCTACCATATTGAAGAAACATTTCCAGGATGCCGAACGTCTCATCTTTCACATGGTAAATGTCTGACTTGCCCCCAAGACTTCATCATGGGATCAAATTTCCACAGGTGGCAACAGGTAATGTACTCCATCCTTGAGCAACAACCTTTAAATTTTTCTAAAATACTATTTTTAGAGCTCAAGGATATGGCCCAAAAACAACTTGCTAACCGTTGGATATTATATCCTCGGTTCATAATGGCCATAATTGAAAACCAGCTTCAAGCTGAGGGACTTGTTGGCCTGGGAGTCCCTGCTACGGCTGTATTGCCTGAAGTATACTCCCGGCACAACTCTGACCAATCACTAAAATGGCTGCCAAGCTGCGCAAACCCACGCAGCTGGAACCCACCGCCACCACCTCCAAATCCAAAGTCCCCACCAAACCCACTAAAAAGAAGTCAAAAAAGGCTACTCAGGGAAATGAGTCCCCTGAGGATGCCCCTACAACATAAATGCAGGCTATATCCACTGGTTATAACCCCCTAGTGGATACAAGGACTTCACCAGCCACAGCCGCTCAGGATTCCTCTCAAAAGGAGCCTGCAGCAACCAAAGAAGGGGTACCCACTAATCTGGGATCTTCCTCATTCGAGGAGATTGCCATTGAAGAGCACCATTCTCCCCAGGTGCATACTGCTTTTACCCCATCTCCCACTGCAACCGCCCCACAAAGTCCTACTCTCATTGTTATTGCAAACGTGCTGACTGAGCTGCATGCCTCTCCTCCTCCCCAACAACACCAACAAAGGGGAAAACCACAGCAATTGAGGAAGAGGATCAACATGCTTCTGACAGCCCACAGCACCAGGGTTTAACTGTTCTATCTCCTGGTGTGGATATGCAGATACGAACATCTGGTGAGCCTGCCACCTCTTCTGAATCGGCACATGATCAGACTGAGGCTGGTAACATAGCTAAGACCTCACCAAAGGCAACAGCTGATGAAGGACATCGTCCTGAGGCTGGAAGTCCCCAGTTCCAAGAAAAAGGGGCACATGCTAAAACTGGTCTACACCCAGTGCATGTACATCCTGCTACAAGCAGGAGGTCAGGTGTGATTCAGCATCTGCTGATGATGACCTGGGCTTCTTTTATGATGTTCTGGCCCAGAACACAATTCTTGAGGAAGAAGTCAGTAGACTACTTGACCAATTCTCTCAAAAAGCAAGTCCATCTGCCACCAACATAAACCCACAGATGGCACCTTCACCTGAAGGTCTCCCACACACTCAGCCACTCAAAACTTCCAAGCCACCAGCTTATATTTCTGGCACTGCTTCTCAGGGACAGAACCCCTCTGAGCAACAGCTGCTATCTTTCAGCAATCCCTACCTCTCATCACCCAATGATCACAGACATTATGATCAAAACCATGGATGAGAGGCTTCCCTCAATCATACAATCCCTGGTGGAGGAGATTGTGAGCACAAGGCTTTCTGCTACTCAAACCCTTGCAACCAATGAAACCAAAAAGGGGGAGACTAGTCAGTGAAAGCAAAGAGAAAGAGCATAGAGGGGACGAAAGAAAAGGAGACTAAGAAGGAAGAGGAGTTTGTGAAGGGAGCTGACATTGATCAAGTGGGTGAAAGTCACAAAGACTTTCATGTCACATATAAGAAGAGGAAGGTTGAAGGAAAAGAAAAAGAACTCGAACTCGATGAGATGATCAAAATGGCGGATGCTACACACAGTAAATCAATGGACTCCATTATTGATCAACTGTATAGACAGGGGTTCGATACTGCACAGCTTGACTCAGAGATTAGGAGACTTGAAGTTGAAGAAATTAACTCAGATGGGCAAGTTATGATGCATTAGAAAGAGAAAGACTAGAGATCATGATCAGATTTATTGCAAAGTACCTTGGGAGATCATTGATCGAGATTAAGTCATGGACCAGGGACAGTATCTTGGCAATAACCACCAAGATCTGTTCGTCTGAAGCATACACTAAGGGATTGGTGATTGAAGCACTAAATGAGGCAGGTGCTGGGAACAGAAAGGAACTAGCAAAACACTCAAAAGCCTCACTCACTACAAGAATGCTAGAACAACCTGCAAAACCTCCCACTTCAAAATTACCACTACCACACCCACTAAACCAATTCCTTTACCCTCAAAACCAACAGCCGATGATGCACCCAAGAAGAAGAAGAGAAGGGTGTTGAGGCTAGAAGAAGAAGAAGAAGAGGATGATGAGGAAGAAGATAGGCTGCCTCTTTCCGCAGTCCTAACTTTGCCTAAAGTCAAACCTATGCCCATCACTCCCACCTCACAGATGGAAGCTGTGAGAGTAAAGATAGAAGAAGAACAAACAAAAGCTTCATGATGATGAGATGCTGAAAAGCATAGACAAAACTTATGCTGCTTCTTCATCAATAATCAGTATGAAGAAAGAAGCGCTGAGATTGTACACCCTTGCTAACACATTTCAATATCAAAAGGAAAAGGTGAGAATATGGCCTGATCCTAGGGTGGCTCACAGAATTGTGAAGAAAGACATTCCTTCGAGATACAAGGGCCAAGTAAAAAGGATCGTAGATGAAGAGATAATAGTGGTCCTTGTAGTATCACCCTGGGAAATTGTAGAAGATTCAAGAAGGCCTATGAAACTAAACAGCCACCCCAAAAGATGTTAGAGAACAGAGTAATTAAAAAGGGGTTAGTCTACAAGAGGCTTGAGAACTTCAAACAAAATGAGCTCAGTCTGTTACTTGAAGGTACTCACCCAGATGAGTTTGCATACAGACAGATTACAACAGTTGAGCTCAAAAATGGCAAACAGGCTAAGTACATTTCAGAGCTGTATGGGCGTGAAGGACTGTTTGATGGTGGAGCTGAAAATCTTACCATGGAAGAACAAATTATGTTTCTCAGAGAATACACCAGAGAATCCTACAGGCTTATACATGGGAAGTAGATTTCATGGATAGGCCCACAGCCCTGTGTCCAGTTCCCCAAAGTCAAGGCTCTTATCCATACTATGCCAACCAAATTTCAGAAATCTATTCCTAGGCCAGTGCTTAATTGGGTCATCTTCTTAGCTGATCAAGAAGGAAAAAGACCAATCTTATCGCCAACAATAAGTGGGACCTCAATAAAGTTAAGGTTTTGGCTGCATTGGTGCAGGGGGAGTTTGTTGGACCAAAAGAACCAATAAGCCGGATCAGAAAAACCTTAAGTCCCACAGATGTCACAACAACTGCTGAAGTCCACAACAGCTGAAGACACAAGTGCTGAAGACAAAGTCTGAAGACACAAGTGCTGAAGACAAAGTCTGAAGACACAAGTGCTGAAGACAAAGTCTGAAGACACAAGTGCTGAAGACAAAGTCTGAAGACAAGTGCTGAAGACAAAGTCTGAAGACAAGTACCGAAGACAGTCTGAAGACAAGTGCTGAAGACAAGTACTGAAGACCAAGTATCAGACGTTGTCACAACAGCTGAAGAGGTCTTCTTCAGTAGTTGTGACGGTTTTCTTTCAGTAGTTATGTTTTTCTTTTAGTAGTTTTGTAAAACGACTGAAGAGCTTGTTCTTCAGTCGTTGTAGTTTCAGTAGTTTCGTATCAGTAGTTTTATGTTTTGTACTGAGCACTCTGATATGTTCTCAGTAGTTGTGAACATTTCAGTAGTTTGTTAAGTTTTAGTTATTTTTGTAATAAATCTGCCAGATGTCACTATCCCGTGATATCAGCAGTGATTGCACTCTATATAAGGAGTGTCAACCTAATTGTAATCTGTGAATGATTGAGCAGAAACATTTGATATTATTGAAACATTCCTTTTCACAGAAATATATTCTCTCGTTACAACCGTATTTGTTCTTAATGCATACGAATATCAAATTCTTGCTATAATTTGTCTAATTCTTGTTCTTATTCCGTTGTGTTACACTCTAATCCATCAAACTTGAGATCACTGATCCTGTCAAGTGATTATTGGGGATGCAACTTTAACAGAAAATTCACTTCTGGCGGTTGTCAATTTCTTGGTCCCAGACTAGTGTCCTAGAAATGCAAGAAGCAGACAAATGTGTCTGTGTCCACAGCAGAAGCTGAGAATATTGTTGCATCAGCATGTTGCTCTCAAGTTCTCAGGATTCAAAACCCGATGCTTGATTATGGTTTTAACTTCTTGCACACGTGAATTTTTATTGACAACACAGCTGCTGTCTTTATAACTAATAATCCAGTTCAACACTCAAAAACAAAACATATTATGATTAGATATCATTTTTTGAGAGACTGTGCTAAAAAAGGTTTAATCAAATTGAATCAAGTACCAACTGAAAATCAATTAGCTGATTTGTTTACCAAGGCATTTGAACCTAGTAGGTTTGAATTTCTAGTTTAGTCAATTGGCATGATTAACCTTGAGTAAAAACCATGATAAACATCAAAAACAATTTAAAACATCAGAAAACCATAAAAAGAAATCAAGTTTAATGAAGAAAAGAAGTCTATGGGAGATGATATAATTACAGTCGTTATATCATTCACTGTGCTTAATTTCAAAATGTAAAAGACTGAAATGACTTACCAGATATGTTGGTAGGCTCAACTTGGAAGAAAAGATACATGCAGTGATGAATTAAAGACATATTCAATTGTGAAATACTCATCACAAAGTACATGTATGTATTGGCTTATCTGAATGCATATGTGTGTAGTAGCCTAAACACACCAGGTAATGATACTTTATGAATCTCTTTCACCATATCATGTTTCATCTTTGTTTTGTTGAGCAAAGACTTGATGAAACTTGCACATAGTGCAGATGTTATGATCCAAAAGATTCCCATTGTGGAACACATCCAAAATTGGATGAATCAACAAAGTAATACATTCCAAGTGAATGAACAAAAGTTATGAAAAAGTTCTACCATGCATTGTATAAGGAGGGTTGATCATTTCATGCTTATGTGTGTGAGGTACACATTGAATAATGAATCAACCAAAACATGATAAAAATCATTTGCATCAATATATCAACCAGGTATGTGTTTAAGAGGACAAACATACCTTCAATCTTCAAGTTCATGATCATGTCCATTTAATCATAAAGGATGCACAAGTGTAATGTAAGACTGATATGATCCCAACAAAGAAATTTTTCTCTTCATTATTAATAATAATCAAAATAATATTCAAAAAGTTTTAAATTGTTAAAGTTTCTATCCAAATGTGGGCATAAACTTTAGGGGGAGTAATTTAAAACTTTTGAGTGAGTCCAAATTTTTGTTTATTAACTTAATTTTGAAAAACAAAACAAAGAGAATTTTAGTTGGTGTTGTTGCAATAAGTCATACCATTATATCTCAGCTTATGCAGATTCTTAGAAGCATGATAAGTCCAAGATCTGTCAAAATTAGGAAACTTGTATCAATTGTGACATACAAGTCAATCCAAGCAAGAATTGACAACTTCAACAGTCAACTTCATAAGAAAAATCAATCAAGGACACCTCTTTATAAGATGAATAATCAATTCAATCACATTAACTTTTGATTAAGTTCAAAAGCTAATGCAGGTAAGTGCATTGGTTAATGCGGGTGAAGGTAACCCATGCATGTAACTAATGCGGGTAACAATATATTTTCAAGTGCAACTAATGCGGACAATGATTTTACTCTACCGCATTAGTGTGTAAAGTAATTGTGGAATTTACTCTACCGTATTTGCTATAGTTAACAAATGCGGATGAACAGGTCTCTCTCGCATTTGCTACAGTGCAATGTTGACCAAGTGTTGTCAACCGCATTTGGTATAGTTGCACAAATGCGGATTGACTTTGTTCTATCACATTTGCTACTATGTACAAATACGGATTGGATAAAACAAGTAACTCTACCGCATTTGTTACAGTGAATGCTGATGAACATAATCACAAGTCATTCTTCCGCATTTACTACAACACAAATGCGGACAGTCAAAGATTTCAAGTTTTAACTTCCGCATTAGCAACAGTACACAAATGTGGAAGAATAAAAAATAAGAAACAAAACTTCTGTATTTACAACAGTAGCGAAATGCGGACAGTCAATGTCAAAAGTTTGTCTTCCATATTTGCTACAGTTAACAAATGCGGATGACCAAAAGTCAAACAAATTAACCTTCAGCATTTGCTACAGTGGTGACTGTATCTGCTTTTAAACTTGTAAATGTTTCAAAATGTATTATTGACTATTTAAAGGAATTCAAACGGGTCATTTAATACTTTTCAAATTTGAGAGACTTTATAGTGAGACGAGCGCAAACGTACAGTACACCATCTTCAATCTCATCATCATAAACATTCAAAGATTTTCGTGTGTATCTACTCAATGGACTTCTGTTATCGATTCTGAAACAGGAAATAAGGTGAAACTTTCATAAAATTTTTAATCAAGACCTCAGTTTCAGAATGTTAAACCTAAATAAGTCAATGAACCAACTAATAAGGAAGAACACGAAAACATGTTTCATTGATGTAATATAATACACCTTTTCGACTTCAATGAGCATGAAAACCAACAGAAATTCTTATCATCATGAAAATCTTGATATTCATGTTCGTTGTAAGAACAGAGCATGTTAAAATTGAAACATTTGAAACAAATCAATGAAACAATAGCTCATTAATGGTTCAAACATAGAAATTGTGATTGTTAAATGACAAACTCACCATTTTCCATGACAACAATGCAACAGAAATGACAAGCAGTCTTCCTTGTCAATTTAAAGTCAAACTGATAACTAACACACATGTCTCTTGTGCAGATTACATGGCAAATCTTACATGGACCAAGCTCCATAATGTCAGCGGTTATTTAAACCCTAATGGCCTGAAGCTGAAGGACTTAGAGATATGATAAGATTCTTATCTACCACAAGGGTAGCATATGCCATGATTGTGAGACCCACAATCTATGAGAATCTCATCAGGTCCTTCTGGGACTTAGCTGAGGTAGTTGAAGCTGATAGTGTGAGAACATTAACTGCGAGAATCAACAATGAGCTCACTCTGAGGATCACAGAAGAGTCTGTTAGAAGATGTCTACAATTTGGTGATAATGCTATTGATCCTCAGGAACTAGATGATGAAGAAATAACCACATTTTTTGCTGAAATTGGTTATAAAGGAGGTTATGAAGCAAAACAGATAGTTAAAGTATTAGTGGATCTGCCTTGGAGGTTCCTAATTCATATGTTCCAACACTGTCTGTCAAAAAGAAAAACAGGATGGAATGACATTCCAGTCCTCACATCTTATGCAATATGTGCTCGCTGCACCAACAGGCCGTTTAATATGTTTGCATATGTGTTCAATGGCCTAATTTCTAACATTCAAGAAGGAATAAGATACAAGTTTCTGATGTATCCCAGATTCATTCAATGTCTAATCAATGAATCATTCCATGACGTTGTTAATGAAGGACCTGTGCTGGACATCCCTCACTATGATGCAAGATCCTATAAATACATTAAGAAGAAGGACCCAAGGAACTTTTACAGTGGTGCCCACTCACCTCTTCTTCCTTGGATGATTCAACAATAAAATCAAGTAGGTCAAGCTCAACCACCACCACAACCAATACCTCAACCTTCACCACAACAATCACCACAAGCATCTCTACAACCTTCACCACAACCAACTCCACAACCATCTCTACAACCTTCACCACAACCAACTCCATAACCATCTCCATAACCTTCACCACAACCAACTCCACAACCATCTCCACAAACATCACCATAACCATCTCCACAAACTCACCACAACCATCACCACAACCACAACCACAACAATCACCACAAACAACCCCTCAACCTACACCTATATCACCTCATCATCAATCTCTAATATCACAACCACATCAATCACCTATGTCACCTTACCAGCCTTTACCATCATCCCATGATCACCCTGCTGAAATTGAAGGATCAACAAGTGCATCTAAATCATCCAAATCATCTTCTGATGAGGAGGATCATCATGATCAAATCCCTACAATGAAAGCACCTTCTGAGGCTGCTCCTTCAAAGAGCTATGCTGAATCTAACATCAACAGGCCTGATGAAAAGGATGAACTAATATATGAGCTCTTACTAAAAGTGGAAAGGATGGAAAGATCTTTAAATAGGAGAGCTAGAATCATCAATGATAGAATTTTAGAGCTGGATGAGAAAGAAAATGATTGAAAGAACTAAAAGTGAAATATGAAGTTGAAAGAAAAGAAAAAGACAAGGAGATTGGATACTTAAAATCTGCACTAAACCATTCCAGAGAAGAAATCAGTGGTCATGTGGACACTCTTGCTCTTCAGACTATAGCAATGGAGGAACAAGAAAATATCATTGAGGAACAAGCAGAAATCATTTCTAGTCTTGAAAAAGAGCTTCAAAGACAAAACAGAAGAATCTCTGAACTAGAACTGATAATTGAAGTCAAAGAAGTAAAGTGGATGATGAAAAGAAAGATGAAGAACAAGAAAAGGTAGATATGGATGATAACAAGTATGTTTCTGAAAATGAAGAAAAAGAAGGTGATGCAAGTCAAACAAAGTTTAAAGATCAAAGTCTAGAAATGGTGGTATACTCTGGAAACACGGATGACTCTCACTATGAGAAAGCTAAATTTCAAAAACTCTTTAGTGCATTAGATAGTTTTTCATCTGAAAAGTTCAGCATAGATGATGACTTTTGGGAATTTGTAAACAATCAAAGGGCTAATTCAGAGCCTATTGTATTCATCCCTAAGTCACCAGTGCCTTTGGAGAAGGAGTTGACTATGCAAATTGTCCCTGCTATCTCTTTATTTGAAGAACAGAAAGAAAAAATAAAAGAAATGTATGAAAAAGAAAAGAAAGAAGAAAAAGAAACAGAAAAGAAAGAGAAGGAGAAAAGTAAACTGAATGATTAAGAGCCAATCACACCTGAAAAGGTACCTAAAGCAGTAGAACAAGCTGAAACTTCTAGCCCTCAACTTCAAACTTACTCACGAAAAAGAAAATATTTAGCTAAAAAGGCTAAGGGTAAGAGACCAATGGTTGAAGAAGAAACAGTTAAGAAACAAAAAGATGACCCCAGAAGCCTAGCAGCAATTGCTGAATTTCTGGAAGAGCATGAGCAGGCTGATGCTCAATTGAAGAAATTAGCTGGTGCAGTTAATTTAGAAGAAGGTCAGATTGCTGGTGGATATGATGCTGAAAAGGATGTTCATATGGACAGTCCAATGAAAACTGAACAGGCAGTAGAAGACATGGTGTCCAAAGCCCAAATTGATGACTTGATGATTAAAGCTATGTTTCTGATCAATCAAGGATATGATCCAGATGAAGTATTTGGAATGACATATGAAAGAATGAAAGAAGAAGAAGAAGAAGATAAAGTGAAAAGGCTACTTGATCAAAACATTGAAACATAATATGAGAAAGCAATCACCAAGGATGCTCCAATGCATAAAGAATCCTCTATGAAGAATTCAACCGGGTATGAAAGACCATTGCCAAGAAGGGCTCCACTACACAAACTGTCTTCAATGAAGAAATCATCCCCAACTCATGAACCATTATTTCCTTATCCTTATAATATGTCTAATAAGGAAATGAAGGACTATCTCTCAAATCAGGGGTTCACAAGAAGGACTAAAACATGAAGACCAACTCATTAAGAGCTGCAACTCTTCAATTGCTTAATGAGAAGAAAGAAAAACTTAAGAAGCTGGAAGAAGAATTAGCAAGCACTGAGCCAAGAAGTAGAGTATCAGCTGAAGACATGATGCTGAACCAGAAAGACCAAGAACTACTTGCTCCTGTACTACACAAGTACCCTGAATGGTTTGCAGAACCATCTCAGTTGAAACTGCAAGAAGGATTGACCACTGCAGAACTGATCAGAGGGGTGTCTACTCCCAAGGGTAAAGTTGATCAAAAGATAATAGCTTGGAAGTACGACAGTACATGGAATATGTTCATGGTGAAAAGGATCTCAGGGCTAGTACAGTTCTTTACAGAGTACTCAGCTCTTCTAAATGCCCTGGAGATTCATGATTTGAAAGAACTAGCTCAACTTGAACTGATTAATCATACAGCTATGTTCAGGGGATACGAATTTGAGAACATACTTAAGATGTTCTGAAGAACTAACAACTTCAATTCATTAAAGACAATATGCATGAGAAAAGTTAAAACATTTGTCAATCTCCTTGAGAAGAAGAAAAGATGCAAGCAAAAGAAATTGTATTCCCTGAGCTAAAGGTGAAGCCTACAGAATCATTAAAAAGGAAAATGATGTGTGGTACTCATTCCTCCACACCCATCTCAAATGTGTACTATGATGAGAAAACATATGAGATGGTAGTTGAAAGGAAGTGGGGAGGAAAAGAAGGAGCTGAAATCAGATTATTCAGTGGATATGAGGTTAGATTGCTTGATGAATCATATATCCATTACATATACACCAGACATTTCAGGGAATTGAATAATAAACTGGTAGAGTTAGATATGCGCTTCTTTTTAAAGTGCATCAAGCTGCTAAAGCTGGCATATGATCAGATAAGAGTCAAAACAGAGAAAAGAAAGAAGAAGAAGACACCATTGCAGCTTGGCAACATTATAAAACTTGAGGTTGATATGGGGCGGAGCTTACTGATACATAGAGATGGACTTTCTACAATTTCAATATGGGAGCCTATTTCACTAAAGAAGCTGGCAATGGAAGCCATCTACAACATGAGCAAGATGAAGATTCATGTGTTAAGCAGAGAGAGGATGTCAAAAGCAACAGATTTCGTGAATATGATCAAAGCTATATTGGATCCTACCAAAGCTGCATTTATCTTACCCCCCAGAAGACCCAGCAGAATCCTCACAACATCAATCACCACCCAAACATTGAGGAAAACATGGCTGTATAATCCTTAGGGGGAGTATTGTTGGACCCTTGAAAGGATCATACATGCCAACTCAATGGGTGATTTGATGATTGTTCTGCTGAAATCCCTTAAGTCCAAGAAGAAATGCAGATGAAGAATCTGCTAAGAAGAATAAAGTATTGTCTCCCGCATTTGTCAAATGCGGAAGGCGTAAAACAAATACGAACAAGTATTTGTTCTTTCGCATTGACAAATGCGGAAGACCAAGAATGGATGCGGACAAGTACTTACTCTTCCGCATTGACAAATGCGGAAGACAAAGTAAATGCGGACAAGACTTTGCTCATCCGCATAGACAAATGCGGATGACCGAACAAATGCGCACAAGTATTAGGTCAAGGGTAGTTTAGTCGTTTTGTAAAAGGCATCTTGTCTGCCTATAAATATAATAGATACCTCGTACATGAGGTGACGGCTGATAGATAGAGAATTTTTTGTTGTAATTATTCTCTGTAGTTTATCAACTTTCATATATCAATCCAAAAGCATTTATGAGTATTTTTCTTGCATTGAATGTTCTTTGATTGTTTGTTTCCGCCATTCAATCATTGACTTGGTTACCATATTCAATTCACAGTAAGAATATCACTCTTACTCAACACCAGTCATAAATAACCTTATTATTATTATTATTATTATATTATTATTATTATTATTATTAAAGTTGAGGGTTTAAATTGTTATTCAAATAAAATTTAAGGAATAGTTATTTGATAGTTGGGGGACTAGAGTGCAATTATAAGAAATCATATATATAAGTCTCGACCACCCTGCCGAAACCCTAACTCCGCCCCCAGGATCACAACCATGTCTGGCAACCGCAAGCATCCCACCGACAAACTCCACGTCATCATAGACGACCTTCGGCAAGCTTCTTCAAGTGTGTTCCAACTCCGGCATTCTTTCCTCCGTCAAGGTATCCCTTACGGTTTTGCTTTTTATGTTGTGAACTTATTCATTCTTTTGGGATTGTTGTGTTTACTGTTTTGTAAGTATATTTATCTAGTATATGCATGAGTTGTCTTTGTGGTTCTGTATTCACAACTATTTAACTCCGGTGTTGGAGCCGATAGACAGGTATTGATAGTACTATTGGGCTGACACCCCCACCCTTGTTTGTTAGTATACTAGTTGGGACTGACAGTGGCCATGAACGGGCCCTAGGGTGAATATGTTCCGACAAATTCTGTGTGTACGTCGTAGGTTTAGTTGTGATGCTCATGATTACATGTGATATTACTTTCTTATAACTGTATGCACTCATGTCCTACCAAACCATTACACAGCATCAAGTTTTGTTTATTATATAAACCTGCGAACTCACCAACAACATGTTGACCATTTTTGAGCATATCTTTTCAGGTAACAATCATTGAGGATTGCTAGGGATGCTGCCTTAGCGATGACCTGACTTACATTATTTAAACTTTGGATGTCTTTGATATTGCATTGACTGTTATTGGTATTCATATTTTGATCACTTGCTCCTGGGTTGTGGGATAGATACTTAATTTGTTTGTATGACTATGTTTGTTATGGAATTGACTAACTGCGACACAAGTCTCCATTTGTGTCGGGTGACGTCATGACACGTTGACCTTTCATCATTTATTGCATCTCTATTAATTAACAATGTGTTATGATGATCCCGTCCGTTACATCCTCGTGTTTCCGCTATAAGCGGGGTTGAGACAAATAATGATTGAGAAATGTGTTCAAACTTAGCCTATGAGTCTTCATGTGAATAGACCATACGCCTGAATATCTCATGCTAATGGACCAATCGCACGACTTAACCAAGAGACTGGATCAGTCGCACGATTGAGACATAAGATTGACTCAGTCGCATGACTGAACCTTTAGTCGTACGTATGGATCAATCGCATGATTTAGTCGCACGACTGAACCATGCTAATGGTTCAGTCATATGATTGGAAACCCATAACCTATAAATACCACCTAATTTGTGGAAAAACAGGATTTATCAACAGACTTTGACACATACTCGTACCCTAGCCGACCAGAGCGTCCAGAAGCCTGTTCCAAGTTCATAGTTCGCATCTGATTGTTCAACTCGTTCTGACGTTTCTTTAATTGTTAGATTGATCAGGATTGCATTTTCACTGATTGGATCGCCAATCAAATAGGATTCCGCACTATTTGATCTAGTTTCACGCATTATCAGTTAGTACTCCATACGTACACGGTCCTAACAATTGCAAGTCGGCTAAAGAGTTGTTTGATGCACTATCACATATGTACAATAACTCCAACAATTCCTAGAAAGATTCACTCAAACAACAGTTTGAGAACTTGACCTACATTGTTGGAGAGACCCTCAGCCAACAATACTTCAGGTACACGGATCTTATTGCTTCCCTTCAGTTTGTGGGAATTACCATTGACTTGAGAGATATCTCAAGAAAGTTCATGAGTGCACTCCAAAATAAGTGGACGTTCTATTGTGTCTCCATCAAAAGTACATAGAATCAAAACTCCCTCACCATGACTGAACTATACGGTATTCTTGATGGATACCGTATAGAGATGGAAAACAAGAGGGGCCATCCGATGAGCAGACCCTCAAGCCTTCCTGCTAGCAACACTTTAATGGTTGTTGAAGGCTCAGGACCCAACCAACCTCAGCAGTACCTGACTTACTCTCAGCAGCCATCCTATTCTTTAAGACCCTACATCATATTTCCTGAGGCTCCAAGGTCTCGACAGGCTCAGCAAGGTTCTTTCCAGGACAGTTGTGCCTTTATCTCAGGAAATGGGCACTCTAGTGATCATTAGTTCTGCTTTGATGATCCATAGTGATTCAGCCCAGATGATGTGGAGTGTGTGGACATAGTCCAAAAAATGGCTCTGCTTACCTATAGAGCAAAGAAGTTCTTTAAAAGAAATGGAGAGCCATTCCCTCAAAACCCAGCCAGCAGCAAGTTTGGGTTTGATAAAACTAAGGCAAAGTGTTACAACTGTAACCAACTTGGTCATTTTTCTAGGCAACGCAAGGCTCCCAAGTCAAATCCAGGAACCTCTCATGCCTCCTCATAAGCCTATAAACCTAAAGCCCCTGGGAAGTCAACTGAAATAGCAGTTGTAGCTCAAGAAGTTGACTGGAGCTTTATAGTACAGGATGTGACTCCTGCTCCACACTCATGGCTGGAACAGATGATAACAAGGTATATGAACATCTTTGTACTCCAGCTTGTATTGCTAAGGTAAAACTGTATCAAGACTACAATATGGAAAAAATCTGATATTGAGTCTATAAATATTTTAAAATCTAACTTTAAAAGAGTTGAATCTGACTATCAAAAAAATGAAGAGTTAGAAAATTTTGTGTCTCTTTTAAAACATGAACACACAAACTACAAGACTCAAATAAAGGATTTAATATCCAAATTGTCTGAGGCTCAAGCCCAGCTTGTCACAGCTGAGGCTCAAGCCAGGAAGCATGCTATCTCAAAGCAAAACTTCCAAGCCATCCTTACATCATCCTCTCACTCAAAACTTTGTTATCAAAACAAAGGTGGGTTGGGGACTAATGAAATTGCTCCACCACACTCATATGAGTCTATTAGACAACCAAGATATGGATCTAAAGAGCAAGAGGTTCCATCTGTTGATCCACCTTCTCATGAGTCAAAGAGTGATGCAAGTATGGAGACCATCATAGGGAAGATCTAGGTAGACGCTACCCCTCTTACCAGTGATGACCAACCTCTTACCACCAAAGCCAGAAGAAACCGAGCTAGGCTGCCAAAAAAACTACCAAGAAAGTTGCTGAATCAAAGCTGACGTTTGACCCAAAGCAAAAGGGTGTGTTCATCTCAGCTGGATTCCAGGTGGTGCGAACTTTTAAACCTAGAAAAATGTGTAGTACCAGCACACCTATCCAACAAAAGGATCAGAAAGGAAAGGGAAGGATCGTTGTTGAAGACAAGAAGACCAAGAAACAATAGCCTTCACTTTCCCAGAAGGTTAACATTACATGCATAATGTGTGGTTTGCAAAACCACATGGCCAAAGATTGTTATTACAATCCTGCTAGCACAAATTATGAAAATAATGTTAAGAAAGAAGGAGTCAGGGAAGGTTTCTCATTTGGACCCTATCAAATGGTTCAAGTGAAGAAAAAGGGAAAGCCTGTTTTCGAAGCAAGGTTGCTTTCGGAAGAAAATCCTTCTTCCGAAGGGAAAATGGCTTCGGAAGCTAAAATTTTGAAGACTCAGAAAGCCAAAAGAGTCCCCTTGAAACCATCCTAAAAGAAGACTGCTTCGAAAGAGGATGTGGTGAAGGCCTCTTTTGAGAAAAAGAAGATTCGAAAGAATGCCATGCTGCTCAAGCTTCAACAAGCTCATCCTCTATGATCAACAAGGGATGGAATGTAAGATCACAGAAGATGTTGCAACCCAAGCCTCCTCTTCACAAACACCTATTGAACCCCCATGCATTAATTTTGGTTCAATAAAATCCTCATAGGAAAAGCCTAAGACCAACATGGCTTCGGTTTCCATTCAAAACAAACTTTTTCACCTTATGTGCAAGGACATCCATATGATAAGAAGAATAATGTGCGGATTGTAGATAGTGGATGCTCCATGCACATGACTGGGAACAGATCTCTCCTTCAACAATTTTAACATTTTGATGGAGGTCCTGTTCAGTTTGGAGGTGAGGCTGGAGGATACATTTTTGGTAAAGGGAGTGTATCTAACGGCATGTTAAAGGTTGACAAAGTACACTTTATCAAATAGCTTGAACCCAATATTTTAAGTGTTTCTCAATTCTATGATCAAAAGCACCAAATGCTCTTCACAGAACATGAGTGCATTATCCTTAAACCTGGGATGACCATTCCTCTAGAATTGGTGCTTCTTATCTCCTAGGAAAGTGGATATATACAAGTTGGATATGAACTATGCTTCCCCACTCGGAGAAGTATCATGCTTTCTTTCCAAAGATGATGGTGATGAGTCAACACTATGGCATAAAAGAATGTGTCATGTCAATTTTAAAACCATGAATAAATTGGTTAAAAATAACTTGGTACATGGTTTGCCTAAAACTGAATTTTTCTGCAAAGATAACTGTGTTGCATGCTTGAAAGGGAAGCTACATAGGGCATCTCATAAATCCAAAGTTGTTAACTCTATCACCACCCTATTACAGTTATTGCACATGGATATCTTCGGTCCAACAAGTATAATAAGCATTGGAAGGAATCATATTGCCTTGTGATAGTTTATGATTTTACAAGATTTATATGGGTATTCTTTTTAAGGACTAAGGATGAAACTACTGAAATGTTAAAATCTTTTATTCTTAAAATAGAAAATCAAATTGATCACAAAACGTAAAAATAATCAGAAATGATCAAGGGACTGAGTTCAAGAATCAAGTTCTTGACTAATTTTGTAACTCAAAAGGGATTGCTAGACAATACAATGCTCCTAGAACTCCTCAAAAATGGTGTTGCTGAGAGAATGAACAGGATATTATTGAGGCTGCTCGGACTATGTTAGTTGATTCAAAGTTGCATCTTACTTTCTGGGCAAAGGCAGTCAGCACTGCATGCTATGTGTAGAATAGAGTCCTTGTAGTTAAGCCACATGGAAAAACTCCTTATGAGCTATGGAACAAGAGGCCACCCTTCATTGGCTTTCTAAGGTCCTTTGGCAGCAGGTGTACCATACTTAACACAAGGAAAATTTGGAAAAGTTTGCTGAAAAGTTGGATGATGCTATCTTTGTTGGATATTCCTCCAACTCTATTGCTTATAGAGTTTATAACATCAAAAATCAACAATTTGAGGAATCATCCAACATTTTGTAAATGAGCACATCCTTGTGTTATGGGGAATGGCCCTGATACATTTTTAACTTAAAATTGTTTCCCAACTATTCTAATCCATCTTGTGAGAATGTTTCAGCTTGAACAGGTCCTCAAAATAATCATGATCAACTATTTGAGTTGCCCAGACCCTGTTCAAATTCTCCAAGAGTGACTGAAGATCCAGCTCCAACTATCTTAAGATCAAGTAGCATGACTCTTTCAAGAGATAGTGAAGCTTCAACTAGTGTTCCTTCAAGTGACACTGAAGAACACCTGATTGATAGAGTGGTATTCTGAAGGAACATGCAACTGTTAATGCTAGTTCTCAGCCAATCATTGATGATGATGTTTCTCTTTCATTCAATCAGTCCTCATTGAATTCATGCTCTTGAGCAAAATATGTCCAACTTGGATTTGTCTTTGCAACTGGAAGTGATTCCTAGACTAAGGACTCACAACACTCATCCAGCTAAGAACATCATACGAGAAGTCTCTAAGGGTGTGAGAACAAGGAGACAAACTCATCATGGGAATGTCTATTTGTACTCATGCTTCTTGTCTTAGATGGAACCCAAGAAAGTAGAAGAAGCTATAAAGGATAGTAGGTAGGTTGGATCAATGCAAAAGGTATTGCTTCAATTTAAGAGACAAAAGGTTTGTAAACTTTTCCTGCTACCTTCTAGTCAAGTACCTGTAGGCACCAAATGGGTTTTCAGAAACAAAAGAGATGATAGAGGCTTGATCATCAAGAACAAAGCTAGACTGATTGTTCAAGGAAAATCAATCTAAGTATGTCTCCAATATCTTAGAGAAATTTGATATGAAGGATTATAAGCCAGCCAAGACACCTATACCTAGAAACCATGACCTTTGTTCTGACTCAACGAGGGAGGATATCAATCAAAATCAGTAGAGGATAATCATTGGGTCTCTGATGTATCTCACAGCAAAAAGACCTGATGTCATGTTTGCTACATGCATCTGTGCAAGATTTTAGGCTACTCCAAAGGTGTCTCACCTAGTTGCTACCAAGAGAATGCTTAGATACCTCAAAGGAGCACCTAAATTAGTTCTTTAGTATCCTAGGAATAGCAACTTCAATCTCTATGGCTACTCAGATAGTGACTATGGTGGTTGCAACATCAACAAGAAATCCGCATCAGGAGGGTGTTAATTTCTTGGTGGAAGGATCATCTTATGGAAATGCAAGAAACAATCTCGTATCTCTACATCTACTACTGAAACTGAATACATTGTTGCTACAAGTTGTTGTGCTCAGCTGCTCTAGATTCAAAATCAGATGCTAGACTATGGATTCAACTTCATGAGCACTCCTATCCATATTGACAACAATAGTGCTATCTCCAACACTAAAATACCATGAAGCACTCAAAGACAAAGCACATTGATATCATGTATCACTTCATTCGAGATATTCATGAGAAAAACTTGATCAATCTAATCAAAGTTAATTCAAATGAACAGTATGCTGACTTGTTAACTAAGCCTTTGATAAACAAAGATTAAATATCATTACAAATATTGGGATGATAAACATTGATTAATTTATCTCACTTGAAAACCTTTTTGAAATGTGTAGTGTCTTTTGTCATAATAGTCTAAGCCTTGTTACATTAGGTTAAATTTTTCTAAGTAGGGTTTTCCTAAGAGAAATTAACCTTGGAAGATTCTTTTCATATCTTTTGAAGCAAAATTTCTCCAAGGGAAATCTTCTTCTCAGATGAGTTTTTAGTCTCGGAAGAAGCGATTGATTGAGTATCAGATCTACTTCCGAAGCATAAAAACCTCTCCATTTGGAAGGCACATTTTACTCCTTGAAGAAAGAAATTTACCTTTGGAAGTAAAAATTGGCTTTGGAAGAAGATTACCACAGAAATCCTTTATACTCAAAAAAAAATCTTACTATGTTACGAAAATCTTTGGGCTCCATACAGTTAAAAGTAAAGATTTTCTTAATGATGTTGGAATTTTTTAAATGGTTTTTAACCTTACCGCCACTGTCACATCTTACCCCAAACCATTTTCACCTTATCCACAACCCTAAAAACCGCCATTCCACCCATTTAAATAATCCCGACTCTTCAATTTAATCTTTTTACCTAATTTACTATCTAAAGCTTACTCCATCCCAAATTCATCCTGCTCAAACTTGTTTTACAATGGCACTCAACCCTTAACACAACCAAGTCCCACTCCTTGACTCTACCAAGTATGCTAACTTCTCAGACATCATCTCCTTTCTTACCTAATCTACCTACTTTACCGCTAAACTATGAACCTACCGCTTACTTGAATCACATGGAAGAATTTGGGGTAACAGTCAGATAGTACTCCTAAATGGAGTTAGGGTTATTAGGTCGAGCATTTTTGACCAGGAGGTAATCATTACTGAACAAGTCATCCACGAGCATTTGGAGCTTCATAATGAAGGTGCTCCTACTAAGTTCCCCAAATCAGACCTAAATGACACATATCTCCAAATAGGATATAGTGGAGATGTGAGTAGATCTACAATGTACAAGTTCAATTTCTCCTACAACTGGAAGTTCCTACTTCACATTGTTCTCCATTGTTTGTTTCACAAGTCTGGGGGATGGGATCAAATCCCATATGAACCATGCTACCTAGTTCACGGATTGGTGAAGACCCTCCGCTTAAACTAGTCAAGGTTTGTGCTAACTAATCTTATGGAGAACCTTCAAAAGGACACATTCTTTATGTATCCTAGATTCATCTAGCACATAATCAACTGTGAGTTGGACCAAAGTAAGTTTGTCTGTGCAGCTACTCTGCATGTCCCTCAAATGAGGCTGACCATCTTCAAGATCTTGAAGAGAGTGTCCACCAAGTTCACTAGAAGGCACACTATGCTTCTTCTAAGTATGATTGAGCCAATGGCTCCTGGTGACATACCTGTTCACCCCACAGGTGTGAACCCACACCAGCAACTACCCTTACTTTGCCAGATCTTCCTGCTCACCCCATCAAACACACATATCATAGACACAAACAAACCCTAGCCCAGTCTACTCTGATAGAGCAAGCCCCTCCTGTTCAAACCAAAAAGGCTAGAGTGGAACCATAGGCTCCCACTCAGTCAAAGGTATCACCATCCTTCTCATTTAACCTTAATATGGAATTTGAGTATCCTCAGTCTCAATTCCCTGAGCCCCAAACCTACACCCCAAGCCCTCAGGATGAGTCCCAACACTCTCCTGAGAAACCAAAAAGGGACAGCCCTATCAAAGTCCCAATGCCAATAGACATTGACCAACATCCCGAGTCAGTAGGCTTCACTTCCCTATCCTTTACTAACCTTTTAATCAGAACTGATGAGGAGATTACGTCTCTTCATGGCAATGAAGTTTATCCACAACACCCTCTATCATATAGCAGAGCCTAGATGGACCTCTTGTCTCTAGCACAGCAGCAGTTAAAACAAACTTAGGTGAGTCCCATAGATGTGAAGGGCACTCATGTAGATTCAGTTGCCACTACTGAAAGAAACTCATTGGATCCTCAGTTTAGTGGTACCATCTCTGAGATTGAATCTATGGCAACCATACCTTTTGATGACTCTGAAAGAGACATCCTCAAGCAAGGGAAACCAGGGTGCCAAAAAACCACATCTGGTGGTGAGGGTGAACATACAAGGTATGTTACCTCATCTCCCTGTGATTCTTCAAAAGAAGATGAGGGTAGTATGCAACTCACCATTCAAGACCTACTTTTTAAAGTCTCAAACCTAGAATCAAAGGTTAAGACTTTAGAGGATAGATCTACAACTCATCAACTTGAGATTGAAAATCTCAAGGCTCAACTAGCTAAGAAACAGACTAAGAGATCTGTCAGGCACGTACCCATTCAGGTCTCATTGACCTCTTCCTCTAGCTCATCTAGCTCTCAAAATGATGCTACCAAAAAGGGGGAGAATGTTTAGAGACAAACAACAAAGGAACCACAAAGCCAAGCTTTAACTTCTTTATCTGCTAGATACCCAGCTCCTATAGCAACAGTCTTTCCTAAGCCTCCTCAAGTTGTCCTACAAATGGACCCAAGGATTCTTAGAGATCTTAACGGGATCTTCTCCAAGTTTCTATTGAGATCTTCTTTAGATCAGCCTAGCCCTGACGCAACTATGATATACTTTGGAGCTGAAGAGCTTTAAGGGCTAAGTGCACCTTCTACCACTATGGAAGAAGTTGGTCAACGTAAGGCCCAAATGGAACCTGAGATTCATTTCAAAGGGGAAATGAGGACTGATGGCCCAACAACTAAAATAGTTGGGACAAATAGTGTATTCCCTCAGACTTCCGAAGCTAAAGTCAAAGCCTCGAAAGAACAATTTCAATCTTCCGAAGCTGAGATGGAAGCTGCGGAAAGCCTATTCTCCTTGTCCGGGGATCTAATCATCACAGATGCAATTCTAGAGTTGGAATCTAAGGTGAATAGTAAGGACTTACTCAACCAACCCCTAGCTCAAACAAATTTAGTATCTCCATCCACCATGTCTCAACCTGAACCCTCCATCTAAGAACCACCAAAGTCTAGCACTTCCGAAGATGTTAAAGGCAAGAAGAATATGACTGCGGAAGAGCTTCAGGAGAAGGAGAGGATTGAGAAACTTAAAAGAAAAGGTAGACTCCTAACTGGGAAGTTGGTAGCTGCCAGCTCCAAAGCAGTTATAGCCAACCAGGAGGCAGTTAACAACAAGAAAAGGGTAGAGATCATTGACAGGCTCATCAAGCTTGGAGCTGTCACTGAAGATATACTCCTGCTACCACTAGAGGAGTTAGTAGAGCTAGAAAAGGAAACCATGTTACAGATTGAGAGAAAGGAGGAAGCAGCAAGGTTGGCCTTAGAGGAGGAAAGAGAAAGGAAGAAAAAGGAAGCTGATTTGCAGCTTAGGAGGGAAAGGATACTTTCCTAACCTCAAGGGTTTCTCTCTTCAAGACTGTCTTCATACAACAATGACACAATCCTATGGCTCTTCAACAAAGAGCAGGATCAGCTGGAGAGAGAAAGGAAGAAAGCTGCAAAAAAAAGATAAGGGAGAAGAGGAGAAAGGAAGAAGAAGTTGGGGTCATTGCTACTGAGAATATAGGTGAGAGGCCTGGATGAAGGATTATCTTCGGGCTCATGGCTTCTCTAGTAAGCAAGTGGGACCCATGTCTGAAAAGACATTCCAGTGACATGTTAGTGATATCAAGGCTGACATTCGCTTGGAAAAAAGGAAAGAGTTTTAGAAGGGGACAGGGAATGATCTTCAAACCAACATCTCAACCCCAACCTACAACCCAAACTCAACCGCAAACTCAACCTGAGCCTTTTCCATCTCCCTTTCTATCAAAATTGAACCACTTCAGAACCTTACACCCTTGAACCCACACAACCGTCATTCCTACCTCATCACCGCAACCACCTCAACTTATTACCCTTCAACCTAAAACACTACCCAAAACCCAAACACCACTACCTACCTAACAACCATCCAGACCATCCCCTCAGCCTTCTAAACATCTCTCCTTGGAGGAGTTTAAGGAGATCAAGATGAAGCTCATCAGATGCACAACCCTGAGTGACATCTCCTGAGGAGGATTCTATCAAGATAACTTTTGTTGATGGATCCCATGTTCCCTCACAAGAGATCAATTCCTTGATCTGCCAAGAGGAACATTAGACCAGGCTATTAAACTTCTTGGACTCAACTCAAATTCACTTAATGATGAAGAGAAGAAGCTAAGAAGAAAGCTAGTGACTCTGCTGGATACCAAGAAGGGGGACAAGTATCTAGCAAACCCCTTGTGCCAAGAAAGAAAATAGTCCAATGGAGATTGAAGACTCTTCTTACAACTTTGTTGTTGAGTGAGAGAATGGCGAGCTGAACAGGCTTAATGCCTCATCTCTGCTACACTTGAGCACATTTGATATTGCTGAGTTAGTAGAGAAGTCATTATCCAATCCCTTAAACTCCGAGGTAGCTGCCCACATCAGAAATCACCTGAGCAGCCTTCACCTTGCTGAGCTAACTACTAGGACAAGGATTGAAGAGGAGTTAAAACTGACAGAGGAGGGAGAGAGGAAGGATCAACAACCAAGGCAAAGCCTTTCTTTAAATGGTGTAGATCCTAAACTAGTATCCATTGTTAGATGAGAGTATGACTATAACTCTCATCAACTAACTCTCTTCAGGGGGCACAACAAAGGGTGCAAGTCATTAGGAGTGATAGAGTGGATCTCCTATCCACTGATGACTTGCACAGACTTCTCAGCACAACTTCCGGATAGAACAAAGAAATAGACAAATATCTCATGTCCCTTGTGCAGAATGTTTTGAGAAACAGAAGCAAATGAGGCATCAGCCTAGGGGAGTTTGTTGGATCTTGAAAGGTTGGTGCAACCAAAATCAAACACTTAGACTATTTTTGGTGCAACTTACAAAGGACTTCCAAAGCTAAGTATGGACTTCCAAAGGAAATGGAGTTCTTCCAAAGACAAAGTGCAAGATCATCTTCCGAAGGAAAAGCTTCAACTTCCAAAGACAAAGTCTTCTCTTCTGAAGTTCAAGAATTTAAAGACAATGACTCCCAAGAAGTCCTCAAGCCATGGAAGAAGCAGCCTCTTTCGAAGTATAAAAGCCTTCAGAAGAACTTGTTCTTCCCAAGCCAATTAACCTTCAGGAGATGCTGCTATGGACTAGTGGACATAAGTATGGTTCTCTGACACTCCGCTACAGACCTCTGATACTGCATGGTGTTTCCCCAAAAGACCATGTAGTTGACCATACTTGATTCCACTGTTCACCTTCGTTTGTTAGTACAGTTGCCAACTTTAGTTGGTGACAAAAGGTAAGTCATGGACATGTCATGACTATCATATCTTAGATAAGACATTATCTAAGATATCTTAACTATAGCTTTGTAGTATCTGCTTTAGTTATAAGATTTCAGCTAGTATCAAAGTATAATCAGTTGTAGGTGACAGTATATATAGTTTCTCATTGCGACTCTTGTATCATGCTTGTATGAGTCTTGTAAACTTTGATTTGAGAAGTAATATATACAAGTACCTTGAAAATTATTCCTTTATGTTCTTAAGTTACTTAGTATATTATAATCAACTCTTTAAGAAATTCTGCTTCATCATAACTGTGTGTGTACAAGTGAGTTTGAGAGAAAATCAAGTTTTTAGTGACATATATCGATCCTACACAGACATACACCCATATGTGCACACAAACTCATATACACAAACACTACTCATACACATACATAAACTAGCACTAACACACGCACACGCATTAGCACTCATACACACATAATGTAACACTTTACATTTACATATACACATACATATATGTATATGTTTACATGATCACTTATATGTAGACATGTATACATTATCACTTATACGTACACATACCTAACACCTGCTTACACTAAACATAATAATAACATAAAAGTATACATACATAAATACATACATACATCCATTGCATACATGTTTTAATGGTGGGCATTAATTACTGTTATTAACCCATAAATGTACATAAATACGATCATACATACGTATGCCATAAATTATATTAAAAGAATTTGTTAGGTAAGATACTAGTTAAAAATTTTAATTAGTTGCAATAAATTTGCGACAACAATAGATTAAATAATAAATTTGTTTGAAAAAATAGTTGCTACAATTTTATCACAGACATATATTTTTGTTTTATTTTATTTATAAATACAAATTTTAAAAAATAATTGTCGCAATGTGTCACAAGTGGTGCAGGATTCGCGACAGTTTTGTGACAAATATTTGTTTTTGTTTTATTTTTACCTGAGATATTGAATTTAAAAACAATCCATCGCAAAGTTATCCCAAGTCATGCAAGTGTTGCGATGATTTTGCCACAAACGTTTGTTTTTAAAAAAATGTGTCGCAAATTAGTCGCAAGTTATACTGAGTTATGAAGTTTTGTCGCAATTGTGTCACAAGTTATGAAAGTTTTATGCAAGAAATTTAATTTAAACACAATTCGTCGCAAATTTATTGCAAGTCATGCACGTGTTGCGGCGATTTCGTCACAAACGTTTGTTTTTAAAAAAATGTGTCGCGAATTAGTCGCAAGTGATGGAAAATTTGCAACAGTTTTCCTACGAAAGTATATTTTTGTTTTATTATATTTGTAAAAAGACGAATTATTGGATTAAGATAATAAATTATACATATATTGTCTTAATTTTGTCGCTCTAGATGTCTAAGCAAAAATAAAAATAAAAAAACATGTGTTTGGTCGCAAAAAAGTCGTAAACGTATCAAGATCGGCGACAACTTTTCCACTAATAATTATTTTTCTAGTTTTATATCTTATATTATATCTCGAGTATTTAGAATTAATAACTTGTAGAAATTTTGTGGGAAAGCTTTTCATTCTTGTGACAAATTTGCTACGACTTCTTGATTTATAGTTGTTTTGTCGTAATATTGTGTAAACTTTTAAGGTTTAGTTTTGTTTTCGTCACTTGTAGGAAAGCCAACGCAATATTATGGAAAATATAGATTTGTGGCAAACTGATCGCAAAAAAATAGTTTTCTAGTGGTAGGTTGATCTTGATGAAACATCTTTTGTTCATAAGCCCTTAATCTCTTTCGGTCTATTCAATTGCTATAGCGTTTTCACAATTGGATTTGACATTTCTTGAAATTTGATCTTGGAGGCCCTTTAATGGAATGTTAGGTTTCACTACAAGTGCTTTAATATCTCTGGCCAACTAAATAACTATGCATAACCTAACTTCACTGGTTTGAAGATAATTGTGTTCATTAATATTTTTTTTGCAATCCAAGAATCTTTTTTCTATAGTTTAGTGTCACCCCTTGAAAACTTTTCAATAAAATAATAACTTTGAAAAGTTCAATGTAAGACATGAGTGTCAATATTACTTGTATGTCGACATTGTAATTATTTAATCTTATATGTAACCATTTGTAACATTTCTCTTTATATATTGAGTTGTATCCCACCATTATTAGGTGTAGAAGTTGAAGCCTAATATGGTATCAGCTAATTAAAGGCAACCCTCTCCCTTTACTTTCTCATCTTTAACGCCTATATCTCATTCTTCCTCTGTGATTTATTCCCCTTCTCTCTGCTCATGGCTTCCTCATCCACCACCACCAATGGCACCCTTCATATGGCCGACGTGTTGCATACGATCCCCATCAAACTCAACTCTAGCAGTTATTTATTATGGCCTAATCAGATGGTTTATTTTCTCACTTATCAAAAGTTGCTTTCTTATGTAATAGTACTACATCCGGTCTATCCATTGATTAACCCCGATGAAAAACCGGTCCCTAACCATGCGTATATTTCTTGATGCGAAGCAGATCAGCACGTTGTGATTCTTGTCATTCATATCTCACTGAAGAAGCTATTGTAGAGACTTTCGATCTCACCAACTCTTCTATGTGATAATCGCAGTGCTTTATTTTTTACTCAAAATCCAATCTCTCATAAATGTTCTAAACATATTGATTTGGATTACCACTTTATTCATGAATTGGTTAATTATGGTAAGATGTATATGAAGTTTGTCCCGACCAAGCTTCGGATGGCAGGTATTTTCACCAAGAGCATGTCCCGGCCTCAATCTGATCAATTTCGTGCTTTTCTCAACCTTGGTCCACGCCATTCCGATTGAGAGGGGATGTTAATGTTACTAAAACTTCTCTTGTGTCAATATTATAAGTATTTAGTTCTATATGTCACCATTTATAACATATCATCTTTATATATCGAATTGTATCCCACCATTATTGGGTGTGGAAGTTGAAACCTAATAATGATAGATGTAAAGAATTAGGGATTTGACATTGGTTGCGAACCATGCCCAATAAGCTTAACAGACCGCCATTGAATGAATTAAGGTTTATGGATTCTAGATTGCATAATGGACCGTTATGCTACCCGGTAACAGTCACTATATGTTCACCGAGCAAAATCCTCATGAAGTGATATGTAGCATGCTGAGGAGGACCGAGAAGGTAAAATGTGCCATCCTTAAATGACACATTGTTAATGACAAGGCTTATAAAAGTTATGTGTATGGACACGTGTCATTTATAATCGGCCGAGAATATTCTCTGCCACTAAAGTTGCATTGCGGATTGTGTGGTGGACCCGACCAGGCTATGTAAGGCCCCGTTCCCGAAGACCTCACACTTGGTCATTCACAGCATTAAATACATTAAACATTATAAATTTACAAGCTTAAGCAGCAGAATTATTTTTCCAAAAACAATTCATTTCATTAAAACATTGTTGTTGAGCAATACACTATTGTTTAATCGAATACAAAAGAATTGTTTAATTGCATTACAAAACAACAGCAATAATAGGTATGAATGGATGTTAGTCTTTTCCTGCCGAGTAGCTTCACCCTCGTGCCATCCTCAGCAATATTTACCTGCCAACTGAAAATGTATAAAAGTCAGCGCTGCTGAGTGAGTTCTAGTTTTAAAAGTAATAAAATACTTTCTGTAAGGTATACATATGAAAATACTCTTTTTATGAAAACTTCATCTTTTGATATACGAGCACGCATTAACTATACATCAGGTAATGCTTCATCTCTTTACTATATGCCTTGTTTACTCTGTATTCTTTTATCTTTACTTTCATTGTCTATATGGACCAATAAGCAATACCCTAAACTATGTGCGCGGGGGAAATGATGATGGGCCCTCTGTTCCCACAAGGGGCTCTACATACTGTATACAAGGCTAACCCAAACACCTAGGATACGCTGCAAAGGTCCGCCAATCTCAATTTACTGGCCCCGTGTGCATCTTAGGGTAGCTAACCCGCATCACAGTTGAGCTAACGACCTCATGGTCGTGTACCTCCTGTAAGCTTGCAAGACTTGTTAACGTTTTAAATTAAGTTCCACTTCTCTTCTTTATTGCTCTTTCACTTTATTATTAGTAATAATACTTTATGTTACGATAATAAACACACCACCGTAAAGTCACATACTAATAGTAATAATATTACTAAATATATTAATAATAATAATAACGAACAATCATAAGGCATTCATAATAATGCATGAAACCAAGCATTTATAAGCCCTAGTCAACCTCGGTCAAAACCCTAAAAGCACAGACTCCCAAAAATTCTGTAATAAATTCTAAATGTTTAGGCGCTTTGACACTATTTGGGCGCATGGGCCCTGTTCGGGCGTTTTATCACTATGCAGGCGCATCAGCCAACACTTAACCCTTTCAACACTTAGGCGCATGATCTGTTTCAGGCGCTTGGATACTATTCGGGCATATGGTCCATTCGGATGCGTGGACACTTAGACGCATGGGCTATTCGGGCGTATGGAAACTTAGGCGCATGGGGTTATTCAGACGCATGGACACTATTGGGGCGCATGGCCCTACACTTAGTCATCCGACTAATATTCTAGGTGCATGAGGGCACTATTCAAGCGCATGAGTTACACTTAAACATTTCTAAGGCAATTCCAGGCGCATGGGCCTTATTTAGGCGCATGAACCTTTTGTTCAACCTATTTCTAGGATATTCCCGAATCCAAACATCAAGCCTAGTTGTTCTAAGCTTACCAAGGCTATTCTAAGCATGAACAACTTATAAGCATCTAAGAAACATCATCAAACATGCATAATACATACGGGTAAACATACATAAACATTGTAAAATCATTTTAATACATTTTCAGCCCCAAGAAGAGTTTAAAACAAGTAAAACCGGGGTTTAGAAACTCACCTGGTGCAACTTTGGGTGTTTCTTCCTTCTAACCCGTTTGCAAATGAGTTCGAACACCTAGAAACCCACAAAACACACACACACGACCACACACAAGCACATAAGCATATAACCGAGACAAAACCCAGCACAAACACTTAAAAACTTCGAATTCTTACCTTGAATTCAATCCTCTTCTTCTTCTTCTTCAATCGAGAGTTTTTCTCTGCTCTCTCTCTCTATAATCCGAAATGAAAAGGTGATGGGAAGTGAGGGTGGGCGGCCATGCCCACCTTTACACCAACTGGTTTGTACTTTTGTCCTTTTTACAATTTTAACCCCTCAACTTGGGTTTATTGATGTTTCTTTCCTTTATTCTCATTTCTTATTTTTCTTTTAAAAGAATAACTGTGTGTTACAAGTCCACTCCCCTTAAATAGGTTTCGTTCCCGAAACCTGTTATTCTTCGAACAAACGTGGGTAATGCTGTCTTATTTCTTCCTCAGTCTCCCACGTAGATTCGGATCCCTTCCTATGCTTCCACGGTACACGTTCAAGAGGAACCACTTTATTCCTCAACCTCTTCTCTTTACGATCGATGATTGCCACCGGTTGCTCCACATAATTAAGCCTTTCGTCTACCTCGATATCCTCTAGTGGAACAATCATGTCTTCATCAGCTAAGCACTTTCTCAGATGAGAAACATGGAATGTTGGGTGAATTCCACTTAACTCATCTAATAACTCCAATCTATAGGCCACCTCTCCTACTCGAGCAATGATTCAAAAAGGGCCTATATACCTTGGGCTCAACTTGCCCCGCTTTCTGAATCGGATAATACCCTTCCAAGGTGAGACCTTCAACTTAACCCGGTCACCCACCTAGAACTCAATCGATCTGCGTCGTTTATCAGCATACGACTTCTGTCTATCTTTGGCTTCTTTCATGAAGGCTTTAATCTTCTTAAGCTTCTTAGTCATAGCCTCAATTACCTCGACGCTCCCCAATTCCTTTTGACCAATATCACCCCAACAAACGGGTGTTCTGTATCTCCTACCGTATAGCATCTTATATGGTGGCATGCCAATGCTGGCATGATAGTTGTTGTTGTATGAGAATTTAGCTAACGGTAAGTGGTCATCCCAACTTCCCCCAAAATCAATCACGCATGCCCGAAGCATGTCTTCTAGTGTCTGGATGGCCCTTTCTGACTGACCATCAGTCTAAGGATGATAAGTCATGCTATTATGTAACCTCGTCCCCATGGAGTCGTGGAATTTCTTCCAGAATTTAGATGTAAACCGGGTGTCATGATAAGATACAATAGACATCGGCACACCGTGACGAGTTACAATTTCTTGATGAATAGATCCGCCAACCTCTCAGATGAATATGTCTCACGGATTGGTAGGAAGTGAGCACTCTTTGTCAAACGGTCGACAATCACCCATATGGCATCGTACCCTTTCGGAGTACACGGCAGCTTCGTAATGAAATCCATGGTGATGTGCTCCCACTTCCATTTCGGTATATCCAAAGGTTGAATCTTCCTATACGGCTTCTGATGTTCGGCCTTCACCTGTAAGAAAGTAAGGCACTTACTCACATACCCTACCACATCGCGCTTCATACCCGGCCACCAATAATCTTTCTTCATATCTTGATACATTTCTGTGACACCAGGATGAATGGAGTATCGAGTCTTGTGAGCTTCATCTATAATCTTCATACGTAGATCCCCAAAACAAGGAATCCACACCCGTCCAAATCGAGTTTTAACACCAAGTGTGTTTTCACCCAATTCCCCAACCAGACCTCTCATCCTTTCAGAGTTAAGATGATCTTATTTCAGTGCCTCATCTTGAAACTATTTGACTTGCTTCATCACATCAGAGGTCATGATCAGTTGATATGTTTTCACCCAATTGGCTCGGGCCTCTCCTTTCGGTTAAGGGCATCTGCCACCACGTTAGCCTTGCCCGGATGGTAATGGATCTCACAATCATAATCTTTTATAAGCTCCAACCATCTTCTCTGCCTCATGTTCAGGTCCTTCTACTCAAAGAAATACTTCAAGATTTTGTGGTCAGTGAAAATGGTGCACTTCGTCCCGTACAGATAGTGCCTCCAAATCTTTAACGCAAAGACTGCGGCTGCTAGCTCCAAGTCATGAGTAGGGTAGTTGACCTCATGCACTTTTAGTTGTCAGGATACGTAGGCTATCACCTTCCCTCTCTGCATTAATACGCAACCCAACCCGAGTAGGAAGCATCCGAATAAACCACCAAATCCTCGCTTCCTTCGGGTAATGACAAGACAGGGTCTTGGTCAGTCTTACCTTCAACTCCTCAAAAGCCCTTTCTTGCTCTTGACCACACACGAACTTCACATCCTTACGGGTCAACTTAGTCAATGGGGAGGCTATCTTGGAGAAGTCCTAAATGAACCTTCAATAATATCCCGCCATCCCCAAGAAACTACGAATCTCGGATGGCATCTTTGGTGACTTCCATTGCATCACTGCCTCCACCTTTGCGGGGTCTACCATAATCCCGTCAGGATTCACCACATCACCTAAGAACTGAACTTCGTGCAACCAGAATGCACACTTGGAGAATTTGGCATACAACTTCTCCCTTCTTAATGTCTCCAACACCTCCCGAATGTGACCGGCATGCTCTTCTTCTCTCGTCGAGTAGATCAGAATATCATCAATGAACACAATCATTGATCTATCCAACATCGGCCGGCACACTCGATTCATCAAATCCATAAAGGCAACTGGCGTGTTAGTTAGACCAAAAGACATAACGAGGAACTCGTAGTGTCCATAATGCGTACGGAAAGCTGTCTTAGGAATGTCTTTTTCTTTCACCTTCAATTGATGGTAGCCAGATCGTAGATCTATTCTCGAGAATCAACTGGCACCTTGGAGATGATCAAACCAGTCATCAATCCTTGGTAACGGTACCGATTCTTCACCGTCAACTTGTTCAGCTCTCGATAGTCGATGCACATTCGCATACTTCCGTCCTTTTTCTTCACAAACAATACCGGAGCACCCCACAGAGAGATACTCGGTCGAATGAATCCCTTATCCATCAACTCCTGCAATTGGCTCATGAGTTCCTTCATCTCAGTCGGAGCTAATCGATATGGTGCTTTGGCAATGGGTTGAGCACCGGGTATCAAATCAATTTGAAACTCAATCTCGCGATCCGGTGACACGCCGGGTAAGTCTTCCGGGAATACGTCCGGAAAGTCGCACATCACTGGTACCTCAAATATTGCGGTACCGACGCATCCACATCTTTTACGTAGGCCAAGTAGGCACTACATCCACGTTTCATGGACTTCCCCGCCACCGCCATCGAAATCACCTTCGGGATCGTAGTAACGCGATCTCCATAAATCGTAACCAAACTCCCATCGGGCGCAAATAATTGAATCATCTTCTTGCGACATACGATGTTTGCTTCATAGGTTGCTAACCAGTCCATCCCTAGTACTACATCAAATCCACCTAGGGGCATCACGTGTAACCTAGCAGCAAACCTATGACCTTCTAGTTCTATAGCATAGTCCCCTATCACATCAGAGATTCTCGTGGACTTGCCAATAGCGGTTTCTACATCGAATGGTTCACTGACATTTCTACTACTAATAGGCAACTTAGCACAGAAAGTAGTGGAAATAAACCTCCTACTAGCACCGGAATCAAACAATACAGAGGCACAAGTTTGGTTTACTACAAACATACCTAACATGACATCGGGGTCAGCTCTGGCTTCCTCCCGGGTCATGGTGTAAGCTCTAGCACTTGCCCTCTTCCCTCCTTCCTCCGGCTTCTTCTTCGCTCCAGACTTCTCCGCCCTCGGCTTCTTACAGTCTTTGGTCACGTGGCCCTCACTGCCACAGTTATAGCACTTCAACACCCTACAGTCTCTAGCGATGTGGCCAGGCTTGCCACATCTAAAGCATACATTCATTCCCATCCTGCACTAACCGGTATGCTCCCTTCCACAACTACCACACTTATTCTGCCCTGATCTTGACGACACCCCATGGTCGTACACCTTCATCTTCTTGTTGTTTAGAGTGAAACCACCACGTCCAAACCTCTTCCCATTCTAGTACTTACCATCCCCACTCGTCTTCTTCACCTCCACCACAGTATCCTCTCGCTCATCATACAATCTACCCGTCAAATCCAACATGGATCGAAAGGTACCTAGCTGAGCAGCAATTAGGTGCCTGCGAATGTCAGCCGACAGTCCCTGGATGTACCTCTTGATCTTTCTTGACACCGGCTTCACCTGATTCGGCACCAGCCTTGCCATCTCGTTGAATTTAGTGGTCACCTGCTGGTGGGTCATGGTTCCCGCTTCAAGTTGCAAGAACTCCCTCTCGATTTTATCGAGTTCCTTGTGAGGACGGAATTCCTCGACCACCAACTTCTTCAGTTCACTCCACCTTATCCTTCTGATTGCCCTGTTACCCTCAGCTTGGACCATATTGTCCCACCAACACAGTGCTGAATCAACAAAAGACTGAGTCGCAAATTTCACCTTTTGGTCCTCGCGGCACTCACTGATCTCCAAGACTGCCTCCATCTCTCTCACCCAGCGGTGAGCGGCAGCAGCATTACTATTGCCATCAAAAGTCGGGGGCTTACACCTTTGGAACGCCCCATACTGCATCCTTCGGTCGCTACCCCCACTACATCATCCTCCTCCTCGTCGGACAACATAGTCTCAGGCTTGGTTATTCCTCCTCCCTGCTGCTTCCTTTGCCCGTTGATCCCTTTCTATTCTCCTTCTCCTTCCTTTCCTCGCTTCTCACAGCCTTGATGACTTCAGTCACCACAGACGGTAAGACTGTCTGCATGACCTGGTGTACTTCATTAGCAATCACCTCCCTAGCTGAGACATTCAAGCTAGCATTCTCATTCTCTTCGCTCCGGCCATGAACTCATGGGTCATCTCAGGAGCCTTAGCACTACTCCTAGTCTCACGTGGACGGCCTTTGCCTCTAGGAGTCTTGGAAGATTTCCGTCCAGCCATCCTCTAACACGCTATAAGATTCAAACACTAACACGGTCATTCAAGGTAATAACTCAGTTTATGTCAAGTATAGTAAGTCCCTAATTACAGTGGCCAGTTGTGATTAGCCACTTACTTTACTCTTCATACCCCAAGCATTTCCTGTCCTGACTTAATCAGTATCTAAATCTACTAAGAGCACATAAATTAAATAACATTCGCACATAATGTCGATTAACATTAAGAAAAGACATACCTGATGGCACGTAGCTACTCGGGCTGACATCCCTCCAATTTTCCCATTTTCAGTTTAAGTTTAGGTTTTAAAATTTATTTAACCCAATTATCTTAAACTTTGGCTCTAATACCAACTTGTAAAGCCCCGTTCCCGGAGACCTCACAGTTGGTCATTCACAGCATTAAATACATTAAACATTATAAATTTACAAGTTTAAGCAGCGGAATTATTTTACCGAATACTATTCATTTCATTAAAACACTGTTGTTAAGCAATACACTATTGTTTAACCGAATACAAAAGAATTGTTTAACCGAATACAAAAGAATTGTTTAATTGCATTACAAAACAACAGCAATAATAGGTATGAATGGATGTCAGTCTATCCCTGCCGAGTAGCTTCACCCTCGTGCCATCCTTAGCAATATTTACCTGCCAACTGAAAATGTATAAAAGTCAACGTTGCTGAGTGAGTTCTAGTTTTTAAAAGTAATAAAATACTTTCTGTAAGGTAAACATATGAAAATACTCTTTTTATGAAAACTTCATCTTTTGATATGCGAGCACGCATTAACTATACAATTAGGTAATGCTTCATCTCTTTACTGTATGCCTTGTTTACTCTGTATTCTTTTATCTTTATCTTTCACTGTCTATGTGGACCAATGAGCAATACCCTAAACTATGTGTGCGGGGGAAATGGTGTTGGGCCTTCTGTTCCCACAAGGGGCTCTACATACTGTATACAAGGCTGGCCCAGACACCTAGGGTACGCTGCAAAGGTCCGCCAATCTCAATTGACTGGCCTCGTGTGCATCTTAGGGTAGCTAAGCCGCATCATAGTTGAGCTAACGATCTCATGGTCGTGTACCTCCTATAAGTTTGCAAGACTTGTTAACGTTTTAAATTAAGTTCCACTTCTCTTCTTTGTTGCTCTTTCACTTCATTATTAGTAATAATACTTTACGTTACGATAATAAACACACCACGTAAAGTCGCATACTAATAGTAATAATATTAGTAATAATATTAATAATAATAATAATAAGGAAAAATCATAAGGTAATCATAATAATGCATGAAACTAAGCATTTATAAGCCCTAGTCAACCTCGGTCAAAACCCTAAAAGCACAGACTCCCAATAATTCTATAATAAATTCTAAGTGTTTAGGCGCTTTGACACTATTTGGGCGCATGGGCCCTGTTCGGGCATTTTATCACTATGCAGGCGCATCAACCAACACTTAACCCTTTCAACACTTAGGCGCATGAGCTATTTCAGGCGCATGGATACTATTCAGGCATATGGTCCATTCGGACGCGTGGACACTTAGATGCATGGGCTATTTGGGCGTATGGAAACTTAAGTGCATGGGGTTATTCAGACGCATAGGCACTATTAGGGCGCATGGCCCTATACTTAGTCGTCCGACTAATATTCTAGGCGTATGAGGGCACTATCTAGGCGCATGAGTTACACTTAAACATTTCTAAGGCAATTCCAGGCGCATGGGCCTTATTTAGGCGCATGAACCTTTTGTTCAACCTATTTCCATGATATTCCCTAACCCAAACATCAAGCCTAGTGGTTCTAAGCTTACCAAGGCTATTCTAAGCATGAACAACTTATAAGCATCTAAGAAACATCATCAAACATGCATAATACATACGGGTAAACATAAATAAACATTGTAAAATCGTTTTAATACATTTTCAGCCCCAAGAAGAGTTTAAAACAAGTAAAACCGAAAATTTGAGTGTTTCTTCCTTCTAACCCATTTGCAAATGAGTTCGAACACCTAGAAACCCACAAAACACACACACAAGCACATAAGCATATAACTGAGACAAAACCCAGCACAAACACTTAAAAACTTCGAATTCTTACCTTGAATTCAATCCTCTTCTTCTTCTTCTTCTTCAACTGAGAGTTTTCTTTGCTCTCTCCCTCTAATCTGAAAAGAAAAGGTGATGGGAAGTGAGGGTGGGCGGTCATGCCCACCTTTACACCAACTTCTTTGTACTTTTGTCCTTTTTACACTTTTAACCCCTCAACTTGGGTTTATTGATGTTTCCTTCCTTTATTCTTCATTTCTTATTTTTCTTTTAAAACAATAACCAGGTGTTATAGGCTATAAAAGTCTACATTCAGTAGATGAATATTCACACATAAATCACATTTCTTTCACCACTTGTAAACCAAATACCCCTATTATACCACACGTAAGTGAGTGGATACTCCGTTAAGCTTAAGGAACTACTATTAAGGTGCTATCAATATTCTAGGAGTTGTAAGGTGAAGTTCTAAGCTTGGTAGTTAAGGTTAACATGTTTTCAAATATTGATTGCATGCTATGTTTATATGTCCAAATGATTATAAAATAATTTCAAGCATTTTTTATGTTCATATAAAACCAGCATGTGATTATATTAAAACTGAGAGGCTATTCATTAAAAGTAAAAATAAGGCAAAATCCTTCTTCTTATCTGAATTGGATGTTCTGAAGCTTAGCCTTGAAGATTTGAAGACAATGCATAAGTTGATCTCTAAAATAAAGACCAGCAAGACAAGTACAAGTCCATGGTTGCTATATTGGCAACAAGGTTGAGCAAAGGGAAGAAGAAGCAGCTTTGCATGTAACTCCACTAAGCATTCATGATCCTATCATGTTATAATTCCTCAACCAACACGTTTAGTCTCACATATGTTGGTGCCAGAAAAGTTGAAGTCAAAAAGTATGACTTGTTCAGACTCTTTCGGCACAACTAAAGGACTTAGAGAATCTATCTCTTGGAAACCCCTAAAGATATATAAGAGGATACATGTATGAAATTCTGCTGATCAGAATGCTTGAAGGATAAAGATAAAGTTTTGGTAGCATCGTCCTAGGGGGAATTTGTTGAATCATAAAGGATGAAAACTACTAAAAACTCAGGATTCAGCATTGGCCATCAACTGCCAAAACAGGCCAAGTGCTGAACTCAGGATTTCAGCATTAGCTATCAACTGCCGAATCGAGCCACGAGTCTGAATCCACTGCCGAAAGGTATATGCGAAATGACTGCTGATCAACATACACCAAAGCAACTGCTGATCTACATATGTTGAATCTCTGTTGATCCGAATATGCGGATCAACTGCCGATCAATAGTGAACTCTATGAACTACCAATAGACTACTACATAGAACAAGTTTGTTCGTGTTGATGTCTGCTGTGTTCCACATTTTACCGATGACATAGTACAACAGCAACCAACTCCGATACCCAGATTACTTGTTATACTGTATTATCTAAACATAGAATAGTTTATTCTCTTTGTTTACTATAAAATCTACACAAAGCTTTCTAAGCCATTTGATTGTATCTATTGATGGGCTTCAAATTATACATATAAAACATATCAATTGCACATCAATTATTTTATAAATTCTTATTGAAAATGATGATTTGATACTTAAATTGTTCATATTGTGTTTTCAAGCTTGGAAAAGACCATGATGAACAAAAGGAGCTTAAATAAGAAGAAAATGATGAAAACCAAGTTTTGGAATTCAAGCATGGGGCTGTTTGACATACACCTCTTCATCAATCACCCTATATAGAAAAGCACACTTGACATCAAGTTAATAGACCTTGAAGTTCTTAGATGCAGCAAATGCCAAGAATATCCTAACAGCTTCTAGTCTTGCTACTGGAGCAAAGACATGAGTGTAGGCAATTCCTTCTTCTTGTGTGTATCCTTGAACAACTAATCTAGATTTTTTTATGACAATGCCTCTACTATCTTTCTTATACCTAAACACCCATTTGGTTCCTATAATGGTCTTCCCATAAGGAAGAGCACAAGGGTTCCAAACTTTCTGCCTTTTGAATTAAAGCAGCTCCTCTTGTATGGCTTCAACCCAACTTCCATCCTTTAGTGCCTCATCAATTTTCTTTAGCTCTATCTGGGATAAGAAACAAGAGTGAAGAAAAATATTTGCTTCACGGGTTTGTCCTCTTGTTCTTACCCCTATGTCAACATCTCTAATGACGTTTGTGATAGGGTGAGCCTCGTGGATCCTTAGCTGAGGGATCACAGCAAGTTACTGAGAGAGATTTAAATTTGAAAATTTTAAATCTGGCATAGATGCTTCTCCTACCACATCAGCACACTTATCAAGAGAAACTTGATCCAATGAGTGTGTGACATCATTGATGTTGTCATCTATGGAGTGGTTATCAACATCAAGAAACTCCTGATCATTGTCACCACCACCATCCTTTTCTTCTGCATTTGAAGTGTCTTTATCTGGGTTTGAGCCTCTGAGCTGGAATTTGAAGGCATCTCAGATGTATCAGCTAAATTTGTCATGGTGGTGCTGATAGAAACCTCATTTGCAAAGTAGTTACAACTGGAGCTGAAGATGTATAGCTTGAAGGTCTTCTTAGCTCAAATCTTGAATCAGGATCACCTGTGGGTAAGATATCTGTAGATCCTGAAACATTCTCACAAGATTGGTTAAAACAGTTGGTAACTAAATCAAGATCAAATAGCCAATCAGGACCAGAACCAGCCACACAGGGTGTGTGTTCATTGAAAGTGACATTGGCTGAATCCTCAGCAAAATGGTGTTCCTAAAACATTCTCACAAGATTTGTTAAGGAGTCAGCCAATGTGACCTTCAACGAACACACATCCTGTGTGACTGGTTCTGGTCCTGATTGGCTATTTGATTTTGATTTAGTTGCCAACTGTTTTAATAAATCTTGTGAGATTGTTTTAGGATCTGCAAAAATCTTACCTACAGGTGATCCTGACCCAAGATTTGAGCCAAGAAGACCTTCAAGTAACACATCTTCAGCTCCAGTTGTAACTACTTCTACAAATGAAGTCTCTATCAACACTACAATGACAAATTCAACTTATACTTCTGGGATGCCTTCAAATTCCAGCTTAGAGGCTCCACAACTAGATAAAGACACTTCAAATGCAAAAGAAAGTGATGGAGGTGGTGATAGAGATAAAGTATTTATTGATGTTGATAACCACTCCATAGATGACAACATCAATGATGTCACATACTCATTGGATCAAGTATCTCTTGATAAGTGTGCTGATGTGGTGGGAGAAACATAAATGACAGATCTAAATTTCTCTAATTTAGATCTCTCTTAACAACTTGTTATGATCCCTCAGCTAAGGATCCACAAGTCTCATCCCACTACAAACATCATTGGAGATGTTGGCATAGGGGTAAGAACAAGATGACAAACCCATGAAGCAAATGTTTGTCTTCACTCTTGTTTCTTGTCCCAGATAGAGCCTAAGAAAATTGATGAGGCTTTGAAGAATGGAAGTTGGGTTGAAGCTATGCAAGAGGAGCTGATTCAATTCAAAAGACAGTAAGTTTGGAACCTTTGTCCTTTTCCTCATGGGAAGACTACTATTGGAACCAAATGAGTGTTTAGAAACAAAAAGGATGATAGAGGCATTGTCATAAAAAATAAAGCTAGACTACTTGTTCAAGGATACACACAAGAAGAAGGAATTGACTACACTGATGTCTTTGCTCCTGTAGCAAGACTAGAAGCTGTTAGGATATTCTTGGCATTTCCTGCATCCAAGAACTTCAAGGTCTATCAACTTGATGTCAAGTGTGCTTTTCTTTATGGGGTGATTGATGAAGAGGTGTATGTCAAACAACCACCTGGTTTTGCAGATCCTGATCATCCTGATTATGTCTGCAAGCTCGACAAAGCTCTTTATGGACTGCATTAGGTTCCTAGGAAGTCGTATGAGACTCTATCTCAGTCCTCTACAAGCATGGATATAGAAGGAGTACTATAGATGGAACTCTCTTCATCAAAGAACAGGGAAATGACATAATGCTAGTTCAAGTGTGTATAGATGACATCATCTTTGATTCAACTAATCCAAGGCTCTGCAAAGACTTTGAGAAGCTGATGAAGGATAGATTTGAAATGAGTGCCATGGGGGAAGTCAATTTCTTTTTGGGAATTCAAGTGAAGCAAGTTGAAGATGGCATCTTCATTAGTTAGTCAAACTATGTTCAAGACATACTTAAGAGATTCAACATGACTGATTGTAAGAATGCTAAGACACCCATAGAAAAAACCACTCCCTTGGATCGGATCTTGAGGGGGAGTGTGTGGATGAACACTTTACAGGGCTATGATTGGGTCTCTTATTTATCTTACAGCTAGCAAGCCTGATATCATGTTTGTTACTTGTATTTATGCAAGATATCGAGCCAACCCTAAGATGTCTCACCTTATCACTGTCAAAAGGATTCTAAGATACCTTAAGGTGCTTCAACACTTGATCTCTAGTATCCTAAGAATTCTGACTTCAATCTGTATGCTTATACAGATAGTGATTATGGTGGTTGCAACATGACTGCAAGTCTACATCTGGGGGATGTCAGCTTCTTGGTGGAAGGGTTGTCTCATGGCAATACAAGAAACAATCTCGTGTCTTTGTATCAACTACTGAAGCTGAATACATTGCTGCTGCAAGCTGCTGTGCTCAAGTGCTATGGATTCAGAATCAGATGCTTGACTATGGATTAAACTTCAAGGAGACTCCCATTCATATAGACAACAACAGTGTTATCTCTATCACAGAGAATCCAGTGCAACACTCAAGGACAAAACACATCAACATTAGGTATCATTTAATTAGAGATAACTTTTAAAAGGGATTAATTAAACTAGTCAAAGTTAACACAAATGAACAATATGCTGATCTGTTTACAAAAGCTTTTGATGAACAAAGATTTAAGTATCTTATATAAGCTATTGGGATGATTAACCTTGAGTAAGCGTTTCTTAAAACTAATTCATATTATTTCTTAAAATCTATGTGTCCTAAGTTGCCTAGTTCATCACCTTCATAAGCTCTTGTTTTCTTTGCATACAACTTTTGGAGACTTTCCTTAGAATTTTGTAAAATTTTGATCCTCTGGAAGATATGCTTTTACCTTTGGAAGAAACTCATGCCTTCAAAACAAATAACTGTCCAATAATTTAGCTTCGGAAGAAATTTCTAAACTATCTTCCAAGCTTAAAACTAGTCTCAGACACTTATATGTTTTCAATGACCATTTTCTTCTGAAGCAACTTAACCCTCGAAAGCTTTGATCTTTTGAACAAAGCATCCAAGTTTTAATTCTCTTTCGAAGCAAATTTTTCACAACTCTTAGGAAATTCTTCTGAAGTCATTTTAGCTTCAGAAGCTTTCTTATTAAAACTTCCGAAGATAATTTACCTTCATAAGCGTTTTGACTTCCAAGAAAACTACTTTTTGAGCAAAAGCAAACTACTTTTTCCGAGGTGGGACCGACATCCGGATTTCAAAGTTTATCCTCTTTCATTAACTTTGTCTTAAATCCTTTTCACATATAAACCTAACGGTTCCCCCTCTTTCTATGATCTTCATCTTTCCACCAAACCTAAACCCTAAATTTCTCTCTGAAATTACTTTCATTCATCTTTCGTCATCCTTAAGATTTCTAAAAATGGCTAACATTAACCATAGAAATGACCAGATTTCTCCATGTAGTTACATAGGCAACACAACCAAGTTGCTCTATTACACTCTAAGAATGATCCACATTTCTCAAAGGTTTGTCGTTTCTTTGCTCTATCCAACTACTTCACCTCCCTTACCCCTGACATCATCAACACTCATCTTCAGCTGGATGATGAAGAAGGTGAGGTGTTCTTCCCCAAAGAAGTTGTTAATCACCCCTTTGAGCAAATGGGCTTTGAGGGAGACTTCTCTTCAAAGACCTTCAGGAAAGGGAAGGTCTCATCCCAATAGAAAAATCTACTCCATGTGGTTATCCACAGCTTGTCAAACAAGCGTGGTGGATGGGACCAGATTCCTAAAGATCTCTCCTTCATTGTCCATGGGATGATTCATGATACAAATTTAATTGCAAACTTGGACTCCTTAGAATACTACATGTTCCCTAGATATGTTCAACATATTCTTAACTATGAACTAGGCTCACAGTTAAGGGGAAGAGGCACTATTCTTAAACTGGGACAGATGAAGCCCAACATCTTTAAAATCTTGAGAAAGCCCATTGTTGGCTTCTCTGGGATAGAAACAGCCCTTGTCCCAAAAATGTTAGAGCTCATTGCTCAAGGTGACAACCTAGCAGCACCAGCTAGTGTTAAACCCACACCTTTTACATCTCAACCACCTCAACAGCCACAAATCATCCTCACCTACCACAGAAAATCCAAGCCCCTGCTCATATTATTGAGTTTGTGTAGGCCCGTATATACTCACCCATTCGAAAGGAAGTGGAAACTAGAGCTCTCACTTCCCCTGTGGAGCAAACCACTCCTGTTACTTCAAAGATCAGTGTTGAGGTTCCTCATGCTCAGCCTGAAGAGCTCACTAACCCAACTACCTTAAGCCTTCACTCTGAGTCTCAACACTCAAGTGAACAACCTTCAGGGAACAGCTACCATCCCCATCTTTTAGAATTAAACCAACCCATTCCTAACCTTGACTTCTATACTGATGAAGATTTAGGTTTCAATGAGTACCATGACTCTCTTTTCTTTTCCACTACTCAAAGAGAGATGAGTGCTTTTGAGTCTCTTATATCTAGCCCACATCAGTCACCCATTACTGAGGTGGACACTACTAAACCTGTTCAGGATGTCCATATGGAAGAGGCACTCACTTCTGCAAGTGATTCCATCATTAAGACCTCAACCATGGCAACTCAGCCCATTGACACCTCAACTGAGGCTGCTAGTAAGCAGAGGAAATCCAGCAGCTAAGAACCTGAAGCTGGTAATGAAAGAGAGGACTCTGGTCCAATCATCTCATCCCCCAATGATTCTTCTGATGAAGACAAGGGGAATCTAAGGCTAAAGGTGCAAAAATTGTCACAAACATGCACCTATTTAGTCTCCAAGGTTAGTCATCTTGAATCTCAAGTGACTACCTTGCAAAACAGGGTCAATGATCAACAACTTGAGATTTCTTATCACAGGGAACAACTAGTTAGGAGACCTTTAAGAAGAGCTCAACCATGAACACAAGAACCTGTGTGTGTGATTGACCTAACTCCTAGCTCACCTAGTTAAGAGGGTGATGCTACAAAAAGGGGAAGAAAGTCATTACAGTCACAAAACCTGGGAGTTCTTCAAGGAGTATGGACATTAAGGACTCACCATCTTTAATTGCAATTATGCATACCCAGCATCTTCCTCAAGTTCACATTGATATGGACTCCATAGACTCCTACATTCAGAGTCTGTTTGAGGAAGGAATACCAAGGGCAATGTCATCTCCACCAACCTCAAATCACATTATTAGGTGGATGTATGATGACAATAGAAGAGCCCTCATCATTCTTAGAATTCAAGGACAGCAAGAGGTCTTCAATTTTCAGACCTTGAGCTTTTATGAAAGTCTGGATCTAATCAACATGCCACTTGTCAACCAAAGCCAATCAAGACAAGCTGATAAGCTGGCTCAAAGAATCCAAGACAGGATCACTACAGAGTTTAGATTGAGAAGGAGACTAAGGCAATCAGGCAATGCCATCGGTCAACTGGATGTTGAGGCAGACCCTAAGATTAGCTCCTTAGAGGAAACCTTGATTGAAGGCCCAGTGGCAGAACCGGAGAGCCCTATCTGATCATCAACTGCTGTAGAGATTCATACCCTTTTTGAGACACCTACTGGTGAAGGTGCATCTCAACCCCTCTCTAGCTAGAGCTTGGAAGCTACACCAAGCAATAAAGGCCAAAGCTCTCTCCACCCTGAGTCACAAAGGTCTGTGAGTGACAATGGGAAAAGAAAAATGACTTCTGAGGAGATTGAGGAGGAGGAGAGAGAGAGGAAAAGGAAGCTAAGGGGAGAAAGTTCCTCTAATGGGTCTGTAAGACTCATGGAAACTACTATCTGGACTGTCCCCAGGCCAAATACTCAGGATGATGAGTTGAGGGCAGTCATGATCATTTACTTGCTGACCAGGAACTATGACATTGATAATGTCATTTCTCTCCCTTTAGAAGAATTAAATGAACTGGTTGACATGAAAGTGTCAAAGGAGAGAAAGGAGGCAGAAGATGCAGAGCTACTAATTCAAATCAAAGAAGAAAGAAGAAAGAGAAGATTATACAAGCATGTGCCTACTCTTTCCCCAGTTCAAGAAAGTACTGCACAAGAGGATGTGGTTCAACAAAAACCTCAGGTAGACAAAGAAGAAGATAGGATGAAAATGATCAACTACCTGAGTGCCACAGGCCTCTATCAAGCTGCTGCACTTCTTCCCTTATCCTATGACCATATTGAGTTTGAGTACCTCAAACAACTTGAACTTGAGATAGTCAAGGAAAGAAAGATCACTAAAAGCAAGCTAAGGGAAGAGGCTGCAAACTCAAGAGCCATCATCTAGAAAAGTATAAAGAAGTCTGCAGATAGGCAGAGGTGATGAGCTTCTTGAAGCTGTATGGATTCTTCGGAAGGAGACTTGGCCCTATGTCTCTGTCCACTATGGATGAGTATATCAGGGTAATCAAGAAGAAGATTAAGAGTGGAGAGCTAGTAGACTTACACTCCCCTCCAAGTCAAGCTCCACCTGAAGTGGAGGTGAAGGTTGAACAACCAGAGACAACACAACCTGAACCTCGTGCTAAGACTCAGCAAGCTTCATCTTCTAATCCATAGTAGGGTTAAATTCCCTCTCATTTTGAACCTATGAGGGAGGAAGACCCAACTGAGAAAGATAAAGAAGATCAACCAGGTGCTACAGGTTGGTCTTCTCAGTTAAAAGGAACAAAAAGAAGAAAAATGATGGCTTCAAAACCAAAGCCAAAGAAGAAAAAGAAACAAACATCCTTTTCAGAACCTCGGAATGAGTCATAACATCCTGAGGATGTGCAGCCAGAGGATGCTCCATCATTTCCCATTCAAACAGCTCCTCTAGCATCAGGAAGACCCATCATGTCCTGGACATACACCACAAATCTAGAATGGTGGCATGTCATTAGAGATCAAGGAATTGATAATGTCTACACATGGAAAGACATGTTTAATCTGCCTCTGCATGATCTCTTTGATATGAGAAGACACTTTAAGAGTCTGAGTGATCTTGATCATCTCATGAAGAAAGGGATGGTTATAATCATAATAAGGACTGTTAATATCTGAAGTCTTTATAGTGTTTTGGTAGCATCAGCCTAGGGGGAGTTTATAAGGATTAATGTAAAAGCTTATGCAACTCAAACACTCAAAGTATCATGCATGCATGCACAAGTGTACTGAAGAAGAATGCTTCGAAAGTTTCACACCAGCAACAGAAATACTCTAAGTGTGAAATCTTCTGAAGCCAAGACCAATATCTTCAAAAGCCAAAAATGAAGTCTTCTGAAGCTTCAAAGACGAATTTTTCTAAAGCCAACACTAGAAGACAGATTTCTTCCAAAGACTTTTAGGATACATGCTTTATCTGATGTACTTTACATAAAGCTGGACCCTTTCCGCTGCAACTCTGTAAAGTCACCAACTTACATAAGTTGGTGAAAAGGTCTATGATTTTAGTAACTGTACATTAAGGTCTTGAGTCTGTAACTTTTTACTTCATGTACTTTATCCTTTTTGTAATATATTAGGATGTGAGTTATGGTATGTCATAGTCACTAGTCAAAAGGCAATCTGCCTTTTGACTCTACAATTGATTTTGTTTGTGTCTAGTCAATTGTATCCGGTTGGCCTTCAAAATATGGCCGGCTGTAGGATGTAGTATATGTATCTCAAGTACTTGTAACTTTCTGAGGGTTAACTAGTTTCACTGTTTGATCAGTTAAGTGTTCTCAGCAACTCTCCTTATTATGTTGTTATGTTGTAAGTGCACACCCTTCACCGGTCCTGCAATAAGGCTGACTTTGATCACATCCCTTCTCCACCTTTATCTTTGTAGATGCTGAGACAGTCCTTTTGGGCTAAGAACGGTTCTTGGAGTTGGATGGTCCAGGCTATGTAGCAGTGGTACACAACAAATCAGCCTTCTTCTTGGTGTTGAGATGATTTGAACAAGAACCAGAACTCTTGGCAGTCAAGTTTAGGTTGATGTCTTCAGTCTTCACAACTTCAAACCTTGTAGAGATAAAAACTTTTTTCTACCTAGAATCAAAAGCGGCATTGATATCTTGAGCCTTCTTAGCTTTTCTCTTGCTCTTTCTAATCAAGTTCTTCCTTATAGACTTGCTCATCACAGTCTTTTTTTCTCCTCAGAAGGATAGTGACCCTTCTTAGAATCCTCCTCTTCACTCTTCTCAAAGGAATTCTTCACCATCAGTTCTTCATCCTCTTCACTCAAAGGGTCTATAAGAGGAAGCTCATCGTCATAAGTTCCACACCTAGGTGATCTTACAGACAAGATTGTGTGTGGAGAAGCTATCTCACTAGAACCCAGTCCCTGCTTATTTTGATAACAAGCTTTGGCATGCAGAGATGAGGATATCATGTTCTTGAAAGTCTCTTCTTCAAAAACACATTTTTTGCCCTGGTTTTGCTGATCACAAGCTTAGCCTAGCATTCAGTCAACTTAGTTATGAGATCCTTGATCTGAGTCCTATAGTTGGTGTGCTCATATTTTAGAACTAAAATGGTTTTCTATAAGTCTTCTATCTTTAGTATGTAGTCATATTTAGCCTTTCTAAAATAACCTTTTAGGATATTTAAGGACTCAAGATCAGATCTTATTTCTAAGTTGTAGGACTTGTATCTGTTGAGTTTAGCAATGCATTCAAGAGTACAGAGATGTTCTAATACCTTATCTTTATCATGATCAGCCATTAGTGCTTGGTTTGGAGATGCATCTTCCACCTAAAAGCTCCAGTCAAAGCCTCCTTCTTCAACAGCAACTGCAGCTTGTTGCTTTGGCATCTCATTCTGGGTGGCTTTGTTAGTGTAGTTTGGTCTGGATTGTGCTTGGCCATTATTTGTTCTCGGTGCCTTGCACTCCCTGGCAAAGTGGCCCATCAAGTTACAGTTGTAACACTTGAATTTAGTTTTATCCAGTCCAAACTTTCAACTAGTTGCAATGCTGGGTAACTTCCTTCCTGTCCGCTTGTAGAACTTCCTGGCTCTGTGAGTGAGAAGAGCATCTACTGGACTATCTCCATGTACTCCAGATCATCTGGATGGATACAGTCCAGATCTTCAAGGGTGAATAGAAAGCTACCACAACTTTCATCAGAACACAAAAAGGCTTGAGAAGAACTTGTCTCTTGGAATGGGATTCCTTGAGTGTAGTTCTCCCTTGGTGTCTCATGGAAGGTGATGAAAGGGCCCTTTTGTGAGTTGTCAGGATAGCATATGAGATGATCTTAGGGTTCTATGCAATCCTTTTCAACCACATGAAGGGTTGAACCCATTTGATTACTAGAGTTGCCAGATGAACCTTGCATGTTTATCTCTATCTGGTCACCATTGAGAATCCCATACAACTCTGTCAAAGTGAGAGTTTTCAGGTTCTCAGTTCTCTTGATAACAACATAGTAGTGTGTCCGTTGCCTAGGAACAGAGGACATGGACTTCCTTACAATATCTCTGTTTTCAAGAGCTACTCCACCATCCACAAGTATTGTTGAGTCATGGTCTCACATGCTTTAAAGGTGAAATTTTCAAACTGCTGCTTCAGGAGATCCTTCTTGTTCTCCTTGGCTTCAGAGGAACCCTCATACATCAGTTTCAATGCATCCCATAGCTGTTTAGCTGTTTTACATTTCTTGAAACCTCTGTATACAGAGTTTGGAAGAGCAGTCTGAAGGGTTGTCATGGCATTTTGGTCAATCTCTACTCTCTTCCTATCTTCCTCTGAGTAGTCAGCCACAGCCTTGGGGATCATACCACCTCTAGTTACAGAAGAGGTTCTTGGTATGTAAGGTCCATTTTCAACAGACTCCCACATTCTTGAGTCTAGAGACTTGATGAGGCCTTCCATTCTTTGACACCAAGTGTCAAAGTCATCAAGAGTGATCAGTTGGGAATTTTTCATGGTTCCAGTTTCCATATCAGATTTGGAAATAGTTGCCATTTGATAAGTTAAGTATTTTGTGTGTGAGAGAGAGATCTTAAGATGGTGAGATCTTATATCAAGAGCCTAGAATTCTCTGATACCAATTGCAGGACCGTTGAAGGGTATGTACTTACAATACAACAACACAATGAGGAGAGTTTCAAAGAACACTTAACTGATCAAATAGTGGAACTAGTTAACCTTTTGTAATGATACTAAGAACACAAGTAAATATGAGACAGAACAAGATAGAAATCACACAAGGAGTTGGTTTCAAGATTGTAGTATATTGCTTTCTCAAGTTCTATTACAAGTGTTACAAAGCATACTAGAAAGTTACAAGTACTTGAGATACATATACTACATCCTACAGCCAGCTATACGTTGAAGGCCAGCTGGATACAATTAACTAGACAACAAACAAAATCAATTGTAGAGTCAAAAGGCAGATTGCCTTTTGACTAGTGACTATGACATGCGATAGCTCACATCCTATTATATTACAAAAAGGATAAAGTACATAAAGTAGAAAGTTATAGAATCAAGACCTCAATGTATAGTTACCAAAAGCATGGACCTTTTCACCAACTTATGAAAGTTGGTGACTTTACAGAGTTGCAGCGGAAAGGGGTTCAGCTTTATGGTAAAAGGTACATCAGATAAAGCATGTATTCTAAAAGTCTTCGGAAGAAATCTGTCTTCTAGTGTTGGCTTCGGAAGACTTTGTCTCTGAAGCTTCGGAAGACTTCATCTTTGGCTTCGAAAGATATTGATCTTGGTTTCGGAAGATTTCACACTTAGTGTTTTCTATTGTTGGTGTTAAACTTTCAAAGCATTCTACTTCAGTACACTTATTGCATGTATGCAGGAGAGACTTTAGGTATTTGGTTGCATCAGCCTTTACATTTAATCCTTACACAAGATTACAAGATTAAACGATTGGCTAAGTGTACTTGGATTAACCAAGAAGGCGTGTTAGGCCCATAGATCTATGACGTCACCAGGCTAGCAACAGTTAATGATTGTCAACATATAATGTATCTCATATAATGTTAGACGGACCATGTACATACGGAGTACTAACTGATTCTGCATTATACCGGATCAAATAGTGCAGAATCCTATTTGATTGGCGATCCAATCAGTGAGAACGATTACCTGATCGATATAATATTGAAACTAAACGTTAAGAACGAATAGGAATCGATCAGGAACGAACTATGAACTTGGACAAGACGTTTGGGACACTCTGGACGGCTAGGGTTTATGTGTATGCGTAATATATCTTCCAGTGTTCTATTTTTCCATGAATTAGGTGGTATTTATAGGTTATTGGTTTTCATTCGTATGACTGAACCATTAGCATGGTTCAGTCGTGCGACTAAATCATGTGATTGATCCATACCCACGACTGAAGGTTCAGTCGTGTGACTGAGTCAATCTTATGTCTCAATAATACAACTGATCCAGTCTCCTGGTTCAGTCATGCGACTAGTCCATAAGCATGATGTATTCATTCGTATGGTCCATAAGTGTGGTCCATTAGCATAAATACTCATCCGACTATGTTGAATACATTACTCAATCATTATTGACTTAGAATTGTGTACAACAACCTCAAACCTATATAAGAAGTCATACATATGAATTAAAGTTAAATAGACATCAAACCATATATCATATTTCATTACATAGTAAAATTACACATACGTAAGAAATGAAAGACTTATACATTTGAGCACATAAACTAGGTACATATGTATCTACAAACTCCCCCTTGGACCTAGTTTTCTCTATCATCTAACATTCTTCACATGTTCTTGGAACTGCTTGTACTTCTCCTCTTTTATAACTCCTGCATGTATTTCAAATGCAAAGCAGAGTCTTATCACATGTTGAAACTGTAGAGCTTATACAATGTCCTGCGTATCATAGAATAGTGGCCACTTGTATAGTGTGTAGACATCTTCAGCTGCAAGTTTGTAAGCCACATTGGGTCGAATACCGGATAGTATCTATTTTTCCATTTCTATTCAGAACTATGACCGCTTCGCATGTCCACCAGTCATAATACCACCATTTGAAGTGTGGAGTGAAGTCCTGAGGCATTTCCCGTAAGGGAATATTTGACATTGTGCACGGGGGACTCCACTTCAGCATCACTTCAGACTTATGTATGAACCTCTTCGGTTGTTGAGGTCTGAAGTTTACCCACCTGGTGTGGTATTCCTTCTTTAACACTGCCTCGAACCATCCTGAGATCTTCCTTAGATTTGCATATAGAAGATCTAAACATGCCAGATGGTTGAGCTCAAAACCAGAAAGAGTCTTCACATCATGGGGATATCTGAAGTACTTGATCCCTTTCTCTCTCTTAACTGCATAGACTTCTAAGTCTTCAAAATACACCACACTATGATCTTTCCAGACACCTTCTGATGTCGTTTGACTCTATAGAGCTTGGTGTATGCATTTTGCTTTTCTGGCATGCGTTGGGCTTTCATCTCTGCAAAACAAGCTGCTCATTTAGCTTTCTTGATATCAATATTTATGTCTGAAGCTTGGGCTATGCTTTCTTCTTTCTCTTTCTCCTTTCCATTTCCTCCAATTTCTCAAACGTAGCACTGCCAAAAGTATCACCCAAGTTGGGTATAACATTACCCTCGTGGTCAGTGTACTCTGGATAATGCTTAGCAGTTACATCCTCGATCTCAATTTCATCAACATTGTTCAGCTCATCGTCAGTCACGACATCTACTTCTGGAGCATCTTTTACAAGCTCGTCAGGATTTAGTCTAAAATTTCAGCGAGTTATTCGTCTGTCAAATCATGAATAATCTCTCCCTCTTCCGGAGTGTAGCTCACAGATCTCCTGACTATCCCTTGCAAGTCAAGAATCATTGTAAGTTTAGTCTTAACTTAAGCGATTCAACATCATACTCGTCTGTCTATTGAGCTTCATCTGTTTGATTAAACATTAAGCACATCACACATAAGTCATTATTTAAAAAATTAAAACATAAATAAACATAGATGATTGTTAATTACATTAATCTAATATACAATTCTAGTATAAAAGTTTTTAAATACAAAGACATCTAATAATTACTTTTGTCTTCACTCGTCGGTTCTTCAGTTGGAGGAGCGAAGGACAAGGCTCCTTGATCTTGGTTTCTTTTCGTGCGCCTCTCTTGATCTTGAGGATTTGAGGCTGATGCAGCTGCATCACCTTCCTGATCATCATCCTCTTGATTTTTTTCCACTCGGTCCTCCTTCCTCAACAACTTCCTCAAAACGTCTTCATCCTCATCATCATCATCATTATCATCATCATCACCATCCTTGATCTTTAGTGGCTCGCTCTTTGATCCCTTGAGCTTTAGCAGTATCTTCTTGTTCTTCTTCTCAAGCTCCTCTATCCTCTTCACTGAAGCCAACACCAGCTCATTTTGACTTGTAAGTGCATGGTGGGCTCGGTCTAGAGCTACTGGTCACTTTCTTGTTGAGCTCCATGATCTTTTTTCTTGAGCTGCATTCACCTCCATCATCTTGTGTAGCTGAGTAGCTCTTAGCTCATCAATGGCAAGTAGCCTTAGCACAATGCTGTTGAGGTTAGCAAGATGTTCCTCTAACCCAATATTGGGTAGAGTGGGTCCACCTATGAATGTAGACTGGATGGAGGGACCTGCTTGGTGACTGGTGGTGGTAGTAGTGGATATGGTGAATATGGGAGGTGGAATCAGAGTGGGATGTGGTGGAGTGGTTGTGGTAGTGGTAGCTGTGGTGGTGGTGGAAGGAGATGTGGTAGTGGTGGTGGCTGAAGTGGTAGTGGTGGTGGCTGTGGCAGTGGTGGTTGTGGTGGCTGTGTCATCATCGTCGTCGTCTTCGTCTATGGTTGCCATTATGGACTCAATATCAGAATCACTATCATCATGACGCCATTTTTTACGAGAGGGCGCCACGTAATCCTCATAGGCCAAATGGCCAAACAGTCTCTTGACCGGGGGCTTCACCTGCTTCCCCCGTACACCTTCATCTGACCCAATGTCGTATCATCCATCACTTCTAACGTAATAGCATCACCCCTCTCCTTAGGCAGCAGAGGAAGTTTCTTATCGATGATCATTTACAAAAACCGTGGATACATGCAGAAGCCTTCCTTGCCTTTGGCCTCTATGTTCTCTATCAGATACGAGAAGAGCATGCGGGATAAACTGAATGGGTGATTTAGTACCAGTGCAACGTATGCATTCTAGATTTGGTCAGACATCTCATCAAATCCTCCACGCCTGGAGGCTATGCACTTAAGGATCACATATGCCAAATACTTGAACTGAGAGCACATGTTGCTCTTGTTCAGTACGCCAGCATTGATGTCACCAGCGTACTTGATCCTCAAAAAGCATCCACGAACAGTTAGGGTATGTAGCTTGGTGGATGTGCTCCGTCTTCCCCAGATCCAAGACCCTCCTCAGGTTGTCTTCAGTGATCTCAATGCCTTGTCCAAAGATAGAGCTTTGGATACGGTAAGGCTCAACCGATCGCTCAACTAAGGCACCTTCCTAGAAGGCCTACTGAATATATCTATATGGAGTGCATGGGGTAGAAATAGCCTTGTAGATCCTCGATCTACGCAGGAAGGCAATAATCCCTATGAACTCAGAAGTGTTCCAAGATGTAGCATCAAGATGAGCACAGATGTTGTGCTTAGTGCTCATAGTCCATCTCTCAGCCATATTGCTATAACACATGAAACATAAACATTCGAGTTACGTATAGGAGATTACAATTGAAACTTAAGCTATTTTGATCATACTAGTTCAATTGTGCGATTGAACCATACGACTAAGTTTAGTCATGCAATTAAGTCTGCGGCTGAGTTCAGTCGTGCGATTGAGCTTGCGACTAAACTTAGTCGTGTGCTAAGTCATGCGGTTGAGTCAGTCGTGCGACTGAGTCAATGAATGTTTCAATCGTGCGATTGAATCTTACGCCTGGCTCAATCGTGCGACTGAGGTTCATTCGGAGTGTCCATTCGCATATAGTTCTATTTGACACTCCGACCTCGAATCTTGGTCAAATCTTGATGTTAGACGTCGTGTTTAGACTCATTTGACTCGCAAACACTCTAAATAGCACCTAAAGTCCTTTAAATCAATGATTATGTCCATTTAAGTGGTCTATTTGAGGAGTTTTACTGATTTCTTGATTTTCGTCGATTAAGTCAGTTAGGGTTTGATTTCACCAATCATTTTGATCGATTTCAGTCTCACAATACGTGTAGATGAATGACAGATCGGTTAGGAACACAATCAGCAAGTAATCAAGGTAAAACGAAATTTGGGCAGAGTGTCTACGTATGAGAGTTTCTTGAATGCTTTGAAGGGTGGTGAGAAATATGATTGACTCACCCCTCCTTTTATACTGTCTTAATGTTCAGTCATACGACTGGACCCATACACATGTTTCATTCGTGCGACTGGGGTTCAGTCGTGCGACTGGGGTTCAGTCATGCGACTGGCAGTCATACGATTGGTTCATCCTTATGGTCCAATCGCATGGATGCCTCATACTCATAGTCCAATTGTATGATTGCCCCATACTCATGGTCCAATCGTATGATTTCCCCATACTCATGGTCCAGTCGTATGATTGCCCCATACTTATGGTCCAATCGTGTGATTGGCTCATACTTATGAGTTTGACCTCATACACTTTCACACACTTAAAGTTTTACCTTTTGATATAACAATATGAACACCGATCATCTCAGACATGACCTTTTCATAATTTAAAACCATTTGATCACCTCAAACGTGATCCTTTTAATTATTACCGATTGGTCACCTCAGACGTGACCACTTATAGTGAGTGATTCATAGATTAGTTCTAGTTGTATAGTCTGACTTTTACCTAACAAAAGAAAAAAAATAGAAAAAAGACTTGAAATTAAAGACAAATAGAACATATTTTGTGTTTGGGTTTGAGCAGAACAGTTTCAAGTTGAATCATTTCAGGAACGATTCATTATGGAATCATACAGGTATATCAGAAGTGTTTGGGAACCCCTTTTTAATATGCACTTTGATGCTAGATTCTTGTTTTGTTTGAGATTCATTAGCACTTTCAAGAAATCATACTAGAGCTATAAGATGCACATAATAATTTTGACTTTTAAAAATTGCAGCCACGATGATTATCAGTATGTTTGTCCCCTTAAATCCATACACAGACTTTTGACTTTCAATGGTGATGAATTAGGTTTAATTATTTCAACAAGAATTTATGGATCTCACACTTATATGGTAATCAACATTCCTCAGGAGATTTTTGAGCGGTCTACGGGTATTGGACAAGAAAAGACTATTCTGAGAGCTTTCAAAGAGATGCCAAGCCTCAGGTCAGTGCCATCGCACAGCAGAGAGGCATAAACAACAATAAATTCTAGAATATTTAGGTTATGTTTATCCTCAGGTTAGTGCCACCACACAGCAAAGAGGCACACAACCTATCTTCTTATAGAGCATTTATTTTCTTTTGCACACAACGCACCAACAACATTAGTCATTAGCTTGATTACTTTTAGCAGTTTTTACATGTGCTTTGCTCATATTTATGGTCATCCGCACATATTTGTGGCGTTTATTTTACTCATCACCCCTTATTGGAAATGCGTTGATTGTGTAACCAAGGATAAGATGAGAACCCACAGCAAGTTGAACAAGTTAGTTTTAATTGTTAATTCACCAATGAAGTCTACTTATCTATTGTGTTGAATCTACCGACACATCATATAATGAACTAGCAACCTCTAGGTCTACTTCTCTATGTTATCTCAGTAGAAAACTAGTTTAACTATCATTTTTCTCTAGTTGTGCTTAGACTTCTCAGACTTGTACTTTGAATTTCGCATTTTGAGCAAACTAAGTCCCAACCAATTCGTTCAATGTGTACTATCACTTTCCATAAGCTTTGAATCAAAATCATAGATTTGATTTCACTTCTTTCAGCTAAACTGCCCTCCCCCGTCATTTTTTAAGTAAATAAATACTATAACTAGTTTAATACTAAACTAAACTATTCTCCCCCTAAAATTCTAAAACTGAAAATCTTTTTGTGTTTTTGGATTTTAATAGACAGGAAAATAAAATAATAGAAAATAAAAACACTAGTCGGACTACGAACTTTCTTCTTCTTGAATCATATCACTCTTCTTTTTCACACCATTAACCTATAAAAGATATAAAAACTAGGTTTGTCAAATGTTTTTGTGTAAAGGTCGGCGCGTTGAAAATCAGTATTAATTTTAACAACATCGATTAATTGCTTTTCAAAACAGTCACGTATAAAGTGATACTTAATACCGATGTGTTTAGTTTTAGGATGTTGGACCGGAGTTTTGGTTATAGCGATAGTAGCATAAATTATCAACAAAAATAGGGGTGTTAGAAAATTGCAAACCGTAGTCGCGAATTTACTGTTGAATCCAAATTATTTGTGAACAGCAACTAGCAGCAGCAACGTATTCAGCTTCACATGTTGACAGAGCAACTGAGGTCTGCTTCTTACACTGCCAGGTGACTAACCGTCTACCAAAGAACTAACATGGCGCTGATGTTGACTTGTAATTCATCTTGCAACTGCCATAATCCGAATCACTATACGCTGTAAGCTCAAAGTCATCATCATGAGGATACCACAACCCATGTGTTGGAGTACCCTTCAAATAACGAAAGATTCTTTTAGCCCCAATGAGATGATTTACTTTTGGTTTCACTTGATATCTGGAGCAGAGACATGTGGCGTACATGATATCGGGATGGAGGCTGTGAGATACACGAGAGATCTGATCAATCCTTGTACATGGTGGCATCAACCAGATCACCATTTTTGTCGAGTGCCACGTCATGGTTCGTAGCAAGTGGAGTTCCAGCTGTCGAAGCATTTTCCATGTCGAATCGACTGAGGATATCTCCTACATACTTGGTCTGATGTAGGAAGATTCCCTTTGGTGTCTAATCTACCTGTAAGCCAAGAAAGAACTTCATCTCCCCATGCACTCATCTCAAACTCTTCTTCATTATCGATTCGAATTCTTTACATAATTCTTCATTTTTGGAACCAAAGATTATGCCATCAACATAAAACTGTACCAGCAGTAAATCCCCATCTTTTTCTTTGATGAACAATGTACAGTCAATAACTCCTCTACGAAAACCGTGTTTTACAAGATGAGTTAAGAGTTTCTCATACCAGGCTCTAGGGGCTTGATGGAACCCATAGAGAGCCTTGACCAGCTTGTAAACTCTATCCCGATGATAAGGATCCTCAAATACTTCGGGTTGACTGACATAGACCGTCTCACGGATTTCACCATGAAGGAATGCACTCTTCACATCTAGTTGATAAACTTTAATCTTCATGTAGGATGCATAGGCTAGAAATATACGTATTGCTTCCATCCTTGCCACTGGTGCAAACACTTCATTGTAATCTATGCCTTCGACTTGTCGAAATCCTTGAACTACAAGTCGAGCCTTATTCCAAATTATGACCCCTGGTCATCTTTCTTACTTTCAGCACCCATTTAGTGCCAATCACCTTAGCACATTTTGGTTTGTCCACAAGGGTCCATACTCCTAATTTCTTGAACTGTAGGAGTTCTTTTTGCATTGCACTGATCCATGCCTCATCGTTTAAGGCTTCACTCACATATTTTGGCTCAAATTGAGACATAAAAAATCGATATGCACCATCGTGAAGATATCACTTTTTAATTACCGAGGCATAATCAGCTGAGTATAGCTAATTTCTGGTATGTACTCCCGATCGAACATCCCAATGACATTGTCTAAGGGATGATAAACATTTAGCTGAGATCGGGAGTTGTTGGAACAACCACCTCATTATCTAGATTGTTAAACTCAGGTTCAGGATCTGTAGCTGTTGGAGTATGAGGTTCCGAAGTGTCATAGGCATCAGGATTTGATGCTTGTGTACTTTCATTGGTGGGAACCTGTTCCTCCTGGTCCACATTAGTAGTCTCAACTGCCTCTTCATTAGATGAAGACTCACTTACTTCAAGGTCTCCCCCTGAAGGGCTAAAAGTATCATCTAATGGACCATTTGATGTCAAGTCGGTGGAGGAGTGTTAAGAACGTCATACATCATCCTAGAAGAAAGCTCGACATCAGTATGAGAAGGCGGCAGATTGAAAGATTTAAAGAATCCATCATAGTCAAAGAAGAATGAGGGTCTTTTCCCAGCTGGGTGTGGTGTATCTTTTAACGTCAACATTACACCACACTTTTACCTGACTGTTGAGTCATTGTAAACTCTTTTGTCTGGTATGCTGTATCCAAAAAAGATACCTTCTTCTGCCTTCTCGCAGAACTTCCCATGCTAAGTCTTTTTCAACAATGTGCATGGTGTGCCAAACGGTTCTAGATACTCCAAGTTAGGTTTACGTCGCTGGAATAGTTCATAACATGTTTTCCCATGTCGTTTGACCACTAAGACTCGATTGAGCGTGTAACAAGCATTCGCCACTGCCCCATTCTATAATTGAATAGGCAGTTTCGAGTTAGCTAGCATTGTTCTGGCAGTCTCTATCAAGCTGCAATTCTTCTTTCAACTACGTTGTTCATTTGTGGAGTGTAGGCAGAGGTGAATTGATTAACAATTCTTCTTTCTCTACAGTATGCCTCCATCCACTGATTTTTAAATTCTGTGTTGTTGTCTGATCGAACCTACCTAACTTCAGCTTGTAGAGTGATTCAATGTAGTTAGCAAATGTTTGAATGATTCAAAGGTTTCTGATTTGGCTTTTAGAAAACATCACCTAAGAGAATCTTGAGTAATCATCTGTTACTACAAGCAATATAGATCTCCAGTAATGCTCTTTGTACTGACAGGGCCAAACAGATCCATGTGCAGAAGCTCGAGAGGCATATCAATATAGTTAACTTTCTTTGCTTTGTGGCTATGCAGATGTCTGGAAGCTGGAAGTTCTTGACATAACACCATTCACTAGATCATTTTGAATCAACTGATTTATCTTCCTAGGATTGATATGTCCCATTCTCCTATGCCATGAGACTGAGTCCCTCTCAGTTGCCTTTGACAAGAAGCACTAAAACGGGTGATCAGTTGTGGATGCTTTTGATAGATCCAAGACATACAAGTCGTTATATCTTAAAGCTGACATAAGAACTTATCCTCCTCCACATAGTCCTTCTTCAACATGTAGCACTTCTTGTTGTCAAATACAACCTTAAAACTTTTATCACATATCTGGGAGACTAAAAGTAAGTGTTCTATAGTTGTTGAATGTAGTTGACCTTGTCAAACTTTACTTTCTAGTTTCCCACTTCGCCTTGTGCTGTGATGAAACCTCCTTTGTTCCCAGCAAATGAAACATGTCCCCCTTTGATTTGTTTGACGTTGAAAAGGAGGGACGAATTTCCTATCATGTGCCTGGACGCCCCCTATCAATAATCTAGGTATTAGTGATAGCACTGTAGCGGATACCCTGCATAGTCAAAGAAGAAATTGTTAGTTCAGATTTAGGACCCAAGCCTTAACTAGCTTGGGTGACCTAGAGGAATCACACATCATGAACTCAACCCATTGTCCTTTAGAGGCTGAGGCATATCTATCTTCTTCTTGTCCTTACTATCAGACACTATACTTGATTTTTCTTCCATAAGCTAGTTTTGTGTAAGGCCTGTTGTGATAAACAGACGACTGACTATGGTTTGAACTTTAGATTCACTAACACTCTTAGGTGGAGTGTTAGATCTTATTTTAGAAGAACTTGGTTTTGTATCATAAAGTTGAATTTTCTTCTGGGCGTCTGATAGTAAGGACAATTAGTAGAGATATGTCCTCGTTTTCCATAACTGTAGTAAGATCTCACTTCTACAGGTTGAGGAAAACTTTTATGTGGTGTTGAGTTTGGTGAAGGTGTGAGGTGTGTCTGGTTTGGTTTTGTCACTACTCTTTTAGATGTTTCGTTCTTATTAACAAAATTAATTGTTTTAACATTTTGAACATCTTTAACTTGCACTTTACTTGGACTTTGATGATTTAGACGTTTTTTGTTAACTTTTTTAGTCATTTTGGGTTCTGAAATGGACGTTTGTGAACCTGAATTTAAATTAACTCTTTTAAATTCATCATCCGATATCTCAACTGGCATCTTGCCTTTTGTTTTCAAAGTAGACTCTCTCTGTTTAGTGTCAGATTTCACAGGCTTACCTGTGGAATCAGGATCACTAACTAGAGGAGTAGACACCACATGATCCTTAATTGGGTTGTTATTAAAAGGTCTAAATTTTGTATTCAAAAGGATCTCATGTGGTGGAGGAACTACTTTGTATCGCAAACCTTCCTCAGTGTTCGTTCTTTCACTAGGTTTTGAACTATGTGAGAAGAACTAGCCCAACTATGCAGTTTTTGTTTTAATGAATTTATCTCGACTTCCAAAACTGTTTCTTTCTTCATTTCTTCTAAAGAATTTAAAAAACTTATATAATTAGATTGATTTAAGGCAACAACCTCGGTTTCCCTTAGTTGTTTACCAAAAGTTCTATCTTTTCTTTAAAACTGCACTATTTGGTTTAATCTACAATGAGATTTAGTGAAAAGTTGTAAATCATTTACTAAGTTATCATTTGTTAGGACCTGGTATTTGAACGAAATACCTAGTGATTAGCGTGTAAAGCAGATCAAATAGTGCGGAATCCTATTTGATTGGCGATCTAATCAGTGAGAACACACGAAGAATCAATCAAGAATTGAACTAACGTTAGAAATCGATTGGGAATCGATCTAATGTGTTCTATGAACTTGGAGAACGAATTGTGAGGCTTCTGGATGGCTAGGGTACGTCTGGAATCTTAATAATCAAAGCTCTTTATTTCTCACGAATTGGGTTGTATTTATAGGTTAGTATTATTCATTCGTGCGACTGAACCATTAGTATGGTTCAGTCATGCGATTGAACCATGCAGTTGATTCATTCGCACGACTGAGTGTTCAGTCATGCAACTAAGCCAATCTTATGTTACAATCATACGACTGATCCAGTCTCCTGGTTCAGTCGTGCGACTGAGTCATTCGTATGAAGTTATTCATGCGTATGTTCCATTCGCATGGGCCACTCGCATGAGAACTTCATTCTGTTAAGTTTGAATTTATTAATTAATTAATATAACATATGTGTAACAATTCAAACACCACAAACCTAATTAACCAATTCAACGTCGATTCATTAATGAAATATTAAACATATAAATATCAAACAAACAATATCATTTCATTAATCATTCCAAGCATTACCTCAGAATCAGACAAACAAGATCTATTACATTCATATCATGATCTAGGGACATACATGTATCAACAAACTCCCTTTTGGACCTAGATCTCTCTAATCTCTTGTTTTCTGCATAACCTCCTTGTATTTCTTGTACTTCTCCTCTTTTGTGACTCCCGTGTGAATCTCAAATGCGAAGCAGAGTCGTAAAACGTTCTGGAACTGGAGGGCTTGTACAATATCTTGCATATCATAGAACAGTGGCCACTTGTATAGCGTATAGACATCAATTTCCGACAAGTTTGTAAGCCACATCGGGTCGAATACCCTGATCGTATCCATTTGTCCCTCTTTGCTTAGGACTATGACCGCTTCAGCTGTTCTCCAATCGTAGTACCACCACTTAAAGTGTGGAGTGAAATCCTGTGGCTTTCCCTGAGTGGGATTCTTGACATTGTGCGCGGAGGATTCCACTTCAACACTATCTTGGGCTTGCCAGTAATGGCATCAACCTCAGACCTTCTGATATACCTAGTAGGCTGTTGGGGTCTGAAGTTAACCATCTGGTGTGGTACTCCTTCTTTAGGGCAGCCTCAAACCAGCCTGACATCTTCCTCGGGTCAGCATACAAAAGCTTTAATTTGGCCAGCTGGTTGAGCTCAAAACTGGTAAAGTCTTCAGATCATGTGGGAATCTGAAATACTCTATGCCCTGTTCTCTCTTAACCGCATAAGCATTAAGATCCTCAAAATACGCCCATGCTATGATCCTTCTGACACCTTGTGATGTTTCTTGACTGTAGAGTTTGGTGTAGGAATCTTTCTTTGGTGTAGTACGTTGGACTGTAACTTCTTCAAAACATGCAGCCCACTCAGCCTTTCGAATGTCGACATCATCATTTGAGGCTTGGGTTGTTCCTACTGCTTCCCTGTTTCTTGCTCCATCTGTTCAACACCTTAAAAGTATCACTAACAAGGGATTCACCCAGATTGGGGACCACATTACCTCATTGTCAGCGTACTGAGGGTAATCCTCGGCAGTGACATCTTCGATCTCAACTTCATCAACATCGTTGAGCTCTTCGTCACTAGTCGAATCGCATGTAGGAGCATCTTTCACTATCTCATCTGGATTTAGCTTGAAAAGCTCTGCAGTTGCTCGTTTGATGGGTCATGAATTATTTCCCTTCTTCAGGGATATAGTTCACTGATCTCCTGACAATCCCTTACAGATCAAGAATCATTGTTAGCTGAGTCTTGACCTGCTGAAGGGGAGCAACATCAAACTCATCTCTTTGGTAATTTGGATCTGTTTGATTTAAACTTCAACACATAAGTCATTAGTTAAAATCAAACAAAAATGCATCACTTAATATAAAAACAATACATCGTTTTCAATACAGGATTCAAATACAAAAGTAAATAAATACATAAACATCTAGTCTTTACTTTTATCCTGTATCATAGTCTCATCACTTGGAGGAGCAGAAGTAGAAGCTGATTGATCTTGTCTGTTCTTTGACCTTTTCTCTTGACCTGTAGCAGAGGCCGATGCAGTGCATCCCTCCTTTGCTTCATCATCATCGTCTTTCTCTCTATCCTATCTTCTTCGGTTTCTTCATTCTCCTCAGTATCACTCTCAACATCCTCATCATCATCTTATCATCATCATCTCTATCCCCTTCCTTGATATTCAATGGCTCCTCCTTAGATCCTTTCAGTTTTAAAAGGATAGTCTTCTTTGCCTTCTCCAACTCCTCTATTTTCTTTCTTGATGTGACACTATGTGCTTGGAGTTGGGCTATCTCGGTGCTCTGAGCAGCCATCTGTTGGGCCTGCTCCTCTATAACTCGAGCATGCTCTGCAATTTGGTGAGATTGTGCAGCAGTCAGGTCAGTAAGCTGGCGGATCTGGGCTGCCTTTTCCTCATCTGCAGCCAGTAAGCGCATCACCATTTGTTAAGCGCAGACAGCTGTTCCTCTACCCCGATTGGAGGGAGGTAGAGGTGATCCATAAGTATGTGAGGGATGGGATGAGGGTATTGCTTGGTGTGAAGTGGTGGGGGGTGGCTGTAGTAAAGATAGGTCTGCGAAATGATGGAGGTGATGTAGGAGTAAAGGATATGGTGGTGGATGGAATCTGTGCTGTTGTGGGAGGTATGGTGGTGGCTGTGGTAGCTGTGGTGGATGTGGTGGCTGTGGTGGATGTGGTGGCTATGGTAGCTGTGGTGGCTGTGGTGGATGTGGTGGCTGTGGTGGATGGTGGTGGCTGTGGTGGTGAGGAAGGTCACCCGACGCTCTTCTTCTTCTGACCATGGGGTTTAGCCATCCGCTTCCTCCTCATCCCGTTGAGGTGGAAGTTCCCCTACAACCCTACCTGAGGACCCCGGTGCATAGCTTGGGTCAGTATCAGTCTCCGGAGTCTCTCGGGTGTTCACCAACCACCCTTAGCCCATGTTCTATGGGAACAACTTTGCTTCCCACAGTTCGCGTTAGGGGCTCCTCATCCGACTCATCCTCCTCCTCCGCACCATGAACGAAATCCTGGTGAAATCCAGCTGACTCGGCTACTTCTCCTGCTGGGATGGACACTGGAGGAACAACATCAGACACAGTGCCTCTAGGTGGAATAGGCATACCATCTCCAGCATCCCCATTGTCATCATCATCTGAGTCATGAGTGGGTAGAGCAATATGCTCCACATCAGAGTCACTATCATCGTGGGCCTCTCTCTCTTGCTGGCACCACGTAGTCATCCCGGGCAAGATACCCAAACAACCTCCTGATAGGAGGTTTCACTTGCTTCCCCTGTACACTTTCATCCTCCCCAGGGTAGTATCATCCATCACCTCGAGGACTACCGCATCCTCCTTCTCCTTCGGCAGGGAGGGAAGCTTCTGATCTATGATCATCTGCATAAACCTCGGGTACATACAGAAGCCTTCCTTCCCTTTCCCCTCGATGTTCTCCACCAGATAGGTGAAGATCATCTTGGAGAAGCTGACGGGTGGTTCAGCACCAACGCAACATACGCGTTCTGCATCTGGTCAGATAGCTCATCAAAACCTCCCTTTATGGAAGCTATGCACTTAAGCAAGCACGTGCGCAAGATATTTAAACTGGGGACAGAGGTTACTCTTGTTGAGTACCCAGCTGATGTCCCCAGAGTACTTGGCTCTGAGAAAGCATCCTCTGACTGTGAGGGGGTGTAATCGAGTCGGACAATCAGTGTATCCCCCAACTGTAATACGATCCCAGATCCTCCTCTAAGATAGTAATAGCCTCTCCAAAGATGGTACTTCTGATGCAATGAGGCTCAGACGATCAATCAACTATAGCGCCTTCCCAGAAGGCTTGTTGAATGGATCGATAAGGAGTACAAGGAGTAGATATGGCATGTGCAATCCTCGATCTCAGTAGAAATGTGATGATGCCAGAGAAATCGGCAGCGTTTCTGGATGTCAAGTCAGATGAGCACATATATTGTGCTTCGTGCTCATAATCCATCGACTCGCCATTTGTTACACAAAGATAGTAGACATTAGTACCATTTGCTAAGAAAGTCATGAAACACTTAAACTTGACGAAAATCGTTCTGTCATGCGATTGAGATTGTGCGACTGAGTTCAGTCGTGCGATTGAACAGTGCGAATGGGGTTCAGTCGTGCGACTGATCCCATGCGTACCACTGGTGTGCGACTGGGCTCATACGTATGTAACCTCATGCGGTTGCACCAATCGTGCGACTGAACTTCATACGCATGGTTCAGTCGTGCGTTTAAGCAGTTCGCACCCTTCAGTCGTGCGACTGAAGTTCATCACTCTGTCCATTCGCATGATGTACTGACTGTTCAATTCAAATTCACTTTTTCACCATTTTTGAGTTTTAGACATCGTTATCTGGTTCATTTGACTCGCAATACATTCTTATACCACCTAACATCTTACTTTCGTTTGTTTGAGTCATTTAGTTAGGTTATTTAGTCACTAAAGTCTCGGTTCTTTTGCGAGTCCAAATGTACCGATTTTGCATCAAATTAAAAGTTATGGGAGTGCTAATTACCGTAAATTACTGTAGAGTCGATGTATATGGTCAGTAATCAAGAAACGGGGGTATTTAGAGATCAAATGAAATTTTTGAAGAGTGGTGTTAAGTCGTGCGATTCAGGGTTATTTGAAGGTGGTGAGTCTCTGCGACCGATCCTCCTCTATTTACACTAACCTAGATTCAATCGTGCGACTGAGCTATACGCACCTTTCAGTCGTGCGAGGGGGACTCAGTCGTGCGATTGGTTCAGTCGTCCTTCTTCAGTCGTCCGACTGGATCTCAGTCGTGCGACTGACTCACTCATCCGCCCTTAAGCATCCGACTGGGCCAATCGTATGGGCCATTCGGTTGGATGGTCCATATTCATGGTCCATTCATACGAATGGCTTCCATTCGTATGATTGGTCCATATGTATAGTCCATTCGTGCGAATGAGTCATACTTATTAACTTTTCTGCCAATTGAATATTTAACTTTTAACTTCCCTTTAATTGCAGAAATTAACGTTATGAGCAGTTGATCATCTCAGACATGATCGTTTTGACTTGAAAACCCTTTTAGATCACCTCAGACGTGACTGTTTTAAACTTTTAAAACACATGTGGTCTTCTCAGACATGACCCTTTTAGTGAGTCGATCCCTTACTGATTTTCCTGATGTAGTCCGACAAACAAACTAACTAAAACGACTAACTAAATTAAAAAATTAAACTAAAGAATCAAAATAAGAATTGTTTTTGCTTTTTGTGAGAGATAAGTCCTGGGATGGAAATCTACTGGATTTGTTTCCGGAATAGACAGCTTCAACTTAGATTGACCACACCTGGACCAAGTCAATTTTGGAATCATACAGGCAGGTCAAATCATTTGGAACTTGTTGTCAAAATCTTTTGATGCTCTATTCTTGGTTTCATCTAGAGTCGTTAGCAGCTTTTAGGAAATCATACTGGAACTATTAGATTACCACATTGATTTGAACTTTCAAGAATTGCAGCCACAATGATTGTCAATATGTTTGTCCTCTTAAATCCATACGCAAACTTCTGACACAGACTGGTGATAGTTAGGTTTAATTATTTCAACTAACATTTGTGGATCCCACACTTATATGGTAATCAACATTCCTCAGGAGCTTTTGAGTGGTCTACAGGTATTTTTACAAGGAGAGACTATTCTTAGAGCTTTCAAAGAGAAGCCAGTCCTCAGGTCAGTGCCATCGCACAGCAGAGAGGCGGCAAACAACAATGAATTCTAGAATATCTAGGTTATGCTTATCCTCAGGTCAGTGCCATCGCACAGCAGAGAGGCACAAACCTATCTCCTTGTTAGAGCAGCTTAATTTTATTTGCACCAAATGCACCAACAGCATATGTCATTAGCTTGATAGCATTTTTCTTTCATTTTTCCGTGCTTTGCTCTATTTATGGTCATCCGCACACATTTGTGGCGTTACATGCTCATTACCCCTTATTAGAGTATGTTGATTGTGTTAACCAGTGATAAGATGGAATCCCACAGTCAGTTGAACAACTTAGTTTGATCTTGAGATCACTAGTCAGGTCTAATCATCTATGTGTTGAATCTACCGACATATCAATTGTGGTCTAGCAACCTCTAGGTCTACTCTCATTGTGTTACCTTAGGAGTTACTAGTTTTCTATCATCTTCCCTTTTATATTGCTTAGACTACACAGACTTATACTTTGAATTTTTGCACCTTTTCTAAATTAAAATTTTACAGTCCCTCTTGACTTGTTCCTGTGTTATCATATTCCAAAGAGTTTAAATCGGTATCACAGATACGATCTACCTTAAATCAGCTTTCCACTCCTTCTCCCTCGTTTTTTTTAATGTTACTAGCTGACTTGTTCCCCCCTAAAATACTAAAATCATAAACTGGTTTAATTATTTTAGGATTTTAATAACCAGCAAAATAACATAAGTTTAATTTATCAGACCAAAATAAACAAATAAAATAAAAAAGAAAAATTAACTAAACTACATCGGACTACACATGATCATCATCAGGAATAACATCACTTTTCTTTTTAACGTCGTTGACCTCTAGCAAATATGAAAAAGTTTATCAAAGGCTTTAGTATAGAGGTCAGCGCGTTGAAAATCACTATTAATTTTTACCACATCAATTAAGTTCTTTTCAAAACAGTCTTATGAAATGGTATTAATACCGATATGTTTGGTCTTAGGATGTTGGACCGGAATTTTAGTTATTGCAATTGCAGCAGAGTTATCAACACAAATAGGAGTAGAGGAGAACGTTAAACCGTAATCTCGCATTTGCTGTTGAATCCAGATGATTTGTGAACAGCAACTTGCAGCAGCAACATATTATGCTTCAAAGGTTGACAATACAACCGATGTCTGCTTCTTACACTGCCAAGTAACTAGTCTTCTCCCAAAGAATTGACACCCTACGGATGTAGACTTGTAGTTCATCTTGCAGCCTCCGTAATCTGAGTCACTATACGCAGTGAGCTCAAAGTCATCATCATGAGGATACCACAGCCCAAGTGTGGGTGTACCCTTCAAATAATGAAAGATCCTTTTGACCCCGATCAATGGTTGACCATAGGCTTAGCCTGATATCTAGAACATAAACATGTAGCATACATGATATCAGGTCTTGAGGCAGTGAGATACATGAGGGATCCAATCATTCCTCGGTACATCGTGGCATCTACAAGATCTCCATTTTCATCAGGTGCTATGTCGTGATTCGTAGCCAGTGGAGTGTCCAGCAGCGGATGCATCTCCATGTCAAAATGACTGAGAATGTCTCCTACATACTTGGTCTGATGTAGAAAGATCCATTGGTTTGGTGTTTGATCCACCTATAACCGAGAAAGAACTTCATCTCCCCCATAGCACTCATCTCAAACTCTTTCTTCATAACTGCTTCAAACTCTTTGCATAACTTCATTCTTTGAACCGAAGATTATGTCATCAACATAGATCTGTACGGGCAGTAGGTCGCCACCTTTTTCTTTATGAACAGCGTGCAGTCAATGACTCCCCTACGAAAGCCGTGTTTCACAAGATGAGTCGAGAGTTTCTCATACCAAGCTCTGGAGCTTGATGAAGCCCGTATAAAGCCTTGTCGAGCTTGTAGACTCTATCCCGATGATAAGGATCTTCAAATCCCTGGGGTTGATTGACATAGACTGTTTCTCTAATTTCCCCATGAAGGAATACGCTCTTCACATCTAATTGATAGACTTTAATCTTCATGTACGATGCATAGGCAAGGAAGATACGAATGGCTTCCATCCTTGCCACGGGTGCAAACACCTCATTGTAGTCAATTCCCTCAACTTGGCGAAAACCTTGAACCACCAATCGAGCCTTGTTCCTGATAATTACCCCTGGTCATCTTTCTTGCATTTTAAAACCCATTGGTGCCAATGACCTTAGCACCTTTAGGTCTATCAACCAGAGTCCATACACCTAACTTCTTGAACTGAATAAGTTCTTCTTGCATGGCACTCACCCACGCCTCATCATTTAGTGCATCACTGACGTATTTTGGCTCAAAGTGTGAGACAAAACACCGATAAGCACCATCTGAATATATCCTTTTCATAACTGAGGCGTAATCAGCTGAGTATAGCTGATTTCGGGTTTGCACTCCTGATCTGACATCCCCAATGACATTGTTTAGGGGATGATAGACGTTTAGTCATGATCCTGGAGTAGTAGGAACTGCTAACTCAGAGCCAAGATTATGAACATTTGGTTCTGCAGCTGAGGTAGTTGGAGTTTGAGGCTCCGAAGTCGAAGGTACATCACTGGTAGATAATTGTGGACTTTCAGGAACTGGAACCTGTTCTCCTGACTGTTCTGGTTTTTCTTCAGCTTCAGCTTCTCTTAGAGGAGGCACTGTCCTCGACTATTCCCCCTGACTGAATAGATGATTCTCCCTGTAAGCTAGATGTTGGTGTATTCAAGATATCATACATCATCCGTGTAGCTAACTCGTCATCCGAGGGAGAGAGAGGGAAGTTGAAGGACTTGAAGAATCCATCATAGTCGAAAAAGGCAGGTCCTTTCCAGTAGGTGGTGTGGTATATCTCTGAACGTCAACATTACACCATACTTCTACTAGACCCATTGAGTTGTTGTAAACTCGCTTGTTCGGTATGTTGTATCCTAGAAAGATTCCTTCATCTACCTTCTCGCTGAATTTACCCTCTTGTGTCTTCTTCAGAAGTGTGCACGGCGCGCCAAATGGTTCGAGATACTCCAGATTCGGTTTGCGTCTTTGTAGTAGCTCGTAACATGTCTTTCCGTGGCGCTGACTATCAGTATTCGATTCAGTGTATAACATGCATTCGCCACTGCCTCATTCCAAAATTGGATAGGCAGTTTCGAGTCTGCCAGCATAGTCCGTGCTGTCTCTATCAAGCTTTTGTTCTTTCTCTCAGCAACGCCATTCATCTGAGGCGTGTAGGCAGAAGTGAATTGATGCACAATTCCCTTTTCTTTGCAGTATGCTTCCATCCACTGGTTCTTGAATTCTGTTCCGTTGTCTGAGCGTACTTGTCTAACCTTCAGCTTGTAGAGAGATTCCAGTGTGGTTACCAACTCTTTGAATGACTTAAATGTTTCTGATTTGGATTTCAGAAACATTACCCAAGTGAACCTTGAGTAGTCATCAGTGACCACAAAGCAGTACAAGTCGCCTGCAATGCTCTATGTACTGACTGGACCAAAAAGATCCATGTGAAAAAGCTCAAGAGGAAGTTCTATTGAATGAACTTTCTTTTCCGAATGAGACTTCTTTGTCTGTTTGCCTTTTGCAAGCTACACAAAAGTCAGGAAGCTGGAAGTTCTTGACATTAACTCCTCTCACCAGATCCTTCTAAATCAAGTGATTCATCTTCCTTTGACTAATGTGTCCTATTCTCCTATGCCAGGAGATGGAATCCTTTTCAGTAGCTTTAGATAGAAAACACTGAACCTCATGATCCGTTGTAGAAGCTGTTGACAAATCCAAGACATAAAGATCTTTATATCTTGAAGCAGTCATCAAAACTTGGTCCTCTGGGATCACGTAGTTTTTCTTTAGTACGTAACACTTCTTGTTGTCGAAGATGACTTTGAATCCCTTATCACATATATGGGAAACAGAAAGTAAGTTATTTTGTAGTTGTTGAACGTAATTCACCTTATCAAACTTAACTTTCTGATTCCCCACTTCTCCCTGGGCTGTGATATAGCCACCCTTGTTTCCAGCAAACGAAACATGCCCTCCTTTTATTTGCTTGACGTTTGATAAAAGAGCCATGTTTCCTGTCATGTGCCTGGACGCTCCGCTGTCTATTATCCACGTGTTAGTTTCAGCACTGTATCGAACACCCTGCACATACCAAGTAAAGGATTAGTTTGGGTTAGGAACCCAAGCCTTTACTGGCATGGGTTTCCCAGAGGCATCACATATCATAAATTCTACCCATTGACCCTTAGAGGATGAGGGTAGCTCAGGTTCCTTCTTGTCATTATTATCAGACACAAAGGATGTCTTCTCCTTCCATAATCTAGATTTGTGCAATGCCTGTTTGTGATAAACAGTCGACTGACTTACAGGTTGAATTTTAGGTTCACTAGTTCTTCTAGGTGGAGTTAGAGAAATCCTCTTAGAAGACCTAGGCTTTGAAACCTGAAGTTCAATCTTCTTCCTAGGTGTCTGATAGAAGTGACAATAGGAAGCAATGTGTCCACATTCACCATAATTGTAGCACGACCTGCTATCAACTTTATGATTAAACTTTCTTTGTGGAGAAGTGTGTGACACTCTAGTAACATAACTCACTCTAGGTTTTGACTCTGGTCTTTGGTTGTTTTCTGCTCTAGTTTAACAAAGTTAACTGTTTTAACCTGTTTAACATCCTTTTCTTTTTGGTTAATAGGTTTTAACTTGAAGTATGTGAAAGATTAACCATAGAAGTCCTTTTAGGTTCTCATTTCACTATGTTTGATCCTGACTTTAAGTTAACTTTTTCAAATTCCTTTTCCAGATTAACACAAGACAATTTATCCTTTGCCTTTGAAGTGGCCTCCTTTTGTTTGTTTCCAGAGTCAATAGATGAACATAAGGAGTCTGGGTCACTAACAAGAGGAGTAGACACCACATGATCCTTGATAGGATTACTATTTATTGGTCTAGTCTTAGTGTTCATCAAAGTCTCAGGTGGTGGTGGAACCACTTTATAACTCAATCCCTCCTCGTTGTTCCTTTCTCTCACTAAGTGTTGGACTATGTGTGAAGAACTAGTCCAACTGTGCAGTTTTTGTTTTAATGAATTTACTTCTACTTCTAGAACTGCTTTTGCTTCTTAGTGTCTTCTAGGGAGTTTAGATAATACCTAATGTCATTAGCTTGGTTAAAGGCAACTACTTCAGTTTTCCTAAGCTGTTTAGTCAAAAGGTTTATCTTTTCTTTATAACTATGCTCATTTTGTTTTAATACCGTATTAGCCTCGGTGCACACTTGCAAATCTTTTACTAAGTTATCATTATGATCTAATAACTAGCAAATTTTTCATCTATGCTATTCCTAAAAGTATCACAATTAGAACAAGCATGATTATCAAACATTTGGTCAGTAGTACTTACCTGAGTTGGTTCAGAAGAGTTAGCCATCAACGCAGCATCAGATGTCTCTGGTTCTGGTGATTCTGTCTTTTCTGTCTCTGACGTGGTAGTCTTCTCTTTACGCTTGTAACTGACCTCGGTTGCAGTTGCTTCTTCACTATGTGACATCGTTATCTCAACTGCTAGATCTCCTTCACTAGTGGAATCACTGCCAATATCTTCTACACTTGCAATGTTTGATTCCCCCGGTGAGACAAACCTGAAGCTCCAATCATGTCCTTCATCATCATGAGTAGTCAAGGCTTTTGGATCCTTGCTTGATGAAGTAGAACTGGTAGCTTGCTTGTCTTGACGAGTGAAGGACGAGAACGGGTTCCCGTTACCCGTCTTCTTAGGCTTGACACATTCTCTTTTGAAGTGTCCCTTCTCTCCACAGTTGAAGCAGGTCACTTTGCTCTTGTCAAAGCCAAATGTGGTATCCTTAGTAGCTACCAAGTTCTGTCCGGTTTGTTTTACAAACTTCTTTGCCCTCCGGACAGCACTAGCTAAGGCCCACATTATATCCATCCTCTCAAGCTCCATTTCGTCCACCTGCTCGTAGTCCTCGTCTGCCAGATGGCAGTTTCCAATCTTCCCAGCAACAAGTTCATCATAAGAATGGACCATTGCAGCCAAAAGATCCATGTGTTCTCAAGCTACTTCCATAGTCACATTTCCGAGATTCTCGTCTTCAGTTTAGTAGCACTTGTTCGGATCCTATAGTGGGTACAAGAGAGTCCCAACGTGTCTGATCCTGAATGAGACGCATGTGAAGGACCCGATGAACTAGACACAAATGCAGTCTGGAGAGGTGCTCCAGATGTCTTAGCTTGAGGCGTGGCGTTGTACAAAGCTGGATTTTGATTGTACGAAGACTTCTGAGCTCTGTACTTCATCCTAAGTGACTCTTCTCGCAACTAAGAATGAAGTCATTAATATCCAGTTTTGCCAGCATTCCATTCTGTCTAAGGTTAGACACGAATGAGGCCCACTTTTCAGGCAATCCGTCTGCAAAGTTAGTAACTTTCTCTTCCATGGTAGTTGCCACCCCATGTGTATGCAGTTCACTCATCAGATGGTAAAATCTATCTATAACGTCGTCTAAACTCTCGTTTCCCATTGATGAGAAGTTATCGAATTACTTCTTTAACTCCTTAGCTTTGATTGCCTTCAATGAAGCATTCCCGTCATACCTCTTTTCTAGCTCATCCCACAGTTTCTTGGACTGCTTATTCTTTGAGTATTGGTGGAATATGTCTTTAGGAATAGACTGTGTAATCAATGCATAAACTCTTTTCTCTGCATTGTATTTAACTTTCTGCACATCCGTCATCCCTCCTAACGTTAGCTTAACTCCATCAGCTCCCACCAGTGTACTATATCCAATCTCGATGGCTTCCCACAGATTCGGATCCACTCCATTGAGGTAGATCTCAAAACGTTGTTTCTAGTGGGGAAACTCATCTAACGTCAAGAGCTTTGGTGGTTTATTGTGATTACCCACCTCACTCTCAAGCAACAGCAGGTTCTGTATCCTAGAGTCATTTCCAGCAGTAAAGGCTGACATTTGATCTTCCATGGTGAATAACTTTAAGTCTAATAAAACAAACTGTCACCGGTGCGACTGAAGGATGCGAATGGTCTAGTCGTGCGTATGAACTCTGCGACTGGTTCAATCATGCGGCTGAATTAAGCGATTATCTCAGTCGTGCGAATGAATCTGATGTGTATGAGCAATGCGAACGAACGGTTCAGTCGTACGAAAGGAGATATGACTAGGTCCAATCGTGCGTCTGGACTATGCGAATAAAGTCCAGTCGTGCGAATGGCACACTCGTGCGACTGAGGCTGCTGTTTTGTGAAAATTTCTAGGTTAAACGTGTTTTAGCTGTAAAAATTCTAATTTCGCAAGGTCTAATCGCCTAAGTCCGTAGAAACCAAACTTTGATGAGCAGGGAACGTCCAAGATCACTTTTGACACAAAAGATTGTGTTTTTAGTGCAAAAACACAAACTTTTTATCAATCTTGATTGAATCACACGTAATCAAGAGCCAAAGCTCTGATACCACTTGTTAGGACCTGGTATTTGAACGAAATACCTAGTGATTAGCGTGTAAACCAGATCAAATAGTGCGGAATCCTACTTGATTGGCGATCCAATCAGTGAGAACACACGAAGAATCAATCAAGAATTGAAACTAACGTTAGAAATCGATTGGGAATTGATCTAATGTGTTCTATGAACTTGGAGAACGAATTGTGAGGCCTCTGGACGGCTAGGGTACGTCTGGAATCGTAATTAATCAAAGCTCTTTATTTTTCACGAATTGGGTTGTGTTTATAGGTTAGTATTATTCATTCGTGCGACTGAACCATTAGTATGGTTCAGTCGTGCGATTGAACCATGCAGTTGATTCATTCGCACGACTGAGTGTTTAGTCGTGCAACTGAGCCAATCTTATGTTATAATCATACGACTGATCCAGTCTCCTGGTTCAGTCGTGTGACTGAGTCATTCGTATGAAGTTATTCATGCGTATGTTCCATTTGCATGGGCCACTCGCATGAGAACTTCATTCTGTTAAGTTTGAATGTATTAATTAATTAATATAACATTATGTGTAACAATTCAAACAACACAAACCTAATTAACCAATTCAACGTCGACTCATTAATGAAATATTAAACATTATAAATATCAAACAAACAATATCATTTCATTAATCATTCCAAGCATTACCTCAGAATCAGACAAACAAGATCTATTACATTCATATCATGATCTAGTGACATACATGTATCAACATCATTGTGTTCTAATACCTAGAAAATTTTAGATCAATGCTTTCCCTAAAATTTTCACATTCAGAACAAGCATATTTTTCAAATAATTGATCTAGAGAACTTACCTGTGAGAAGTCAGTTGAATCAGCCATCAAAGCAAAGGTAGACTCTTCTATTATTAGAGATTCTGAACTTGTTGCTTTGAGCTCTTCCTCAACCAAGTGATTTACCATGTTCACAACTTCTTCTGTATCTGACATCGCTTGCTTAGCTGCAATCTCACCTTCACTAGCGGACCCATTATCCAGTGATTCGACAAAGGCTATATTTGATTCACTAGGAGAAACAAATCGGAAAGACTAGTCTTATCATTCATCACCTTGAGCAGTTAGTGCCTTTGTGTCTTTACTTGAAGAACTAGTTCCAACCATGTCTTTGTCTTGATGGTTGAAAGTAGGAAATGGGTTACCATTTCCAGTTTTCTTGGGCTTCACACATTCACGTTTAAAATGCCCCTTTTCACCACAGTTGAAGCAGGTGACCTTGGTTTTGTCGAAACCAAAAGTCGTATCTTTCATGGCTACTAGATTCTACCCCATCTTCTTGAGAAACTTTTTAGCTCGTCTAAGTGCACTTGCGAGAGCCCACATGATGTCCATTCTTTCCAGCTTGTTTTCGTCAACTTGCTCATAGTCTTTATCTGCAAGATGACAATTTCCGATCTTCCGAGCAACTAAACCGTCATACGATTGAAACAGTGTTGCTAGAAGATCCATATGCTCCTTTACAACTTCCATTGTGATGTTACCAAGATTCTCGTTCTTCAATTTCATAGTATTGGCTTTAGGCACTATTTATTGGGTTGACGATGACCCTGATGTTTCTGGTCCTGAAGCAGTGGTTGGGAAGGAGTCGTGCAACTGGACACAAAATATGTTTGTAGTGGTGCTCCTGAACTAGTTGATGTGGGAACTAAGTTGTAGAGTGAAGGATTCTAAACATAGGATCCTTTCTTCGACTTGTACTTCATCCTCAGTTCTTCCTCTCTTAACTTCAAGATGAAGTCATTTATGTCTAACGTCTCAAGAATGTCGTTCTGTCTCAGGTTAGACACAAATGAGTCCTATTTCTTAGGTAAACCATCAGCAAAGCTTGAAACTTTGTCTTCCATTGAGGTGGTTATGCAATGAGTGTGCAGCTCACTCATTAGATGATAAAATATGTCAATAATATCATCTAAGCTCTCGTTCCGTATCGAAGAGAAGTTATCGAACTCCTTCTTGAGAGCATATGCCTTCAGTGCCTTTAACGTCGCGTTTCCATCATATCTCTTCTCTAATGCCTCCCATAGCTTTTGAGCCTGCTTGTTCTCAGAAAACTGGTGAAAGATGTCTTTCAGGACTGACTGAGTCAATAGGGCATAACCTTTCTTCTCAGCATTGAAGAGTATCTTTTGAGCTTCCTTCATTCCTCCCAACGTCAACTTTACTCCATTTTCACTAACTGGTATCGTGTAGCCAGTCTCTATAGAAGTCCAAAGATTGGGATCCACTCCATTTAGGTAAATCTCAAACCGCTGTTTCCATTGAGGGTATTCGTTTAACGTTAACAGCTTTGGCGGTTTATTGTGATTACCAATCTCATTCTCCAGAAGCAGTAGGTTCTGGATGCATGAATCCTTTCCTGTAGTAAACAAAGCAAACTGATCTTCCATTTCTATAAACTTTGTACTTGGAGAACAGGACAGCTTTAATCGTGAGAATGGACAATAAATATGGATCACTCATGTGAATGGAGAGTGTGAATAAATTCAATCGTGCGGTTGAATTTAGTCGTGCGTATGAACAGGCCAAATGGAGTTAAACGACTGAAGTTGTTCAGTCGTGCGAATGAGCAGTGCGACTGAGTTCAGTCGTGCGGATGGAGTATACGAATGAGTTCAATCGTACGAATGAGCTATTCGTGTGACTAAAGGCTGCTGATTTTTGACACTTAGACACAAAGTACGATTTACCCAGAAACCCTAATCTGCCGTATGACGAAAAACTTAAACTTTAATGCCTGAAAACATCAAAAAACACCAATTGAAGCCATCGTGGTGACTCTTTTGGTTAAAACTTAGGTTTTGACACCAAACCTAATTGAATCAAATGTAAAATCAAGAGCCTTGGCTCTGATACCACTTGTTAGACGGATCGTGTACGTACGAAGTACTAACTGATTCTGCATTATACTGGATCAAATAGTGCAGAATCCTATTTGATTGGCGATCCAATCAGTGAGAACGATTACCTGATTAATATAAGATTGAAACTAAATGTCAAGAACGAAAAGGAATCGATCAGGAACGAACTATGAACTTGGACAGGACGTTTGGGACGCTCTGGACGGCTAGGGTTTATGTGTATGCGTAATATCTCTTCCAGTGTTCTGTTTTTCCATGAATTAGGTGGTATTTATAGGTTATTGGTTTTCATTCGTACGACTGAACCATTAGCATGGTTCAGTCGTGCGACTAAATCATGCGATGATCCATACGCACGACTGAAGGTTCAGTCGTGTGACTGAGTCAATCTTATGTCTCAATCATACAACTGATCCAGTCTCTTGGTTCAGTCGTGCGACTGGTCCATAAGCATGATGTATTCATGTGTATGGTCCATAAGTATGGGCTATTAGCATAAATACTCATCCAACTATGTTGAACATATTACTTAATCATTATTGACTTATAATTGTGTACAACAACCTCAAACCTATATAAGAAGTCATACATATGAATTAAAGTTAAATAGACATCAAACCATATATCATATTTCATTACATAGTCAAATTACACATACGTAAGAAATGAAAGACTTTTACATTTAAGCACATAAACTAGGTACATATGTATCTACATATAACACTCACAAAAATATCAATAATCATGACATAAAGTAAAGATGAATTGTATGTGCATTTAAAAGTTTAAATATGTTTACAAGTGTAATTGTATAAGCTTAACATGTTTCACCTAAAAGGTGTGAAATAAAGTAAAAAAGGACATGGAGAACTCACATGGAAAACTCATAATAATAGTGATGGTGGTAGAGTACATAAGAAAGATTGGATGTCAAGAGTCAAAGGTGATGTCTTAAATGATAAAAAAATAACATAAGGTCAGAATTCATTACAAGAAGTTAGGACGCTTAGGAATGCCAATAACCGAAAGGTAGATTGGATTATTGTACCAATTTTAGATTTTGGACAGAATGTTTGGTATGTGTTTAAACAAGTTTTTAAAATAGAAAACGGTTTAATAAAATTATAAAATTTTACATTTGACTAGTTCAAAGTCTCCTGAACAACTTTCGTTCAGAAATATTTTTATGAAAAGATCCATAAAGAGGTCAAACAAGCAGCACAAGACAGAAGGTGCTGAAATGCACACTTATCTTGTGAAGGCTATTGTTGAGTCGTCCGATTGAGTTTGAAGACGTATAAACTGTCTTTGAAAAGGTAATTCAATGAAATTAATATTAGAGTCTGATTTTACTTAAATTTAGTTTGTTATGATCAAGTTATGGTCGGTTGAAGTCAGATTATATTTTGCCAGAATTGTAGTAAGGCACTTATGTGCACTTTTAAAATCGTTAAAGCATGAAATGGGTTAGTGTAAATTTATTATATTGATATATGATATATTAGACTTCATTTGAGTTATATAAAAATATTCCAAGACTTCAGCATAGCTATCACTTAGGAAAATAATCTTGTGGAATAACCGAATGCGGTGGAATAACCGAATGCGGCGGCATAGCCGTCCATATGCAAACGGGATTCTTTGTTTACATTAGTGTGTTGTTAGCTTGATTTAAGAATGTTAATAATTATTATAAGGTTAGTGAATATTAGAAGGTGAGGATCAAATGATAATGATTAAAATTAAAATAGATTTAGTAGAAGAAATAATAAAAGTAAGAACATAAAGTCATGAGAACAATTGGATGTTAGGATGATTGAAATGTATAATATAAAAGTAATAAAAGATTACCTTAGTATTAAGAATTCTTGAAATTTCTTATAAAATAAAATTCTTCAAATTGATCATAAGCAATGGATTAAAGAAAGATATGAGAGTGAGATTTTTAGATAATAAGCAAATGAAAAGTGAGGCTTAAAGCTTGCTTTTATAGTTGAGGTTAGGAGTAGGTTGTGAATGGTGTTAATGGTGAGTTATAAGTCTTTTAAAAGGGGTTGTGATTGAAAAATGAAATAAATATAAAATTAAATAATTTAAATAAATAAAAGAATAATTACAATTTAAACTTTAAATTTATTAAAACTTTATTTTACTTTAACAACTTTTTTATTAAGTCTTTGTAGACTTTATAAATATAATAAGAACTTGTAATTTTATTATTTATTTTAATTGAATAACTAAAATCTTATAACTAGACCTTGCATATTTATAAAAATAATATTTTTTGTATTTTAATCATTTATTTTAGTTTTATAATTAAAACTCATAAATGACAAATAAACTTATGAATTTATAAAATTTTATTCTATAAATCATAAAATTACCATGAATTGATTTAATAATGGAAGTTGAATAAATAGTATTATTATTATTTTTGAAGGATTAAAACAAATTAAATTTCTAACTAATGTATTAGATTTTCCAAAATTAACCAAACGGATTCGGGTTTGGGTTTCTATTTTTTAAAATAGGCAGATGTTACAAACCAACCACGCCTGCGCGCGACCATCGACCGTTATCATCGAACCACGTCGGCTTTAGACGCGCACGACGGCGATTGTCGGGTCTCGGTGGCAGGTGTGATTGGTTGATGGAGGCAATCGGCTATGGTCGGTTTTCAGTAGTGTGCGCCGTCGATTGTCAATAGTGGCGGCGATTGATTGTTGGCGGTGACGGTGGTCGGTGGTTGTAGAGGCGGTGATCAATATTCATGGAGGTGGGACGGTTTGCAATGATGATAAATTTCAATTTATTTATGTATTTTTTCACTGAAAATGCATTTGGAATTTTAATTCTTTTATAGATTTCAGTTTTATTGAATTACAAATCATATGGAAAATATTAAATTCCAAATACAAATCCTTGTAATTCCAATTCAAATTTCAATTACAATAAATTTCTCGAACCAAACACCCTCTTATCCTTTTGAACCAAATGAATTATTTGTGAGAAACCATGAGAACATAAACCGTAATTTAATCTAATATAAAGCTAGACAGTAAATCATTGCTTCACGTGCGGCTAGAGTTATAATTTGACACTCAGTGTTCGCCAACTTTTATTTCCATCCTTACATTAACCGAGAGCTAGTACTTCTTTATACGTTGCACGAATATTGTATATATATTAAACAACGACAGGGTGAACAATTATTTTTATTGTACAAGTTTGTTAAGCATGATGTACAAGTCTCATAAAGCTATGTATCTAAGTCGACCTCTATGTGTTTGGGTGTTTTTGAGAGAGAAATGATAATGGTGTTGAATGGGTCGGGGGTGCGCCCGCCTCCGGCTTTTGCATCAGTGGTGGCAATGGTGGCGGTTGTGGTGGCACTGGAGACGGTGACGCGGTAGCCAGGGTCGTTGCCGGTTCACCGCCCTTCTGTGTTTCAGTTGGACCAGGTGGTGGCTCTTTGGGTGTCGCAACAATGGTGGTTCAAATCTAGGGTTTATTTTTGTCTCTGGCCACACCATGTGCTTCCTTCACGATCGTAGTTCACCGGGTATGCCATCCGATGTGATGATTTAGGCATTCTAGCGTTGCCGGCTATGGTTGTGAGGTCTTTGGTGTTGTGCGGCTCATGACGCTGGTTCTCCCCTGGATGTCGTGTTGTTCACGACTGTGATGGTGACCCCTAGGGTTTCCGGATGTTCGTGACTGTGCTCCCGTCAACGGCGAAAATGGTCACCGTTGGGGTTTCCAGATCTGATTGTCCAACCGCGCGCCCGTACTACCTCACCGCGGTTGTTCTCCGGTCGGTGCATGTCATGCCCTTCCTACCCCTCTTCGATTGTGATGGGGGTGGTGGCGATGGTGGTGACAACAGTCAGGTTGATTATGGTTGCCTCGTGTGAGATCAATTCTGGTTATCGATGTTGGTGGCGCCTATGGTTACAGTGGTTAGTAGGATTTCAGTTGTGCTGATGATGATGATTTTTGCCTCATCTAAGGCTGATTCCGTTTAGCTACTTCTCCATGTATCAATAGGACAGTCGATGACGACGAGCAATCATTCGAGACAATTTGTGTTTGGGCATGTTGTTTCTGTTTTCTGTTACCGTGGCCACGGTTGGAGGAGATCCTTTTTGGTTGTCATGGCTTGGTGACCATTTACGGCATGCCGCCGCAACCGGTTAGTACTAGATTATTGTTATAGTGAATTATCTGTTTATATTTGGCCATGATTGTATTCGAATAATAAATCTGTTACCATGATGTGACAATCTACTGTTGTTTGTAGCCGTAACTAGATTTCGATTCTGAGCCAATTGGTTTTGTCCGTAAAGCACATACGACCATAATGGATTGCCTGAACCGCGGTTAATGATCTGTTGCACGTGTGCGGATTTAACTAGTTCCGCTTTAATCTTGAAAAATTTTAGAGTTTCTTTTTTTACTAATTTATATATTTCCAATAATATTGTTTTGATCTCCCTACAACGCGTGCTCATGAATAAAAACCACCTTGTTTTTAGCATTTTGCCACAAAACATTGAACGTAAAATCCACACAAGAACACACGATAGGGATCAAGTCAACAAACGGCATCTCTTTCAAACTGGCCTACGCGTCAGACTCCTTAAAATACCTAAATCCACCATCAAACCCTTGAATTGAATCATATCAACTCAAATTCAGCAATTCGACTCCGTATTCGCGCGATTCCCTCCGAGTCAGACCTTCGATTCTTCAATTTGCTGCTACAGATCGAAAGATCTATAACAATATCACACTCAACGGCGTCCAATTGCTTTCGTGTTGCGAATTGGTGAAATTGCGTAAGGATGTTTCCTGGAATGATGGATCCAGAGATGCTGAGACTTGCTCAAGAGCAGATGAGTCGTATGTCACCAGCGGACTTAGCTAGGATCCAACAACAGGTCAGTTTACGTTTTTAAGTAATTTATCGTTTGATCGAGAAGCGAATATTTAATTAGGTTTTTGAAGGATTCAAGGCAACATGTATTAAGGAACAGATGCATTTTTTTAATTGATTTGATTATTTTCTGTACATGCTAAGTTACCAGGTACTTTCTAAATTTCGATTTGGTTTATATTGTTTGTAATGTACGTTATCCGACGTGATTTACGGAATTGAAGGCCCGATCATAGAATAAGATTCACGTTTTCACTTGAAATACAAGGCTAGCAAGCTTCATCAATGATTTCTAACCTTTCGAAAGTGTTCTTAATGAAAATCGTGGATGTATTCTTGGAATGATAGTTTTAAAAGTTCTGTCTGTGCTGAAAGTGTGAAAGACAATGTGCAGAGCACACGCGTAAATGCATTTTTAGCAAAACTGGTGGATAAAGAATCATCAGGCTTGGTTTGGTGTGTGTGATCATTCTGCTATGGTTTCTCTGAGACCTTTGATTAAGATCAGTGTTTTGTTGCTTAGACTCTGTAGTTAGATGTTTTTGGAAACTGAGTGGGGCAACAATCTGTTTTTTTTGGTTTTCTGCATCAGAATAGAGTACTTGAAGGAGGCTTTTAAGAAGTACTTTATCTGATAATGCGCTAAAAGTTTATCTTGACACAATTTCAGATCTGCCGAAATCTCTTTTTTTTTCTGATTAAATGGTTTCAGAAGACAAACACAATATTTCTAGCACTTAAGTGGTTGAATGCATTACACCTATCTGTGCATGATCACCGTTATCCTCTTAGAAAGAACAACTGCTCTTCTTTAGCACTCTCATTAGCCTCTCTTATCTGTTATCTCTCTTTTTTGGAAAAAAAAAGTAATATTCTTGTTGATTTGATCATCTACAATGAACTTCTCTTAGGTACCCAAAGTTCAGAATAAATAATATGTGTTAAAGTACGAGAAATCCTATAAAATCTATGATGAAGGGTCAGTGCATGGAAATCTTGGGCTGATGGAGTGTATAAGCATATGGGTAGAAGTGGAAGTCAGAATATCTTAGTTTCTGAAGGCCCAAAGCCACTAGGTCCTCTACATCTTTGGATATGAGATGGAACATGACATAAATATTCAGAAATTACATATGTATCTCAGTTTAACAAAATTCAATGACATGTATCATGAAATCAATTTGAATCATATAAGTAAGAACGTTTGAGAACAAAAAAATTGGAAGCCGGAATACCTTACTTTTTAAAGGCGCTAGGACATTTGATTTTATTTATTTTTTTTTCTTCCTAAAAATTATATTAATACTGATATATTGTGCTTTTGAAATGCTAATTGTTATGATATATGTCTGTTGTAATTGCAGATGATGTCCAATCCTGATCTGGTGAGAATGGCCACAGATCGCATGAAATACATGAAACCTGAGGACCTGAGGTTTGCTGCAGAACAGTTGAAGTCTACAAGACCAGATGAGATGGCAGAGATTGCTGAGAAGATGACCAATGCAACACCTGAAGAGCTAGCTGCTATGCGTTCTCGAGTAGATGCACAAATAAGCTATGAACTGAATGCAGCTCAGATGCTGAAGAAACAGGTAATGTAGAATTCATAAAGTGCAACAATTTAATTCTTCAACTGATGTCAAAACTTGCAACATACTAAATTTGGTGTTCCATTGGTCATGATACTTTGATGCATACCAATGGGTCTTTTAACTTGGCAAAAGTTTCATTTTCATCATCCTTGATGCATAATACAGCAGCATATGAATCAAATATAATGACTAATGGGAGCACAAAGATAAGTTTTTTTTAAACGGAACACTCTAAACCTACTATTAAATATACACCACATGTCCATGATAGGACTTGAACCCTCAACCTCTTACGGAGGGACATTATGTAGCAACACCTTGGTACCATTGGGTCAAAGACCCTTTGGTGAACACAAAGATAATTTTAACCCTACCCCTTAATTCTTTGGTGTCACAAATACACAAAACATGCGCATGTGTAAACATACAATTACCATGTGTGTTTATAAGCCATTTTGACTATACACTCTAAACTTATGAGGCTGGAATCTTTCTAAATGGTTTTGTACTTTAGTTGATTTATTAGTTTATAAGATGGTGTTTTCAAGTTTTGAACTTAAATTCGACTGTACGCTGTAAGATACAAACAAATATATTATATACAAACTCCTATTTAAATCTTCTCATATCTCAGTAATTTGTTATTAGTTTATTGGTGTACTTTGTCTGTTATGAATTATATTAAGCATGAAAGCATGCAAGCATGAACTGTCTTTGTTATCACTTTGGCAGGGGAATGAATTTCACAGTCAGGGAAAGTTTAATGATGCCCTGGAGAAGTACATGCGGGCAAGTGTAGCCTTTAGAATTCTGAAACATTTATTGGTTTGTTTTTGCAGTTCTGCTTATGTAATTTTCTCAAAGTAATTTCTTTCAATCTCTTTCTTTACATTAATCAGGCAAAAAATAACCTAAAAGGTGTTCCAGCGTCTAAAGGAGGAGCTCTTCTCTTGGCATGCTCTCTTAATTTGATGTCATGTTACTTGAAAACAGGGCAGTATGATGAGTGCATAAAAGAAGGCACCGAGGTACTTACAGGAGCAGGTCACTCAAATTGTATATTGGTTTTATTTACATATTTTATTCTACAAAAATGGAAGTATTTCACTTTTATTTTGCTGCAAATGTTTGAGTGGTTAATTTATCGTCATATGTTCTATTCTTGAAGGAGCGCAGTGAGAAAATAAGTTATTTCCTTACCCCTCTGTCCATTATGATTATCCGCATCGTTGATATTTGTTTTCCTTTATATAATTTATGATATTTAATGGAAATATCATGGCTGGGAAGTAATAATAATGAACAAGCTCATTGATCAAAAATTCAATCAGGTATTGGCAAGTGATGCAAGAAATGTCAAAGCTCTTTATAGGAGAGGTCAAGCATATAAAAATTCAGGACAATTGCAAGTGAGTTATCTTTTCCTATGTGACTCTTTATTGAGGTTGAAAGGTTATTTCTCCACTGCTAAGCATATATAGTGATCTGATTGACATTGTAAACTTTATAGAAAGCGGTGTCTGACTTGTCCAAAGCTTTTGAACTTTCTCCTGATGATGAAACTATTGCGGAGGTTTTAAGGTATATATTTGTTTTTTGTGTACTTGCATGGTTTCTTTTTAACTACAATGTAGTTACTAACAAGCATGGTGTTATGTCACCTATTTTATTTGTTGAATTTCAGAACTTTTTTTAGTACGAGACATGCCTAATGTCACGGACCTGTCTTGACGGGTTCTAAGTGTTGTCCTTGTCCTGACATTGGAAATTATGAAGACTTCCTTGGATGTCTCTAAAGCTGTGTACATAATTCATGTGTAGAATAGTTTAAAGTTGTAAGGTTTTAGATTAACATTTGTTTGGTAGGTTTGAATAGTATACTTAGGGGTGACCTCATTTGGCAAACCACCTCAAAATTAGCTTGAATACCAGTTTAAACCAATCTTGTAAGAGTTTTTCAAACAGTACAAAGTGTACTTAATATAATCTTGCATTCATCTTTACTTGTGTGACGTGCTGCAATGGTTGAAATTAGGTGTAGTTTTGAGTTAGTCATTGGTAACTCACGTCTAGCAGTGAATGGTCTGAGTATTGTTTTGTTTGTTGATACAGGGATGCCAAAGATAAGTTAATTGAACAAGGTGATGAGGATGCACCAGGAGGTATTTTGTTTTCCTTTATGTCAAATTCTATATCAACCATCTCTTGTTCTAATGTCATTTCAGCTAATACTTTTTATGTATTTCTGATTAGGAATTAGAATCGAGGAAATTACTGAAGTGGCAACCCAATCATCTGAAAAGGATCAACTTCAACCTCAAAATCTTCAGAGCTAAAAACGGATTCTAGTAAACAAGCGAGGAGCAATACGGAGATTCTTAATGGTGACGAAGAATCCATCAGGTCTGCTTTTGTTATATCCTAGGATTCTATCACAAAATTAATCGTATTCATGATGGTTGTTTGCAGGCGCATCATCAGCTTCTTTTGGATAAGCCATATATTGATAGTTTTTAAAATCTTTTTTGAGCAGATCCTTTCAGAACTTCCTGTCTCAAAGTAATCCAGAAACCATGGCATCTCTTGGTGGAGGAAAATTTGAAAACTTATCTCCTGATATGGTGAAAACTGCCTCAAACATGATTAGCAAGATGCCACCTGAAGAATTTCAAAAAATGCTGGAGATGGCATCCTCCTTTCATGGGGAAAATGGAAACCCATTGTTGAATAGGAATAGTAATAACGAGTCAGGAATACCGAATTTCTCACCTGACATGATTAAATCAGCAACTGATATGATGAGTAAGATGCCTCCTGAAGACCTCCAAAAGATGTTTGAAATGGCATCATCTTTGAATGGTGGTTCACAATCAAACAGGAGCAATAATAGTAATAATAATAATAATAATTCAGAAGGGCAAGAAAGTTATAGAAGTTCAACAGATTATGGGATTAATGGTGAGAGTGGTCCTTCTAGAGGCATTTTGAATTCAAGAACCGCACCTCAACCAAGCTTCCCTAGCTCTAGCTCTGATATTAGAAGCCAATTGAAGAACCCTGCCATGCGTGAGGTACCCTTTAATATATATAATATGTGTATTTTCAAGATTTCAACTTTTTCAGTCGTCATTGGTTATATGTGTATGTATGTACGTATGTATATGTGTGTATATAACTCAACTTGCCTGTGAGTATCAGAATTCCTGAGGGGCACATGTTTGACTATAAAACCTTATTATTCTTATGAAGTAGTTATTTTATCGTAATACATAAGGCAGTTCTGTAACAGTCTACCCACTCTCTTTTTCTCCTCCATAATGTCATCGAAGCACTGTGTAAGGGTATCATGTCATGCTTGTTGTTTTCTACTTAATATTGATTTTGTCCTATACATATATATGTGTGTGTATTATGGGTGCATATAATACGATACACTATAAGCAGAGAACCACAATAATCACTTGTCTACAGTGCTGATCATATGTAGGAAAGATAGAGACTGTTATGTGGTTTTATAACTGTCGTGTTATATTTAAAGCATTATTTACATAAAATTAATTTCATGTTGACCGTCTCTGTGCGTGCGCATGCGTGTGTTCAAGCCAAGTGCTGTCTACTGTATGACATATATTTCAGGGCTCTCTCAGTTTACTCAACGTCATATCGTAATTTATCAATCGCCCGCCTTTTTCATAATCAAAGCATGCTAATGGCATATCATATATGAATTCATTTTTTATTTATTGATTGCAGATGATGTCATCCATGATGAAAAATATGAGCCCGGAGATGATGGCAAACATGAGCGAACAATTTGGAGTTAAACTTTCTCGGGAGGATGCAGAAAGAGCTCAACAAGCTATGTCCTCGTTGTCACCAGAAAACCTCGATAGACTGGTAATCTCTTAATTTTTTCAATTAAAGAAATTATGTTAGTAATTTAATAATGCTTTTTTTTATTTTTTTATTTTTTATTTACATTGTTGTATTGTTATTTGTTTGGCGGTTTTATAGATGAAGTGGGCTGATCGGATACAACGGGTTGGTGAAACTGCTGTAAAAACAAAAATTGGCTCCTGGGTCGGCAAGGGCTGGTTCTAGCAGTATGCATGCTCATTTTTGCGATGTTTCTTCATTGGCTGGGCTACATTGGCAGTTAAGTGCAACCGTTGAAATGGCGAGGACAATTAAAAAGGAGATTCTGTTAAATGTGTTTTCTTTGACCTAACTCGGGGCTGGAAGTATGATGCCGAATGCACATATTAGGTGGTTGTGGGATTGTGAAATGGAGAGTGTTTTTGTTGAGGTGAAATTTGTAACACCATAAATCTTTTTGCATCTTAGTTATAAACTATCTAAACTGAAACAGAAATGGAACAACTGTTATTATGATCAACTATTTATCTGTTTATTACACACAACCTAGTATCGCCCATAGATATTATATTGTTATTGGTATAATTTTTTAATTGTTTAACGTATACATTGGTTGATTAGAAGAGAAGGCAACACACTATTTTTAAACTCGTGTGGGACGTTGGTGACAAGATCTCTAATGTTACATAACCCATGCCATGTCGAACTTTGTATAATATTTTAAATTAAAATCATTAATAATTATTTAATATTGTTGTTATTATTATAATAAATAATAATATTATTAATCATTATTCTTATTTATTTATTGTTACTATTATTATAGATATCTAGTGCTACCACTTGAAGAATTAAACTAAACATTTATAATAGAATAAATTACATTTTTCATTATTTAATTTTATAGTAACTTTCAATTTTTGTTCTTAAATTGTGGAAATTACTGTAAATATTTTTTATGTTAATATTTTGTAACAATTTACGTTATTAGTTCTAACGGATGTTAACTTTTTCAATTAAGTACGATCATGTGCACCGTATATGAGAGTAAGTCATTTTATTCATTTACTTAAGTAGGTGTTTGGAAAAAGTTAATAAATCAATAAGTATGTTTAGAAAACATAAAATTAATAAGTAGGTTTTAAATGATTATTAAGTATATTTTAAAAAGTTAAAAAATTACATTTAAAAAGTTATTTTTCAACAAAATAAATAATCTCAAACTATCCCCTAATAAAAATAGGAAAATTTACCAAAATAACCATTTGAGCAAATGAAAATTTTAAAATAACCGGTCAAAAATTAAGTTTATCAAAACAACCAATCCAATCGAGCCCACGTGACGAGGAAAAACCATAATCCCTAGCCGGCATGTTTTTTCAAACGAGGAGTAAGCATAATCCCTCATTCACGTATCATTTTTTGGGCATCCCTCGTTGACGTGTCTTATCCCTTGCTAACTCAGCGAGGGATTATGGGAATCCCTCATCCAAAATTACCAAATTGCCCCCTCACCCATAATATATATATATATATATATATATATATATATATATTATATATATATAATATATATATATATATATATATATATATATATATATATATATAATATATATATATATATATAATCAAACTGCCCCCCTCACCCATAATCCTTATTTCCCCTATATAATACAATCTTTACTTTTAACAAAGTTATTAAATCTTATATTTTTCTTAACCTTCTTGTTGCAACTTTTTTTTAAAATTCTTTTAAATCAGGAAACATTTGTTAATATCATACTATACAGTAGGGATAAATCACATTTTGTAAATGGTGTTAAAAAGTATCTACCGTTAAAGATAAACATGTTAGACATGCTCTTAGTTTATCTACTAATATAACATACGATGAATTAAAAGATATTATTTCTTCAAAACTAAGAATTCAAAGTTATATACGGTTATTGTATAAAATGTCTACTTATACTTATTTTATTGATATATCTGGTGATAATGATTCATTTTATTTTATGAATGCTGTTCTTAATGGTCAATATGAAATATTTACGTTATTTGTTAGTGAAGAATCCAGTGTTAGTAGTAGCTCCGCTGCCCACGAAAAAATTTTGAATTTTACAAGCACTGAAAAGTTTATCTATGATTTAAAAGACCAATCTGTGGATGATGAAAGTTATATAAATGTTAAGCAAGAATGTCATTATGAAAAAGAAAAAAATGATGATTTTTTAAAAAGAGGATCCACCTCACTATCATTTTGAGTATAAAGTTTATGAAGATATTTTTTCCCACAACGTGAATCATAATGTATCCTACAAATAATCCACTTAAAAATACTAGTTCTGGGTTGTCAACTATTTTTGAAGGTGATTGTTTCAACAATAAATAAGAATTACAAATGAAATTGGGTACGGTGTGTCTTACCTAATGTTTTAAGTATAGAGTGGTTAAATCATTTAAAAACATATTTGAGGCATCATGTCATAACGATGGTTGCGATTGGTGTATCCGTGCATACTATTTTAAAAATACAAGCAAATTTCAAGTTAGATACTTTAAACACTACATATTTGTTCAAGAACACAAACTTATCCCAATAATTGTCAAGCAAACAAAAAAGTATTGGGTCATATCATTAAAGACCATTAAAAGAGAGTGGTCGAATTTACTAGGATAAAGAAATTATGAATGATGTTAAAGAGAAAATCAAAATTAGCATTTCGTACGCTCAAGCTTAGCGTGGTAAGGCTTACGCGCTCGAACTTTTAAAATGATCTCTGAAAGAATGTTTTCGCATCTTCTTGTTTACTGCTACAATTGGAAGAAAGCAAACCCAGGTACGATCACTTAATTGTTGTAGATGAAATGAGACGTTTTGAAATGTTATTTGTTGCGATTGGTGCAACGGTAAGTAAACTTTTGAATATGTTTCTTAATAATATTTTAATAATACAAATCTTATTTATTTATTTAGATTCAAAGTTTAATGCAATTTTTACGACCTTTAATTGTGATTGATGAGACAAATTTAAATGTGATGTTTTACGCACTATGTTTTTGGTAGTTGGAATGGATGGAACAATCAGATTTTACTAGTTGCATACGGTGATGGTAAAACAGAGAGCAAAGAGTCTTGGAAATGGTTTTTATCAAAACTTAAAAAAATTGTATTGGTGATAATCAAAATTTGGTAATTATATATGATATAGCTGCCTCAATTGATATGACAATCAGAAACACAAGGTAATTATATATGATATAGCTGCCTCAATTGATATGACAATCAGAACTGTGTTTCCACATGCATATCACGTTTATGTTGTCATTTGATGGTAAATTTACGCTTAAAGTCAATGAAAGGAAAAAATTACGAGTTATTGTGGTGGCAAACCTGTAAAGCTTATAGAGTTTCTGATTTTGAAGAGTGATTTTATATATATACCATTGTACTTTCACGCATTCAAAATACTTTAGTCAATATCAGGTTTGAAAAATGAGCAATATCACATCGTTCTAGAAGTCGTTATAATATCACGACGTCTGATAGCGCTGAATCTATCAATGCTTTGTCACGACATGCTAGAAATCTATTAATTATTAGGCTCGTTGAATTTTTTCGATAATATCTACAAACTGGTATTATAGTCGTTAACAGATTGCGGGTAATATATTTATAGAAAACTACCATATAATCTTTTATATTTTTTGTTAAAAACATTAACATATTAATTGTTATAGGTGATTTACCACATAGTCTTACAAAATGGGCAAAAAATAAAATAACAAGACTAAATGCAAAAAGGGCGACATGCATAGTGATTGGAATCAATGATCACACATTTGAAGTTACAGACGAAGGAAATAAAGATTTGATTGATTTGTGGAGTAGAACATATAGTTGTAGACAATAGGAACTCTGGTTTATCTTGTGGTCATGCAATTGTTGTTGCAAGGTTTCTAAATATAACAAATTGTAGTCACTGGCCATTACACAGTTCAGTATATGAGGAGTCAATAACTCCTTTTGCAACTCAATCTGAGTGGGAGATACACCTTTTGATTTTGTGCTTGTGCAGCAACCACTGATGAATAACATACAAGCTGGCAGACCGTGAGAAAATAAACGCATACTATCACGCGGGAGGTAGTAAAAGAAGTTGTATGTAGTAGATGTTGTACATAGGATCATAATCGTGACCAATGCAGAGCCCTACTTCCATCACATGTTTTGTCAAAATCAAGGGTAGATGGAAGCAGTAATCCATATCAACCAACAACATATGTTAACCCAGAAGATTTTTGTGAATACGTCTTTGACGCAACTAGCCAACCATCACAAATATGAGACTTTGATTTGAATGAAGTTTAATGATGAAATGATTTTGATTTTAATTAAAACATGTTTGTATTAATGTTTATGTCGGTAATCTTATTATAATGAAAAAGTTATAATTGAGTGATGATTGCATTCTAACCCTATAAATAAGGCAATGCAAACAAGATATTTCATCCTACCATTATCTATCCCACCACCAATAATTCATCCTATCATTATCTATCTTCACTTAAAAACAACCAATTTTTTTCATCCTATCATTATCCATTAATCCAAAATTATTCCTCTACATAAATAAAAAATGCTATTCGTCTTTCACATACGTCCTCCTCCAAAACCTTCTGTGAGGCCCCGTTCCCGGAAACCTCACAGTTGGTCAATCACAGTAGTTAAAACATTAAACATTATAATTATACAAACTTAAACAGTGGAAATAATTTATCAAAAACCATTCATTTCATTTAACCACTGTTGTTGAGCAATACATCATCATTTAACTGATTACAAAAGAATTGTTTTACTGCATTACAAAACAACAGCAACATAAAATACGAATGGATGTCAGTCTTTCCCTGCCGAGTAGCTTCACCCTCGTGCCATCCTCATCAATAATTTTTGATACATATATGTACCTAGATCCTGATCTGAATGTAATATGTCTTACACTTATGTATTATTGGGTACTTAATGAAATACAAAATGTTGGTTGTGTCTATAATGTTTATATTTCATTAATGAGTTGTTTAACGCATATTGACTTGATTATATAGGTTTGTGATTGTTTGAAGTGTTATGCATAATGTTATAATATTGAATACATTCAAGCTTGGTGAAGTGAAGTTCTCATGCGTCCGACTGGACCATGCGCCCCAACAGTGGTCATGCGTCCGAATGGCCATGCGACTGAGTGTCCATGCGCCTAAATAGTTCATACGCCTGAACAACTTCATGCGTCTGACTCAGTCGCATGACTGAACACTCAGTTGTGCGAATGGATCAACCGCATGGCTCAATCACACGAATGAACCATGCTAATGGTTCAGTCACCCGAATGAGCAACCCTAACCTATAAATACTACCTAATTCGTGGAAAAACGTAAGCATTCAATCCACTTCAACTCCAGACGTACCCTAGCCATCCAGAAGCCTCTAAGTTCGTACTCCAAGTTAATAGAACGCTGTAGATCGATTCCTAATCGATTCTTGATGTTAGATTCAATACGTTATTGTCTCTACGTGCGTTCTCACTAATTGGATCGCCAATCAAATAGGATTCCGCACTATTTGGTTTGGTTTAACACGTTAATAAGTTGGTGTTTGGTCAAATACCAGATCCTAACAAGTGGTATCAGAACTCATTGTTGTTTGCGGTGGCACTGACCTGAGGATAAGCATAACCTATATATTCTAGAACTCATTGTTGTTTGCCGTCTCTCTGCTGTGCGATGGCACTAACCTGAGGATTAACTTCTCTTTGAAAATTCTATGAATAGTCGCTTCTTGAACACTACCCTAAGACTGCTAAAAAATCTCCTGAGGAATGTGGGTGTGGGATCCACAAATGCTTGTTGAAATAAACAAACCTTAAAACGATCACCAAACTGTGTTGAAAGTCCGTGTATGGATTTAAGAGGACAAGTATACTGACAATCACTGGGGCTACAATTCTTGAAAGTTCAAATCAGTGTGGGGACCTAAGAGTACTAGTATGATTTCCTAAATTTGCTAAATGACTCCAGATGAAAAACAAGGAAAGAGCATCAAAGTTGTTTTTAATAACTTGTCCTGAATGATTTGAATATCCTGTATGATTCCAACTTAAATTGATACATGTATGATTTAAATGATTGAGGCTGCTCTCTCAGAATAATTATTCCTTAGAACTACATCTTAGGAATTAACTCTCACAAAAACACAAAAAAACATGTCTTAGTTTGTTTAAGTTTTCAGTATTATTTCTTTTATTTCTGTACAAAGTTTGTCAAACTCAGTATGTTAGTATCGGACTATGTCATGGAAGTTGATAAGGGACCTTATCATCTTAAAAGGATCACGACTGAGGTGATTAAAAGTTTTAAGTTAAAATGATCATGTCTGAGATGATCATGTGTTCATAATGTTAAATCAACAGTTTAAAGGGTCTAAAAGTCAAATGGTCATGAAGTTAGAAAAATTTAAAGAGTATGACCCATTCGCACGACTGGACCATGAGTATGGACCAATCGAATGGACCATACTCATGCATTAACAGCCGAGTGGACATGAGTATGAACCATTCACTCGAATGGATTATCAGAATGTGCCACTCGTCCGATTGGGAGCGTGCGACTAAGTCAGTCGACCGACTGAGCTTCAGTCGGCCGACTGAGCTTCAGTCGGCCGACTAAAGGTGATCGACTGAGTCAATCGCCCGACTGAGCTTCATTCGCCCGAATGAACTGAGCAAATGAGTCCAGTCAGCCGATTGAACTCCAATTCAGTATATAAAGGGCCACAGTCGATCGTATTCTTCTCACCACTCCCAATCGCCCTTAAATCGCACATCATACTGTTACTCTGCCCAAATCTCTTTAGACTTCAATTAATCCTCCTTCTTGATATTCTGATGTGCGTCTGCCTTCTTACAGGTAAAATGTGATGAATCACACCGAAATCAGAAGAATTGGTGCCCTAATTGGTGATTCACGATTGAAACAAGAACAGACCACTCAATGGCCTAATAACCCACTGAAACCATGTAAAATGTTAAAAATAAGGTTATTAGGTTAGTAGTTAAGTGATTGGAAGTCTAACGAACCTTTTCACAATGTTTAATTTCATGATTTTGTCAAGACTCGAACCTAAGTCAACCAAACAGTAAGTCATGCGACTGGTCAGATGGATGAACTCCAATCGCACGATTGAGCTGGAAGAATAGCTCAATCGGCTGAATTGGACATGCGAATGAGCTCAGTCGGTCGACTGAATCAATCGCAGGATCAGCCAACCGATTGAACTCAGTCGCATGTTCTGTCACACCCCAACCTTGACGGCAGAAACGTCGAGATGTGAGGGTTAAGATTGTTCACAGCCACATAACGCTATATTAAAATGTAAATATTATTATCATAAGTCTTGAAATGAAATACAATCATAAGTCTCAAACATATAATAAGCTCAAACATAACATAACATAAAGTAAACTTTTTATTTCATTAACTAGGTCCAAGTCCTAGATTATAGCATGCTTCAAAAGGATCACTTTAAACTTGAGGTTGACCTGAAACATGATAAAAATAAGTGTCAACTAAAAATAGTTGGTGAGTTTTCCAAGATTTTCATACATAATATGAAAAAGGTTACAAGTAGCAATTCATGTCATAGGTCATAAGCAAGTAAGGTTATAGAACACATATCGTTACAACCAACCCTCGACTTGATTACAAGTATAAAAGATTGGCTAAGTGTATTTGGTTCCCATGATGAACAAGCATACGTCATCAGGAGCCGGCAATACCTCGGCTTTAGCACCAAATAGGCTTGTCAGGCCCAAAGATCTAAGACGTCGCCAGGCTAGCAATAGTTAATGATTGTAAACAAACTATGTATCTCATATAATCACTTACAATACACAAATAACCATGACAAAATAATAAGTTGAATTGCACGTGATTTACAAGTTTAAACGTTTACAAGTGTATGAGAATAGTATCATGTTTCACCCCAATTAGTGTTAAAATATAAAAAGGGGCAAGAAAAACTCACATGGTAAAAATAAGTATAAGGATGACGATTAATAAGAATAATAACAAGCGTCGTTCCAAGATGTATCGTCACAAGACACCTAAATATATATGTTTACAAGATTAAAGCTTTACAATAAGTTTAATGAATTAACAAGGACTAGGGATCAACTTGATGTTTGGGGGTTTTGTTGATTATATTTGCCAATTAAGAACTCAATTATATTCTTGTGGGAACAATTTTATTTATTTTATATAAATATATGGATTAAGAATAACTTTTATAATAATTTTGTAATGTTTATAAAGTTTAGATCAATTTTGTAATTAAAAAAAAGCACAAAATTAAACAATAGTTTAAAGGCATTGTTTGAAATAATAGTTTGTGTACATTAAACTAATATTTAAAGTATACATTTTTATAAAAATATTGTAACTATATTATTAACTTTAGGATAATATAAAGGTATTTTTATAAATAAATTACAGAAAAATAATTAAATAGTTTTAAAAGAAACAAAGTTTATGAAATGATTTTTCATAATTTTTAGAAATTTTTAACATTAATATTGAAGGCCAAAACAAAAAACCTAAAAATATTTGAGGTTCCCCGGATTCAAACCGGGGACCTCCTGTTTAGGGGTCATGTGTTTTACCAGTGAACCAAAGGCTTCTAGCCGCGTTAGAATCCGCGTTTTAATTGTTAAATACAAACTTAAACAAACCCCCAAATTTCACATGAACCCTAGAAATAGATTCGATCAAATTGAACACCGAATCACGAATGGTAATGGAATCCACCTTAGGGCTTTTGATCCCTAAGTAAAACCGAGTGTATTGGTACAATTAATTACCTGGTTTGAAGTTTAAATCGATGAAAACAAGATGAAGAACAATCACGACTATGGTAAATCCGGTTCGAGAAGATAATGATGATTAAACACGAATTCGTCGCGACAGAAGTTTCCAATGATGTTGTTAAGTAAAAGCCCTCACCCAATTTTGGTTATAATCGAACGAAAGTTGAAGTTCACTATGTAGCAGGTCGCGACGAGGATGATGATTCAAATGTCAAGGAAATGAGTTTATCAGGTGAAATTGAGAGTTCTGAATACTTAGGATTACTTAGATGATTACTTAGGTTAGTTTAATTAGATTATTAATAAGATTAAATGCCCGAACAGCTATGGTGTTTAAAGCTTCGGTTATGCTCTCGATTGAGCTTTGTAACCGATGCTTTAACTTGATTACAAGTTGCATTCAAGTTCGAAGTAGGTTCCAGGAGGTTTTGGGACGGTTTTTGGATTACAAAAACGAAGGGTTTTGGGGTTTTAAACTCGCCGGACTTCGGCCGGAGGGTGGCCGGAGTCCCTGCCGGAAATACGGGGTAAGGGGGGCGGGTTTTGGTTAATTACACATTTGGTCCCTCAAATTTAAGTTTCTTTTATTTTAAGCAGAAACTTCAATATGAAGTTTTAAATTGACATTAAGACCCCCTAATCTTTAACTACTTAAGGTTTTAAACATTGTTAAGTTTAAATTTTTTTTTATTTTTTATTATTATTAACATTATTGTTGTTATTATTATTCTATTATTATTACAAATATTATTATTATTATTATTATTATTATTGTCACTTTTATTAATATTAACATTATTATTTATTATTATTATTTTTTTATATTTATATTTTTAACTTAATGACAATACTGAATAAGCACAATCAACACATGAGTTTCAAAATTGACAAAAATAACCCTTGTAAGAGTAAACGAAGTTAACTTTTAGTTAACAAAAAAATACGAGATGTTACATGTTCATTTACCCGAATGAGTCCAGTCGCATGATAGGATAACCGACTGACCACAGTCGCATGATTCATTCGCATGAATGAATCAGAATGAATTCAAACAAGATACTTAGAACTGATTTGTGTTATGTGAGTATCTAATGATTATGTGTCTTGTGTTTCAGATTGATGGCTCCTAGATGGTCAATCAACCCTAAGCACAACATATGTGCTCATCTCGATCATACTACTCGGAATGGCGCCGAGTTTACAAAGATCATCGCATTTCTTAGGCGATCATGGATCCATAAGGCCATTTCTACTCCTTGCACTCCTTACAGGTCTTTACATAGGCATTTTGGGAGAATGCTTCTGTTGATCGATCCCAAGAGCCGTATAGCATACGAAGCTCTATCTATGGGATGGCTATCGAGATCACTGTTGCCGATATCTAGAGAGTACTTGAGCTGTGGGACGATACTGATCATCCCACCAAGCTACATCCACTGACAGTAAGAGGATGCTTTCTGAGGATTAAGTATGCTGGGGACATCAACTCAGGTGTGCTCAATAAAAGCAACCTATGTCCCTAGTACAAGTACTTAGCACATGTCATATTGAAGTGCATCGCTTCCAGAAGAGGTGGGTTTGATGATCTTTCAGACCAAATCCAGAATGCCTATGTGGCACTGGTTCTGAACTATCCTTTTAGCTTCTCGATCATGAACTTCTCTTACCTTGTGGATGATAGGATCTCAGCATCTAGTTTGATCGATTCGAATGATTTCAGCAGCGGAATAGAGTACCAACTAGCACAATTCAAGCAAGAATACCAAAGATATTGCAATGAACAGAATTAGTTATAGAGAGAGAAAGTTTCTACAAAAGAATATTTCATTCAATCACATGCTTTCGTGGTGGCAAAAAGTGTCATACATACAATCAGGTCAATCATCCCTTATATAGGAATGTCGTGCTGGAACATTCCTTATATAGGAGATGTGACGTCTGCTGATGTCACTTGCAGTGACATCTAACAGAATTATTTAAACACACAACAACTACTGAAGATGTCAAAACAGCTGACATCTTCTTACAAAAATACTAAGTGTTATAGTTACTACAACTACTGAAAAGAAACTACTGAAACTACAACGACTGAAGAACAAGCTCTTCAGTCGTTTACACAAAACTACTGAAAGTAAAACATAAAACTACTGATATCACAACTACTGAAGAAGTACTCTTCAGCTGTTGTGACAAACTACTGAAACTTCAGTACTTGGTCTTCAGACTTGAACTTCAGACGTTTCATAGCTGATGACTTCTGTAGATGTCATCAGCTGATGTCTTCAGTCTTTGTCTTCAGACTTTGTACATCAGTTGTTGATCTTCAGCACTTGTGGACTCTTCAGCTGTTGTACTTCAGTACTTGGTCTTCAGCTTCAGCACTTGTGTTCTTCAACTGTTGAGCTTCAACACTTTAGTCTTCAGCTGTTGAAGTCTTCAGTACTTGATCTTCAGCTGTTGAAGTCTTCAGCACTTGTCAAACTACTGATGAAGCCTTCAGCAATTGTTGTGATATCATGTGGGACTTAGAGGTTTTCTGATCTTGGCTCATTGGTTCTTTTGGTCCAACAAACTCCCCCTGAACCAATGCATCCAAAACCTCTAATTGATTTATTTTCCCACTTATTGTTGGCAAAATGGTTGGTCTTTTTCCTTCTTGATCAGTTGAGAAGATGACCCATATACGCACTGGCCTGGGAATGAGTCTCTGATGATTTGGTTGGCAATGTATGGATGGGAGCTCTGTATGGGAGAATTGGACACTGAGCTGTTCCCCCATCCATGAGACTCACTTCCCAACTATGAGCTTGTAGGATTCCCTGGTGTAGGCCTCCAAAAATACAATTTGTTCCTCCATGGTGAGCTCCTCTACCTCACCATCGAAGAATCCTTCAGGCCCATAGTACTACATAGGAATTTGACCTGTTTTCCATTTTTGAGTACCACTGTTGTAATTGTTTGTAAGCAAATTCATCAGGATGATGACCTTCTAACAGCAGTGGTAACTCATCCTTTCTGATCTCATTCAGCCTCTTATACACCAGCCCTTTTTGATCATTCTGTTCTCTAGCATCTTTTGTGGTGGCATGTTTGAGGTGTAGGCTTTTTGAAATCTTCCAGGATTTCCCAGGGTGAAACTACAATGGCCAAGGAGATCACTTCATCTACAATCTTTTTGACTTGACCACTGTATCTCTGAGGGATGTTTTTCTTTTGTATTCTGTGAGCCCCTAGGATCAGGCCAAATTCTTACTCTTTCTTTCACATACTGAAAAGTATGTCTAAGAGTATAAATCCTCTGAGCTTGTTTTTTCATATTGATGATGGAGGAAGTGGCTGCATAAGCTTTATCTACTCTCCTCAATAACTCTTCATCATGCAATCTGTGTTGTTCTTCTTCTTCTAATTTCACTTTGATTGCATCTCTTTGTTGCTCAGGAGTTATTGCAAGAGAGAGATCTTTGGCCTTAGGCAACTGCAGAATAGCTGAGATCGGCAGCCTATCTTCTTCATCATCATTTTCTTCTTCTTCCATAAGCCTCAACACCCTTCTCTCTTCTGCTTAGGTGCATCATCGGCTGTTTGGGGTAAGGGAGTGGTTTTTGGGTTGTGGTGTTGGTGTTTGGTTGTGGTTGTTTTTGGAGAGGAATGTGACAGGCTGAGTTAGCATTTTGGAGGTGAGTGTGGCTTTTGAGTGTTTGGCTAGCTCAGTCTTGCTCCCTGCTCCTGCTTCATTCAAAGCTTCGACTACTAAACCCTTAGTGTATGCTTCAGACGAACAGATCTTGGAGGTTATGGCCAAGATGCTGTCCCTGGTCCATGATTTTACTTCGATCAATGATCTCCCAAGGTATTTGCTGATAATCTGATCATGATCTCAAGTCTCTCTATCCATAGTGCTGTAGCTGGCCCATCTTTGTTGGATCTCTTCGATCTCTAATCTTCTTATTTCAGAATCCAGCTTTTCAGTGTCGAAACCTTGCCTAAACAGCTGATCAATGATAGTCCATTGATCTGCTGTGTTCAGCATCAGCCTCTTTAACCATTTTGTTCAAGTTCTTCTCTTTCTCAGCACTCTTCTTTTCTTGTATGTGACATGAAAATCTTTTTGACTTTCATGTACTTTTTCAATTTCAGCTCCCTTCTCAATCACATTCTCCTTCTCTTTTCGGCCTCATACACACAATCCTCTCTTTTTCCACCTCTTTATCCTTCTCTTTCTCTCTCTCCTTCTCCATCCTCTTTCTTTAGCTTTCACTGCTGAACTCTCCCCCTTTTGGGTGCATTGGTTGCAGGGATTGAGTAGCAGAAAGTTGTTGGCTCAGTACATCCTCCACCAGGGGTTGTAAGACAGAAGAAAGTCTCTCATCAATAGTTTTAATAACAAATTCGGTTAGCTGCGGTGTGATGAGAGATAGGGGATTTTGAGGGATAGCATCCATTTGCTCAGGGGGGTTTTGGTCTTGAGAAAGGTGCCAGAAACAGAGGCAGGTGGCTGAGAATTTTTGTAGTGGTTTGTGTTTAAGGGACCTTCAGAGGAAGGTGCCATCTGTTGGGTTGATGTGGTGGCAGATGGTCTTTCTCCTTGAGAGAGTTGGTCAAGTAGTTTTTGCAGCCTACTGACTTCCTCCTCAGGATTGTGTTCTGGGCAAGAACATCATAGAAAAAAGCCCAGGTCATCATCAGCAGCTGCTGAATCACCTGACCTCCTGCTTGTAGCAGGATGTACATGCACTGGGTGTAGACCAGTTGTAGCATGTGCCCCTTTGTCTTGGAACTGGGGACTTCCAGCCTCAGGACTTTGTCCTTCATCAGCTGTTGCCTCTGGTGAGGTCTTAGTTATGTTACCAACCTCAGTCTGATCATATGCTGATTCAGAAGAGGTGGCAGCCTCACCAGATGTTCTGATCTCCATATCCACACCAGGAGATAGAACATTTAAACCCCGGTTGCTGTGGGTTGTCAGAAGCATGTGTATCCTCTTCCTCAATTGCTGTTGTTCTCCCCTTTGTTGGTGGTTGTAGGGGAGGAGAGAGGCATGCAGCTGAGTCAGCACATTGGCAATTATAATGGTTGGGCTTTGAGGGGCATTTGCATGGGGAGAGGGGATAGAAGCTGATTGCATCCGGGGAGAGGATGCTCTTCAATGATAACCTCCTCAAGTGAGAGAGGTCTAGTAATGGGGTTCCCTGAAATGGTTGCAACAGGATCCTTTTGAGAGGATACCTGTGCGGCTGTGGCTGTTGAGTCGTTAACACTACTGGGGGGTTGAACCAGTAGGTTTATCCTTTGGGTGGTACAGGAGCATCATCAGGGGACTCATCTCCCTGATTAGCTTGTTTGGGTTTGGATTTTGGCTTGGTGGGGACTTGGATCTGGCAATTGAAGCTGTGGGTTCCCTTTGCTTGGGTTTTAGCAAACGGCAGCTTCTTTGAGATTGGTCGGAGTTATGCCTGGAGTATACCTCAGCTAGAACAGCTGGTGCAGGGACTCCAAGGCCAACAAGGCCATCAGTTTGTAATTCATTTAAAATTATGGCCATCAGAAACCTGGGATATAATAGCCATCTTTTCCCCACAGGTTTCTGTGCCAGATCTTTGATTTCTAGAAACACAATTTGTGAAAAATTAAAGGTTGGTGTTCTAGAATTGAATAAATACCTGTTGCCACCGGAAGACATTTGATCCCATGAGGAGGTCTTCGAGGCTAAGCAAACATTCACCATATGAAATATCAGTCGTTCAGCATCAGGGAAGTTCTTCTTCAGTATGGTAGCAGCTCGAAGATTTCTGTCGTACCCATTTTTGTGAAGGACATATCAGTTGTGCCCTTCGGGTACTCAGTCACACAAGCAGCATCTTGTAAATTTAGCACTCACGACTACGAATGCTTCAGTGTAACCTCTACTTGGTTTTGGTTACCAATGACCTAACAGAGATTTGGCCGGTAGGCACATCAGTGTGAACGTAGGCATTGGACCAAAACTGACTGAGTGACTCTGGGTAGATGGTCGGGTTTAGAGCAGAGCTGTATTATATTGAGAATCAGCCATTAGGTCTATGGCGTGATCAAACTTTGTCCAGAAGGCCGATTTCGTGAGGTAGGCGACGCAGTTATGTCGGGGTTTCAGACTCATGGTTGCCATGTTTGAAAGTATGAAGGTCAGAAGAACGTCTAATGGAACGTTGGAGAAGAAGACAGGTATTTTAGGGTTGGGATGAAAAGGCTGAAAGAAAACTACTGAAGGTTTTGGTGTGGTCATCAGCTGTTTGAAACTACTGATGACGTGGTATTAACCTTCAGAGGTTTAAAACGACTGACAGTGGTGGTGTTGTCATCAGTTGTTATAAAACAACTGAAGACTTGGTTTTGACCATCAGATGTTGAAACAGCTGAAGTCTTGGTGTTAACCATCAGTAGTTATGAAACTACTGAAGGTAGTGGTTTTGACTTCATATGATGTAAACAACTAAGGACTTGGTTTTTGTCATCAGTAGTTGTGAAACTACTGAAGACAGTGGTTTTGCCATCAGTTGTTGTAAACAACTGAAGACTTGGTATTAGTTATAGTATTGTGAAACTACTGAAGACTGTGGTCTTGCTTCAGTTGTTTAGAAACAGCAGTTGTAGAAACAACTGAAGAGAAATTACTCATCAGCTGTTTTCGTCAATTCTTAGCTTTTCAGCTGTTTCATACTGTCCTCAACACTTACTCATCAGACTTTTCATCTGCTTTTCAGGTGTTTCATAGGACGTCAGTACTTATCTGTTTTTACTGATTTCAGTGGTTGTAACTACATCAGTAGTTGTAACTACATCAGTAGTTTAGAACAGATAACGTACTTCAGTACTTGTGAGGCATTTAGCCTTCAGTAGTTATAAAAACTACTGAGGGTAAAAGAACTCATCAGTACTTATATGTGACATGGTTACCAATGATCAACAGTACTTATTACTGAGATCATCAGTAGTTGTCACTTATTCTAGCTGCAGCATACCAAGCCTTAACACCAGGTTGTGGAAAGTTGAACTATCCAAAGGCTTAGTAAAAATGTCTGCAAGCTCATCAGCACTAGGCACAAACATAGGATTAATTAGACCCTTTTCAAAACAATCTCTTATAAAATGATGTCTAATTTCTATATGTTTGGTCCTAGAGTGCTGGACTGGATTTTTGACAATGAAAGAGCTGAAGCACTATCCATTAATAACGGAGTCTTAGTCTCTGTAATGCCATAATCCAAAAGTTGATTCTGAAGCCAGAGTACTTGGGATGTACAACTTGCAGCAGCAATGTACTCGGCTTCAGCAGTGGATGTAGCAACAGATGTTTGTTTCTTACTCTGCCAAGAAATCAAACAGTTGCCTAGGAATTGACATCCACCAGAAGTTGATTTCCTGGTCAACTTACACCCTGCATAGTCACTATCAGAGAAACAACTAATTTGCAAGAGTGCCTAGTGGAATACCATAAACCTAGAGATTGTGTACCTTGCAAATATCTAAAGATCCTCTTGACTGCAATCAGATGAGACTCTTTAGGTGCAGCCTGAAATCTAGCACAAACACATGTAGCAAACATAATATCTGGTCTAGAAGCTGTTAAATACATCAAGGACCCAATCATACATCTGTAAAGCGTTTCATCAACAGCTTTACCTTTCTGATCAATATCCAATTGTGTGGTGTTGCACATGGAGTAGAACAGGGCTTACAGTTTTGTAAATCAAACTTATTTAAAAGATCTTTTGTATATTTAGACTGATGAATGAAAATTCCATCAGCTTTTTGTTTGATTTGCAAGCCTAGAAAGAACTGTAATTCTCCCATTGCACTCATTTCAAACTTCATTTGCATTAATTTTGTAAAATCATCACACAACTGGGGATCAGAGGATGCAAATATAATATCATCAACATAAATTTGAACAGTAGCTTATGCTGATCCACCTTCTTAATAAATAAAGTTTTATCTATGGAGCCTCTAGTGAAATTATTTTGCAGAAGAAAGTTAGATAATGTCTCATACCAGGCTCTAGGAGCTTGTTTCAACCCATAAAGAGCCTTATCAAGCTTGTATAACCCATTCTGGGTGTTTATATCCTCAAAACCTGGTGGTTGACACACATAAACTTCTTCTTTTATTTTACCATATAAAAATGCACTTTTAACATCCATTTGAAAAACTTTAAGATTGTGGAGTGCAACATAGAACAATCTAATTGCCTCCAGTCTGGCTACAGGGGCAAAGGTTTCATCATAATCAATACCTTCTTCTTGTGCAAACCCCTGAACAACCAGTCTGGCCTTGTTCTTAACAATAAGCCCATTTTCATCTGTTTTATTCCTAAACACCCATTTAGTGCCTATTGCACACTTACCTGGGGAAAGAGGAACAAGCTCCCACACTTGCTGCTTTTTGAACTGAAGAAGCTCAAGCTGCATTGCTTCAACCCAGCCATTGTCTCTAAGTGCAACATGATAATTCTTTGGCTCTAGCTGACTGATGAAAAGAGCATAGAAGCAGAAATTGGACAATTGACTTCTGGTTGAAACTCCAGCATTGATATCACCAATGATTTGAGACATTGGGTGATTCTTCAGCTCTGGATAAACAATGAGATCAGTGCATGTTTGTAGAACCTTCACAGCAACAGATGTTGATGTAGATCTTGAAATCATGTAGATGGTGGCAACTCAAATGAAGTTGAAGATGCAAAAATCTCATCAGCATTTGTTGTGGATGAAGCTATTGAAGCTACAGGAGCATCAGGTTTAGAGGACACAGGCAGTTGGTCACTAAACCTGAAGAGGTGAGTACTGCTATCATCATCATCATCAGCACCAGCAGTACCACTAGGTGGTGAACTGTTGATAGGAGCAACAACAGGAGTTTGATAAGGAACATATTGCAGTATGTCCAAATCAAATAGCTCCACAGGGCTTTTTGGAATCTTGTCCTTTGGAGATTCATTAAACTTAACATGTAGAGTCTTTTCAACCATCTTTGTTCTACAGTTGAAGACTCTGTATGCTTTACAAGTTGATGAATAACCAACAAAGTACCCTGCATCCACCTTAGGATCAAATTTTTGGAGTTGATCCCGTGTGTTGAGAATGAAACAAGGACACCCAAAAGCTCTGAAGAATGAAATTAGAGGGGCCAAATGATGAAGAACTTCATATGGAGTCTTCATCAACCTCTGATTTACTAGAACTCTATTCTGTACATAGCAAGCTGTATTGACAGCTTCAGCCCAAAAAGTCATTGGCAGTCTAGAATCAGCCAACATGGACCTTGCAGCTTCAATAAGGGTCCTGTTCTTTCTCTCCACTACTCCATTTTGTTGAGGAGTTCTTGGAATGCTAAACTGCCTCTTGATTCCTTTTGAGAGGTAGAACTCGTCAAGTGTATTGTTTCTGAATTCTGTTCTATTATCACTTCTAATACACTTGACTGAGAGGGAATACTGCTTCTCAACATACAACACAAAGTTGATAATCTTCTGAGCTGCCTCATCCTTTGAATGCAAGAAGAAAGTCCATACAATCTGGAGTAATCATCCACAATTACCAAACAGTATTTCTTCTTAGCCATACTCATCACTCTCACAGGACCAAAGAGATCCATGTGGAAGAAGCTGTAAGCAGGTAGTGGACTTAGGTTCTTCTATGGAGGGAAATGAAGCTTTGTGTGTTGTTTTCCTTTTAAACAAGCAGTGCAGTTATCTTCACATTTGAACTCCTTCATAGGCAGTCCCCTTACTAAACCATGGTTTGTCAGATGATTTATTGTTTTGAGATTAACATGACCCAGCCTTCTATGCCATAGAGTAGATTCTTGAGGGGAAGCTTGGAAAATAGGCAAGGATGGACTTTGAGATCTATTTTCTTGGAAAGATCTAAGGCATACACTCTTCCTCCTGTCCTGTTGGCCTTCAGGAGAGTGTATTCATCCAACACCTTATCAATCAAACTTAGAACTTTGGATGACAGAATCCGACAGTTCTGACTGGTGAAAAGAGCAACATGGCCTTTGTCACACATTTGACTGACACTCAAGAGGTTGTACTTGAGACTTTCCACATGGTAACATCATCAAACTTTTTTCCCCATTGGAAACAAAGCCTTTGCCGATGATGTAACCCTTTGCATCATTGCCAAATGACACAAACCCCTTCCTTCCTTGAGAGTAGTCATTAAGAAGTGATCTGTTTCCTGTCATATGCATGGATCCTCCACTGTCTACATACCAGATGCCTCTGTGGCATGTTGAAGAACCCTGCAAAACACAACAAATTAGTTAGATTTTGAGACCCAAACCTTTTTGGTTTTGGGCCTGTTCTCATCAACAGATGGTAAACTAACAGGTTTGTTGGAAACAACAGCCTGAGAGGAAGAAGATGGTGAAGAAGAGGAATCCTTTGGCTTGGACCTCCTTTTCTATGGTTTCAACATAGGAACATCTAATTGGTTAACTCTTCCCATAGATGTTGAACCATCATAACCAGCTGTGTCTGATTTTGTGATAAGCTTTTAGCTCTCGCTCTCAGACACATTGGCATTAGAGTTTGATAAGTTCCTATGTTGCACCTTCTTCTTTTGAGCAATCTCAGCTGTTACCTGTTTAACCCCTTCCTTTTTGGATTTCTTTTTGGACTTAAGGGTTACAGGATTTGATGTTGTTGGTACAAATGTGGCTTCAAACTCAGTTTTCATTTTAACCATTTTCTCTTTAATTTCCTCTTTATGTTTGAGTTTGGATCCTCTTTTGTACCAACAATCATCTATAAGATGATTGAACAAACCACATATTTCACATGGTTTCTTCTTCATCTTATGTTGATCATCAACTAAAGAGAATGAAACTACTGAAGACTTGTTCTTCAGTACTTTGGAAGCACTATTTGCTTTCTTGACTTCCTCTTTAGTAGTCTTCAAACCCTTTACTACTAACAGTTTTCTTCTCTTCAGTGCTGACAGTAGTTGAAGTTTGAACTTCAGGTGTTAAATCTTGCTCTCCAGTCCTTTCAGGACTTCCAGAAATAACTCCTGAGTTGATCAACTCTTTGATCATGTGAGTGTCAGTATTTGAACCATCAAGATCAGCTGATAGGTTCAATGAGGGAATAATACTAACTTCAACTTCTAATGGTGCTCTATCAGAAAGTGAATCACATGATGAGGTGGATTGGTTATTGCTTTCTCCATTAGATTTCACTTTGCTCTTGAAGCAAAATCTGTAGGAGAGCAGTGTGATTATAACCAATGCCAAACTTCACATGGAAGCTGATTGCTTACTAAGAAGCATTTCAAAACCTTTGCATGATTGTACCCATCGATCACACTCTACTTGGGTGACTGCAAGGGTTTCTTTAAGGTCTTTGTACTTTTCTAAAAGTACCTCTTCCCTAGCCTTATCATCAGTGATTTGGCATTTAAGTTTATAAATCTCATCATTTTTCTCTTTAAGTGTAGACTCAAACTCAGCTTTTCTTTTGGAAATGATCTTTTCTAGCTCTATGTTCTTATTAATTAAAGCTACATTTGCTTCTCTAATAGAGGCAAATGCTGCTATGCATGTTTCAGAACATAATTTGGCCTTAGCCTCAGAGGATACCTGTGATACCTGTGATGAAGAGGCATTTGAGGATGATCCATCTACAGACTCCAGAGCCATAAGTGCCAGATTCCCAAAAGGACTGTCACCACCATGTTGACCAGCACCTGTGATAGTTGTTCATGACGAGACATGTCATCTGGTAAACTGCTCCAGTCAACAACTCCAGGGGTGAAGAAGTTGTGTTGTTGAGGTTGAGGAGGTTGATGAGATTGAGATGGTTGAGGCTCAGGAAGAGCATGTGGTTGTTGAGCTATAGGTGCTTGAACCTGACTGGTTTGTGGCATGTAATAACAACACGGTAAGGATTGGCATGAGCAAAATATGCAGGAGATTATGTTGAGAATGATGACCAGAATTGATAGGATGTTGCCCTCTGTGTTGTTGACTATTGCCAGGGAAAGTCACAAAGGGTGCAGAAGAATTAGATTCAGATGATCTACATTCTCTAGCAAAGTGTCCAAGCCTGTGGCATTTGTGACACCTCAACTTACTCTTGTCAAAACCAACTTTGGTTTTGCCAGAGAGTCCTGGGAACTTTCTTCCAGTTCTTTTGTAGAACTTCTGAGATCTGATATTTATCAAGGCCATTTGGCTCAAAATATCCATCTCTTCTAAGTCATCATCAGCAATCCCCTTGAGATCATCCATGATGAAGCATAGATTGTCATTATTACACCCAGTAAACTGACTATCAACACTCATAAATGCAGAATCAGAAGTGTTTGAAGAGAAATCAATATGCTCATCATACTGTCATTCAGATGAAGCATATTCTGACTCATGACCAACCAAGGCAGTGTTTCCTGGTACAAAGTCATCAGTGAGCTTTCCAGATGATGACAGTTTTCGTTTCTGTTCTATCTCTCTCAATGTGAGCGATTCCCATGGAGTTGGGTGAGAGATAGTTTGTCTAAATTTGCACTGGAGCGTAGGACAATAGTATATGTGTCCCATCTCTCAGCAGCAGTGATCTGAGAAATCTGTTATTCATCTGGCTATTGGTGTACTCATGTTTGATCATTTTTAATTCAGAGATCAAACAAGAGAACCGCTCAAACTGTTGAGTCAGTGTCTCACCCTTCCTATGAGAGAATGTCTCATATTGTTGGGCAAGGATTTCTCTATTATTTGCCAAGACCTCATCTGTTCCTCAAAATTGTTCTTTCAAGGCATTCCAGAGGTCATGGGCAGTTCATAATGCATTAGCCCAGAATAGATTTCATTGGGCAGTGCCTTGGCCAGAATTCCATGGGCTTTTGCATCAATTTCAAACAATTTCTTATCCTCATCTGAGTATTGCTCCCTCCTCTTCGGAACCATTTGATTGGTTTCTGGGTTATTCACCATAGGCTTGTGTGGACCATGTACCACTGATGTCCAACAACCTGAACTGTTAACAGACAGGTGATGGAGCATTCGTCGTTGCCATATGTTGTACTCATTCCTAACCAGCATCGGAGGCTTGGTTGAGGAACCAGTATTGTGAGGATCATTGGAAGGAGTAGTCATTTTAGAAAATTCAGACAAATTCAAGATAAGCAAAACAAATTTAGCTCAAAACCACTAAGAACCTCAATTAAAATAGCCAAAAGCGACAGAACTTCAATCTCTATAACAGATTCGTGCGAATTTGCTAGTTCGATCAAACTTAGAGCAAATGAGCAGTTTCAATGATCAATTGTTAGATCGATCAATGATTAACCTGCTCTGATACCATTTGATAGGATCTCAGCATCTAGTTTGATCGATTCGAATGATTTCAGCAGCCGAATAGAGTACCAACTAGCACAATTCGAGCAGAATACAAAGATATTGCAATGAACAGAATTAGTTATAGAGAGAGAAAGTTTCTGCAAAAAGAATATTTCATTCAATCACATGCTTTCGTGGTGGCAAAAAGTGTCACACATACAATCAGGTCAATCATCCCTTATATAGGAATGTCGTGCTGGAACATTCCTTATATAGGAGATGTGACGTCTGCTGATGTCACTTGATAGTGACATCTAACAGAATTATTTAAACAACACAACTACTGAAGATGTCAAAATAGCTGACATCTTCTTACAAAAATACTAAGTGTTATCAGTTACTACAACTACTGAAAAGAAACTACTGAAACTACAACGACTGAAGAACAAGCTCTTCAGTCGTTTTACAAAACTACTGAAAGTAAAAACATAAAACTACTGATATCACAACTACTGAAGAAGTACTCTTCAGCTGTTGTGACAAACTACTGAAACTTCAGTACTTGGTCTTCAGACTTGAACTTCAGACGTTTCATTAGCTGATGACTTCTGTAGATGTCATCAGCTGATGTCTTCAGTCTTTGTCTTCAGACTTTGTACATCAGTTGTTGATCTTCAGCACTTGTGGACTCTTCAGCTGTTGTACTTCAGTACTTTGGTCTTCAGCTTCAGCACTTGTGTTCTTCAACTGTTGAGCTTCAACACTTTAGTCTTCAGCTGTTGAAGTCTTCAGTACTTGATCTTCAGCTGTTGAAGTCTTCAGCACTTGTCAAACTGCTGATGAAGCCTTCAGCAGTTGTTGTGATATCATGTGGGACTTAGAGGTTTTCTGATCTTGGCTCATTGGTTCTTTGGGTCCAACAGTGGAGAATCTAGAGGCAAAGGGTAAGGAGGGTTTTTGCATGTACCCCAGATTCTTGCAGCTGATTTTCAATGAGAAGCTTCCATCCCTTCCCAAGGAAAGCCACGATGCTGTGGTTTTAGAGATCATGGATGATACGACCCTGGGTCGTATGAGAGTTTACAGGGGTAAGCAAGTAAAGCCCCAGTGAAGAGACTGATAGGCCATCTGGCCAATGAGAGTTATGTGGCACAAGGGAGACGTAAGTGGCGTCACACAGATAGCGACTCTGACAACGAGCAGCTACTGCTCCTAGAGCATGACTCTGAAGACAATGATAGCAGGGATGAAGGAGATGTAGGACCCACTCAACAAAGGGGCCCCACTGCTGACATTCCATCTCCAGCATATGCCCCCACTGGAGATGGAGCAGAGACTGCTGGGTTCTACCAGGATTTCATGCCTGGTGAGGAAGAGGAGGAGTCAGATGAGGAGCCACTGAATCGGACTGTGGGAAGTAAAGTCGTTCCCACAGAACGAGGGTTTCGGGCGGTTGGTGAACGCCCAGGCGGATTGGGAGAGACTACTGATGATCCTACTTATACTCCTGATCTGCCAGGCCGCGCTTTAGGGGGAGCATCCTCCTCGACTGGATTGAGGAAGAAGAGGATGGCTCAGCCCCATGGCTTGAAAAGAAAGAAACGTAGAATCACCTTTATCACCACCACAACCACTACCACAGCTACCACCATTCCACCAACCACCACTACCACCATTCCACCTACCACCACTACCACCATTCCACCACCACTACCACCAGTTCATACACCACTTCCACACCCACTCCACCAGATACACACTTCCCATCCACCACCACTACAGCTCATCCACAGCCATCCACAGCCATCCACATCGATACCAACACCAATCTTCTCTACATCCACTACCACCACCACAGCCCATGGAGTTGGGACCTCCTCACAGGTCCCACCGGTTTTTGGATCCGCTTACCCATCTGTCGGGTTGGAGGAGCAGTTGGCTAACCTTAACAAGTTAGTGCTAAAGCTGCTGGTGACGGATGAACAACAAGCCTCTCAACTTAATCAGCTGATGGAGCTTAATGCATCCGAAGCCCAAAGGATAGAGGCCCAGAGCCAAGAGATTACTGAGCTGATAGAGATGCATACATCCTCAATACAGAGGATACACAATTTAGAGGCCCAGAACAAGAAGCTTATGCTAAGACTGAAGGGATCCAAAGATGAACCCCTAAAGATCCGAGAAGGAGATGGAGATGATGGTGATGACGATGACAGTGATGATGATGAAGATGATGACTGTGATGATCAAGGGGATGACATTGATGCAGGTGATAATGTTGATCATGATGATGATGATGAAGAAGGAAATGCAGCTGCATGTACATCAGCTCAAGGTCAAGAGAGGCGCACAAAGAAAAATCAAGATGAAGGAGCCCCATCATCTTCTGCTGATCCTACTGACACACCAGCTATTCAAGACAAAGTAATTCATAGCTGTTTATGTTATTTAAACTATGTGTATTTGAATATTGTATCTAATAAATGTAATTAATGTTTATGGTTATTATTAATGTTTACTATTCTGTTTGTTGACTAAATGATTGATGTGTTACATGTTTTAAATCAAGCAGATCCTATTATCAAGGAGATGACTATGATGTTGCTCCCCTCCAACAGATCAAGACTCAACTCACAATGATCTTGATCTACAGGGGATTTTCAGGAGATCAGTGAATTACACTCCTGAAGAAGGAGAAATAATTCATGATCTCACCGACGAGCAACTGGATAAAATGTTTCGACTCAATCCTGATGAGATTATGAAAGATGCTCCAATTGTGCAAAAGGAGAGTGATGATGAGCTGCAGGATGTCGATGAGGTTGAGATTGAAGATGTCACTGCACAACCCTATCCAGAGTATACTGACAATGAGGAAATGTCATTCCTAATCTGGGAGAAACTCTTGTCAATGACACTTTTGAGACTCTGGATAAAATGGAGCAAGAGTCAGAAAAGGATAAAGAGAAGGTCCAAGCCTCAAATGCCGAAGTCCACATCAAAAAAGCTGAATGGGCAACATGTTTAGAAGAAATTAGAGCCCAACGCAGAGCTACAACGTCAACTGCCTACACCAAAATGTATAAGATCAAGAAACATCAAAAGGTGGTAGGCAGGATCATAGCGTGGGCACATTTTGTAGACCTCAATGTTTACGCGGTTAAACGTGAGAAGGGAATAGAGTACTTCAGATTTCCTCACGATCTGAAGACTCTTCCAGGTTTTGAGCTCAACCAGTTAGCAAAGTTAAACTTGCTATATGCTGACCCTTGTAAGATGTCAGGCTGGTTTGAAGCTGCTCTAAAGAGGGAGTACCATACCAGATGGGTCAACTTCAAACCTCAACAACCAACAAGGTAAATCAGAAGATCTGAAGTTGATGCCATAACTGGAAAACCTAGAGTAGTACTGAAGTGGAGTCCACCACGTACAATGTCAAAGATCCCACTACGTGAGATGCCACGGGATTTCACTCCACACTTCAAATGGTGGTACTACGATTGGAGAACGGGAGAGGCCGTAATAGTCTTGAACAAGAATGGCACAATGGAAACCATAAGGGTGTTTGACCCGATGTGGTTCACCAACTTGTTAGCACAAGATGTTTATACTTTATACAATTGGCCACTGTTCTACGACTCATAGGATATTGTACAAGCTTTATAGTTCCAGAAAGTGATAAGACTCTATTTTGTTTTTAAGATAAACACAGGAGTCACCAAAGAAGCTAACTACAAGAAGTTTGAGGAAATCATGAAAGATGTTAGACCGTCCAAGGGGGAGTTTGTTGATACATATATGTACCTAGATCCTGATCTGAATGTAATATGTCTTACACTTATGTATTATTGGGTACTTAATGAAATACAAAATGTTTGATTGTGTCTATAATGTTTAATATTTTATTAATGAGTTGTTTAACGCATATTGACTTGATTATATAGGTTTGTGGTTTGAAGTGTTATGCATAATGTTATAATATTGAATACATTCAAACTTAGTGAAGTGAAGTTCTCATGCGTCCGACTAAACCATGCGCCCCAACAGTGGTCATGCGTCCGAATGGCCATGTGACTGAATGTCCATACGCCTAAATAGTTCATACACCTGAACACTTCATGCGTCTGACTTAGTCGCATGATTGAACACTCAATTGTGCGAATGGATCAACCGTATGGCTCAATCGCACGAATGAACCATGCTAATGGTTCAGTTGCCCGAATGAGCAACCCTAACCTATAAATACCACCTAATTCATGGAAAAATGTAAGCATTCAATCCACTTTGACTCTAGACGTACACTAGCCGTCTAGAAGCCTCTAAGTTCGTACTCCAAGTTAATAGAACGTTGTAGATCGATTCCTAATCGATTCTTGACGTTAGATTCAATATGTTATTGTCTCTATGTGCGTTCTCACTGATTGGATCGCCAATCAAATAGGATTCCACACTATTTGGTTTGGTTTAACACGTTAATCAGTTGGTGTTTGGTCAAATACCAGATCCTAACAATAATTACCTGCCAACTGAAAATGTATAAAAGTCAGCGTTGCTGAGTGAGTTCTAGTTTTAAAGTAATAAAATACTTTCTGTATGTTTTATAAGAAAATACTCTTGCTATGAAATACAACTCTTTACTTTGTGTGCGAGCACGCATTAACTATATGAACAAATACTGCTCGTTCTCTTTACTGTATGCCTTGTATGTTTTGTACTCTTTTATCTTTATCTTTTACTTTCTGTATGGACCAATGAGCAATACCCCAACTGTATGCGCGATGGAAAATGGGTGATGGGCCATCTATATCCCTCGAAAGGGTCAACTACATCCCTCAAAAGGGTCAACTGTATCCCTCAAAAGGGTCAACTATATCCTTCAAATGGGTCAACTATATCCCTCAAAAGGGTCAACTATATCCCTAGAAAAGGTCAACTGTATACTGTATACAAGGCCAACCCAATCACCCAGGGCACGCTGCAAAGGTCTTGCCAATCTCAATTGATTGGCCCTGTGTGCATAATAGGGTAGCTAACCCGCAGCACAGTTGAGCTAACGACAACATGGTCGTGTACCTCCTGTAAACTTGCAAGACTTGTTAATATTTTATTAATGTTCCTCTTCTTTTCTTTATTGCTCTTTCTCTTTATTATTACGATATACTTTGCGTTATGATAATAAACATACCACGTAAAGTCACATACTATAAGTAATAATAATATTAGCAATAATAATAAGGAACATTCATAACCATGCATGAAACATCATCATAAATAAGCCCCAGTCAACCCTTGGTCAAAACCCGAAGTTCTGCTCTCTTCCCTTTCTCTCTCTCTAAAACCGAAGTGAAAGAGTGATGTGAAGGGAGGGTGGGCGGCCATGCCCACCTTTACACCAACTTTTTCAAAGATTTGTCCTTTTGGACACTTTTAGTCCTTCCACTTGGATTTTATTTATTTTCTTTCTTTTATTCTTCATGTCTTGTCTTTTTAAAATAACCAGGTGTTACAAGTCCACCCCCCTTATATAGGTTTCGTCCCTGAAACCTATTATTCCTTGAACAGATAAGGGTAATGCTGCCTTATCTCCTCCTCAGTCTCCCATGTAGACTCGGATCTCTTCCTGTGCTTCCACTGTACACACACAAGAGGAACCACCTTATTTATCAGCCTCTTCTCTTTATGATTGATGATTGCCACTGGTTGCTCCACATAATTGAGCCTTTCGTCTACTTTGATATCCTCCAGTGGAACAATCATGTCTTCTTCAGCTAAACACTTTCTTAGATGAGATACATGGAATGTCGGGTGAATCCCACTTAACTCATCTGGTAACTCCAACCTATAGGCCACCTCTCCTACTCGAGCAATGATTCGGAAAGGGCCTATATATCTTGGGCTCAACTTGCCCCGCTTCTTGAATCGGATAATACCCTTCCAAGGTAAGACCTTCAACATAACCCGATAACCCATTTGGAACTTGATCGGTCTGCGTCGTTTATCGGCATACGACTTCTGCTTATCTTTAGCTGCCTTCACGAAGGCTTTAATCTTCTCAAGCTTCTCGATCGTAGTCTCAATGACCTCGACACCTCCCAATGCTTTCTGCCCAATGTCTCCCCAACATACAGGTGTTCTACATCTTCTACCATGTAGCATCTCGTATGGTGGCATGCCAATACTTGCATGATAACTGTTGTTGTACGAGAATTCAGCTAACGGTAAGTGGTCATCCCAACTTCCCCCAAAATCAATCACACATGCCTGAAGTATGTCTTCCAGTGTCTGAATGGTCCTTTATGACTGACCATCAGTTTGGGGATGATAAGCCGTGCTAATATGTAACCTCATCCCCATGGCATCGTGGAATTTCTTCCAGAATTTAGATGTATACCGGTGTCACGATCAGACACAATGGACACCGGCACACCATGAAGAGTTACAATTTCCTTGATGAATAGATCCGCCAACCTCTTAGATGAATATGTCTCGCGATCGGTAGGAAGTGAGCACTTTTCGTCAGACGGTCGACAATCACCCATATGGCATCGTACCCTCTCGGAGTACGTGGCAACTTCGTTATGAAACCCATGGTGATGTGCTCCCACTTCCATTCCGGTATATCCAAAGGTTGGATCTTCCTATACGGCTTTTGATGCTCGGCCTTTACTTGTAAGCAAGTAAGGCACTTACTTACATGCTCCAACCATCTTCTCTGCCTCATGTTCAGATCTTTTTATTCGAAGAAGTACTTCAAGCTCTTGTGGTCAGTGAAAATGGTGCACTTCGTCCCGTATAGATAGTGCCTCCAAATCTTTAGTGCAAAGACCACGACTGCTAGCTCCAAGTCATGAGTAGGGTAGTTGACCTCATGAACTTTTAACTGTCGGGATGCATAGACTATAACCTTCCCTCTCCGCATTAATACACACCCCAACCCAGAGTAAGAAGCATCTGAATATACCACTAAATCCTTGCTTCCTTCGAGTAATGACAAGACAGGAGCTTGAGTCAACCTCACCTTTAACTCCTCGAACGCCTGTTCTTGGGATTGATCCCATATAAACTTTACATCCTTTCGGGTCAATTTGGTCAGTGGAGAGAAGCGATCTTGGAAACGTCTGCGTGAACCTTTGATAATAACCTGCCAACCCCAAGAAACTACGAATCTCGGATGGCGTCTTTGGAGACTTCCATTGCATCACAGCCTCCACCTTAGCAGGGTCTACCATAATCCCCTCGGGATTTATCACGTGACCTAAGAATTGAACTTCGCGTAACCACAACGCGCACTTGGAGAATTTGGCATACAACTTCTCCCTTCTTAAGGTCTCTAACACCTTGTTGGATCAAGAAGAAGGCTAATGCAACCAAAACTATGTCACTTAAGTTATTTTGGTGCTGCATGCAAAGCTTCTGAAGCTTAACATGGAACTTCCAAAGGTTGTAAAGTTCTTCCGAAGACAAAGTAAAAGATCAACTTTCAAAGACAGAACTCTACTTCTGAAGACAAGTGCATACTTCCGAAGTTCAAGTCTTAGAAGAATAAGTAAAGACCACTTCCGAAGTATGATGAAAAGAAGAAGTTTCCAAGCCTTGGAAGAAGCATCCTTTTCGAAGTATAAGTGGCTTCGGAAGTACTTACTCTTCCGAAGCCATTAACCTTCGGAAGAAACTGCTATGAACCAGTGGACACAAGTATGGTCTCTGACACTCCACTGCAGACTTCTGATATAGCATGGCTTCTTCCAAAAGAGCCATGTTGTTGACCATACTTTATTCCACCGTTTACCTTTTTATGATAGTACATATTACCAACTTTAGTTGGTGATAAAAGGTAAGTCAGGGACATGTCCTGACTACCATATCTCAGATAAGACTTTATCCAAGATACCTTAAGCTATAGTCTTGTAGTATAGGCTTTAGCTAAAGGATCCCAACTGGTATCAAAGTATATCCGGCTGTAGATAGTATTATATATAGGTTCTCTTGTAACTCATTGTACACATCATCTGTTTGTAAGAGTCTTGTATTTTGAGTTGAGAATCAATATATAAAAGTATCTTGAAAATTATCTTTCTGTGTTCTTATTACTTCTATATTGTGATCAACTCTTATTGAATCTCCTTATACCCGAGTGTTGTTCTAGGTGAATTTGAGAGAAAACATTGTGTTTAAGTGACAAACACCGATCCTGCAATTGGTATCAGAGCAACTCAGGTCTTGATTGCGTGATCTCACCATCCAAATCAACCTGTTTTTTCTCCTCCCTACCACTCACTCACTCAATGGCCCTTAACAAATCCGAGGTAGAGATGGGAACAATGACAAAAGCTCCTATCATACCCCTGAAAACTTCAGGTATTGGAGTAGAAGAAGAAGGCTTCATCAGATACCAAGATAGCAAATTATGGAACTCTATTGTCAATGGACCGTATAAGCCAAAGGTGGCATCACCTGGTGGAAATGGTGCCATGATAGAGAACTTTGTCGAGGACTATTCTGATGAAGACAGAAAGAAGATGGACATCGATAGCAATGCTATGACTATTCTCATGACTGTAATACCGAACTCTATTATGGTAGGTTCGAGCATTGCAAGACTGCCAAGAATTGTTTGATGCACTTGCCCAAATGTATGCTAACTCCAACGACTCAAAGAAGGACTCACTGAAGCAGCAGTCGAGAACTTCACTCATGTGCTGGAGAGACCCAGCAGCAGTACTTCAGGTACATAGATCTTATCTCTTCCCTTTGTCTGTGAAGATCACTCCTGAACTCAGAGATCTCACCAGAAAGTTCATGAGTGCTCTTCCCATGAGTGGACATTCTACTTTGTCTCTATCAAGAGAACAGAAAATTTGAACACTCTTTCCATGACTGAACTTTATGGCATCCTTGATGGATATCGCCTAGAGATGGAGAGTAAGAAGGGCCACCAAACAAGCAGACCCATGAGTCTTCCTGCTAGCAATGATTAATGGTTGCTGAAGGCTCATTAACCCCTCAACCTCAGCATTACCTGACATACCAGCAGCCATCCTGCTCTTCTGGACCTTACATCACTTTTCCTGAGACTCCAAGGTCTCAATAGGCTCAACAAAACTCCTTCTAGGAAAGTTGTGCCTTTGTTTTAGGAAGTGGACACTCAGGAGATTTTCATACTGTTTTGACGATCTTGAGTGTTTTACTCCACATGATGTAGAGTACATGGACATTGTCCAGCAGATGGCTCTTTTAACTTACAGAGCGGAAGAAGTTCTTTAAGAGAACTGGAAGGCATTCCCTCAAAACCCAACTACCAGCAAGTTCGGGTTGACAAGACCAAGGCAAAGTGTTACAACTGTAACCAACTGGGTCACTTTGCAAAGGAATGCAAGGCTCCCAAGACCAATCCGGGAACCACACAGGCCTCCACACCTCCCTCAACCTCAAGTCCACTAAGAGGTCACTAAAATAGCTGCAATGGCTCAAGAAGTTGACTGGAGCTTCATGGTATAGGATGTGACTCCTGCTCAAGCTCTTATGGCTGGAACAGATGATGCCCAGGTATATGAACATCTCTGCACTCCAGCCTATATAGACAAAGTTAAACTCTATCAAGATTACAATATGGAAATCAGATATGATATTGAGTCTTTAAATATTCCAAAATCTGATTTTAAAAGAGCTGAATCTGACTATCAAAAGAAAATTGATGAGTTAGAGAAAACTGTATCTCTTTTAAAACACGAACACACCAATTACAAGACTCAAATCAAGGATCTAATAACCAAATTGTCTGAGGCTCAAGCCCAGCTTGTCACTACTAAGGCTCAGCCAGGAAGCATGCTATTTCTGAGCAGAACTTCCAAGCTATTCTTGCATCATCCTCCCATTCCAAACTCTGTTATCAGAACAAAGGAGGGTTGGGAACCAATGAAATTGCTCCACCACATTCCTATGAGTCTATTAGACAGCCTAGATGTGGTACTGAGGAGCAAGAGGTTCCAACTACTGACCCTTTCTTTCCAGAGTTGAAGGATGAGGCATCAATAGAGGCCACCACAGGAAAGGAATAGGTAGACGTACCCATCTCCTCCTGTGAAGACCAAATCCTAACCACTAAAGCCAGAAGAAGCAGAGCTAAAGCTGGTAGAAGAACTGCTAAGAAGGTGGTTGAGTCCAAACTAAAAATTGACCCCAAGCAGAAGGGTGTCTTTATCTCAGCTAGATTCCAAGTGTTAGGCTTCTGATTCAGGAAAGGAGTGTAATACCAGCATTCCTGTCCTACCAAAGGATCAGAAGTTGAAGGGAAAAATTGTTGATGAAGAAAGGAAACCCAAGAAACAGCAACCCTCACTTTCCCAAAAGACTAACATTGCATGCATCATGTGTGGCCTGCAAAATCACATGGCAAAAGATTGTTACTACAATCCTGCAAGCACACATTATGCAAATAATGTTAGAAAAGAAGGAGTCAAGGAAGGTTTCACTTTTGGACCTTTTCATATGGTTCAAGTGTTAAAGAAAGGAAAGTTAGTTTTTGAAGCCAAGTTGCTTTCGGAAGAAACTCCTTCTTCCGAAGGGAAAATGGCTTCGGAAGCAAAAGCTATTAAGGTTCGAAAGAACAAGAAAGCTCCCTTGAACCATCCCAGAACAAGACTGCTTTAGAAGAAAAAGGTGGTGAAGGCTTCTTCCGAAAAGAAAGAAGCTTGGAAGAAGGCCATGCTGCAAAAGCTTCAACAAGCTCATCCTCCAAGGTCGGCCAAAGGATGGACTGGAAGATCAAGGAAGATGCTGAAGCCCAAACCTCTTCTTCAAAGACCTTTATTGAACCCCCATGCATATCATTTGGTTCAATCATGTTATTATGTTTGGAAGAACCCAAGACCAGCAAGGCTTGGGCTTCCAAACAAAACTAACAATCTCATCTTATGTGCAGGGACATCCATATGACAAGAACAACAATGTGTAGATTGTGGACAGTGGATGCTCTAGGCACATGACAGGGAACAATCTCTCCTTCAACAGTTTCAACACTATGATGGAGGTCCTGTCCAATTGGAGGTGAGGCCGGAGGATATATTTCTGGCAGAGGGAGTATATCCAATGGTAAATTAAAGGTTGAGAAAGTTCACTTTGTCAAACAGCTTGAACACAATTTATTAAGTGTTTCTCAGTTTTGTGATCAAAAGAACCAAATGCTTTTCACAGAACATGAGTGCATTATCCTCAAATCAGGGATGGCAATTCCTCCAGAATTGGTGCTTCTTAGATCTCTCAGGAAAGGGGAAATGTACAAGCTAGATATGAACAATGCTTCTCCAATGGGTGAAGTATCATGCTTTCTTTCCAAAGCTGATAGTGATGAGTCAACACTATGGCATAAACGTATGTGTCATGTAAATTTTAAGACAATGAATAAATTGGCTAAAAATAATTTGGTACATGGTTTGCCTAAAAAGGAGTTTTTCTGCAAAGATAACTGTGTTGTATGCCTGAAAGGGAAACAACACAGGACATCTCATAAATCCAAATGTGTTAACTCTATCACTACTCCATTACACTTATTGCATATGGATCTTTTTGGTCCCACAAGTATAATGAGCATTGGAAGGAAATCATACTGCCTTGTGATAGTTGATGATTTTACAAGATTCACATGGGTATTCTTTTTAAGAACTAAAGATGAAACTACTGAAACATTAAAATCTTTTATTCTTAAAATAGAAAATCAAATTGATCACAAGGTTAAAATAATTAGAAGTGATCAAGGGACTGAGTTTAAGAACTTCGTTCTTGACTCATTCTGTAACTCAAAAGGGATTTCCAGACAATACAGTGCTCCCCGAACTCCTCAACAAAACGGTGTTGCTGAGAGGAGGAATAGGACACTTATTGAGGCTGCTCGAACTATGTTAGCTGATTCAAAGCTACCTCTAACATTCTGGGCAAAGGTAGTAAGCACTGCATGCTATTTGCATAACAGAGTTCTTGTAGTTAAGCCACATGAAAAAACCCCTTATGAGCTATGAAACAAGAGGCCACCGTTCATTGGCTTTCTAAGGTCCTTTGGCAGCAGGTGTACCATACTTACACAAAGGACAATTTAGCAAAATTTGCTGAAAAGTCGGATGATGCTATCTTTGTTGGATACTCTTCTAGCTCCAAAGCTTACAGAGTATACACCATTAAGAATCAACAATTTGAGGAGTCATCCAATATAATTGTTAATGAGCACATCCTTGTGTTAAGAGGAATGGCCCTAATCATATTTTTGATTTAGAATTGTTTCCAAACTATTCTAAACCATCTTGTGAGAATGTTTCAGTTGGAATAGGTGCTCAAAATGATGCTGATGCTACTGCTAATGATCAACTGTTTGAGCTTCCCAGGCCTAGTCCAAGTTCTCCAAGTGCTGCAATACACCAAGCTTCCACTATTCATAGATCTGATAGTTTAACCATATCAAGGAACAGTGAAGCTTCAATAAGTGAATCACTTACTGAGCCTCAAAACTCATCAGGTGATCCACCATAACACCATGCAGAAGGAAGTAGTATTTTGAAGGAACAGGCAACTGCTAATACTACTTCACAACCAACTATTGATGATGTTTCTCATTCATTCAATTAGTCTCATGAATGTTTGAAACAGTAGCTGGACAGAGTGTTCCAGTCCTGAGCAGAATATGTCCAACCTAGATTTATCTCTGCAACTGGAAGTGATTCCTCGTCTTAGGATTCACAACACTCATCCAATAAGAAAATCATAGGGGATGTCACTAAGGGTGTGAGAACAAGAGGACAGACTCATCAAGGGAATGACTGCTTGTACTCATGGTTTCTATCTCAAATGGAACCCAAGAAGGAAGGATGCCTTGAAAGAAGTAGCTGCTTGAATCGATGCAAGAGGAGCTTCTTCAATTCAAGAGACAGAAGGTATGGAACTATGTCCAACCATCTGGTCAGTACTATAGGCACCAAATAGGTTCAGAAACAAGAGAGATGATAGGGCTTGATCAACAAGAATAAAGCAAGACTTGTAGTTCAGGATACACTCAAGAGGAAGGAATCAATTATATGATGTCTTGCACTAGTTGCAAGACTTAAGGTAGTTAGGATCTTCCTGCTTATGCTACACCCAAGGACTTCACATTGTTGGACCAAAAGAACCAATGAGCCAAGATCAGAAAATCTCAAGTCCCACACGGTATCACAACAACTGCTGAAAGCCTCATCAGTAGTTTGACAAGTGCTGAAGACTTCAACAGCTGAAGATCAAGTGCTGAAGACCTTAACAGCTGAAGAACAAAGTGCTGAAGTACAACAGCTGAAGAACACAAGTGCTGAAGCTGAAAGACCAAAGTACTGAAGCACAACAGCTGAAGAGTTCACAAGTGCTGAAGATCAACAACTGATGTACAAAGTCTGAAGACAAAGACTGAAGACATCAGCTGATGATATCTACTGAAGTCATCAGCTGATGAAACGCCTGAAGGTCAAAGTCTGAAGACCAGTACTGAAGCCTCAGTAGTTTGTCACAACTGCTGAAGAGTACTTCTTCAGTAGTTGTGATATCAGTAGTTTTATGTTTTATGTTTCAGTAGTTTTGTAAAACGACTGAAGAGCTTGTTCTTCAGTCGTTGTAGTTTCAGTAGTTTTATATTTTGTACTTAACTTGCTGATATGTTCTCAGTAGTTGTGAACATTTCAGTAGTTGTTAAGATTTAGTTATTTCTGTATTGGATCTGCCAGTTGTCACTTTTCGTGATAACAGCAGTGACTGTTGCACTATATAAGGAGTGACAACCCATTGTAATCATTGAGCGATATGAGCAATTGAATGGAATGTTTGATTGATTTGATTAGAAATATTCTCTATCTATAAACATTCCTAGAAATCAGAAATTCATATTTCTCCCTATAACCGTATGCTATCTTAACGCTTACATATATTGTTTGCTTGCTACAATTTGTCTAATTCGTTTGTGTATTCCGCTGCTTTATATTCTGATAAACATCAAACTTGTGATCACTGATCCTGTCAAATGGTATCAGAGCAGGTTAATCATTGATCGATCTAATAATTGATCATTGAAACTGCTATTCAAGATCCAAGTTTGATTGAATTAGCTTTTGTTTTTGCAAGAAACGGTTATAGAGATTGAATTTTCTGTATTTCTGCTCATTCATCCTGAGATCTTATTCTTGGTTCTCATTGAGTTTGTTGTGGTTGTCTAAAACTTTTTAAAACTTGAACTAAACTGTTTTTGAACTGAAAATGACCACTCCCTCCAATGATCCTCACAATACTGGTTCCTCAACCAAGCCTCCTATGCTGGTTAGGAATGAGTATAACATATGGCAAAGACGTATGCTCCATCACCTGTCTGTTAACAGCGCAGGGTGTTGGACATCAGTGGTACATGGTCCACACAAGCCTATGGTGAATAACCCGGAAACCAATCAAATGGTTCCGAAGAGGAGGGAGCAATACTCAGATGAGGATAAAAAGTTGCTTGAGATTGATGCAAAAGCCCATGGAATTCTGGCCATGGCTTTGCCCAATGAAATCTATTCTGGGCTAATGCATCATGAAACTGCCCATGACCTCTGGATTGCTTTGAAAGAACAATTTGGAGGAACTGATGAGGTCTTGGCAAATAATAGAGAAATTCTTGCCCAACAATATGAGACTTTTTCTCATAGAAAGGGTGAGACACTGACTCAACAATATGAGCGGTTTTCTTGTTTGATCTCTGAACTAAAAATGGTCAAACTTGAATACACCAATATTCAGATGAATAACAGATTTCTCAGATCACTGCCTGAGAGATGGGACACATATACTATTGTCCTACGCTCCAGTGCAAGTTTGGACAAACTCTCTCACCCAACTCCATGGGAAATTGCTCACTTTTGAGAGAGAGATAGAACAGAAGAGAAAGCTGTCTTCATCTGGAAAGCTCACTGAAGACTTTATTCAAGGCAACACTGCCTTGGTGGGTCATGAGTCAGAATATGCTGCATCTGAATGCCAGTATGATGAGCATATTAATTTCTCTTCGAGCACTTCTAATTCTGCATTTGTAAGTGTTGATGGTCAGTTTACTGGAGGTAATAATGACAATTATGTTTCATCATGGATGATCTCAAGGGGATTGCTGATGATGACTTAGAAGAGATGGATATTTTGAGCCAAATGGCCTTGATAAATATCAGATCTCAGAAGTTCTACAAAAGAACTGGAAGAAAATTCCCAGGACTCTCTGGCAAAACCAAAGTTGGTTTTGACAAGAGCAAGTTGAGGTGTCACAAATGCCAACGGCTTGGACACTTTGCAAGAGAGTGTAGATCAACTGGATCAAACTCTACTGCACCCTTTGTGACTTTTCCTGGCAACAGTCAACAAAACAGAGGGCAACATCCTGTCACATCTAGTCATCATCCTCAACAACAATCTCCGGCATATTTTGTTCTCAGGGTCAAATGCCTTATCAGTACCCTTGTTATTACATGCCACAGTCAAGTCAAGTTCAAGTTCCTATGACACACAACCTCATGCATTACCAGAACCTCAGCCTTCCCTATCTCATCAACAACCTTCATCTCAACAACACAGCTTCTTCACCCCAGGAGTTGTTGACTGGAGCAGTTTACCAGATGACTTGTCTGGTCATGATCAACTGTTCTCAGGTGCTGGTCAACATGGTGGTGACAGTCCCTTTGGGAATCTAGCTCTTATGGCTTTGGAGTCTGCTGATACTTCATCTTCCAATGCCTCTACACCTCAGGTATCACAGGTATCCTCTGAGGCAAAAGCCAAATTATGTTCTGAACAATGCATAGCAGCATTTGCTTCCATTAGAGAAGCAAATGTAGCTTTAATTAATAAGAACATTGAGCTAGAACAAGTAATTTCCAAAAACAAAGCTGAGTTTGAGTTTGTGCTCAAAGATAAAAATGATGAGATTTATAAACTGAATTGCAAAATAATTGATGATAAGGCTAGAGAAGATGTACTTCTAGAGAAGTACAAAGATCTCAAAGAAACCCTTGCAGTTACCCAGGTCGAGTGTGATAGATGGGTACAATCATGCAAAGGTTTTGAAATGCTTCTTAGTAAGCAATCTGCTTCAAATGTGAAGTTTGGAATTGGTTACAATCACACTGCTCCACCTACAGATTTTACCCCAAGAGCAGAGGTAGAATCTGATGGTGAGAGTGATAACCAATCCATCAAGTCATGTGATCTACCTTCTGATACAGCACAATCAGAAGTAGCAGTCAGTATCAAGTCCTCTTTGAACCTATCAGCTGATGTTGATGGTCCAAATGCTGACATTCACATGATCAATAAGTTGATCAACTCAGGAGTCAATCCTGAAGGTCCTGAAAGGACTGGAGAGCAGGATTCAACTCCTGAAGTTCAAACTTCAACTGCTGTCAGTACTGAAGAGAAGAAAACTGGCAGTAGAAAGAGTTTGAAGACTACTAAAGATGCTGTTAAGAAAGCAACCAATGCTTCCAAAGCATTGAAGAACAAGTCTTCAGTTGCTTCATCATCTTTAGTTAATGATCAACCTAAGATGAAGAAGAAACCATGTGAAGTATGTGGTTTGTTCAATCATCTTACAGATGATGTTGGTACAAAAGAGGTTCCAAACTCAAACAAAAGGAAGAAATTAATGAGAAAATGGTAAAAATGAAAACTGAGTTTGAGACCAATTTGTATCAGCAACATCAAATCCTGTAACCCTTAAGTCCTTAAAGCAATCCAAAAAGGAAGGAGTTAAACAGGTGACAGCTGAGGGTGCTCAAAAGAAGAAGGTGCAACATAGGACCTTATCTAACTCCACTAGCAATGTGTCTGATGAGCTGAAAGCTTTATCACAAAATCAGACACAGCTGGTGATGATGGTACAACATCTGTTGGGTAGAGTTAACCAACTAGATTCTCCTATGTTGAAACCACAGAAAAGGAGGTCTAAGCCAAAGGACTCCTCTTCTGCACCATCTTCTTCCTCTCAGGCTGTTGTTACAAATAAACATGCTAGTTTACCATCTATTGATGAGACCAGGCCCAAAACCAAAAAGGTTTGGGTCTCTAAAAACTACTGATTGTTTATTATTGCAGGGTTCTTCAACATGCCAAAATAGCATCTGGTATGTAGACAGTGGGGGATCCATGCACATGACTGGGAACATCTCTCTTCTTCATGACTACTCTCAAGGAAAGAAGGGATTTGTCTCTTTTGGCAATGATGCTAGGGGTTACATCATCGGTAAGGGCTTTGTCTCCAATGGAGAAATCAAATTTGATGATGTTAATCATGTGGAAAATCTCAAGTACAACCTCTTGAGTGTCAGTCAAATGTGTGATAAAGGCCATGTTGCCCTTTTCACAAGTCAAAACTGTAGGATTCTGTCATCCAAAGTTTTGCCCTTGATTGACAAGGTATGGATGATCACACTCTCCTGAAAGCCAACAGGACAGGAAGAGTGTATGCCTTAGATCTCTCTAAGAAGATAGATCTCAAAGGTAATCCTTGCCTATTTTCCAAAGCCTCTTTTCAAGAATCTAAACTATGGCACAGGAGGCTTGGTCATGTTAATCTCAAAAACATGAATCAGCTTAGCCACAATAGTTTAGTCAGAGGCTTACCAATAAAGGAGTTCCACTGTGATGAAACTTGCACTGCTTGTTTAAAAGGAAAACAGCACAAGGTCTCATTTCCTCCTATTGAAGTGTCCAAGTCCACTGCCTGCTTGCAATTACTGCATATGGATCTATTTGGTCCTGTGAGAGTAATGAGCATGGCAAAGAAGAAATACTGTCTGGTAATTGTGGATGATTACTCCAGATTTGTATGGACTTTCTTTCTACATTCAAAGGATGAGGCTGCTCAGAAGATTATCCACTTTGTGCTGTACATTGAGAAGCAGTATTCCCTTCCAGTCAAGTGTATTAGGAGTGATAATGGAACTGAGTTCAGAAATCATACACTTGATGACTTCTATCTCTCAAAGGGAATCAAAAGGCAGAGTTCAGCATTAGGACTCCGGAACAAAATGGAGTAGTAGTGGAGAGAAGAACAGGACCCTCATTGAAGCTGCAAGGTCCATGCTGGCTGACTCAGGTTTGCCATTGACCTTTTGGGCCGAAGCTGTCAACACAGCTTGTTATGTGCAAAATAGAGTTTTAGTAAATCAGAGGTTGATGAAGACTCCATATGAAGTTCTCCATCATTTGGCTCCACTGATTTCATTTTTCAAAGCATTTGGGTGTCCCTGTTTTATTCTCAACACAAAGGATCAACTCCACAAATTTGATCCTAAGGTGGATGCAGGATACTTTGTTGGTTATTCATCTACTTGCAAAGCATACAGAGTCTTCAACTGCAGAACAAAGATGGTTGAAGAAACTCTACATGTTAAGTTTAATGAATCTCCAAAGGACAAGATTCCACAAAGTCCTGTGGAGTTATTTGATCTGGACATACTGCAATATGTTCCTTATCAAACCTGCTGTTGCTCCTGTCAATAGTTCACCACCTGGTGGTACTGCTGATGATGATGATGATTGCAGTACTCACCTCTTCAGGTTTAGTGATCAGCTGCCTGATTCAACTAGACCTGATGTTCCTGTAGCGCCAGTAGCACCATCCACAACTAATGCTGATGAGATTTCTTCGAATTCAACTTCCTTTGAATTACCATCCATGATTGGTTTCAAGGAAAATTCACCATCACCATCTGTTGCTGCTGAACCGGCTACAAACACTTGCACAGATCTCATTGTGTATCAAGATCTGAAGAATCACCCCATGTCTCAAATCATTGGTGATATCACTGCTGGAGTATCAACAAGAAGGCAATTGTCAAACTTCTGCTTCTATGCTCTCTTCATCAGTCAGCAAGAGCCAAAGATTATCACATTGCTTTAAAGGACAATGGATGGGTTGATGCCATGCAGCTTGAGCTTCTTCAGTTCAAGAAACAGCAAGTGTGGGAACTGGTTCCTCTACCTCCAGGTAAGTGTGCAATAGGCACTAAATGGGTGTTTAGGAACAAAACTGATGAAAATGGGCTTATTGTTAAGAACAAGGCCAGACTGGTTGTTCAGGGGTTTGCACAAGAAGAAGGTATTGATTATGATGAAACCTTTGCCCCTGTAGCCAGACTGGAAGCAATTCGATTGTTTTTAGCTTATGCTGCTTATCAAAAACTTAAAGTCTTTCAAATGGATGTCAAAAGTGCATTTTTGTATGGAAAAGTTAAAGAAGAGGTTTATGTATGTCAACCTCCAGGCTTTGAGGACAACAAACATCCTAATTGGGTGTATAAGCTTGATAAAGCTCTTTATGGGTTAAAACAAGCTCCCAGAGCCTGGTATGAGACATTATCAAACTTTCTTCTGGAAAACAATTTCACTAGAGGCTCCATAGACAAGACTTTATTTATTAAGAAAGCTGGGCAGCATAATCTACTTGTTCAAATTTATGTAGATGATATATTTTTGCATCCTCTGATCCAAAGTTGTGTGATGCCTTTACAAAGTTGATGCAACAGAAGTTTGAAATGAGTGCCATGGGAGAATTACAGTTCTTTCTGGGGTTGCAAATCAAACAAAAGGCTGATGGAATTTTTATTCATCAATCCAAATATACAAAAGATCTTTTGCAAAAGTTTGATTTACAAAACTGTAAGCCCTGTTCTACTCCCATGAGCAGCACCACACAACTGGACTCAGATCAGAAAGGTAAAGTGGTTGATGAAACACTTTACAGATGTATGATTGGGTCCTTGATGTATTTAACAGCTTCTAGACCAGATATTATGTTTGCTACATGTGTTTGTGCTAGATTTCAGGCTGCACCTAAAGAGTCTCATCTGATTGCAGTCAAGAGGATCTTTAGATATCTGCAAGGCACTCCATCTCTAGGTTTATGGTATTCTACCAACCATTCTGGTAAATTAGTTGCTTTTTCTGACAGTGACTATGCAGGGTGTAAGTTGACCAGGAAATCAACTTCTGGTGGATGCCAATTCCTAGGCAACTGCTTGATTTCTTGGCAGAGCAAGAAACAGACCTCAGTTGCTACATCCACTGCGGAAGCAGAGTACATTGCTGCTGCAAGCTGTACATCTCAGGTACTCTGGCTTCAAAACCAACTTTTGGATTATGGCATTACAGAGACTAAGACTCCATTGTTAATGGATAGTGCTTCAGCTCTTTGCATTGTCAAAAATCCAGTCCAGCACTCTAGGACCAAACATATAGAGATCAGACACATTTTATAAGAGACTGTTTTGAAAAAGGTCTGATTGATCCTAAGTTTGTGCCCAGTGCTGATGAGCTTGCAGACATTTTTACTAAGCCTTTGGATAGTTCAACTTTCCAAAACCTGGTGTTAAGGCTTGGTATGCTGCAGCTAGAATAGGTGACAACTACTGATGATCTCAGTAATTCATATTGATGATCATGAGTGCATGTCACATATAAGTACTGATGAGCTCTTTTAACCTCAGTACTTTTTATAACTACTGAAGGCTAAAAGTTCTCACAAGTACTGAAGTACTTCATCTGCTCTAAACTACTGAAGTAGTTACAACTACTGATGTAGTCATAACTACTGAAATCAGTAAAAACAGATAAGTACTGATGTCCTATGAAACAACTGAAATCAGCCATAAAGACTGATGAATGTGTTGAGGATAGTTTGAAACAGCTGAAAAGCTAAGAATTGACGAAAACAGCTGACGAGAACTTTCTCCTCAGTCGTTTGTACCACTGCTGTTTCATTTTAAACAACTGAAGCAAAACCACGTCTTCAGTAGTTTTATAACTACTGATGACCAATACCAAGTCTTCAGTTGTTTACAACAGCTGATGACTAAAACCACTGTCTTCAGTAGTTTCATAACTACTGATGACAAACACCATGTCCTCAGTTGTTTCAATCACCTGAAGTCAAAACCACGGTCTTCAGTAGTTTTCTAAACTACTGATGCCTAACACCGCGACTTCAGCTGTTTCAACGTCTGAAAGGATAATACCATGTCAACGGTCGTTTAAAACTACTGATGACTAACACCACATCCTTCAGTCATTTCCTCACCCGTACCCTATATATACCCTTAACCTGAGCTCTCCATACTTCATCTTCTTCAAAACTAACGTTCCTCTCCAACAAATTTCCATGGCGTCTTTGCAAATTAAACCGCGACACAACTGTGTTGCCTACCTCACAAAATCGCCGATCTGGACTAAGTTCGATAATGCTATCGATCTTATGGTCCAGTCCCAATACAACAAGGCATTCCTTCTGAACCCCGTTTTACATGCCGAATCCTTGAACCAATTTGGATGAACGTTAATGTTACTACTGAGGAGAGCAACACACTATCCCTCCGGTCAGTCGTCAACAACAACGAAGTAGTGATTACTCCTGCAACAATCCGTAAAATCTTCAACTGAGTGATGCTACCTCTCCTGCTGGATATCCGAAGGGCACCATAGATCTATCATTTGCTCAGCATGGATATCAAGGTGATCTCAGTGCCACCACCATAATGAAGAAACATTTTAATGACGCTGAGCGCCTGATCTTTCACATGGTCAATGTATGTTTGGCCCCTAAGACATCGTCTTGGGATCAAATGTCCACCAAATGGCAGCAGGTATTGTATTCTATCCTTGAGCAACAACCACTGAACTTTTCCGAATTAATATTTTCAGAGCTCAAAGATATGGCTCAAAAATTAACTGCCAACCGTTGGATACTCTATCCACGGTTCATCATGGCCATTATAATAGACCAGCTTAATGCTGAGGGACTTGTTGGCGTGGGAGTCCCTGCTACGGCTGTTTTGCCAGAAGTATACTCCCGGCACAACTCGACCGGACACTCAAACTGGCTGCCAAGCTGCGAAAACCCACGCAGCTGGAACCCACAGCCACCACCTCCAAATCCAATGTCCCCACCAAACCCACCAAAAAGAAACCCAAAAAGGCTACTCAGGGAATTGAGTCCCCTGAGGATGCTCCTGCACAACAAACGCAGGATATATCCACTAGTCCAAACCCCCTAGTGGATACAATGACTCCTCCAGCACAGCCGCTCAGGCTTCCTCTCAACAGGAGCCTGCAGCAACCCAAGGGGCACCTACTTATCTGGGATCTTCCTCACTTGAGGAGATTGCCATTGAAGAGCACCATCCACCCCAGGTGCACACTGCTTCTACCCCTGTACCCCAACCAACCGCCCCTCACAGCCCAACTTTAATAGTTGCTCAAGTGCTGACTCAATTGCACTCCTCACCCCCTCCCCAGAAACCACTTCTTACTGGGAATGCCTCTACAATTGAGGGGGAGGAACACAGTGTATTGAGAACCCACAGCACCGGGGTTTACCAATTCTATCTCCTGGTGTAGAGAGGAGATTAGAATATCTAGTGAGGCTGCCACCTCCTCTGACTCAGCACATGACCAGAGTGAGGCTGGTAACATTGCTAAGACCTCCTAGAGGCAACAGCGATGAAGGACAACGTCCTGAGGCTGGAAGTCCCCAGTTCCAAGACAAAGGGGCACATGCTACATCTGGTCTACACCCAGAGCATGTATATCCTGCTACAAGCAGGAGGTCAGGTGATTCAGCATATGCTGATGATGACCTGGGCTTCTTCTATGATGTTCTTGCCCAGAACACGATCCTAGAGGAGGAAGTCAGTAGACTGCAAAACCTACTTGACCAACTCTCTCAAGGAGTAAGACCATCTGCCACCACATCAACCAACAGATGGCACCTTCCTCTGAAGGTCTCCTAAACACACAACCACTCACAAAATCTCAGCCACCTGCCTCTGTTTCTGGCACCATTCCTCAGGGACAGAACCCCCCTGAGCAACTGGCTGCTATCCTTCAAAATCCCTATCTCTCATCACCCCACAGCTAATGAATTGGTGATCAAAACTGTTGATGAGAGACTTTCTTCTGTCTTACAACCCATGGTGGAGAATGTTCTGAGCAAACAACTTTCTGCTACTCAATTCCCTGCAACCAATGCACCCAAAAAGGGGGAGAGTTCAGCAGTGAAAGGTAAAGAAAGAGGAAAGAGAAGGAGGAAGAAACAGAAGAGACAGTAGTGGAAACTGAGGAGTTGGTTGAGGAGACTGAGAAAGAGAAGGAAAATGAGAAGGAGGAGGCTACCATGGAGAAAGTGACTGAAAGTTCAAAAGACTTTCATGTCACATACAAGAAAAAGAAGAAGGATGAAAAAGAGAAAGCCTTGGAGCTGATGGTGAAAGAGGCTGATGCCGAACACAGCAGATCAATGGATAACATCATTGATCAGTTGTTTAGGCAAGGCCATGACACTGAAAAACTTGATTCTGAGATCAGAAGACTAGAGATTGAAGAAATCCAATCAAGATGGTCAAGTTATGATGTGTCAGAAAGAGAAAGGCTGGAGATCATGATCAGATTTATAGCAAAACATCTTGGAAGATCATTGATCGAGATCAAAGCTTGGTCCAGGGACAGTATCTTGGCAATAACCACAAGATCTGTTCGTGAAGAATATACAAAAGGTTTAATTGTTGAAGTTTTAAATGAAGCTGGTGCTGGGAGCAGGACTGAACTAGCCAAACAGTCAAAAGCCAAACTCACATCCAAAATGCTAGAACAGCCTGTCAACATTCCCACATCAAAACTACCAAAACCACAACCCACAAAACCAATTCCCTCACCCTCTAAACCAACAGCCGATGATGCACCCAAGAAGAAGAGAGAAGGGTGTTGAGGCTAGAAGAAGTAGAAGAAGAGGATGAAGATGATAGTCTGCCACTCTCTGCTGTTCTGAAGCTACCAAAGCCCCAGAGTCAATCCATGATCACACCCGACTCTCAAAGGGAAATGGTCAGAGTAAAGATAGAAGAAGAAGAACAGCAGAAACAGCACGATGAGCAACTGTTGAAGATGGTTGACAAGGATTTCCTCAGTCATCATCTATTCAAGCCATGAAAGGGCATGCTCAAAGGCTGTACACTCTCAGACACACCTTTCAGTATCAGAGGGAGAGAGTGAGTATGGCCAGACCCCAGGGTGAGTTCTAGAATCCATAAAAGAACTATCCCACACAGATACAACGGCCAAGTACGAAAAACAATAGAATCTACCATCATGCTGGCCGTTGTAGTCTCACCTTGGGAATCATTGATGAATTCAAGAAAGCTCACCAAGCAAAGAAGACACCTCAAGCCTTACTAGAAAACAAGATGATAAGAAGGGGTTGTTATACAAAAAGCTTGAAGACATCCAAAAGAATGAGCTCCAGTTACTCCTTGAAGGCAACCATCCGGATGAATTTGTATACAGGGAGGTAACTACGGTGGAGCTGAAGAATGGCAGGACCATGAAGTACTTATCAGAGTACTATGGTCCAGAGTTCTTCTTCGAAGGAGGAGCTGAAGAACTCTCTCAAGAGGAACAAATTGTTCTCCTTGAGGCCTATGTCGTGAGTCGTACAGACTCATTATGGGGAAGTGAATCTCATGGATGGGATAACAACTCTGTGTCCAGTTCCCCAAAACAGAGTTCCCATTCATACTCTGCCAAACAAATATTTGAGGTTCTTCCCAGGCCGGAGCGTACATGGGTCATCTTCTCTACTGATCAAGAAGGAAAAAGACCAACATTTTTGCCATCAATAAGTGGGAGTTTAAATAAGTTAGAGGTTTTGGCTGCATTGGTTCAGGGGGAGTTTGTTGGACCAAAAGAACCAATGAGCCAAGATCAGAAAATCTCTAAGTCCCACACGGTATCACAACAACTGCTGAAAGCCTCATCAGTAGTTTGACAAGTGCTGAAGACTTCAACAGCTGAAGATCAAGTGCTGAAGACCTTAACAGCTGAAGAACCAAAGTGCTGAAGTACAACAGCTGAAGAACACAAGTGCTGAAGCTGAAAGACCAAAGTACTGAAGCACAACAGCTGAAGAGTTCACAAGTGCTGAAGATCAACAACTGATGTACAAAGTCTGAAGACAAAGACTGAAGACATCAGCTGATGATATCTACTGAAGTCATCAGCTGATGAAACGCCTGAAGGTCAAAGTCTGAAGACCAAGTACTGAAGCCTCAGTAGTTTGTCACAACTGCTGAAGAGTACTTCTTCAGTAGTTGTGATATCAGTAGTTTTATGTTTTATGTTTCAGTAGTTTTGTAAAACGACTGAAGAGCTTGTTCTTCAGTCGTTGTAGTTTCAGTAGTTTTATATTTTGTACTTAACTTGCTGATATGTTCTCAGTAGTTGTGAACATTTCAGTAGTTGGTTAAGATTTAGTTATTTCTGTATTGGATCTGCCAGTTGTCACTTTTCGTGATAACAGCAGTGACTGTTGCACTCTATATAAGGAGTGACAACCCATTGTAATCATTGAGCGATATGAGCAATTGAATGGAATGTTTGATTGATTTGATTAGAAATATTCTCATCTATAAACATTCCTAGAAATCAGAAATTCATATTCTCTCCCTATAACCGTATGCTATCTTAACGCTTACATATATTGTTTGCTTGCTACAATTTGTCTAATTCGTTTGTGTATTCCGCTGCTTTATATTCTGATAAACATCAAACTTGCGATCACTGATCCTGTAAAACTATCTATCAACTTGATGTCAAGGTGCATTTCTATATGGGGATATAGATAGGAAAGTCTAGATGCCAACCTCTAGGATTTGAAGACCCACAGCACCCCAACTATGTGTGCAAGTTGGATAAAGCTCTATATAGGCTGCACCAGCACCTAGATATGGTATGAGACTTTGTCTTGTTTCTTCTTAAGAATGGCTACACTACAGGTACCATTGACAAGACTCTCTTCATCAGAAACGTCTGGAAAGGACATCTGCTCATTCAAGTCTATGTTAATGACATCATATTTGGTTCTTCAAATGACCAGATGTGTAAGGACTTTGAGAGCATTATGAAGAAGAAGTTGAGATGAGTGCCAGGGGAAAATGGATTTTTTGGAATTTAGGAAAGCAAATGAAAGAAGGTTCTTCATTAATCAATTAAGTATGTGTCTGACTCTTGAAAAGATTTGAAATGAAAAATTGCAAGCCTGGCAAGACACCATACCCAGAAACCATAATCTTTTCCTGACCTTGGGGAGGATACTGATCAACATCAGTATAGGGCAATTATTGTTCTCTGATGTATCTAATAGAAATAGACCTGATATCATGTTTGCTACTTTCATTGTGTAAGATATCAGGCTGCTCCAAAGGTGTCTCACCTAGCTTCTGTTAAGAGAATCCTCAAATACCTCAAAAGAGCACCTAAACTAGGTCCTGGTATCCTATCTAGAAACAAGGATTTCAATCTCTATGGATACTCTGACAGTGACTATGGAGGCTGCAATGTTGACAAGAAATCAACATCAGGAGGATGTCAATTCTTGGTGGAAGGATCATCTCATGGCAATGCAAGAAACAATCTCGTGTCTCTACATCAACTGCTGAAGCTGAATACATTGTTGCTGCTAGCTGCTATGCTCAACTGCTATGGATTCAAAATCAGATGTTAGACTATGGATTTAACTTTACGAGTACTCCTATCCATATTGACAACAACAGTGCTATCTCCATTACTGAAAATCCGGTGAAGCACTCCAAAACAAAGCATATTGACATTAGGTATCATTTCATTAGAGATATTCATGTGAAAAATCTAATTAAGTTAATCAAAGTTGATTCAAATGAACAATATGCTGATCTGTTCACCAAAGCTTTTGATGAACAAAGATTTAAGTATCTCACAATAGCTATTGGGATGATAAACATTGATTAATTTAATCTCTTTTGAAAACCTTTTTAATGTGTAATGTCTTGTGTCAATACAATTTAAGCCCTATTACAAAAGATTTTTATGACATTTTTTCTAAGTGTAAATTTCTTCCGAAGAGAAATTAACCCTCGGATGTTCTTTCTATATCTTCCGAAGCAAAATTTCTCAAAGGATAATTTTTCTTCTCGGAAGAACTTTTGGTCGTGGAAGAAGCGATTGATTACATATCAGATCTACTTTTGAGGTTTACAAATTCTCCATTTAGAAAGCCACTCTAACCTTCGGAAGCAAAGTTTTGCTTCGGAAGTAAGAATTGCCTTCGGAAGACAAGTTACCTTCGGAAATGTTTTCCACTTGGAAGAAAGATTTTACTGTGTAACGTAAATCTCTTGGGCCCCACTCTGTAAAAAGAAAAGATTTTGTTAATGATGTCGGATTATTTAATTGATTTTAACCTTACCGCCATTGTCATTTCATCCACTAAACCATCACATCACCTTATCCTAACCTCCACTACCGCCTTCCTACCCTCTTTTAAATAATCTCGACTGTTCAATTTCATCTTCTTACTTGCAATTTTACTGCCCTAGAAATTTCTCCTCTCCAGCTTTACCCAAGCTCAAAATCATCTACATTCACCTTTCCCAAATGGCACTTAACCCTCAGCACAACCAAGTCGCATTTCTTGATTCTTCAAGAGATGCTGACTTCTATGAAATCATCTCCTTTCTCACCCAATCAACCTACTACACTGCCCTTACCGTTAACCCCACGGTTTACTCCAACCAAATGGCCGAATTTTGGGGAAATGGTTAGTCGAAACCCTAAATAGGATTCGTGTACTACGGTCCAGCATCTGTGGACAGGAGTTGATCGTCACTGAACAACTCATTAGGGAGAACCTTGAGCTTCATGATGAAGGAGCTCCTACTGAATTCCCTAAGAAAGATTTGGATAGCACTTATATCCTAATGGGATATGGTGGAGACATCAGCAGGTCGATAGTTTCCAAGTTCAACTTCTCCTACAATTGGAAGTTCCTCCTGCATGTTGTTTTTCATTGCTTATCCAATAAATTCGGGGATGGGATCAAATCCCTTATGAACTAGGATGCTTAGTTCATGGATTGGTGAGAGGCCTGCGCTTTAGTTACTCATGATTTGTGTTTTCAAATCTGATAGGGAATCTGCAAAGGGAGACATTCCTCATGTATCCTAGATTCCTTCAACACGTAATCAACTGTGAGTTGGACCAGAGCATGCTTGTCTGTGCAGCTACTCTGATGTTCCCACATACGGCCTACCATCTTCAAGACTTTGAAGAAGATGTCCACCAACTTCACTAAAGTCACACTGCTCTGCTTCCAGGTATGATTGAGCGCATAATTCCTGGTGACATCCCTGCTCACCCCACAAGTGATGAACCCACACCAGCAACCTCCACTACAATACAAACACTACCTTCTCCACCCATCACCATTACATATCAGAGATGCCCCAAATGAACCCTTGTTCAATCTACTCTGATAGAACAGCCCCTCCTGTTCAATCTAAAAAGACTAGAGTGGAAACATGGGCTCACTCAGTCAGAGGTCTCTCCATCCTTCTCTTTTGACCTCAATTTGGGTTTTGAGTCTCCTCAGTCTCAAACCTAGGAGCCCGATACCCAAACCAACAACCCTCAGAATGAGTATCTAAACTCTTCTAAGCAGCCAACAAGGGACAGCCCCACCAGAGGTTTAATGCCTGTAGACATTGACCAAAGTCCCACGTCAGTAGGCTTAACCTCCCTATCTTTCACTGACCTTCTATTCAAAACTGATGAAGAGATAACATCTCTCCATGGCAATGAAGTTGATCTACAATACCCTCTTCAAGATCAACAGAGCCGGAGAAATCCCTTTTCTCTAGCCCCCATCAGCAACCAATAACTGAGGTGAGTCCCACTGATGTGGAGGGGACTCATGTAGATTAGTTGCCACTACAGAAGGTGCCTCAATGGACCTTGTGGACAGTGGTAACATATCTCAGACTGAATCTACGGCAACCAAGTCCTTTGATGACTCTGAAAGAGGCATCATTGCGCATGGGAAACCAGGGTGCCAAGAAACCACATCTGATGGTGAGGCTGAACATACTAGGTATGTTACCTCATCTCCCCGTGATTCTTCAAAAGAAGATGAGGGAAGCATGCAACTCTCTATTAAAGACCTTCTATCTAAAGTCTCAAACCTTGAATCCTTGGTTAGGACTTTAGAAGCAAGGTCTGCCACTCAGCAACTTGAGATTGACAATCTTAAGGCTCACTAGCTGAGAAACAGACAGAGAGGTCTGTTAGGCATGTACCTATTCAGGTCTCATTGACTTCTTCCTCTAGCTCATCTAGCTCTCAAGATGATGCTACCAAAAAGGAGGAGAATGTTCAAAGACAAACACATGAGGAACCACAGAGCCGACCTTCAACTTCAACATCTTCTTTTCCCATCATCACAGTGACTGAGCCATCTCAAGTCATTCTTCAGATTGACCCAAGGATCTTAGTGATATCTATAGACTCTTCACCAAGTTTCTGTTGAGATCCTCCTTTGAGCAGCCAAGCCATGATGCTGCAATGATCTACTTTGGAGCAGAAGAGCTTCAAAGGCTTACTGCACCTTCTACCACTGTGGAAGAAGTTGGTCAACCTAAGGTCCACATGGAACCTAAGATTCAATTCGAAGGGGAAATGGGGACTGATGGCCCAACAACTAAAACAGTTGGGATAGAATTGCATCTCCTTCTGCTTCCAAAGCTGAAGTTAAAGCCTCGGAAGAACAAGCTGAATCTTCCGAAGCTGAAATGGAAGCTACAGAAGACTGTTTAAAATGTCCAAGGAACTGAACATCACAGATGCAATCCTGAAATGGCATCTGAGGTGAACAGCGAGGACCCTTTGAATCAACCTCCATCCCAGACACCATCTCTGCCTCTCTCACAATCAGAAACCTCTCTCCAAGAACCACCATAGTCAGGATCATCAAAAGACAAAGGAAAAGGAAGATGACTGCGGAAGAGCTTCGGGAAGAGGAGAAGATTGAGAAACTCAAGAAGAAAGGAAGACTTCAAACTGAGAAGTTGCTAGCTACCAGTACAAAAGCAGTTGCATCCAATCAGGAGGCTATCATCAATAAAAGGATAGAGGACATCATTGAGTTGGGGGTTGCCAATGAAGAAACACTCCTGCTACCATTAGAGGAGTTGGTGGATCTGGAGAAGGCAACCAGGCTGAAACTTGAAGAAGAAGCCAGGTTGGCCTTGGAGATAGAAGAAGAGAAATTGAAGGAGGTTGAATTGCAACTAAGGAGAGACAGGATAAACTTCCTACTCTCCAGAGGCTTCAATCTTCAAGAACTTTCTCCACACAATGATGATACGATCCTCTAGCTCTACAATAAAGAGCAGGATCAAATGGAGAAAGAAAGGAAGAAGGTTGCAAAAGAAAAGACCAGAGAGAAGAAGAAGAAGGAAGAAGAAGCCAGGGTCACTGCCTCCAAGAGGCTCACTGAGAAGGCCTGGATGAAGGACTATCTTCCGGCTCATGGCTTCTCTGGAAGGTAGGTGGGTCCCATGTCTGAAAGGACACTCCAATGGATTGTCAGTGAAATTAAGGCTGACATCCAGATGGGGAAAAGGAAAGAGATGTATAGAAGGGTAAAAGGGATGATCTTCACTGCTACCACCCAACCACAACCTGAACATTCACCCTTACCTTTCACCATTAAACCTGAACCTTACACCCCTGAACCACATCACTACCCACACCTACTCCCTCACCTCAACCACCCAAACTTCCTATCATTCATCCCAAAACACTAGCCAGAACCTCTAAACCTAAACCTACCCAATTACCATCCAAATCATCCCTTTAGCCTTCTCAACATCTCTCTCTTGAGGAGTTTAAGGCAATCAAGACGAAGCTCACCAACTATACTACTCTGAGCGAAGTCTTTGCGTAGAAGACTCTGTCAACATCACCTATGTTGATGGATCTTCAAGTTCCCTCACAAGAGACAAATTCCTTGATCTGCCTAGAGGAACTTTGGACCAGGCTGTGAGACTTCTGGGCCTCAACTCAAACTCTTTGAATGATGAAGAGAAGAAGCTCAGAAGGAAACTGGTGACTCTACTGGATACAAGGAAAGAGGGCAAGATTCCTAGTCAGTCTCTTGTGCCTATAAGGAAGATAATCCAGTGGAGGTTCGATGAACCTTCTCACAACTTTGTTGTGGAAAGGGAGAATGGTGAAGTCAATAGACTCAATGCAACCTCTCTGCTACTTGCAACAGGTTTGACATTGCTGAGCTAGCAGAGAAGCCATTCTCTAACCCCTCCAACTCTGAAACTGCTACACTCATCAGAAATCATCTCAGCAGTCTTCATCTAGCTGAGTTAACTGTAAAGGTAAAGATTGAAGAAGAGTTGAAGTTGAGAAGACATGAAGACAAGGAAAGATCTCCCGCCAAAGGTCCTAAATTGGAACCTTTGTTTGATGGGAATATGATTACACTTCCCATCAACTAACTCTTTTCAGAGGGCAACAACAAAGGGTACATGTTATCCAAGGTGACAGACTGGATTCCTGTCTACCAAGGATCTGTATAAGCTTCTCAGCACCACATCAGGGAAGAACAAGGAGACAGACAAATATTTACTCTCCTTGGTGCTGAAAGTTTTAAGAAGTCGAGACAAGTGAAGTTTTGGTAGCATCAGCCTGGGGGAGTTTGTTGGATCAAGAAGAAGGCTAATGCAACCGAAACTATGTCACTTAAGTTATTTTGGTGCTGCATGCAAAGGCTTCCAAAGCTTAACATGGAACTTCTGAAGGTTGTAGAGTTCTTCCGAAGACAAAGTAAAAGATCAACTTCCGAAGACAAAGTAAAATATCAACTTCTGAAGACAGAACTCTACTTCCGAAGACAAGTGCATACTTTGAAGTTCAAGTCTTAGAAGAATAAAGTAAAGAACACTTCCGAAGTATGATGAAAAGAAGAAGTTTCCAAGCCTTGAAAGAAGCAGCCTCTTCCGAAGTATAAGTGGCTTCGGAAGTACTTACTCTTCCGAAGCCGTTTAACTTCAGAAGACACTGCTATGAACCAGTGGACACAAGTATGGTCGTCACTCTCCTGACACTCGCTGCAGACTTCTGATACAACTTGGATTCTTCCTAAAGAGCCATGCTGTTGACCATACTTTATTCCACCGTTTACCTTTTTATGATAGTACATATTACCAACTTTAGTTGGTGACAAAAGGTAAGTCAGGGACATGTTCTGACTACCATATCTCAGATAAGACTTTATCCGAGATACCTTAAGCTATAGTCTTGTAGTATAGGCTTTAGCTAAAGGATCCCAACTGGTATCAAAGTATATCCGGCTGTATATAGTATTAATATAGGTTCTCCTTTTAAATCATTGTAACACATCATCTGCTTGTAAGAGTCTTGTATTTTGAGTTGAGAATCAATATATAAAAGTATCTTGAAAATTATCTTTTGTGTTCTTAATTACTTTCTATATTGTGATCAACTCTTATTGATTCTTCTTATACTTGAGTGTTGTTCTAGGTGAGTTTAAGAGAAAACATTGTGTTTAAGTGACAAACACCGATCCCGCACACCTCCCAAATGTGATCGCCATGCTCCTCCTCGCTCTTTGAATAAATCAAGATATCATCAATAAGCACAATCACTGATTTTTCTAGCATTGGCTGACACACTCGATTCATCAAGTCCATAAAAGCAACTAGCGCATTGGTCAGACCAAATGACATAACAGGAAATTCATAGTGACCGTAGCGCGTGCGAAAAGCTGTTTTAGGGATATCCTACTCCTTCACCTTCAGCTGATGGTAACCAGATCGAAGATCTATCCTTCAAAACCAACTGGCACCTTGGAGCTGATCAAACAAATCATCAATCCTTGGTAAGGGGTATCGGTTCTTCACTGTCAGCTTGTTCAGCTCACGGTAGTCGATGCACATCCTCATGCTACCGTCTTTTTTCACAAACAGGACCGGAGCACCCAGGGAGAGATACTCGGTCTAATGAACCCCTTATCGAGCAGCTCTTGCAACTGCTCCATCAGTTCTTTCATTTCTGTCGAAGCCAAACGATACGGTGCCTTGGCAACGGGTTGAGCACCGGGATCAAATCAATTTGGAACTCAATCTCGTGATTAGGTGGCACACCGGGTAAGTCTTCGGGGAATACCTCCAGAAAGTCGCACACCACTGGTACTTCGGATAGTTGCGGTACCAACGCATCCACATCTTTTACGTAGGCCAAGTACGCACTACATCCACGTCTTATGCACTTCCCCGCCACCACCATTGAAATCATCTTCGGGATCGTAGTAATGCGATCTCCATGAATCGTCACCAAACTCTTATTGGGCATAACTAATCGAATCATCTTCTTGTGACACACGATGTTGCTTCATAGGTTGCTAACCAGTCCATCCCTAGTACTACATCAATCCACCTAGGGGTATCACGTGTAACCTAGCAGCAAACCTATGACCTTCTAGTACTATGGCACAGTCCTCTATCACATCAGTAATTCTAGTGGACTTACAAATAGCAATTTCTACATCGAATGGTGCACTGACCTTCTACTACTAACAAGCAACTTAGCATAGAAAGTAGTGGAAATAAAACTCCTGCTAGCACCAGAATCAAACAATACAGAGGCACAATTTGGTTTACTAGAAACATACCTGACACAACATCGGGATCAACTCTGGCTTCCTCCCGGGTCATAGTGTAAGATCTAGCACTTGCCCTCTGCCCTCCTTCCTCCGGCTTCTTCTTCTCTGCTCCAGAGCTCTCTGCCCTCGGCTTCTTACAGTCTCTAGCGATGTGGCCAGGGTGGCCACACCTGAAGCATACGTTCATCCCCATCCTGCACTCACTAGTATGCTCCCTTCCACATTTGTCACACCTCCTCACCCTGATCTTGATGACACTCCACGGTCGTTCACCTTCACCTTCTTGTTGTTTAAAGTAAAACCACCACGTCCAAATCTCTTCCCATTTCTGTTCCTTCCATCCCAACTCGTCTTTTTCACCTTAGCCACCACCACCTCGCGCTCATCATATAATCTACCAGCCAAATCAACCGCCGACCTGAAAGTGCTTGGCCGGGCGGCGATCATATGCCTACGGATATCCGCCGGCAGCCCCTGGATGTATCTCTTAATCTTTCGGACAGTGGTGTCACTTGATCGGGCACCAGCCACGCCATTTCATTAAATTAGTGGTGTACTGCTGGTGTGTCATCGTTCCCGCCTCCAGCTGTAGGAAATCTCTTTCTACCTTATCCATCTCTCTGTGAGGACAGAATTCCTCAATCACTAACTTCTTCAGTTTAGGCCATCTCATTCTCACAATGGCCCTGCTACCCTCGGCTTGGACAATGTTGTCCCACCAGCACAAAGCCGAGTCCACAAAAGAGTGGGTAGCGAATTTCACCTTCTGATCTTCACGGCACTCATTGAAGTCAAGAACAACCTCCATTTCCCTCACCCACCGGTGAGCAGCCATAGTAGTGTCATTTCCATCGAAAGTAGGGGGCTTGCATCTCATAAACGCCCCATAGTTACAGCCTCAGGTCGCCTCCAGCGCAGGCTCCTCTTCTTCCTCATCCTCATCATCAAATAGAACCGTTTCCGGCTTTGGTTGTTCCCATCCTCCTGAGGACCTGTTTCTTTCCTTTCTTTCCCCTTCCCTTACTTCCTTGATCACTTCGGTCACCATAGACGATAGAATCGTCTGCATGACCTGGTGAACCTCTTCCACCACAGCCTCCTTTACTGAGGCTCTCAGATTGGCGCTCTCGTCACCACCCTCCGGATGGGGGGTCTCTGGTTCTTCATGAACCACTTTCTTGAATCTAGGTCTCCCTCTCTTGGGTCGCGGAGCAGCACCGTGACCTCCACCATGAGAGGCTTTTGAAGATCTACCGCCAGCCATCCTCTAAAAGCACACTATAAGATTCAAACACTAACGCGGTCATTCAAGGTAACACTCAGTTTATGTCAAGTATAGTAAGTCCCTAATTACAGTGGCCAGTGTGATTAGCCACTTAATTTACTCTTCATACCCCAAGCATCTCCTATCCTGACTTAATAAGTATCTAAATCTACTAAGAGCACATAATCAAATAGCATGCGCACATAATACCGGTTAACATTAAGAAAAGACATACCTGATGGCACGTAGCTACTCTGGCTGACATCCTGACAGGATCAGTGATCTCAAGTTTGATGGATTAGAGTGTAACGCAGTGGAATAAGATCAAGAATTAGACAAATTATAGCAAGAATTTGATATTCGTATGCATTAAGAACAAATACGGTTGTAACGAGAGAATATATTTCTGTTAAAGGGAATGTTTCAATTATATCAAATGTTTCTGCTCAATCATTCACCGATTACAATTAGGTTGACACTCCTTATATAGAGTGCAATCACTGCTGATATCACGGGATAGTGACATCTGGCAGATTTATTACAAAAATAACTAACACTTAACAAACTACTGAAATGTTCACAACTACTAAGAACATATCAGAGAGTGCTAAGCACAAAATATAAAACTACTGATGCTAAACTACTGAAACTAAACTACTAATTACAAAACTACTGAAAAGGGAAAATACAAAACTACTGAGAGAAAACCGTCACAACTACTGAAGAAGATCTCTTCAACTGTTGTGACAACGTCTGATACTTGGTCTTCAGTACTTGTCTTCAGCACTTGTCTTCAGACTGTCTTCAGCACTTGTGTCTTCAGACTTTGTCTTCAGCACTTGTGTCTTCAGACTTTGTCTTCAGCACTTGTGTCTTCAGACTTTGTCTTCAGCACTTGTGTCTTCAGACTGTCTTCAGCACTTGTGTCTTCAGTAGTTGTTGTGACGTCTGTGGGACTTAAAGGTTTTTCTAATCTGGCTCATTGGTTCTTTTGGTCCAACAAACTCCCCCTGAACCAATGCAGCCAAAACCTTTAACTTTATTGAGGTCCCACTTATTGTTGGCAAAGACTTCTCTTGATCAGCTTCAAAGAATCAGATCAGCACGGGCCAGGAAGAGGTTTCTAATCATGTGTTTGGCTAAGCATGGAGGGGAACTCTGTTTTGGGGAATCTGGACATAGAGTTGTGATCCCAACCATGAAACCTACTTCCCATTTACGAGTCTGTAAGACTCACGAACATAGGCCTCAAGGAGAACAACCTGTTCCTCCTTGGAGAGTTCTTCTACTCCTCCTTCAAAGAAGAACTCTGGACCATAGTACTCAGATAGGTACTTTACAGTCCTGCCATTCTTCAACTCCACAATAGTTATCTCCCTATAGACAAATTCATCAGGATGAGTGCCCTCAAGGAGTAACTAGAGCTCATTCTTCTTAATGTCTTCAAGCTTCTCATATAATAACCCCTTTTTGATCATCTTGTTTTCCAGTAAGGCTTGAGGGGTCATTTTTGATTTATGAGCCTTCTTGAATTCATCGAGTATTTCCCAAGGTGAGACTACAATGGCCAACATGATTGTAGAGTCTATTGTTTTCTAACCTGGCCATTGTATCTATGTGGAATGGATCTTTTGTGTATTCTAGAGCTCACCTTGGGGTCTGGCCATACTCTCACTCTCTCTTTTTGATACTGAAATGTGTGTCTGAGAGTGTACAGCCTCTGAGCATGCCCTTTCATGGCTTGTATAGATGATGACTGGGGAAATTCCTTGTCAACCATCTTCAGTAGTTGCTCATCGTGCTACTTCTATTGTTCTTCATCTTCTATTTTGACTCTAACCATTTCCTTTGTGAGTCAGGTGTGATCATGAGTTGACTCCTGGGTTTTGGTACCCTTAGAACAACAGAGAGTGGCAGACTATATCTTCATCATCTTCTTCTTCATCTTCTTCTATCCTCAGCACCCTTCTCCTCCTTCTAGGTGCATCACTGGATGATGGTTGGGTTTTTTTGTGGTAAAGGAATTGGTTTTGAGGGTTGAGGATGTTTGGATTTGAGTTTTGAGATTGGTTTGGAGATTTGAGGGGTAGGCTGTTTTTGAGTGGGTGATTGGGGGAAGGTTGTTCAAGCATTTTGGTTGTAAGTTTGGCTTTTGTGAGTTTTGCCATTTCAAGCCTTTCCCAGCTCCAGCCTCATCAAGTGCTTCAATAATTATCCCCTTATGAAATTGCTCAGACAGACAGATTCTGGTGGCTATAGCCAGAATGCTGTCTCTGGTCCATGAACGAATCTCCATCAGTGATCTTCCTAAATATTTGGCTATGAATCGAATCATGATCTCTAATCTCTCTTTCTCCAACACACTGTACCCAGCCCATCTGTTTGGATTTCATTTACTTCCAACCTCCTGATCTCACTGTCTAGTTTGGCTGTATCAAAGTCTTGCTTGAAGAGTTGCTCAATGAATTTGTCCATGGATCGGCTGTGTGATTCATCTGCATCTTTTATCAGCTCCTCCAAGGATTTTTCTTCAACATTCTTTTGATCACCAACATTTTTCTTTCTTTTGTAAGTGATCAGTTGTTGTTCCTTTTCCTTCTGCAACTCCTTGGTTTTCTCTTGTGCCTTCTCATCCTCAGTTCTTTTTCTTTTCTTTTCTTTCACTGCTGTACTCTCCCCCTTTTTGGATGCATTGGTGCAGGGGTTTCTACCGCAGAAAGTTTCTTGTGCACAACATCATCAATGAGTGGTTGTGTAGACTTGAGGAGATCCTCTCATCAATGGCTTTATGAACAATGTCATTGATGATGGGAGTGATGAGAGGTAAGGATTGTTGGAATGCAGCAACCATCTGCTCAGGGGGGTTCTGTCCTGAGAGATAGTGCCAAAGGCAGAGGCTGGATGCTCAGTGAAGTGAGAGGGTGAAGTGTTTGGGGGACCTTCGAATGAAGGTGCCATCTGTGGGTTAGTGGGGGCAGATGGACTTACATCCTGAGACTTCTTGGCAAGCAGTTATTGTAGTCTGCTTACCTCAGCCTCCAAGATGGTGTTGTGGGCTAGAACATCATAGAAAAAGCCTAGGTCATCATCAGCAGATGTTGAATCACCTGACCTCCTGCTTGTAGTAGGATGTACATGCACCGGGTGTAGACCAGTTTTAGCATGTGCCCCTTTTTCTTGGAACTGGGTACTTCCAGCCTCAGGACGATCTGGTGAGGTCTTAGCTATGTTACCAGCCTCAGTCTGATCATGTGCTGATTCAGAAGAGGTGGCAGCCTCACCAGATGTTCGTATCTGCATATCCACACCAGGAGATAGAACAGTTAAACCCTGGTGCTGTGGGTTGTCAGAAGCATGTTGATCCTCTTCCTCAATTGTTGTAGTTCTCCCCTTTGTTGGTGTTTGTTGGGGAGGAGGAGAGGCATGCAGCTGAGTCAGCATGTTTGCAATTATAATGGTTGGACTTTGGGGGGCATTTGCTTGGGGAGAGGAGATAGAAACAGATTGCATTCGGGGAGAGGAATGCTCTTCAACGATAACCTCCTCAAGTGAGAGAGGTCTCAGCGATGTGGTTGCCCCTGATAAGGTTGCATCAGGATCCTTTTGAGAGGATGTGTGTTGCCTGTGCGGTGTTGGCTGGTAGAGTCTCTGATACTGCTGGGGGGTTTAAACCAGCAAGTATATCCTGCCTTGGTGGTACAGGAGCATCTTCAGGGGACTCATCTCCCTGAATAGCTGTTTTGGGGCGTTTGGTTTTTGTTTGGTGGGGACTCTGGATCTGGTGGTGGAAGTTGTGGGTTCCCTCTGCTTGGGTTTTAGCATTCGGGCAGCTTCTTTGAGAGTGAGGTCTGAGTTGTGCCTGGATTATACCTCAGCCAAAACAGCTGGTGCAGGGACTCCAAGGCCAACAAGGCCATCAGATTTAATTCATTTAAAATAATGGCCATCAGAAACCTGGGATATAATAGCCAGCGGTTTGCTGCAGGTTTCTGAGCCAAGTTCTTTATTTCTAGAAACACGATTTCAGAGACATTTAGCAGTTGGTGTTCTAAGAATAGAATACAATACCTGTTGCCATTGGGATGACATTTTATCCCAAGAGGATGTCTTTGAAGCTAAGCATACATTTACCATGTGAAAGATAAGTTTTTCAGCATCATGGAAATGTTTCTTCAGAATAGTTGTAGCCCGAAGATCACCTTCATACCATTATTGATAAAGGACATATCCATTGTGCCCTTTGGGTATTCAGTCACAGTGGTGGAGTCATGTAAGTGTAATGCCTGACGAATGATGTCAGCAGTAACAACCACTGGTTTCTGGTTGACGAAGGACCGAACAGAGATTAGGCCAGTAGACTCATCAGTATGAACAAAAACATTTGACCAGAATTGACTGAGAGATTCAGGGTAGATGGTCGGATTCAAGAGAAAGGCGGTGCGATACGGGGAATCCACCATTAGGTCAATGGCATTATCAAATTTGTTCCAGAAAACCGATTTGGTAAGGTATGCAACGTAGTTGTGTCGTGGTTTTAGGCTCATGGTTGCCATTTTTGAAAGTATGAAGGTCAGAAGAACGGCTAATGGAACGTTTGAGAAGAAGACAGGTATTATAGGGTTGGGATAGGAAAAGGCTGAAAGAAAACTACTGAAGGTTTTGGTGTGGTCATCAGCTATTTGAAACTACTGATGACGGGTATTAACCTTCAGAGGTTTTAAAACGACTGACAGTGGTGGTGTTATCATCAGTTGTAAAACAACTGAAGACTTGGTTTTGACCATCAGACGTTGAAACAGCTGAAGTCTTGGTGTTAACCATCAGTAGTTGTGAAACTACTGAAGGTAGTGGTTTTGACTTCAAATGATGTAAACTGAGGACTTGGTGTTTGTCATCAGTTGTTGTAAACAGCTGAAGACTTGGTGTTAGTCTTCAATAGTTGTAAACTACTGAAGACATAGTTTTTGGCTTCAGTTGTTTTATGAAACAGTAGTTGTATAAACGACTGAGAGAAATTTCTCATCAGCTGTTTTCGTCAATTCATAGCTTTTCAGTTGTTTCAGTCTGACCTCCACACTTACTCATCAGACTTAGATCTGAGTTTCAGACGTTTCATTGGTCATCAGTACTTATCTGCATTTCTAACATCAGTAGTTGTAGCTACATCAGCTGTTGTGACTACATCAGCTGTTGTAACTACATCAGCTGTTTTAACAAATAAAGTACTTGAGTACTGAGAAGTTACTTAAGCTCCAGTAGTTTTAAAAACTTCTGAAGGGAGGATAACTTCAGTACTTATATATGACAATAATAAACTAATGATCATCAGTACTTATGAGCTGAGATCATCAGTAGGTCACTTATTCTAGCTGCAGCATACCAAGCCTTAGCACTAGGTTTTGGAAAGTTGTGCTATCCAAGGGCTTAGTGAAAATGTCAGCAAGCTCATCAGCACTAGGAACAAATTTGGATCAATCAGACCTTTTTCAAAACAATCTCTAATAAAATGGTGTCTGATTTCAATATGTTTAGTCCTAGAGTGCTGGACAGGATTCTTGACAATACGAAGAGCTGAAGAGCTGTCCATTAACAATGGGGTCTTAGTCTCTGTTATGCCATAATCCAATAATTGGTTTTGAAGCCAGAGTACCGAGATGTACAGCTTGCAGCAGCAATGTACTCTGCTTCAGCAGTTGATGTAGCAACTGAGGTCTGCTTCTTACTCTGCCAAGAAATCAAGCAGTTGCCTAAGAATGGCATCCTCCAGAAGTGGACTTTCTTGTCAACTTACACCCTGCATAGTCACTGTCAGAAAAAGCAACTAACTTACCAGAATGTATAGTAGAATACCATAAACCTAGAGATGGAGTGCCTTGCAGATATCTAAAGATCCTCTTGACTGCAATCAAATGAGACTCCTTAGGTGCAGCCTGAAATCTAGCACAAACACATGTAGCAAACATAATATCTGGTCTAGAAGCTGTTAAGTACATCAAGGACCCAATCATACATCTGTAAATGACATAATATCTGGTCTAGAGTTGCAGGCATGGATGCATAAGCTACTGGGAGCATTTTGAGGCTTTGACATGTCTTGTATTTTGAGATGAAAACAAATGTTGTAAATGACATGTTTTAGTTATTAATGAAAGTTTTAAATTCCGCTGCAAAATAAATGTACGTTTTATAACGTTTTATGTGCAATGAATGACCAACTATGAGGTGCTCGGGAACGGGGCCTTACTTTATTGCTTTTCTCTTTTATTCTTTATTTCTTGTCTTTTTAAAATAACCGGGTGTTACAACTTCTTACAAATTGCAACACCAATATCAACTTATCTACATAATACTAATCAAAATTGTTATACTATCTTGTTCATATTTTTTCTTATCTACACAATACTGATCACACGCGATGAGGAGTATTAAAACGGACAGTAAGAATTTATACATTGAAGTGGCTAAGATGTGTAATACAACTTACATCTTTCTTGGCCCAATGCAGTTGGCAAGCTCTGATTACAGGTTGTCGGCTCAATATTGATAGACGATATATTATGTGTTGACATGAAATAATGAAGACATGCTATGTATTGACATGAAATAATGAAGACATGCTATGTGTTGATAGGAAATAATGAAAATATACTGTGTTTACAGAAAAAATGTATTGATTCCTTCTATTCATTTTTAAATTATTAAAAACAATTTTATAACATATTATTTGTACATTTACATTTCCCTAACATTATTATTAAAATAAAAAATAAATACAACACCTCAATAAATATCACCAACTTTAATCCCGCAAATTCATTCAAGAGCTTAAATTAACTTTATATTATAATGACAAACACACAAAATAGGAAAATTATAGCAAAAATATAAAATAAATTTTAATGTGGACAGGGTAAGTTACACCAGAAATAGAACTGATCAGCCATAAAACGCCTATACAAGTTACATGTCTCTCTAAAATTTTCACCATAATCTATAGGTTTTACTGTAACTAAATGTTCCATCAACATACAAACGTAAACTCCTTCATCACCCTTCAAGGCTTGGGGTGATATAACATAATCTTCATTTACTTTAATCCAAAAGGTTTTTTTGGTTACCAAGTCTTTTTCCAATAATGAAGATTACTAATAAAGCGCTGAAATAGACAGGCACTTTCATCAACGCTAGGTGAACCAATCAATCAAATTTATTATCACTTATTTCTTCACTGCAAAAAATCACCAATTTTATTATACACAAATTAACACAAACAAGCACCATACAAAAAGGAAAGTATACATAATCAACATCTAAAAAAGAGAGATAAGGATGAACTTTCCATCCACAAATGAAACAACATGCTTACTAAACGAATCAATTAACAAGTCAAAAAATTGTGGAGGTAGTATAGTCTAACGCATATTTGACAGTCTATCTTTTTATCGCTCTTATGTCTCCAATTTATCATTTTTAAAACCTAATATTCAACATATTGTATACAAATACATTTATTATACAAGTATAAAAAATTTCTACAGGATTGGTTTTTGTCACTTAACACAAGTATTATCTCTCAAATTCACTAAGTCACTCGGTTTGATAATGTTGAATCCCTTAAGAGTTGATAGTAATATACGAAGTAAATAGAACACAAGAAGATAGTTTTACAAGATACTTGTATATATTACTTCTCAACTTAAAGCGTTACAAGACTCTTACAAGCATGTTTACAGAGTTATAATGAGAAACTATATATACTACTATCCACAGCCGGTTATACTTTGATACCAGCTAGGAATCTATGACTAAAGAAAATACTACATTGCTAAAGGTAAGGTATCTTTGATAAAATACTATCTAAGATTTGGTAGTCATGACATGTCCATCTTACCTTTTGTCACCAACTAAAGTTGGTAACTATACTAACTGATAAGCAATAAACAGGGAATAAGTATGGTCAACTATATGGGTGTGGAAAAGCGCCATGCAGTATATCAAAGATTGTAGCAGATCTATCAGAAGGTCCATACTTATGTCCACTAGTTCATAGTAGGTTCTTCTGAAGGTTAACTGGTTTTGGAAGAACAAGTTCTTTCGAACCCACTTATACTTTGAAGGAGTCTACTTCTTTGGAGGCTTGATGATCTTCATACTTCAGAAGTCATTGTATTAAACTCTTCTGAATATGATCTTCGGAAGAGTGAAGGCTTTGTCTTCGGAAGTTAGAGTTCTTCTTTGGAAGCTCTGTTAGCCTTGACCTTTGAAAGTTCAACATTTGCCTTAAGAAGTTCTTCTTTTTCCTTTGGAAGTTTTTCATCAGTTGCACAAAAAATGTTCTAAGTGTTTGTTTTGGTTGCAACAGCCTTACTTGTAAGGCCCCATTCCCGGGCACCTCACAGTTGGTCATTTATCGCACAAAAAACATTTTAAAACGTATATTTATTTTGCAGCGGAATTTTAAACTTTCATTAATAACTAAAAACATGGCATTTCATTCGTTTTCATCTCAAAATACAATGACATGTCAAATATGGATGCCAGCCTCAAAACGCTCCTAGTAGCTTATGCATCCATGCCTGCAACTCCTCAGCATCAACAAAATACCTGCCAACTATCATGCATACAAAAGTCAGCGAAGCTGAGTGAGTTGTAGTTTTTATAATAAAATACTTTATTTCCTTTAAAAAACTATATTTACATTCATTTGTGGTCATACAACATACGTACACTCAATCTATGTTCTTTATTTGTTTCGTTCTTTCATACTTTCATTGTTTCATTCTTTTATTTACTTTCGTATTCATATTATCGTTCATACTTCTGATTATCTTTTACTTTCTTTTCTCTTACTTCCTTTTCGTACTTTACATCCGTCAGTTGTCATACATCATACATTCATATGGATAATAATTATTATTGTTATCTTCATCATCATTCGTTCATTCATTCATTTCTTTGCTCATTACTCTTCATTACTCGAATCTTGTCTCATGCAATATCCCCGACTCATGCTCGAAAGCTGATGTTGTGTTGGGGCCTGTACACAAACCCCCGACTCATGTCCGAAGACTGACACAGCACCGGGATACACGACAAAGATCCCATTCGAGTCAATCATAGGGATTGAACTCTATTCGAGTCTGTTGCAAGACAAAGTCGCTCACCTTATTATCTCGTCTCATGCAACACCCCCGACTCATGTCTGAAGACTGACACAGTACCGGAGTACGCGAAACGGATCTCATCATCCTATTTTGTCTCATGCAATACCCCCGACTCATGTCTGAAGACTGATACTGTGCCAGGGCCTGATAAACAAACCCCGACTCATGTCCGAAGACTAACATAGTACCGGGGTACGCGACACGGATCTCATCATCCTATTTTGTCTCATGTAATACCCCCGACTCATGTCCAAAGACTGATATTGTGTCGGGCCTGATAAACAAACCCCCAACTCATGTCCGAAGACAGACACAGTACCAGGGTACGCGACATGGATCTCATCATCCGTCACTTTCATGTTCACCATTTGTTATCTCATGTGTTCATTTCGTACTCTATCGTATTCGTGCGTTCTGTACTTTATCATTATCTTTCACTTCATTACATAATACTTTACGTTCATTAATTTATTCGTTCATATATCACACCACGTAAAGTCATACATAATGTATTATAAAACATAATACGTACGTTTTGAAAACTCTTTGACGAAGAAAGATAACACATCACTCACACATATACATATCATAATTTCATCACATCACCATACACACAACAAGCATAAGTCATCACATCATAACAAGGCCTATCTCTCTATTTTACCCCTTAAAACCACTTACAAAATCCTAAGTCCAAAATGGGTGCATGGGACTTTTAGGCGCATGAGCATAAAAATTCTAAGTGTAAAACAATCTGGGCGCATATGCACTATTTGGGCGTTTCTGCCCTATTCAGGCGCTTTGCCATTATTTGGGTGTTTGAGCTTACACTTAGATTATTAACACTTAGGCGCATGGGGTTTGGGCTGTTGGGCATACTTAGGCAGTTGGCCGTTGGGTGCATGGGAACACCGTTTAGGCACATGGCCCACTCTTGGGCGCATGGCCAACACTTAGACACATGGCCGACATGCTGGGCGCATGGGCCACTGTTCATGCGCATCAGAACATTCTGAAATGTTTTCTATGCTACTAACCTCACCTGATTATCATTCTAATAATACCCAAGCACAGATCTAACATACTAAGGGCACCTAAGCATGCTAAACATCAACACTAACCCATAAACCAACTCTAAAACATACATACACAGAACATCATCGAACAATAGGCTGAAACTCATGGTTTTACTTGAAAACATTTTCTTGGTATGCATAATAGCCCCAAACAAGTTGAAAATCAGTAAAAGAGAGGTTCTAGAAACTTACCTTGAGCAGTCTTTGAGCAACACACTTCAAGTTCGAGACCCACCTTCAATTCAGCTCTTAAATCCTGAAAACAAACACTATACACCCAGAATTTCGGTCAAGAATTCGAAACCCAGCTGAAATCAAGCTCATATAAGAGAAAACTCATATTTGTAGCTGCTTCTTCCTCTTTCTCTCTCTAGAACCGAGGGCTTTCTCTCTCTTCTTTCTTCCTTTCAGCCGAATGGAGATGGTGAAGAAGGGATGGACGGCCATGCCCCTTTAAACCTTAAAATAATAAGGTATTGTACTTTGTACACTTTATCCCCCTCCACTTGTGCTCATTATCTATTCTTTCTATTTACTTTTCTTTTCCTTTTGTTTAAATAAAAATTCAGGGTGTTACATTACTTGATCCAAAATTTTATATTTAAAGTAAAAAAATATATAATAATTTTTTTTCATTAATACTAATTCTTACTACTAAGTACATACAATTTATTCAAGTTTTTATCTATTAGTTAAATTTTGATACCATAAATTGCTAATTTTTCTAGGAACTTTTTAGCAGTCACGCGTACATGACATAATTCATCTCCAGTAATTAAACATTGTAGTATAATGAAGATCATGTATAGGTTGGACTCACATTAGATTAGATTTTGATTATGTTTATTGTAATAGGGTTAATGTTAGTTTACTTTTGTATGTTGATTTATTAGTTTAGTTTTGCTGCCCAGCGAAATAGCAAGTTGTTAGTTTCACCCGGCGAAACTGTCTGTTTCACCCGGCGAAACTGTCTGTTTCACCCGGCGAAACTGTCTGTTTCACCCGGCGAAACTGTCTGTTTCACCCGGAAAAACTGTCTGTTTCGCTAGGCTGAAACTGTGACTTTGGTAGGATAGTTTCGCTGACAACAAAACTATCATTTCTATATATAGTTTTAATCTTTGTCATTGTTGAAATCCTTGCAAAACTCTAATCGTTTACTCTTGTTGCAAGTGTCCATTATAGGCTGAATTTTCACAGAAATATATTGAGCCTTTGTTCTTTTATTATATTGGATCATTATTGATATATGTTGAATACTTTTGGGTTCTTCTTCTTCATTGTGTTTGTTGCTTGTTGTGATTATTGATATTGAATGGTTCAACCTCTCAAGTGTACTGAGATTCGATCAAGTGGACTAACAAAATGGTATCAAAGCCTTAGTGCTCTTGATTGTTTGAGGTTTTTGGTTGTTTATGTTCAATATCAATATTTCATCAATTCCGGATCAAATTTGAGTGTATTTGATTGAATTTTGTTTGTTATCGGTTGGGAAAGCCTTGGTAATCATCAGATCTCAAGTTCATTGAGATTTGGGTGATTTCAGATTGATTTCATGTTGAAAAAGTTTTTCAGATTCATCGAGCAAAAATAGAGTTCTTCCAGCGAAACTGTCATCTTCATCCAGCAAAACTGTCATCTTCATCTAGCGAAACTACAAGTGTTTTACACTTTGTGGTTGTTTCGTGCATATCAGTGAAAGTATAAACTTTGAACGAAAGTTCAGCAATGCTTGTGTTCAACTTCCAAGAGAAATTGCTGTCGAAATTACCTCTGAACGAAAGTTCAAGCTTATTTCGTGCGAAACTGTTGGCGAAACTAAGCATTTTCAAGCTTCTGGCTAGCGAAACTGCTGCCAAAATTACTAACGAAACTACTGTTCACCCAACGAAACTAGCCAAATTCAACAAAATTATCATTCTTTATGCGAAACTAGCATGTCAAAGACGACTACTCTCACTCTTGTAGATTTAGAAAGTGTGGCTCCAACAAACCCCGAGACTTATTAACGGAGACAATCTTGAAGATTGGAAAGGATGTCTCAAGGCATTTTTCTTCTACACTGATCATAATCAATGGGAATCAATCATCTCTGGTCCACACATACCACCATTACTATTGGTGATGTTTTTTCTCAAAACAAGGATCCAACCACGTTTAACAAATAAGATCTAAATCTATTTGATAGAGACCAAAAAGCTTTTAGAGTATTAACTCTATGTCCTACACCAGACATTTATAATCATTTTGCTAAACACAAGAATGCTAAGTCTTTATTCGATGCTCTCTGTAAGTTATATGATGGAAATGATGAGTTGGTAAAAGACAAGGGCATCCAAGATGAAAAGGAGTTGAACTCATTTGTGGGATACAAGAACGAGAGTCTCACTGATCTAACAAACTGCTTTCTGATTGTCTCCAACACTTTGAAGAATATGATGAGAAACTCTCCAACAATGAGCATGTGAATAAATTTTTAGACTTCATCCCACCTTAGTGGAGTTTATAGGTGAGGATATTAAAACAAGAAAAAGGTTTCACTAATTACAAGCTTATGGACATCAATAATAAGCTTAAATCATTTGAGTTAGACAAAAGGCGAAGGGAGTCTAATCAGACCATGCTGCCATCACCAGGTTTCACTCAGAATGCTGCATTTCTTACTTCCACTGCAAGCTCTCCAATGCAGGCATCAAGACATGGATGAGTGAATACATGTGATCAATCTGGTGGAGGTGTCAATTCTAGTAGAGATCAGGTTAATTCAAAAACAAGTGTTGGAACATCAATTACATCTGAAACGATGGCACTATTTAGGATGTTCGTATAGAGCTATGAGGCATTAGTGGCTGGAGAGTTGAAAGGAAAAGGAATGACAATGGAGGATATGTATCAGGTGGATCCTGATGATCTAGAAGAGACTGGCATTCAATGGCAAATGGTGATGTAGACTCTCAGAGCCCAAAGATTTATGGAGAGAACTGGTAGAAATAATTTTGGAGGTCAAAGCTCTAACTCCAAATTGGGATTTGATAAATCCAAACTGAGGTGCTTTAATTGCAAACAGTTCAGGCACTTCAAACGACAATATCCATTACCGATTATCACTGATTCAAGCAATTAAGGAGTCCCAAGATTGGCCTCAAGCGGGGATAAAGAAGAAATGAAACAGAAGAAAGAGACAGCCTTGATCTCTAATTTTGACTGGAGTGCAGAAGTAGAAGAGGCAAGAGAATAAATTAATCAAGCGTTGGTTGTTGAGATTGTTGAAGAGAAGGAAAAGGTGAACTGTGAGGAAGATTTTGATCCATTTAATGTGTTTAGAGGTGAAGCTGAAGAGACTGAGGATGGTGACAAGTGTGTAAATAAGGATAAAGATGATGACTTGAAAGTTGAGAAGGTGATAGATGGTAAGGATAAGAAAGGGTTCAGAGCAGGAAGTCAGACCATAGAGGAAAGCATTAAGAAAGATGATGTTGCAACCATTGTTGAGGAAAACAAACTGAGTACTCCAGTGTGTGAGAAAGCTTTGGCAGCAGAAAAGGTGGTGGTGGGACTTCCATATGAGGTCATTCAGGATATGTGTTCTTCAGCATGCAAAATAAGATTATTTGGCATAAATAAAGCAAATAGTCTGTTAATCAATAATGAAAAGGACTTAAAACGAATTAATGAAGAGCTTAAAATAAACAAGGCAAAATATTTTGTTAAATTAAATGAAGCTTTAAAAAAATGTAAGGCCCCGTTCCCGGACGCTTACAGCTGGTAAATCATTGCACAAAAGACATACATTTTCATTTATCTTACATAAATATTCTGTTAGATTCTATATGCCCAAGACACATAGAACATTGATGCGGTTAGTACGTTATGATCCAAGTCGGGTTATACCCAATAACAAGCTTAGCAAACACCTATTAATATTCAATTGATGATATGATCATGCAATTAAATATTTACACCAATTTAGAAAATGGGTTTTCTAAATAAGTTGCATATGAGAGGGAACAACTTAATAGGATATTTTGTTCAATATATTATTTGATGTGTTATTTAAATTGGTTAGATGACACCAAATAATAATGAGAGATTATAACTTATAAGTTAAATGATTAATTGTATAAGTTATATACAACTTGTACATACAATTAAATGGGTAATTGTATGTCTAGTTACAAGACCATTTTAATGTGTGTGTGTACAATGTTTAAAAGAAAAAAAAATCCTTTTGTTTCCTTTTGAATTCGCCCCCCCCCCCCCCTTATTCTCATTGGACCCCTTTTGCTTTGATAAGAACACACATTAACTTGTCTTGGGTTCTCCCTTTTCTCTCATGCATTTTTTCTCATTAGATGCAATAGATCAAAAGCTCTCTCCTCTCTCTCTAAAAACCCACGGTTCTAGCAGCTTGTTTTAGAGGTTTTTGAAGCTTTTTGGTGGTGAATCTTCTTAACAAGAAGGTGATTGCAAGGAGGCTTGGGGTATACAAGCTTGAGGACTTCTACACTTGAAGTCTTGGTCGTTTTTAGCATCCAAAATCTTCTTCTCTTGGTCGATTTAGCTGCTGGAAGGAGGTAGTTTGGCAGCTTGTTTGGTTGTCACATTATGAATGTTTTATGTATTTATATAGCTTGCTTATTCACATATTAAAGATCCTTTTGATTTGGGTTTGTTTTTTCATCTTAAAACACCATTAAGAACATGAAATTTTCAGCTTATAAACATGTTATAATGCTTTACTTCCGCTGCGTTTTTCAGAAAGTTTAAAAGGTTAAACTTGTTTATTTTGTGTTCTATCAAACCCACCAAGTGGACAGATGGGGAGAAGGAGAAAGAATCAGAGAAGGTGAATGAGAAGGAGTTGGCTGTTATAAGTGTGGAGGAGACTGAGTTTGATCATGAGAAGGAGAAGGAGAGTGTGAAGAGAGCTGAAGTGAATGAAAGTCAAAAAGACTTTCATGTCACATATCAAAAGAGGAAAGGAGAATCTGAGAAGGAGAAGGAGCTGAATGATATGGTGAAAGAAGCTGGTGCCAACCATAACCGTTCAATGGATAAAATCATTGATCAGTTATATAGGCAGGGTTTTGACATCCAAAAACTAGACTCCGAGATCAGAAGGTTGGAGACAGAGGAGATCAACTCAAGATGGGCTAGTTATGATGCCTTAGAAAGAGAAAGGCTGGAGATAATGATTAGATTTGTAGCCAAATACTTGGGAAGATCTCTGATAGAAATAAGGGCCTGGACCAGGGACAATATCTTGGCAATAACCACCAAGATTTGTTCGTCTGAAGCATACTCGAAGGGTTTAGTGATTGAGGCATTAAATGAAGCTGGGGTTGGGAACCGAAAAGAACTGACAAAATTTACCAAAGCCTCCCTTACAGCCAAAATGCTAAAACAGTCTGAAAAGCCTCTATCCTCAAAATCACTACCTCCACAACCCACTAAAACAATCCCTTTACCCTCTAAACCAACCATCCAACCCACAAAACCAAATCCTTTACCCCCAAAACCTACTGCCAGTGATGTACCTAGTCAAAAGAAAAGAAAGGTATTGAGGGCTGATGAAGAAGAAGAGGAGGATGAAGACAGACTGCCACTCTCTGCAGTTATCACTTTGCCTAAGGCTAATCCAATGTCCATCACTCCTGCTTCTCAAATGCATGATGTGATGATAAAGATTGAAGAGGAACAGATGCAAAGACATGATGAGGAAATGCTGAAAAGCATTGACAAAGCATATGCCACATCCTCTTCAATGATTAGCATGAAGAAGGAAGTCTTAAGATTGTACACCCTTGCTAATACCTTTCAATACCAAAAGGAAAAAGTAAGGATATGGCCTGATCCTAGGGTGGCACACCGGATTGTCAAGAAAGAAATTCCTTCAAAATACAAGGGCCGAGTGAAGAGGGTTGTCGATGAAGACATCACTGTGGTTCTTGTAGTGTCCCCCTGGGAATTGTAGAAGAGTTCAAGAAAGCTTATGAAGCCAAACAACCACCCCAAAAGATGTTGGAGAATAAAATCATAGAGAAGGGATTGGTTTACAAAAGACTTGAAAACTTCAAACAAGATGAGCTCAACCTGCTCTTAGAAGGGACTCATCCAGATGAGTTTGCTTACAGACAAATAACCACGGTTGAGCTCAAGAATGGAAAACAGGCCAAGTACATCTCTGAAGTGTATGGCCGAGAAGGATTGTTTGATGGTGTGCCCGAGGTGCTGACAATGGATGAGCAGATCATGTTTTTAAGGGCTTACACCAGGGAATCCTATAGGTTGATACATGGGAAGTAGATCTCATGGTTGGGGTAACAGCTCAGTGTCCAAGTCTCCAATACAGAGCTCCCAACCATATCATGCAAAACAGATCATCAGAGACTTCTTCCCAGGCCGGTGCTGAAAAAGGGTCACTTCTCATCTGATCAAGAGGATAAAAAGACCAATCTATCTGCCGAAATAAGTGGGACTCGTCAATAACTTAGAGGTGTTGGCTGCATTGGTTCAGGGGGAGTTTGTTGGACCAAAAGAACCAATGAGCCTGATCAGAGAAACCTCTAAGTCCCACAGGACATCACAACAGCTGAAGAAGACCTGATCAGCTGTTCTACAAAGTCTGAAGAATTCAACTGCTGAAGTATTTCTGAAGTACTGAAGACAAAGACTGAGACAACAGCTGAAGATCTAAAGTCTGAAGACTTCAACAAGTACTGAAGACAAAGACTGAAGATCAACAGCTGAATGACAAAGTCTGATGTTCAAGTACTGAAGACATCAGCTGATGCTAACAGCTGATGACAACAGCTGAAGAGGGCTTCTTCAGTTGTTGTGATGGTTTTTCTTCATCAGTAGTTTTCTTTTCCTTTCAGTAGTTTGCTTACTTTTCAGTAGTTTTGTTTCCTTTCAGTACTTGTAAACAACTGAAGAGGTTGTTCTTCAGTTGTTGTAGTATCAGTAGTTTTATGTTTTTCAGTAGTTGTAAATAAGATGTTTAACACTTAGGAACATTTGTAAGAAGATGTCAGTTGTTGACATCTTCAGTAGTTGTTAAACATCAGTAGTTATAAAACGGTTACATGTCACTTTCAAGTGACATCAGCCTACGTCACTCTTTCCTTTATAAGGAAGGATGACTCACCTGTAATCGTGCTATTGAGGCCGACAATCTTAATGCAATATTCCTTTTGTCAGATATTTCTCTCTCTATAACAAAATTCTTTTATCGCTTTATATCGAATGTTCTTGCTTGAATTTGTCTAATTCTGAGCTATTCCGCTGCTATATTTGTTCAATCGATTAAACCAAGGGCTGAGATCCTAACAGACTCATCCACATTTGTTCCAAACCAAAAAAAAAGAGTCTGGAATTGCTTCTTGCACAGATTTGAGGATGAGCAAAGCATATTCACCCTGAGGTTCTTTTGTCAAATAAGTTCGATGTATGCCCCATTATTCGTCGGACTTCCAGAATAGGTGAATGTAATTGGAACACAAAAGAGAGAAGAGAAGATGTCAGCAGTCGGTGTTGATTTTGTGGGGTAGTCAGGAGCATCTGACTACTTATGGGCCAATCAAGTTATATTTATCCGTACAGAGAGGATTCTCAATCTTAGGGGGAATCCATGTATAGAGAAATTAAAGACGCAATCAGAAAATGACGTTGTGAGTAGGTTTCTGATGATGAATCTTCGTGCATGCTGATTTGTTTGAGATTGTCAGCTATGGATTGGAACCTCTACCTTTTGCCCAGTACACCATATGAAGACGCCAAGAGAGCACAACGTTTATATATTGGGATATGCTGAATGTGAGGGGGAATTTTTGAAGGTGTTAATGTTAATCAGGTTAGCTTGTGTGAAGATTGAAGCAATGGAAAACTATTCATGTCATTATTTGGAAAAATCAGTCATATGGGGAATCTTGTTGCTGTGATGGTGTTCTGCAAAGTAAACGAAATCTGTTGTGCCTAAATTCATTTTCAGGGATACTGTAGCAACCTGACAGATCGAAAACGTTGGCTAATATGGTTTTTCGTTTGATTATATTGGAAACCAGAGCAAAGATTGACTAAAGATTGTCACATGTGTTATCTACTATTCGCAAGCAACATCCAAGGGGGAATTTGTTGGAGCATATATAGTCATATATAGTGTGTACGTCGCTTGTTGAATAGTCTAGGCTTAATGTAATACACCTTATATGTTGTAAACACATGAAACTGGGTCATTCACAGGAGCATATGTGAATGACACTTAGTCGTATGACTGAGCCATGCTAATGGACCAGTCGTGCGACTGAGAGATGCTATTGGGACATTCGTAAGACTGAACCATAAGTATGGTCCACTCGTATGATTGAACCATACGCATGGTCCAATCGCACGAATGGGCCCAGTCGCATGTAATATGGGCCGAGGCCTATATATACCAGTTTCAATGTGTAGAGAGATTAAGGATTTGAGAGGGAGTCTGCCCGGAGCCTAGGTGCTGCCGGATGAGAGGGGAGATCATGCTCGATCTCCCCTTGCCAAGAGTCATGATTCTTATGTTGTAACGAGCTTGTAATCATTAGCTTTTATCAATGAAACCAATCTTTGATAGTTCGTGTTATTGATTTGACTTTTGGTTTTGGTTGTTTATACTTCCGTCAAGAACATGCTCGGATGTTTACCGATCAAGCCGACTTCACACCTCAGCCCTTGGCTTCTTACAATCCCTACTCATGTGACCCTCTTCACCACAGTTAAAGCACCTGACCGTACGACAGTCCTTGGCTATATGCCCCGCCTTCTGACATTTGAAGCACCCGTTAAATCCCAACCTACATTCTCCTGTATGCTCCCTTCCACACTCGCCACACCTTTTTGACCCCGCACTCGATGTGGCCACCGGCAGTCATCCACCCGTGCCTTCTTGTTAACCGTTGAGACATTACCCCGACCAAACCTCTTCCCCTTCCAGTTCAGATCACCACCACTCTTCTTGCCACCTTCAACCACCACCACCATAGCCCTTTCATCATATAATCTCCCTGCCAAGTCCACCACTGACCTAAACGTGCTCGGTCCAGCGACAATCATGTGCCTGCGAATATCCACTGGCAAACCTTGAATATACCTCTTGATCTTTCGAGACAGAGGTGTCACCTGATCCAGCACCAGACGTACCATCTCGTTGAATTTTGGTGGTGTACTGTTGGTGCGTCATCGTTCCCGCCTCCAGTTGAAGGAATTCCCTCTCGACCTTGTCCATCTCCCGATGAGGACAGAACTCCTCAATCACCAACTTTTTCAGTTCAGACCATCTCATTCTCCCAATAGCCCTGCTACCCTCGGCTTGGACTATATTGTCCCACCAGCACAGAGCCGAGTCCACAAAAGAATGGGCAGCAAACTTTACCTTCTAGTCCTCCCAGCACTCACTAATATTTAAGACGACTTCCCTTTCTCTCACCCATCGGTGAGCAGTAGCAGCAGTGCCATTTCCATCGAAAGTAGGGGGCTTGCATCATTGAAATGCCCCATAATTACAGCCTCGTGTCACCTCCTGCACGGGCTCTTCTTCCTCCTCCCTTTTTCATCATCCGAGAGAACCGTTTCCGGCTCCGGTTGCTCCTGTCCTCTTGAGGACCTGTTCCTCTCCTTTCTTTCCCCTTCTCGTAAAGCCTTGATAACTTCAGTCACTACTGACGGTAAGATCGTCTGCATGACCTGATGAACTTCTTCGACAACGGCCTCCTTTACTGAGGCTCTCAGATTGGCGCTCTCATCACTACCCTCCAGATGAGGGGTCTCTGGTTCTTCAGGAACCACCTTTTCCATTCTGGGTCTTCCTCTCTTGGGTCACGGCTCAGCACCAAGCCCATCACGACCACCTCCACGAGAGGCTTTCGAAGATCTACCACCGGCCATTCACACGCACACTCGAAGATTTAAACACCAACATGGCCATTCAAGGGAACAACTCAATTTATGTCAAGTATAGTAAGTCCCTAATTATAGTGGCCATTTGTGATTAGCCACTTACTTTATTCTTCACACCCCAAGCATTACCTATCCTGACTACATCAGTATGTAAATCCACAACAACACATAGCACATAACATGTGCACATAATACCGGTTAACTTTACGAAAATACCTGATGGCACGCAGCTACTCAGATTGGCATCCCTTCCCTTTCCGTCCCATTCTCAGTTTAAGTTAAGGTTTATTTTGAAATTTTGCCCATTTCACTTAAACTTTAGCTCTGATACCAACTTGTAAGGCCTCGTTCCCCGAACGCTTACAGCTGGTAAATCATTGCACATAAAACATACATTTTCATTAACTTACATAAATATTGCAGCAGAAACATTCAAAAATGACATCTCATTTCATTATAAAAACATTTGCAAAATAATACATCGTTAATCAGTTACAAAATACATTGTTGCATTACATCACAAAAGCATTATATAAATGGATGTCATCCCAAGAGAGTTGAGTAGCCACCTCGTGCCATCCTCAGCAATCATTACCTGCCAACCGGAAACACATCAAAGTCAGCGTTGCTGAGTGAGTTCTAGTTTTATAATAAACATTGTTTTTCTTTTGTTAAAACCATTATTTACTTTCATGTGATCATACAACATACGTACACAGAGATAATATCAATATTATCTTCTTTAATCTTTCATGCTTTCATTCTTTCATCATTACTTCTTTCTTTTCCTTCAACCATAAACTTTACCCAGCTATTCCTGGTACTAGACCTAGGTCTATCATAGACCAGCTATAACGGCGCGTCACACCTCTGGTCACAGTACCTAGGGTAGAGTTTAAGTGCATAATACCCTGCTATTCATGGTGCTGGACCTAGGTCTATCATAGACCAGCTATAACGGTGCTCTGCACCTCTGATCACAGCACCTAGGGTAGAGTTTAGGTGTACCACTGCTATATGCAATACCCAGCTATTCCTGGTACTGGACGTAGGTCTATCGTAGACCAGCTATAACGGTGCATCGCACCTTTGGTCGTAGTACCTAGGGTATGCAGCAATGGGGCTATACAAATGGTCAATCACAAAAAAAGACCCTGATGTGCATCCGTTCCCGGAGACCTCACAGTTGGTCATACATTGCACATAAACATTATAATTACATTTGCCTAATGAAAACATTGCAGCGGAAACATAAATAAATATAACTTTTCATATCATTACAAACGCTTTTGCAAGTTAATACAAGCGTTCATTTCAAAACATCATTCGTTCGCATTATAATGCAAAAACATTAACAAAAGAATGCCATTCAACATGCCAAGTAGCTGCTCCGTGCCATCCTCAGCAATGCTCACCTGCCAACTGAAAATGCATAAAAGTCAACATTGCTGAGTGAGTTCTAGTTTTAATAATAAAACATACTTTTTCCTTCATTTAAAACTGTTCATTTCTATTGCATGTGATCATACATCATACATACATACAGATAATATCATTATTATATTCGTCATTCTTTCGTTCATACTTTCTTTCATTCATTCATTCATTACTTCCAGTGACATGTACATTACCCCGAACATTGTGCACGAAGCAGGTAACTAGGCCTGAGGTCTTTCATAGACCTTGAACATTGTGCACGAAGCAGGTAACTAGGCCTGAGGTCTTTCATAGACCTCGAACATTGTGCACGAAGCTAACTCCAGTATCTAGGGTAAATACATTCACCATTTATCTTCTCTCTTTTAGTCTGGATCAATGCCATATGCTATACCCCGAACATTGTGCACGAAGCGGGTAACTGGGCCTGAGATCTTTCATAGACCTCGAACATTATGCACAAAGCTGACTCCAGTACCTAGGGCAAGCGGCAGGGATCCCATTCATATGGTCAATCACAAAGATTGGATCCCAATGTGCATCCTTTGGGGTAGCTAACCCGCACACCGTTGAGCTAACACCTATATAGGGTGTGCACCTCCATACATTTGCTTGCAATCCTTTCTTACATTCATTCAATCATTCATTAATGCATGCATTCATCATCATGTTCCTTTTTTCATTATCTTTCACTTTACATTACATAATACTTCGTTCATTTATTATCATAACACGTAAAGTCATGGGAAAGATAAACATACATCGTCATAAGGAACATAAACATATCATTCATACATCATCATGCAGGGCATCATACATACATAACATATATCATGCATTATCATGCAACATCATCATCATCATCATGCGTAAGCATCAAGCACATAACACTATCTGCCCATCATACCATCTATGACCCCAAAAGTCACCTTACATAACCCCCGGGAATCTCCTAGGTCAAAGCCTACATTACTCCTTTTTCTCCCAAAAAGTCACAATTTTACTAAGTGTTCGCCTGCATTGACACTACTGCTCATCCCCATTTGATTTCCTTTATCCGCATTAACTTACTCTATCCACATTGGTTTCCTTCATCCACATTAACTTACTCTATCCGCATTGGTTTCCTTCATCCGCATTAACTTACTCTATCCACATTTGCCTTTCGCATTTGCCTAACTCCTCTGCATTTCCATACTTAGCCAATGCTCATCCGCTCTCATCCGCATTGACTTACTTTGCTCATCCGCATTTCCACACTTGGTCAATGCTCATCCGCATTGACCTCATCCGCATTGACTTACTTTGCTCATCCGCATTTCCACACTTGGTCAATGCTCATCCGCATTGACCTCATTCGCATTGACTTACTTTGCTCATCCGTATTTCCACACTTGGTCAATTCTTATCCGCATTGACCTCGTCCGCATTGACTTACTTTGCTCATCCGCATTTCCACACTTGGTCAATGCTCATCCGCATTGACCTGTTTCATCACTTATGCAGCTTTTAAAACTTAACATATGAGCCTTAAACATCAGATTTCAATTCACCATTCATCATGTTCTAAGCTTACATCATACATTCTAAATCTTAGAAACATAATCATACATCATCAAGCATGAACATAGTCACCCATCACATCATAACATCATCATACATATTCAAGCATACAGGTCCGAAACCCAGTTCAATAAAAACATACATTTATGCATATCCAGCCCCAAAATCAGTTAAAAACCAGTAAAAGAGGGATTCTAGAACTCACCTTTGTAGCTTTTGAGTATGGCTTCTTCCAAACTCATTTGCAAATTGAATTCAACCTCCTACAAACCCACTAAAAACATACCCGAACACATATAAACACACATAAGCATAAACTCAAGGATAAGACCAGTCAAGAACACCATAAAAGCATGAATTCTTACCTTGAATTCGAATTCTTTCTTGTTCTTCCTTCAAAACCGAGAATATTTCTGCTCTCTTCCTTTCTCTCCCTAAAATCCGAAAGATTTGGGTGTAGAAAGGGTGATGGGCGGCCATGCCACCTTTTACACCCACTTTTCAAACATTTTGTTCTTTTGGACACTTTTTGCTCCTAGACTTGGGTTTTATTTCTTTTCCTTCTTTTCTTTCACTTTATTCATCTTTCTTGTCTAAAAATAGTCGAGTGTTACAAGTCCACCCCCTTAAATATGTTTCGCCCTTAAAACCTGTTATTCCTTAAAGAATTGTGGGTAATGTTGTCTCATCTCTTCTTTAGTCTCCCACGTAGACTTGTATCCCTTCCCGTGCTTCCACTGCACACGCACAAGGGGAACCACTTTATTCCTCAGCCTCTTTTCCTTTCAATCAATGATTGCCACTGGTTGCTCCACATAATTGAGCCGTTCGTCTATTTCGATATCCTTCAATGGAACAATCATGTCTTCATCAGTTAAGCACTTTCTCAAATGAGATACATGGAATGTCAGGTGAATTCCACTTAACTCATCGAGTAACTCTAATCAATAGGCTACCTCTCCTACTCGAGCAATGATTTGGAAAGAGCCTATGTACCTCGGGCTCAACTTCCCCGCTTTCGGAAACGAATAATACCCTTCCAAGGTGAGACCTTCAACATAACCTGGTCACCCACCTCGAACTCAATCGGTCTACGTCGTTTATCGGCATACGACTTCTATCTATCTTTGGCTACCATCATAAAGGCTTTGATCTTCTCAAGGTTCTCATTCATGGCCTCGATTATCTCGACACTTCCCAACTCCTTCTAACCAATGTCACCCCTAACAAACGGGTGTTCTGCATCTCCTACTGTATAGCATCTCATATGGTGGCATACCAATGCTAGCATAATAGCTTTTGTTCTATGAGAATTCGGCTAACGGTAAGTGGTCATCCCAACTTCCCCCAAAATCAATCACACATGCCCGAAGCATGTCTTCCAATGTCTGAATGGTCCTTTCCGACTGACCATCAGTTTGGGGATGATAAGCCGTGCTAATATGTAACCTCGTCCCCATAGCATCGTGGAATTTCTTCCAGAATTTAGACGTAAACCGAGTATCACGATCAGACACAATGGACACCGGCACGCCATGATGAGTTACAATCTCCTTGATGAATAGGTCAGCCAACCTCTCGGATGAATATGTCTCGCGGATCGGTTGGAGGTGAGCACTCTTCGTCAAACGGTCAACTATCACCCATATGGCATCGTGCCCTTTCGGGGTACGCGGCAGCTTCGTAATGAAATCCATGGTGATGTGCTCCCACTTCCATTCCGGTATATCCAAGGGTTGGATCTTCCCATACGGATTTTGATGCTCGGCCTTCACTTGCAAGTAGGTAAGGCACTTACTCACACACTCCACCACGGCGCGCTTCATACCCGGCCACCAATAATTCTTCTTCATGTCTTGATACATCTTTATGGCACCAGGATGAATGGAGTATCGAGTCTTGTGAGCTTCATCTATTATCTTCACCCGTAGATCCCCAAAACAAGGAATCCACACACGACCAAATTGAGTTTTAACACCAAGTGTGTTTTCACCCAATTCCCCAACCAGACCTCTCATTCTTTCAGAGTTAAGATGATCTTCTTTTAGTGCCTCATCTTGAAACTCTTTGACTTGCTTCATTACATCAGAGATCATGATCAGTTGGTATGCTTTCACCCAAATCAGCTCGGGCCTCTACTTTCGGCTAAGAGCATCAGCCACCACGTTGGCTTTGCCCGGATGGTAATGGATCTCACAATCATAATCCTTTATGAGCTCCAACTATCATCTCTGCCTCATGTTCAGATCCTTTTGCTCGAAGAAGTACTTCAAGCTCTTGTGGTCAGTGAAAATGGTGCACTTCGTATCGTAAAGATAGTGCCTCCAAATCTTTAGTGCAAAGACCATGGCTGCTAGCTCCAAGTCATGAGTAGGGTAGTTGACCTCATGAACCTTCAACTGTCGGGACGCATAGGCTATAACCTTCCCTCTCTGTATTAACACGCACCCCAACCCCGAGTAGGAAGCATCTGAATAAACCACTAGATCTTCGCTTTCATCGGGTAATGAAAGAACAAGAGCTTGAGTCAATCTCGCCTTCAATACTTCGAATGCCTTCTCTTGAGCTTGACCCCATGCAAACTTCACATCTTTTCGGGTCAAATTGGTTAGTGGAGAGGCAATCTTAGAGAAGTCTTGGATAAATCTTCTATAGTAACCCGCCAAACCCAAGAAACTACGAATCTCGGATGGTGTCTTTGGTGAATTCCATTGCATAACCGCCTCCACTTTCACCGGATCCACCATAATACTATCGGGATTCACCACATGACCCAAGAACTGAACTTCGCGCAACCAAAATGCACACTTGGAGAATTTGGCATACAGTTTCTCCCTTCTCAACGTCTCCAAAACCTCTCGAATATGACCGGCATGCTCATCCTCGCTTCTCGAATAAATCAGGATATCATTAATGAGCACAGTCACTGATTTATCCAGCATCGGCCGACACACCCGATTCATCAGATCCATAAAGGCAGCTGGCGCGTTGGTCAAACCAAAGGACTCGTAGTGACCATAGCGCATATGGAAAGTTGTTTTAGGGATATCCTGCTCCTTCACTTTAAGCTGATGATAGCCCGATCGAAGATCGATCCTTGAAAACCAACTAGCACCTTGAAGCTGATCGAACAAATCATCTATTCTTGGTAAGGGGTATCGGTTCTTCACCGTTAACTTTTTCAGCTCATGGTAGTCAATATACATCCTCATACTACCGTCTTTCTTTTTCACAAACAAGGCCGGAGCACCTCAAGGAGAAATACTCGGTCTAATGAACCCCTTATCAAGCAGCTCTTGCAACTACTCCATCAACTCTTTCATCTCTGTCGGAGCCAAACGATACAGTGCCTTGGCAACGGGTTGGGCACCTGGTATCAAGTCAATCTGGAACTCGATCTCACGGTCAGGTGGCACTCCTGATAAATCTTCTGGGAATACGTCTGGAAAGTCACACACAACGGGTACATCGGATAGTTGTGGTGTTGGCGTATCCACATCCTTTACATAGGCCAAGTAGGCACTACATCCACGCCTCATACACTTTCCCGCCACCGCCATTGAAATTACCTTCGGAATCGTAGTCACCCGATCACCATAAACCGTTACCGAACTACCGTCAGGCATTTTCAAACGAATCATTTTCTTACGACACCCAATGTTTGACTCAAAGTCCGCCAACCAATCCATCCCAAGAACCGAATCAAAACCACCCAAGGTCATCACGAATTGTCTAATAGGAAACTTATGACCTTCTAGCTCCACATCACAGCCCTTTAATATCTCAGAAATCCTAGTAGACTTACCTATGGCAGATTCTACATCGAAGGGCGCATCAATACGTCTACTACTAACAGGCAACTTAGCACAGAAAGTAGCAGAAATAAAACTCTTACTAGCACCAGAATCAAATAGCACAGAAGCTAAAGTTTGGTTCACCAGAAACGTACTGGACATGACGTCAGGGTCCGTTCTAGCTTCCTCCTATGTCATTGTGAATGCTCTGGCATTCGCCCTTGGTCCTTCACCTCCAGTTTTCTTCACCCCAGAACCCTCAACTCTTGGCTTCTTACACTCCCTGCTCATATGACCACTTCCCCAGCAGTTGAAACACTTCATACCTCCACAGTCTCTAGCCATGTGACTAGGCTTCCCACACTTGAAACAAACATTCAACCCCCATCTACACTTGCCACCGTGCTCCTTCTCACACTTGCCACACTTTTTCAATCCGGCACTAGATGTGACCACACGGCGGTCATCCCCCCGAGCCTTCTTGTTACTCGTCGAGGCACCACCCTGACCAAACCTCTTCCCGTTCCAGTTTCTATCACCTCCACCCTTTCGACTACCTTCAGTCACTGCCACCACAGTCCTCTCATCATACAATCTCCCTGCTAGATCCACCGCTGACCTATACGTGCTTGGTCAGGCGGTGATCATGTGTCTACGAATGTTCGTCGGCAAACCCTGAATATAGCTCTTGATCTTCCGAGATAGAGGTGTCACCTGATCCGGCACCAGACGTGCCATTTCATTGAACTTTGTGGTGTACTCCTGGTGTGTCATCGTTCCCGCCTCAAATTGCAAAAACTCCCTCTCAACCTTGTCCATTTCCCGGTGAGGACAAAACTCCTCAATCACCAACTTCTTCAGTTCGGACCATCTCATCCTTCCAATGGCCCTGTGCCTTCAGCTTGGACAATATTGTCCCGCCAGCATAGAGCTGAGTCCACAAAAGAGTGGGTAGCGAACTTAACCTTCTGTTCCTCTCGGCACTCACTGATATCAAGTACAGCCTCCATTTCCCTCACCCACCGGTGAGCAGCAGCAGCAGTGTCGTTTCCATCAAACGTAGGGGGCTTGCATCTCATGAATACCTCGTAGTTACAGCCTCGTACTGCCTCCCGCACAGGCTCTACTTCTTCCTCTTCTTCTTCGTCATCAGACAGAACTGTCTCAGTCTTGGGTTGTCTTCTTTCGCCCGTAGGTCCACTCCTTTCCCTTCTCTCTCTCTCCCTCTAACTGCCTTTATCACTTCAGTCACCACAGACGGTAGGATTGTTTGCATGACTTGATGCACTTCTTCCACAACTGCCTCCTTCACTGAGGCTCTCAGATTAGCACTCTCATCTCTGCCCTCCGGATGAGGGGTTTCTAGTTCTTCATGAACCACCTTTTCGGCCCTAGGCCTTCCCCTCGTAACTCGTGGTTTAGCACCATGTCCACCACCATGCGAAGCTTTAGATGATCTACCACCGGCCATCATCTAACTCACACTGAAATATTTAAACACTAATACGGTCATTCAAGGAAACGGCTCAGTTTATGGCAAGAATAGTAAGTCCCTAATTACAGTGGCCAGTTATGATTAGCCACATACTTTACTCTTCATACCCCAAGCATTACCTGTCCTGACTACATCAGCATTTAAATCTACATACAACACATAACCACATATCATGCGCACGTAATACCGGTTAACTTCACGAAAATACCTGATGGCACGCAGCTACTCAAATTGGCATCCCTTTCCCTTTCCGTCCCATTCTCAGTTTAAGTTAAGTTTTATTTAGAAAATTTACCCATTTCAGTTAAACTTTGGCTCTGATACCAACTTGTAAGGCCCCGTTCCCGGAGACCTCACAGTTGGTCATTCATTGCACATAAACATTATAATTACATTTGCCTAACGAAAACATTGCAGCGGAAACATAAACAAATATAACTTTTCATATCATTACAAATGCTTTTGCAAGTTAATACAAGCGTTCATTTCAAAACATCATTCGTTTGCATTATAATGCAAAAACATTAACAAAAGAATGCCATTCAACATGCCAAGTAGTTGCTCCGTGCCATCCTCAGCAATGCTCACCTGCCAACTGGAAAATGCATAAAAGTCAGCGCTGCTAAGTGAGTTCTAGTTTTAATAATAATACATACTTTTTCCTTCATTTAAAATTGTTCATTTCTATTGCATGTGATCATACATCATACATACATACAGATAATATCGTTATTATCTTTGTCATTCTTTCGTTCATATTTTCATTCATTCATTCATTACTTCCAGTGACATGTACATTACCCCGAACATTGTGCACGAAGCAGGTAACTAGGCCTGAGGTCTTTCATAGACCTCGAACATTGTGCACGAAGCTAACTCTAGTATCTAGGGTAAATACATTCACCATTTATCTTCTCTCTTTTGGTCTGGATCAATGCCATATGCTATACCCCGAACATTGTGCACGAAGCGGGTAACTGGGCCTGAGGTCTTTCATAGACCTCGAACATTATGCATAAAGCTGACTCCAGTACCTAGGGCAAGCGGCAGGGATCCCATTCATATGGTCAATCACAAAGATTGGATCCCAATGTGCATCCTTTGGGGTAGCTAACCCGCACACCGTTGAGCTAACACCTACATAGGGTGTGCACCTCCATACATTTGCTTGCAATCCTTTCTTACATTCATTCATTCATTCATTCATTAATGCATGCATTCATCATCATGTTCCTCTTTTCATTATCTTTCACTTTACGTTACATAATACTTCGTTCATTTATTATCATAACACGTAAAGTCATGGGAAAGATAAACATACATTGTCATAAGGAACATAAACATATCATTCATACATCATCATGCAGGGCATCATACATACATAACATATATCATGCATTATCATGCAACATCATCATCATCATCATGCATAAGCATCAAGCACATAACACTATCTGCCCATCATACCATCTATGACCCCAAAAGTCACCTTACATAACCCCCGGAAATCTCTTAGGTCAAAGCCTACATTACTCCTTTTTCTCCCAAAAAGTCAGAATTTTACTAAGTGTTCGCCTGCATTGACACTACTGCTCATCCCCATTTGATTTCCTTTATCCGCATTAACTTACTCTATCCACATTGGTTTCCATCATCCACATTAACTTACTCTATCCGCATTGGTTTCCTTCATCCGCATTAACTTACTCTATCCGCATTTGCCTTCCGCATTTGCCTAACTCCTCTGCATTTCCATACTTAGCCAATGCTCATCCGCATTGACTTACTTTGCTCATCCGTATTTCCACACTTGGTCAATGCTCATCCGCATTGACCTCATCCACATTGACTTACTTTGCTCATCCGCATTTCCACACTTGGTCAATGCTCATCCGCATTGACCTCATCTGCATTGACTTACTTTGCTCATCCGCATTTCCACACTTGGTCAATGCTCATCCGCATTGACCTGTTTCATCACTTATGCAGCTTCTAAAACTTAACATATGAGCCTTAAACATCAGATTTCAATTCACCATTCATCATGTTCTAAGCTTACATCATACATTCTAAATCTTAGAAACACAATCATACATCATCAAGCATGAACATAGTCACACATCACATCATAACATCATCATACACATTCAAGCATACGGGTCTGAAACCCAGTTCAATAAAAACATACATTTATGCATATCCAGCCCCAAAATTAGTTAAGAACCAGTAAAAGAGGGGTTCTATAACTCACCTTTGCAGCTTTTAAGTATGGCTTCTTCCAAACTCGTTTGCAAATTGAATTCAACCTCCTAGAAACCCACTAAAAACATACCCGAACACATACAAACACACATAAGCATAAACCCGAGGATAAGACCAGTCAAGAACACCATAAAAGCATGAATTCTTACCTTGAATTCGAATTCTTTCTTGTTCTTCCTTGAAATTCGAGAATATTTCTGCTCTCTTCCTTTCTCTCACTAAAATCCGAAAGATTTGGTTGTAGAAAGGGTGATGGGCGGCCATGCCACCTTTTACACCCATTTTTCAAACATTTTGTCCTTTTGGACACTTTTTGCCCCTAGACTTGGGTTTTATTTCTTTTCCTTATTTTCTTTCACTTTATTCATCTTTCTTGTCTAAAAATAGTTGGGTGTTACATCCGCACCTCTGATCACAGCACCTAGGATAGAGTTAGGTGTACCACTGCTATATGCAATGCTGAGCTATTCCTGGTATTGGACCTAGGTCTATCATAGACCAGCTATATCGGTGCATCGCACCTTTGGTCATAGTACCTAGGGTATGCAGCAATGGGGCTATACAAATGGTCAATCACAAAAAAGACAGCGATTTGCATCCTCCCAGGGTAGCGAACCCGCACACCGTTGGGCCAACACCTTTTAATGGCGTGTCCCGAAGTACAGTGCTTGCAAGACTTTCATTACTTTATCATTTATTAATGCATGCATTCTTACTTCATGTTCCTTTTTTCATTATCTTTCACTTTATGTTACATACTACTTTCACTTCATTCATTAACATTCAATGTAAAGCCACTGGAAAGATAAACATACATCATAATAAGGAACATAACATACACAGTCATCAGCATCATACAGGGCAACATCATACATACATAACATGCATAATTATGCAACATCATCATCATGCCCAACATGCTCTCTAAGGCCTCAACAGTTATCTTACATGAACTTACGAAAACCTTTACGTTAAAACTTACATCTGTACTTTCCCCCAAAAGTCAGAAGTTAAACTACACTTTTCTTCGGGTGCAACAGCCCTATCCGAGCGTATGGACACCCTTTAGTCACATGGCCTCCATGCCACTGAAAATCATGCGAATGGACCTCATGCGGATGAACACCAATACGGATGAACACCCATGCGAATGGAACTAATGCGAATGGACCTCATGCGAATGAAACTATGCGGATGAGCACTTATGCGAATGGACCCTCAGTCGCATGACTCCCCACGCGACTGACCCTCAGTCACACGAATGAACCCTCGTTCGTGCGAATGAACCCCAATCGTGCGAATGAACCTCAATTGCACCTCATTCGGCCGTATGGCCTCCATTCGGTCGCATAGCCCTAGCTGATGTAGAATGCAGTTCATCCGGAACCCAATCTGCCATTTTCGACCTCCAAGCTCTATCCAAACTCATTCTGAGCCCAAATCAACCATTCTAAACCTTAGGAATTCATACCACAACACCATTCAAGCAGACACAAGATCAAACACAAAACCCAAACGAATCATACACATACACACACATACACAAACGGGTCAAACACATACACACATAAAAAAACCCGATTTTTCAGATGTGTTCCAGCCCCAAATCATTCAAAAACGTGTAAAAGAGTTTTCCTAGAACTCACACAAATGACCACAACGAGAAGAGCTTCGATTTGACCCGCTCCTCAATGATTTTGCTCACTTGAACCAACCCGAACCAACTTTTCTCCTTTTCTCCTTTTCTCTCTTCTTGGCTGATTTTTGAAGGGTGTGGGGAGAGGGTAAGGGCTTCCCTCTCCCTTAAATACTCCCATTCACCCAACTTTCTCTCATTGGCGAGTTTGGTCCCTTAACTTTAGACTTTATTTCTTTTTCTTCTTTCATCAGCTTCAAAATAAATAAATAACCGGGCGTTACAAAAAATGATCATTTAAAAAGAATCGTTTTGAAAAGAAATGTTAAAATTAACACTTTGACTGAAAGGGTTACACTTGCTGAGTTTGAAACAAGCAAAATTCAGTCAAATCTTGATAAATGGATAATATCTGGGATGAAAAATGATGATTTATGCAAATCTCAAAGGGGGGCTAGGATTAAAACATGTTTGGGTTATGATGATGCTAAGGTTTATCCTCCTCCTAGCACTCCTGTTATTCACCTATGCCTGGCCCACATCCTTCTAATGATTTGATCAAAATAGATACTAACAGTATGTCTGAAGGTTTAGAAGGTGTGAACACTAAGCATGTATGTGAAGACTACGGTTATGGACCGACTAGCGGGCTTGGATGCAATAGTCTTAGTACACCTGGATCTATGTATCTTATTTTAGATCATAAATCTAGCTTAAGTTCTGTTTTTGTTTCAAAACAATATGTTTCAGATAATGTTTCACCTTTTTCTAGTGATGTTTCTATTTCTTCTTTAAATGTTTTAAGTTGTAATGATGATGTTTCTTCAGATTTTGTTAATTCTGAAGCGAATGATTCTGTTGTTGAGCATAAGGAGAAAACAAAAAGCAATTGTTTTGAAAAAATCTTTTCTCACCCTATCCCATCTTTTACCCAACTAATATTTTATCATCTAGTGAAAGGGTAATATCATTATCTCGTGCAAGTACAAGTGGTACAAGTACCACAATACTTCAGATGAAAATTCATTATATTATGTAACATTCTTTTTTAAATAAAAACAAACCCAGTGACATGTATGAGACTTACAATGATGTTGATTCTAGATTGTCTGAATGTGATGAGGAGATATACATTGATAAAATTCCTACCTTGCTACATAATATACCTGGATTAAAATCACATTGTTTTAGGTGTGGTAAAGATGACCATGTAGTTAGGTATTGTCCATAGCTTCATCATAGACATACTCACAGGAATTTGTTTGGAAGTAGATTAACACATTTGGTTAATAATTTCTTTTGCAAGAAATCATCTACACCACAACCTAAAGTTGTTCAATCATGGGTTCTAGTTTCACTTGGTTAATATGTCCTTTGTATTTTTGCAGGAGTAATCCACTAAAGCTGTAAAAAGTGTATGGCATGTTGATAGTGTATGATCCAGACATATGATAGGGTTGAAGGATTTATTGACAAACTATCGCATTATCAATGGAGGATATGTCGCTTTTGCTGGCGACAAGAAAGGAGGAAAATGATTGGCCAAGAAAAGTTTCCAATGGCTCTCTTACTCTGAAGAAAGTCAACTATGTGCCCAAACTAGCTTTCAAACTATTAAGTGTCTCTCAAATTTGTGATAAAGACATTCTGGCCTTATTCAAGTCCAATGAATGTCTCTATCTAAAGCTGAAGATTGATATTCTAGAGGAGATGGTGCTTATGAGGGCTCCGAGAAAGAATGACACATATCTTCTTGACATGGCTTCAAGAGAATCAACGTCTATGGTAACCTTTGTCATCAAGAATTTTAGATGGAAGATGGTTGATAATGTATATTGTGGAGCTAAAATCTTCAACCCAATATGATGTGGTACTTTAGCATTGAACATCATGACAAGCCCGATGTCAACAATGTGACGATGTTTACATTCCACACGTCCGTTTTGTTGAGGAGTGTATAGACACGATAGCCGATTAAACGTTCCATTGTCTTGAAATATCTTTTTAAAGTGATTATTAACAAATTCCATGCCACCATCACTTTGGAAAACCTTGATTTTTCTTCAAAACTAAGTTTGGACAAAAGTGTAAAAGTAGGTAAAATAATTACAAACATTGCCTTGTTGTGAAGTGGATATAGCCACGTGAACCTAGAAAAGTCATCAAAAAAGGCAACATAATATCGATAACCTTCATGAGAGGTGATAGATGACGGTCCCTATAAGTCACAATGGACTAAGTCAAGAGGAAAGAGTGCTCGTTTTGGATTAAGATCAAACGGTAATTTATGTGCTTTGCACATTTGACAAGAAGAGCAAACAATAGGTTTTGGCAAAATGGACGTGACTAGCACTAATCCTGTTTTATTTAATAGTTTAATAACATCATTCGACACGTGACCTAAACGGTTATGCCATAATTCATATGATGCTTTATTTGTAGAGACAACACTTAGAGCTAAGATGATCTTGATTCAACACAGAAAGCCTGTTATCATAGCGACCTTGACTAAGACCTGCCTCGTTTCCTGATCCCGAATATAGAAATTTGGTTGAGAAAAAAGCACATCAACATTGTTGTCCATAGTTAACTTAGAGACAAATAGAAGATTTTTGATGAGTTGAGGGACCACAAGGACATTTTGAAGATGAATATGTTTGTCAATAGTTATGTGTCCTTTGTGAGAAATAGGTAGAGATTTGCCATTTCTCGTTGCTATTACATGAAATAATGTCATGAATATTACCAGTAGAGTGACTCATATGATCGGTAGCCCCAGTGTCCATATAGCAACTTGCATTGTTTGGATTAACTTGTGTAACACCCCAAATTCTATTTAAATGGAAGGAAAAGAAAAGTAAATAGAAAGAATAGAAATTGTGCACAAGTACAGGGGGATAAAGTGTACAAAGTACAAAACCTGACAGGATCAGCGATCACACGTTTGGTGTATTAGGATTCAAAGCAGCGGAATATGAACACGAATTAGACAAATTGTAGCAAGCAATCGACACTTGTATTCATTAAGAGCGCATACGATTATAGGGAGAGAATATATGTTTCTGATTTCAAGGAATGTTTATAGATGTAGAATATTTCCAATCAAATCATTCATTACATTCAATTCATTCTTAATGTTACAATAGGTTGTCACTCCTTATATAGAGTGCAACAATCACTGCTGTTATCACGGAAAGTGACAACTGGCAGATCAAATACAAAAATAACTAACTCTTAACAAACTACTGAAATGTTCACAACTACTGAGAACATATCAGAGTGTTAAGTACAAAATATAAAACTACTGAAACTACAACGACTGAAGAACAAGCTCTTCAGTCGTTTTACAAAACTACTGAAACATAAAAATATAAAACTACTGATATCACAACTACTGAAGAAGTACTCTTCAGTAGTTGTGACAAACTACTGAGGCTTCAGTACTTGATCTTCAGACTTTGACCTTCAGGTGTTTCATCAGCTGATGACTTCAGTAGATACCATCAGCTGATGTCTTCAGTCTTTGTCTTCAGACTTTGTACATCAGTTGTTGATCTTCAGTACTTGTAAACTCTTCAGGTGTTGTACTTCAGTACTTTGCTCTTTCAGCTTCAGCACTTGTGTTCTTCAGCTGTTGTACTTCAGTACTTTAGTTCTTCAGCTGTTGAAGTCTTCAGCACTTGATCTTCAGCTGTTGAGGTCTTCAGCACTTGTCAAACTGCTGATGAGTCTTTCAGCAGTTGTTGTGATACCATGTGGGACTTAGAGGTTTTCTGATCTTGGCTCATTGGTTCTTTTGGTCCAACAAACTCCCCCTGAACCAATGCAGCCAAAACCTCTAACTTATTATTATCCCACTTATTGATGGCAAAATGTTGGTCTTTTTCCTTCTTGATCAGTAGAGAAGATGACCCATGTAAGCTCCGCCTGGAAGAAATCTCAAATATTTGTTTGGCAGAGTATGAATGGGAACTCTGTTTTGGGGAACTGGACACAGAGTTGTTATCCCATTCATGAGATTTACTTCCCCATAATGAGTCTGTATGACTCACGAACATAGGCCTCAAGGAGAACAACTTGTTCCTCCTGAGAGAGTTCTTCTACTCCTCCTTCGAAGAAGAACTCTGGACCATAGTACTCTGATAAGTACTTCATGGTCCTGCCATTTTTCAACTCCACCGTAGTTACCTCCTATATACAAATTCATCTAGATGGTTGCCTTCAAGGAGTAACTGGACCTCATTCTTCTGGATGTCTTCAAGCTTCTTATATAGCAACCCCTTCTTGATCATCTTGTTTTCTAGTAAAGCTTGAGGGGTCTTCTTTGCTTGGTGAGCTTTCTTGAATTCATCAATGATTTCCCAAGGTGAGACTACAACGGCCAACATGATGGTAGACTCTATTGTTTTTCGTACCTGGCCGTTGTATCTGTGTGGAATTGTTCTTTATGATTCTAGAACTCCCTGGGGTCTGGCCATACTCTCACTCTCCCTTTTGATATTGAAAGGTGTGCCTGAGAGTGTACAGCCTTTGAGCATGCCCTTTCATGGCTTGAATAGATGATGACTGAGGAAATTCCTTGTCAACCATCTTTAACAGTTGCTCATCGTGCTGTTTCTTGTTGCTCGTTCTTCTTCTTCTAGCTTGACTCTGACCATTTCCCTTTGAGAGTCAGATGTGATCATGGGTTGACTTTGGGGTTTTGGTAGCTTCAGAACAGCAGAGAGTGGCAGACTATCATCTGCATCCTCCTCTTCTTCTTCTTCTCTATCCTCAGCACCCGTTTCTCCTTCTGGTACACATCACTGGATGATGGTTGTGTTGGTGAAGGAATTGGTGTTGGTGAAGGAGTTGTTTTGAGGAGTGAGGATGTTTGGATTTTGGCTTAGAAATTGGTTGGGAGATTTGAGGGATAGGATCTGTTTGAGTGGGTGGAAGTGAAGGTTGATCCAGCATCTTTGTAGTTAGTTTCGCCTTTGTGAGTTTAGCCATCTCTAACCTTTTACCAGCCACAGCCGCTCATCAAGGGCTTCCACATAATCCCTTTGTTGAATTGCTCAGACAGACAGATTCTGCTCTTCTACTGCCAGGTTGGATGAGGAGGCACTCAGATCTTGGGTACGTTTGGTCCTTCTTTCGCTCGCTGATGTGGCACCTGCAGCTGAAGAGTCATCGTCATCATCATCAATAACATCAGTATGACCATAATGATCATCACCATCATCATCATCATCATCCCAATCATCATCAGCATCATCATCTCCATCACCTTCTCCTATCTTTAAGGGCTCTCGGCTGTGTCAAACCCCTGCCTGAAGAGTTGTTCAATTATTTTATCCATGGATCGGCTGTGTGTAGTGTCAGCTTCTTTGACCAGCTCCTCCAAGGATTTCTCTTCAGCAGTGTGATCATCAGCACTTCTCTTTCGCTTGTAAGTGAGCAGAGGCTGCTTTTCTTTCTCCTCCCTCTGGGCTTGCTTCTCTTCTTTCTTCTCCTCTGTTCTTTTCCTCTTTTTTTCTTCACACTGCAGTACTCTCCCCCTTTTGGTTGCATTGGAGAGAGGGGTTTGTACCGTAGAAAGAGTCTTTTGAACAGCAGCATCCACCAAGGGCTGTAAAGTGAGGAAAGCCTCTCATCAATGGCTTTAGTTACCAATATCAGTATTATGGGTGTGATGAGAGGGAGGGAAGTTTGAAGTGCAAGCACCTATTGCTCAGGAGGGTTCTGTTCCTGAGAAGTAGGGCTGAAGCAGAGGCAGGTGGTTGAGTGTGGAGTGGCTCGTGTTTGGGGAACCTTCAGTGAAGGTGCCATCTGTGGGTGGGTGGAGGCAGATGGTCTTTCTCTTTGTGAGAGTTGGTCAAGTAGGTTTTGCAGCCTACTGACTTTCTCTTCAAGGATTGTGTTCTGGGCAAGACATCATAGAAAAAGCCCAGGTCATCATCAGCCGAAGCTGAATCATCTGACCTCCTGCTAGAGCAGGAATTTACATGCACTGGGTGTAGACCAGTTGATGCATGTGCCCCTTGTGCTTGGTACTGGGGACTTCCAGCCTCAGAGACATTGTCCATCCTCATCAGCTGTTGCCTCTAGTGGTCTTAGCAATATTACCAGCCCCACTCTGATCATGTGCTGAGTCAGAGGAGGTGGCAGCCTCACTAGATTTCTAAGCTCCTTGTCTACACCAGGAGATAGAAGTGGTAAACCCCTGTGCTGTGGTTCTCTAAGTGCACTGTGTTCCTCCCCCTCAATTGTAGAGGTATTCCCAGTAGTATAGTGTTTCTGGGGAGGGGGTGAGGAGTGCAGTTGAGTCAGCACTTGTGCAACTATTAAAGTTGGGCTGTGAGGGGTGGTTGTTTGGGGTGAAGGGATAGAAGCAGTGTGCACCTGGGGAGGTTGGTGCTCTTCAATGGCAATCCCTCAAGTGAGGAAGATCCCAGATATGTAGGTACCCCTTTTGTGGTTGCTGCAGGCTCCTGTTGGGAGGAGGCCTGAGCGGCTCTGGCTGGAAGAGTCATTGTATCCACTAGGGGGTTTGGACTAGTGGATATTCCTGATCCTGCTTTTGGTGTTGCAGGGGCAACCTCAGGGGACTCAATTTCCGAGTAGTTTTGGGTTGGTTTCTTTTTGGTGGGTTTGTGGTGGGACTTTGGATTTGGAGGTGGTGGTGGCTGTGGGTTCCAGCTGCGTGGGTTGTCGGCAGCTTGGCAGCCATTTTGAGTGTCCGGTTAGAGTTGTGCCGGGAGTATACTTCCGGCAGAACAGCCGTAGCAGGGACTCCCAAGCCAACAAGTCCCTCAGCATTAAGCTGGTTTGTAATGATGGCCATTATGAACCGTGGATATAGTATCCAACGGTTGCCGTTAGTTTTTTTGAGCCATATCCTTGAGCTCTAAAAATATTATTCTCTGAAAAATTTAGTGGTTGTTGCTCAAGAATAGAATACATTACCTGCTGCCATTTTGTCGACATTTGATCCCAAGACGATGTCTTAGGGGCCAAACATATTCATTCACCATGTGAAAAATCAGCGCTCAGCGTCATTAAAATGTTTCTTCATGATAGTGGAGGCACTGAGATCACCTTGATATCCATGTTGAGCAAAGGATAGATCTATGGTACCCTTTGGATATCCAGCAGGAGAACTAGCATCATTCAGTTGAAGAATTTGGCGGATTGTTGCAGGAGTGATGACTACTTCTTTTTTGTTTACGACCGACTGGAGGGATGGTGTGTTGTTCTCCCCGTGGGTTCAGTAACGTTCATCCAAAATTGTTTCAAGGATTCGGCATGTAGTATGGGATTCAGAAGAAATGCCGTGTTGTATTGGGACTGAACCATAAGATCGATAGCAGTATCGAACTTAGTCCAGATAGGCGATTTAGTGAGGTAGGCAACACAGTTGTGTCGCGGTTTAATTTGCATGGACGCCATGGAGAAAAGGAAAATTTTGGAGAGGAACGTTAGGTTTGAAGAAGATGAAGCATTGAGAGCTTAGGTTAGGGGTATTTATAGGGTACGGGTAAGAAAACGACTGAAGGATGTGGTGTTAGTCATCAGTAGTTTTAACCGACCGTTGACATGGTATTATCCTTTCAGACGTTGAAACAGCTGAAGTCGTGGTGTTAGGCATCAGTAGTTAGAAAACTACTGAAGACCGTGGTTTTGACTTCAGATGATTGAAACAACTGAGGACTTGGTGTTTGTCATCAGTAGTTATGAAACTACTAAAGACAGTGGTTTTGTCATCAGCTGTTGTAAACAACTGAAGACTTGGTATTAGTCATCAGTAGTTATAAAACTACTGAAGACATGGTTTTGCTTCAGTTGTTTAGAATGAAAAAACAGTAGTACAAACGACTGAAGAGAAATTTCTCATCAGCTGTTTTCGTCAATTCTTAGCTTGTCAGCTGTTTCATACTGTCCTCAACACATTCATCAGCCTTTTTAGCTGATTTCAGTTGTTTCATAGGACATCAGTACTTATCTGTTTGTACACTGATTGCAGTAGTTGTAGCTGCATCAGTAGTTGTAACTACATCAGTAGTTTAGAACAGATGAAGTACTTCAGTACTTGTGAGACATTTAGCCTTCGGTAGTTATAAAAACTGCTGAGGTAAAAAGAGCTCATCAGTACTTATATGTGACATAGTTACTAATGATCATCAGTACTTATAACTAAGATCATCAGTAGTTGTCACTTATTCTAGCTGCAACATACAAGCCTTAACACCAGGTTTTGGAAAGTTGAACTATCCAAAGGCTTAGTAAAAATGTCTGCAAGCTCATCAGCACTAGGCACAAACTTAGGATCAATCAGACCTTTTTCAAAACAATCCCTTATAAAGTGATGTCTGATCTCTATATGTTTGGTCCTAGAGTGCTGGACTGGATTTTTGACAATGCAAAGAGCTGAAGCACTATCCATTAGCAATGGAGTCTTAGTCTCTGTAATGCCATAATCCAGAAGTTGGTTTTGAAGCCAGAGTACTTGAGATGTACAACTTGCAGCAGCAATGTACTCTGCTTCAGCAGTTGATGTAGCAACTGAGGTCTGTTTCTTGCTCTGCCAAGAAATCAAGCAGTTGCCTAGGAATTGAAATCACCAGAAGTTGATTTCTGGTCAACTACACCCTGCATAGTCACTGTCAGAAAAGCAACTAATTTACCAGAATGTCCAGTGGAATACCATAAACCTAGAGATGGAGTGCCTTGCAGATATCTAAAGATCCTCTTGACTGCAATCAGATGAGACTCTTTAGGTGCAGCCTGAAATCTAGCACAAACACATGTAGCAAACATAATATCTAGTCTAGAAGCTGTTAAATACATCAAGACCCAATCATACATCTGTAAAGTGTTTCATCAACCACTTTACCTTTCTGATCTGTATCCAGTTGTGGTGCTGCTGCACATGGGGGTAGAACAGGGCTTACAGTTTTGTAAATCAAACTTTTGCAAAAGTTCTTTTGTGTATTTTGACTGATGAATGAAAATTCCATCAGCCTTTTGTTTGATTTGCAACCCCAGAAAGAACTGTAATTCTCCCATGGCACTCATTTCAAACTTCTGTTGCATCAACTTTGTAAAGGCATCACACAACTTTGGATCAGAGGATGCAAAAATGATATCATCTACATAAATTTGAACAAGTAGATTATGCTGCCCAGCTTTTTAATGAATAAAGTCTTATCTATGGAGCCTCTAGTGAAATTGTTTTCTAGAAGAAAGTTAGATAATGTCTCATACCAGGCTCTGGGAGCTTGTTTTAACCCATAAAGAGCCTTATCAAGCTTATACACCCAGTTAGGATGTTTATTGTCCTCAAAGCCTAGAGGTTGACATACATAAACCTCTTCTTTAATTTTTCCATACAAAAATGCACTTTTGACATCCATTTGAAAAACTTTAAGGTTTTGATAAGCAGCATAAGCTAAAAACAAATCGAATTGCTTCCAGTCTGGCTACAGGGGCAAAGGTTTATCATAATCAATACCTTCTTCTTGTGCAAACCCCTGAACAACCAGTCTGGCCTTGTTCTTAACAATAAGCCCATTTTCATCAGTTTTGTTCCTAAACACCCATTTAGTGCCTATTGCACACTTACCTGGAGGTAGAGGAACTAGTTCCCACACTTGCTGTTTCTTGAACTGAAGAAGCTCAAGCTGCATGGCATCAACCCATCCATTGTCCTTTAAAGCAATGTGATAATTCTTTGGCTCTTGCTGACTGATGAAGAGAGCATAGAAGCAGAAATTTGACAATTGACTTCTTGTTGATACTCCAGCAGTGATATCACCAATGATTTGAGACATAGGGTGATTCTTCAGATCTTGATACACAATGAGATCTGTGCAAGTGTTTGTAGCAGGCTCAGTAGCAACAGATGGTGATGGTGATCATTTCCTTGAAACCAATCAGTGGATGGTAATTCAAAGGAAGTTGAAGACGAAGAGATCTCATCAGCATTTGTTGTGGATGGTGCTACTGGAGCTACAGGAATATCAGGTCTAGCTGAGTCAGGCAGCTGATCACTAACCTGAAGAGGTGAGTACTGCAATCATCATCATCATCAGCAGTACCACCAGGTGGTGAACTGTTGACAGGAGCAACAGCAGGAGTTTGATAAGGAGCATATTGCAGTATGTCCAAATCAAATAACTCCACAGGGCTTGTGGAATCTTGTCCTTTGGAGATTCATTGAACTAACATGTAGAGTTTCTTCAACCATGTTTGTTCTGCAGTTGAAGACTCTGTATGCTTTGCAAGTAGAGATGAATCCCAACAAAGTACCCTGCATCCACCTTAGGATCAAATTTATGGAGTGATCCTTTGTGTTGAGAATAAAACAGGGACACCCAAATGCTTTGAAAAATGAAATCAGAGGAGCCAAATGATGGAGGACTTCATATGGAGTCTTCATCAACCTCTGATTTACTAAAACTCTATTTTGCACATAGCAAGCTGTGTTGACAGCTTCAGCCCAAAAGGTTAGTGGCAAACCTGAGTCAGCCAGCATGGACCTTGCAGCTTCAATGAGGGTCCTGTTCTTTCTCTCTCCACTACTCCATTTTGTTCTGGAGTCCTTGGAATGCTGAACTGCCTTTTGATTCCCTTGAAAGATAGAAGTCATCAAGTGTATAATTTCTTAACTCAGTTCCATTATCACTCCTAATACACTTGACTGGAAGGGAATACTGTTTCTCAATATACAGCACAAAGTGAATAATCTTCGGTGCAGCCTCATCCTTTGAATGTAGAAAGAAAGTCCATACAAATCTGGAGTAATCATCCACAATTACCAGACAGTATTTCTTCTTTGCCATGCTCATTACTTTCACAGGACCAAATAGATCCATATGCAGTAATTGCAAGCAGGCAGTGGACTTAGACATTTCAATAGGAGGGAATGAGACTTTGTGTTGTTTTCCTCTTAAACATGCAGTGCAGGTTTCATCATAGTGGAACTCCTTTATTGGTAAGCCTCTGACTAAACTATTGTGGGTAAGCTGATTCATGTTTTGAGATTAACATGACCCAGCCTCCTGTGCCACAGTTTAGATTCTTGAGAAGAGGCTTTGGAAAATAAGCAAGGATTTCCTTTGTGATCTATCTTCTTAGAAAGATCTAAGGCATACACTCTTCCTGTCCTGTTGGCTGTCAGGAGAGTGTGATCATCCAACACCTTGTCATCAAGTGTAAAACTTTGGATGACAGAATCCTACAGTTTTGACTGGTGAAAAGGGCAACATGGCCTTTCACACACATTTGACTGACACTCAAGAGATTGTTGACTTGATTTTCCACATGATTAACATCATCAAATTTGATTTCTCCATTGGAGACAAAGCCCTTACCGATGATGTAACCCCTAGCATCATTGCCAAAAGAGACAAATCCCTTCTTTCCTTGAGAGTAGTCATGAAGAAGAGAGCTGTTCCCAGTCATGTGCATAGATCCCCCACTGTCTACATACCAGATGCTACTTTGGCATGTTGAAGAACCCTGCAAAAATAAACAATTAGTTAGTTTTAGAGACCCAAACCTTTTTTTTTGGGCCTGGTCTCATCAATAGATGGTAAACTAACAGGTTTATTTGAAACAACAGCCTGATAGGAAGAAGATGGTGTAGAAGAGGAGTCCTTTGGCTTGGACCTCCTTTTCTGTGGTTTCAACATAGGAGCATCTAGTTGGTTAACTCTACCCAATAGATGTTGAACCATCATAACCAGCTGTGTCTGATTTTGTGATAAAGCTTTGCTCATCAGACTCATGGACACATTTTAGTGGAGTTTGATAAGTTCCTATGTTGCACCTTCTTCTTCTGAGCACCCTCAGCTGTCACCTGTTTAACCCCTTCCTTTTTAGATTTCTTTGAGGACTTAAGGGTTACAGGATTTGATGTTGCTGATACAAATGTGGTCTCAAAACTCAGTCTTCATTTTACCATTTTCTCATTAATTTCTTCTTTTAGTTTGAGTTTGGAACCTCTTTTTGTACCAACAATCATCTGTAAGATGATTGAACAAACCACATACTTCACATGGTTTCTTCATCATCTTAGGTTGATCATCAACTAAAGAGGATGAAGCAACAGAAGACTTGTTCTTCAATGCTTTGGAAGCATTGTTTGCTTTCTTGACAGCCTCTTTAGTAGTTTCAAACTCTTTCTACTGCCAGTTTTCTTCTCTTCAGTACTGACAGCAGTTGAAGTTTGAACTTCAGGTGTTGAATCCTGCTCTCTAGTCCTTTTAGGACCTTCAGAATTAACTCCTGAGTTGATCAAATCATTAATCATGTGAATGTCAGCATTTGAACCTCAACATCAGCTGATAGGTTCAAAGAGGGCTTGATGCTGACTGCTACTTCTGATTGTGCTGTATCAGAAGGTAGATCACATGATGTGATGGATTGGTTATCACTCTCACCATCAGATTCTACCTCTGCTCTTGGGGTAAAATCTGTAGGTGGAGCAGTGTGATTGTAACCAATTCCAAACTTCACATTTGAAGCAGATTGCTTACTAAGAAGCATTTCAAAACCTTTGCATGATTGTACCCATCTATCACACTCTACCTGGGTAACTGCAAGAGTTTCTTTGAGATCTTTGTACTTCTCTAGTAGTACTTCTTCTCTAGCCTTATCATCAATTATTTGGCAATTCAGTTTATAAATCCCATCATCTTTATCTTAAGCACAGACTCAAACTCAGCTTTATTTTTGGAAATTGTTTGTTCTAGCTCAATGTTCTTATTAATTAGAGCTACATTTGCTTCTCTAATGGAGGCAAATGCTGCTATGCATGGTTCAGAACATAATTTGGCTTTTGCCTCAGAGGATACCTGTGATACCTGAGATGTAGAGGCATTAGAACATGAGTATCAGCAGACTCCAAAGCCATAGAGCTAGATTCCCAAAAGGACTGTCACCACCATGTTGACCAGCACCTGAGAACAGTTGATCATGACCAGACATGTCATCTGGTAAACTGCTCCAGTCAACAACTCCTGGGGTGAAGAAGCTGTGTTGTTGAGGTTGAGTTTGTTGATGAGATTGGGAAGGCTGAGTTCAGGTAGTGCATGAGGTTGTGGTGCCATAGGAACTTGAACTTGATTGACTGTGGCATGTAATAACAAGGGTAAGGATATGGCATTTGACCCTGAGGAACAAAATATGCTGGAGATTGTTGTTGAGGATGATGACTAGAGATGACAGGATGTTGCCCTCTGTGTTGTTGACTATTGCCAGGAAAAGTCACAAAGGGTGCAGTGGAGTTAGATCCAGTTGATCTACACTCTCTAGCAAAGTGTCCAAGCCTTTGGCATTTGTGACACCTCAATTTGCTCTTGTCAAAACACAACTTGGTTTGCCAGAGAGTCCTGGGAATTTTCTTCCAGTTCTTTTATAGAACTTCTGAGATCTGATATTTATCAAGGCCATTTGGCTCAAATATCCATCTCTTCTAAGTCATCATCGGCAATCCCCTTGAGATCATCCATAATGAAGCATAGATTGTCATTATTACACCTAGTAAATTGACTATCAACACTCACAAATGCAGAATCAGAATTGCTTGAAGAGAAATTAATATGCTCATCATACTGGCATTCAGATGAAGCATATTCTGACTCATGACCCACCAAGGCAGTGTTGCCTGGTACAAAGTCTTCAGTGAGCTTTCCAGATGAAGACAGCTTTCTCTTCTGTTCTATCTCTCTCTCAAAAGTGAGCAGTTTCCCATGGAGTTGGGTGAGAGATAGTTTGTCCAAACTTGCACTGGAGCGTAGGACAATAGTATATGTGTCCCATCTCTCAGGCAGTGATCTGAGAAATCTGTTATTCATCTGAATATTTGTGTACTCAAGTTTGACCATTTTTAGTTCAGAGATCAAACAAGAGAACCGCTCATATTGTTGAGTCAGTGTCTCACCCTTTCTATGAGAGAATGTTCTCATATTGTTGGGCAAGAATTTCTCTATTATTTGCCAAGACCTCATCTGTTCCTCCAAATTGTTCTTTCAAGGCATTCCAGAGGTCATGGGCAGTTTCATGATGCATTAGCCCAGAGTATATTTCATTTGGCAGTGCCATGGCCAGGATTCCATGGGCTTTTGCATCAATTTCAAGCAACTTCTTATCCTCATCTGAGTATTGCTCCCTCCTCTTCGGAACCATTTGATTGGTTTCCGGTTATTCACCATAGGCTTGTGTGGACCATATACCACTGATGTCCAACACCCTGCGCTGTTAACAGACAGGTGATGGAGCATAGTCTTTGCCATATGTTGTACTCATTCCTAACCAGCATCGGTGGCTTGTTGAGGAACCAGTATTGTGAGGATCATTGGAGGGAGTAGTCATTTTTAGTTCAAAAACAATTTAGTTCAAGCTTTGAAAGTTTTAACAGACCACAACAAACTCAATGAAAACCAAGAGAAGATCTCAGGATGAATGATCAGAAATACAGAAAATTCAATCTCTATAACCGTTTCTTGCAATGACAAAAGCTAATTAAATCAAACTTAGATCTTGAATAGCAGTTTCAATGATCAATTATTAGATCGATCAATGATTAACCTGCTCTGATACCATTTGACAGGATCAGCGATCACACGTTTGTGTATTAGGATTCAAAGCAGCGGAATATGAACACGAATTAGACAAATTGTAGCAAGCAATCGACACTTGTATTCATTAAGAGCGCATACGATTATAGGGAGAGAATATATGTTTCTGATTCAAGGAATGTTTATAGATGTAGAATATTTCCAATCAAATCATTCATTACATTCAATTCATTCTTAATGTTACAATAGGTTGTCACTCCTATATAGTGCAACAATCACTGCTGTTATCACGGAAAGTGACAACTGGCAGATCAAATACAAAAATAACTAACTCTTAACAAACTCTAAAATGTTCACACTACTGAGAACATATCAGAGTGTTAAGTACAAATATAAAACTACTGAAACTACAACGACTGAAGAACAAGCTCTTCAGTCGTTTTACAAAACTACTGAAACATAAAATATAAAACTACTGATATCACAACTACTGAAGAAGTACTCTTCAGCAGTTGTGACAACTACTGAGGCTTCAGTACTTGATCTTCAGACTTTAACCTTCAGGTGTTTCATCAGCTGATGACTTCAGTAGATACCATCAGCTGATGTCTTCAGTCTTTGTCTTCAGACTTTGTACATCAGTTGTTGATCTTCAGTACTTGTAAACTCTTCAGCTGTTGTACTACTTCAGTACTTTGGTCTTTCAGCTTCAGCACTTGTGTTCTTCAGCTGTTGTACTTCAGTACTTTAGTTCTTCAGCTGTTGAAGTCTTCAGCACTTGATCTTCACCTGTTGAGGTCTTCAGCACTTGTCAAACTGTTGATGAGTCTTTCAGCAGTTGTTGTGAGACCATGTGGGACTTAGAGGTTTTCTGATCTTGGCTCATGGTTCTTTTGGTCCAACAAAACCTTATTACTTAAGGTTTAAAGGGGCATGGTTGCCCATTTCTTCTTCATCTTCTTCAATCGGCTGAAAGAAGAAAGAAGAGAAAGAAGCCCAGGTTCTAGAGAGAGAAAGTGGAAGAAGCAGCTTCAAAGGTAAGTCTTCTCTTATTCGAGCTCGGTTCAGCAGGGTTTCAAGTTCTTGACCAAAGTTCTGGTTGTTTAGTGTTTGTTTTTGGGATTCAAGGCTGAACCGAAGGTGGGTCTCGAACTTGAAGTGTGTTTCTCAAAGGCTGCTCAAGGTGAGTTTCTAGAACCCTACTTTTACTAATTTTCAACTGGTTTGGGGCTATTATGCATACTAAGTAAACATTTTGAAAGAAACTGTGGGTTTACAGCCTATATGTTCGAGTGATGTAGTGTGTATGTAGTATGTATGTATGTTATAGTGATGATTATGGGTTAGTGATGATGATTAGTATGTTACATCTGTGTTTGGGTATGATTAGAATGATAATCGGGTGATGTTGATAACATAGAAAATATTTCAGAATGTTTTGATGAACATGAATAGTGGTCCATGCGCCCAGAGGTGGCTCATCGCCCCAAACAGTGGCCCTGCGCCCAGCATGAGAGGCCAGACGCCTAAGTGTTGGCCATGCGCCCAGGGTGCGTCATGTGCCTAAACAGTGGCCCATGTGCCCAGCATCTTGGCCCATGCGTCTAAGTGTTGGCCATGCGCCCAGAGGGGGACCATGCGCCTAAACAGTGGCCCATGCGTCTAAGTGTTGGCCATGCACCCAAGTTTTGGCCATGCGCCTAAATAGTGCCCATACGCCCAAGTGATTGAAACGGCTAAGTGTTGGTGATGCGCCTGAACAGGTGCCATGTGCCTAAACAGGGCAGAAGCGCCCAAATAGTGCCCATGCGCCCAGAATGTTTTACACTTAAAATTTTTATGCCCATGCGCTTGGAAGGTCCCATGCGCCCAGATTTGGACTTAAGGTTTCTAAGTGGCTTTTAAGGGGTAAAATGGGGAGATAGGCCTGGTTATGATGTGATGGCTTATGTTTGATGTGGTTATGCATGTATGATGTTGCATGTATGGTGATGGTGTATGTTTATGTATGTTCCTTATTATGTATGTATGTCTTCCCTTGGCTTTGCGTTGAACGTTAATGAATGTAATGAAAGTATTATGTAACGTAAAGTGGAAGATAATGGAATGAGGAATGTAATGAATGAATGCATGCATGAATAAATGAATAAAAGAGAAAGTATAGAAAGCTTGCAAGCACATGTATGAGGTGAGCGACTCTGTGTCGCAACAGACTCGAAGAGGTCCTTGTCGCGTACTCCAGTATTGTGTCAGTCTTCGGACATGAGTCGGGAGTTTGTGAGCAGGCCCCGGCACAGTATCAGTCTTCGGACATGAGTCGGGAGTATTGCATGAGACAGGATACAGATCGTGTACTCCGTACTGTGTTAGTATTCGGACATGAGTCGGGGGTTTGTGAGTAGGCCCCAGCACAGTATCAGTCTTCGGACATGAGTTGGGAGTATTGCATATGACTAAAGTGATGGATGAAAAGATCTGTGTCGCGTATCCCAATACTGTGTCAGTCTTCGAACATGAGTCGGGGGTTTGTTTATCAGGCCCCGGCATAGTATTAGTCTTCGGACATGAGTCGGGGATATTGCATGAGACAAGATAATGAGGAGAGCAACTTTGTGTTGCAACAGACTCGGATAGAGTTCAATCCCTATGATTGACTCGTATGGGATCTTTGTCGCGTATCCCGGTGTTGTGTCAGTCTTCGGACATGAGTCGGGGGTTTGTGAGCAGGCCCCGACACAGCATCAGCTTTCGAGCATGAGTCGGGGATATTGCACGAGACAAGATTCGAGTAATAAAGAGTAATGAGTAAAGAGATGAATGAACGTAAATGAATTATCGTAATAAAGTACTGAACAGGATCCTTGTCCTTCGACCTCCGTAATCGTGGCTGAGTGCCACGAAGAGGGTAAAGTCTGACCGGATCTAGAAAGAGAAGTGAACGATAATATAATACGTTGTATGAACAAAGTTAACGAACGTAATGACGAAGATAATAATGATATTATCTGTATGTACGTATGATGCATGATCACGAACGATTGTAAAGTATAGTATGATTTGAAATAAAGTAAAGAACGGTTTTAACAGAGAAAAGTATGTTTTATTATAAAACTAGAACTCACTCAGTGTTGCTGACTTTTGTATGCCTGATAGTTGGCAGGTATTTGTTGATGCTGAGGAGTTGCAGGCATGGATGCATAAGCTACTGGAGCATTTTGAGGCTGGCATTCGTATTTTGACATGTCTTGTATTAGGAGATGAAAACAAATGTTGTAAATGACATGTTTTAGTTATTAATGAAAGTTTTAAATTCCGTTGCAAAATAAATATACGTTTTATAATGTTTTAAGTGCAATGAATGACCAATTGTGAGGTGCCTAGGAACGGGGCCTTACAAGTTGGTATCAGAGAAAAAGTTTAAGCGAATTGGGGAAATATTTTCAAAAACCTAATCTTAACTGAGAATGGGACTAAAAGGAAAAGGGATGCCAGTCCTAGTAGCTACGTGCCTGCAGGTAAAGGTTTTTGTAAACGTTTATAGTAAGTTAATGTTAACCGGCATTTTGTGCGCATGTTATGTGGCTTGTGTGCTATTGTGTAGATTTAGATACTGATGTAGTCGAGATAGGAAATGCTTGGGGTATGAAGAGTAAAGTAAGTGGCTAATCACAACTGGCCACTGTAATTAGGGACTTACTATACTTGACATAAACTGAGTTATTACCTTGAATGACCGCATTAGTGTTTGAATCTCATAGTGTGTTTGAAGATGGCTGGTGGTAGATCTTCGAAAGCTTCACGAGGTGGAGGCGGTGGTGGACGTGGTGCTGAACCACGGGTCACAAGAGGAAGGTCTAGGGCTAAAAGAGTAGTCCATGAGGAACTCGAGACCCCTCATCAGGAGGGCGGTGATGAGAATGCTAATCAGAGGGCCTCGATGAGAGAGGCAGTCATGGAGGAAGTGCATCAGGTCATGCAGATGATCCTACCGTCTGTGGTGACCAAAGTTATAAAGGCTGTTAGAGATGAGGAGAGACAGGAAAGGGGTAGATCTTCGGGCGAAAGGAGACGACCCGAGACTGAAAACGGTTTTCTTCGATGACAAAGAGGAAGAGGAGGAAGAGCCTGCGCCGGAGGCGGCTCAAGGCTGTAATTATGGGGTGTTTCAACGATGCAAGCCCCCAACTTTTGATGGAAACGGTACTGCTGCTACTGCTCACCGATGGGTGAGAGAGATGGAAGCGGTATTGAATATCAGCGAGCGTCGGAGGATCAGGATGTAAAGTTTGCTGCCCATTCTTTTGTGGACTCGGCTCTATGCTGGTGGGACAATATAGTTCAAGCCGAGGGTAGTAGAGCTATTGGAAGGATGAGATGGTCGGAGTTGAAAAGACTGGTGATTAAGGAGTTCTGTTCCTTATCGTGAGATGGATAAAATTGAGAGGGAGTTCCTAAAGCTGGAGGCGGGAACGATGACACATCAACAATATACCGCTAAATTCAACGAGATGGCATGTCTGGTGCCGGATCAGGTGACACCTCTTTCGCGAAAGATCAAGAGGTATATTCAAGGCTTGCCGGCGGACATCCGTAGGCATATGATCGCTGCCCGACCGAGGACGTTTAGGTCGGTAGTTGACCTAGCAGGAAGATTGTACGACGAGCGAGGGGCAATGGCGATGACAGACAAAGGGGAGGAGTGAGCCTATGTTAAGAAGGGGAAAGGAAGGCGAGCCAATGATGGTGGATTTGTGTATGGAGGTACGGCGTCGAAGGATGATGATCGGAAGAGAATAGAAAGAAAAGGAGAGATATGAAACAAGTGTGGCAGAGGCCATGAGGGGGAGTGCAAGTGGGGACTGAATGTTTGTTTTCAGTTTGGAAAGGAGGGCCACAGAGCGAGGGACTGTCAAATGGCTAAATGCTACGACTGTGGCAAGACAGGACACATGAGCAGAGACTGCAAGAAGTCAAGGGTAGGAAGCTCCGGTACGAGGAAGAAGAATAGAGGGTGAAGGCTAGAGCCTTCGCTATGACTGGGAGGAGGCTGGGTCAGACTCTGAGGTAACGTCAGGTACGTTCTTGCAAGTTTGGATTTATGCATCTATGCTTTAATTGTGATGCTAGTAGTAGTTTTGTAGCTGTAATTTTCTGTGATGTTGCACGTTAAGGGTAGGAAGATCGATGAGCCCTTCGATGTAAGAATTGCTATTAGTAAGTCTACCAGGTTACCTAATGCCCTAGAGGATTGCGCGATAGAATTGAGAGAGAGCGCTTGTTCCTGCTAGGCTGTTCAAGACAGACATAGGTAAGTAGACATGCATCTCCGGCTGAGTGATCAGTAGTCTATGACTCAAACCCCAAGTGTTGCAAGAAGATGGATTGCTCAACCGTGCATAACCAGAGTTCGGTGACGACCTACGACGATGAATTATCAGGAAGGCTTCGACCAGGAAAGCGGATTGCTTGATTTGAAATCGAGTAAAGCTAATGTTAAAGTGTAGAGGGTCATTCCCAGTTGTTGCTCAGGTAGGAGAAGTGGCACATCGACTGGAGCTACCTGATGAGTTAAGTGGAATTCATCTGATGTTCCATGCGTCTCGCCTAAGAAAGAGCTCAACCGATGAGGATATGATCATGCTACTTGAGAATACTGATATGGATAGAGTATCCAACCACGAGGAGCAACTGGTGACCATTACTAATAAGAAGAAGAGAATAGGCTAAGGAGGATGATGGTTTCACTTGTGCGGGTGCAGTGAAGCCTAAAGGGATCTAAGTTTAAATGTGAGATCAAAGAAGAAGTGAACAGTGTTACCCACAACTGTTCGAGAAGCGACAGGTTTCGGGGACGAACCTCTTTAAAGGGGGTAGACTTGTAACACCCTGAATTTCTATATAAACGGAAGGAAAAGAAAAGTAAATGGAACGAATAGAAATTGTGCACAAGTGGAGGGGGATAAAGTGTACAAAGTACAAAACCTTATTACTTTAAGGTTTAAAGGGGGCATGGTTGCCCATTTCTTCTTCATCTTCTTCAATCGGTTGAAAAGAAGAAAGAAGAGAGAGAAGCCCCGGTTCTAGAGAGAGAAAGTGGAAGAAGCAGCTTCAAAGGTAAGTCTTCTCTTATTCGAGCTCAGTTTCAGCTGGGTTTCGAGTTCTTGACCGAAGTTCTGGGTGTTTAGTGTTTGTTTTCGAGATTCAAGAGCTGAATCAAAGGTGGGTCTCGAACTTGAAGTGTGTTGCTCAAAGGCTGCTCAAGGTGAGTTTCTAGAACCCCTCTTTTACTGATTTTCAACGGGTTTGGGGCTATTATGCATACTAAGTAAACATTTTGAAAGAAACCGTGGGTTTACAGCCATATGTTCGAAGTGATGTATATATGTATGTATGTATGTTATAGTGATGATTATGGGTTAGTGATGATGATTAGCATGCTTAGATGGCCTTAGTATGTTAGATCTGTGTTTGGGTATGATTAGAATGATAATCGGGTGATGTTGATAACATAGAAAATATTTCAAAATGTTCTGATGAACATGAATAGTGGTCCATGCGCCCAGAGGTGGCTCATGCGCCCAAACAGTGGCCCATGCGCCCAGCATGAGAGGCCAGACGCCTAAGTGTTGTCCATGCGCCCAAGGGTGGGTCATGCGCCTAAACAGTGGCCCATGCGCCCATCATGTTGGCCCATGCGTCTAAGTGTTGGCCATGCGCCTAAATAGTGCTTATGCGCCCAAGTGATTGAAACGGCTAAGTGTTGGTGATGCGCCTGAACAGGTGCCATGCTCCTAAACAGGGCAGAAGCGCCCAAATAGTGCCCATGCGCCCAGACTGTTTTACACTTAGAATTTTTATGCCCATGCGCCTGGAAGGTCCCATGCGCCCAGATTTGGACTTAAGGTTTCTAAGTGGTTTTTAAGGGGTAAAATGGGGAGATAGGCCTGGTTATGATGTGATGGCTTATGTTTGATGTGTGTTATGCATATATGATGTTGCATGTATGGTGATGGTGTATGTTTATGTATGTTCCTTATTATGTATGTATGTCTTCCTTGGCTTTGCGTTGAACGTTAATGAATGTAATGAAAGTATTATGTAACGTAAAGTGGAAGATAATGAAAAGAGGAACGTAATGTATGAATGCATGCATGAATAAATGAATAAAAGATAAAGTATAGAAAGGCTTGCAAGCACATGTATGAGGTGAGCGACTCTGTGTCGCAACAGACTCGAAAGAGGTCCTTGTCGTGTACTCCGGTACTGTGTCAGTCTTCAGACATGAGTTGGTGGTTTGTGAGAAGGCCCAGACACAGTATCAGTCTTCGGACATGAGTCGGGAGTAATGCATGAGACAGGATACAGATTGCATACTCCGGTACTGTGTCAGTCTTCCGACATAAGTCGGGGGTTTGTGAGCATGCCCCGGCACAGTATCAGTCTTCGAACATGAGTTGGGAGTATTGCATATGACTAAAGTGATGGATGAAAAGATCTGTGTCGCGTATCCCGATACTGTGTCAGTCTTCGGACATGAGTCGGGGGTTTGTTTATCAGGCCCCGGCATAGTATTAGTCTTCGGACATGAGTCGGGGATATTGCATGAGACAAGATAATAAGGAGAGCAACTTTGTGTTGCAACAGACTCGGATAGAGTTCAATCCCTGTGATTGACTCATATGGGATCTTTGTCGCGTATCCCGATGCTGTGTCAGTCTTCGGACATGAGTCGGGGGTTTGTGAGCAGGCCCCGGCACAGCATCAGCTTTCGAGCATGAGTCGGGGATATTGCACGAGAAAAGATTCGAGTAATAAAGAGTAATGAGTAAAGAGATGAATGAACGTAAATGAATTATCGTAATAAAGTACTGAACAGGATCCTTGTCATTCGACCTCCGTAATCGTGGCTGAGTGCCACGAAGAGGGTAAAGTCTGACCGGATCTAGAAAGAGAAGTGAACGATAATGTAATACGTTGTATGAACAAAGTTAACGAACGTAATGACAAAGATAATAATGATATTATATGTATGTATGTATGATGCATGATCACAAACGATTGTAAAGTATAGTATGATTTGAAATAAATTAAAGAACGGTTTTAACAGAGAAAAGTATGTTTTATTATAAAACTAGAACTCACTCAGCGTCGCTGACTTTTGTATGCATGATAGTTGGCAGGTATTTGTTAATGCTGAGGAGTTGCAGGCATGGATGCATAAGCTACTGGGAGCATTTTGAGGCTGGCATTCGTATTTTGACATGTCTTGTATTTTGAGATGAAAACAAATGTTGTAATAACATGTTTTAGTTATTAATGAAGTTTTAAATTCCGTTGCAAAATAAATGTACGTTTTATAATGTTTTAAGTGCAATGAATGACCAATTGTGAGGTGCCTGGGAACGGGGCCTTACAACTTGACAGTGAGCTTGGAAAGAATTGCAAGATGTGCTTCACTGGTGGGATATGTAACACGGGAAGGACATGAACGAGCGACCTGACCATGAAGATCACATAGTTGGCACGAGTGAGAAGTACCAGAAGAGGTCTGGTAGTTGTTACGGGGATCATGATTTCCACGACCACCACGATTATTTCTACCTCCTCTATAGTTGCGGTAACCATGATGTATCCTCGTCCACCACCACCAGGGCGAGGAGGATGGGAAGATTGCGGTAAAAATTATTATTTACCCTTGTATGTTGTTTAAATTTTATAAATGTTTTATATACTTACTTGTATTTAAAATTGTATATATATGTTTATAAATGTTTTAAATTATATAATTGTTTTACTTGTATAAATGTTTTAAATTGTTTAAATGTTTTAAATTATTTAAATATTTTAAATTGTGTAATTTTTTACTTGTTTTAAATGTTTTAAATTTTATAAATGTTTTATATACTTTACTTGTATTTAAAATTGTATATATATGTTTATAAATGTTTTAAATTGTATAATTGTTTTACTTGTATAAATGTTTTAAATTGTTTAAATGTTTTAAATTATTTAAATATTTTAAATTGTGTAATTGTTTTACTTGTTTTAAATGTTTTAATAATAAGTTTAAAATTTTCTTTGAATATAAAAAAATCCAAATTTCTCAAAAAAGCGGTTTGGGCTGAACCAGTTTCCAAACCGACCCAAACCAGTTTGATAGGGTTGGGAATTTTGGGTTTGGAACCGGTTCAACCCGAACCGGTTTAGGGCCAAATCGGTTTTGACCAACTTTGACCAAACCGGTTTCGGTTTGGACCCCGAACTGGTTTGGGCCCCAAACCCGGTTTGTACACCTCTAATCGACGGTTAAGTTTTCCGACGGGGTTCCTTAGTTCCATCGATATGGCCAATGAGATCTTGAACAAAGAAAAGCGGTCAGATTGATTTTGCCACAACAAGAAATTGGTTCATGTTAACTGAATTTTGAGGGGGTGAAGGAGGTCGGTCATGGATAGAGGTTCGTCGGAAGCTTTGGAGGTGGACATGATGAGGAAGAAGGTGAAAGGAAAGGCAAATGAAAGAAGGAGGGGTTGGAGAATTGATAGGTTGAGATATTAATGGGGGAGAAGAACCTGAGCAGATGATATCATATGAATGAATTGATGATCCTCAAAGAGAGGATGCATATGATATAAATAGAATGATAAGTTACACTTGAGTACAAGACAGTTTACATAAAATACAATCCTAACCCATTAAGTGATTAATTATTGATAAGTACTAATAGGAACCAAATAGGTCTTCAGAAACAAAAGAGATGATAGAGGCTTGATAATCAAGAACAAGGCAAGACCGGTAGTTCTAGGATACACCTAAGAGGAAGGAATTGATTACATTGATGTCTTTGCACCAGTTGCAAGACTTGAGCGATGAGGATCTTTCTTGATTATGTTGTATCCAAGAATTTCATTGTCTACCAACTTGATGTCAAGTTTGCCTTTCTATATGGGGATATAGATAGGGAAGTCTATGTGTGTCAACCTCCAAGATTTGAAGATCCACAACACCCCAACTATGTATGCAAGTTGGATAAAGCTTTATATGGGCTACACCAAGCACCTAGGCTGTGGTATGAGACATTGTCTCAATTTCTCTTGTAAAATGGCTACACTAGAGGCACCATTGACAAGACTTTATTCATAAAGAAGTCTGGAAAAGACATTTTGCTCGTCCAAGTCTATGTTGATGACATCATATTTGGTTCTTCAAATGACCAAATGTGAAGAGACTTTGAGATCATTATAAAGAAGAAATTTGAGATGAGTTCCATGGGAAAGATGGATTTCTTCCTTGGAATTCAGGTGAAACAGATGAAGGAAGGGTTCTTTATCAATCAATCTAAGTATGTATCTGATAGCTTAGAAAGATTTAATATGCAAGATTATAAGCCAGCCAAGACACTCATACCTAGAAACCACAATCTTTGTCCAAACTCTAAGGGGGAGGATACTAATCAGCATTAGTATATGGAAATCATCAGGTCTCTGATGTATCTCATTGCAAGTAGACCTGATATCATGTTTGCAACATGCATTTGTGCAAGATATCAGGCTGCTCCAAAGGTGTTTCACCTAGTTACTGCCAAGAGAATCTTTAAATACCTTAAAGGAGCACCTAAACTAGGTCTTTGGTATCCAAGGAACAACAATTTCAATCTCTATGGCTATTCTAATAGTAATTATAGTGGTTATAACATCAATAAGAAATCAACATCAGGAGGATGTCAATTTCTTAGTGGAAGGATTATCTCATGGCAATACAAGAAGCAATCTTGTGTTTCTACATCTACTGCTAAAGCTAAATACATTGCTGCTGTGAGTTGCTGTGCTCATCTGTTATGGATTCAAAATCAGATGCTAGACTATGGATTCAACTTCATGAACACTCCTATCCACATTAACAATAATTATGCTATCTCCATTACTGAAAATCCAGTGAAGCACTTTAAGACAAAGCATATCGACATCAGGTATCATTTCGTAAGAGATATTTTATGAGAAAAAATTGATTAAGTTAATCAAAGTTGATTCAAATGAACAATATGTTGATTTGTTCACCAAAGCCTTTGATGAACAAAGATTTAAGTATCTCATTACAGCTATTGGGATGATAAACATTGATTAGTCTATCGCCTTTGAAAACCTTTTCAATTGTGTAATGTCTTTTGTCAAATCAATCTAAGCCCTTTTATAAAAGGTTATCTTTGAAATATTTCTAAGTATAGATTCTTCCAAAGAGAAATTAACCCTTGAAAGATGTTTCGTATATCTTTCGAAGAAAAATTCTTCAAGGGAAATCTTCTTCTCGGAAGAATTTTTAGTCTCGGAAGAAGCGATGATAATTTATCAGATCTACTTCTGAACTTATAAATTCTTCATTCGGAAAGTACTTTACTCTCGGAAGTAAGAAATTACCTTCAGAAGTTAAGTTGGCTTCAGAAGAAGGTTACCTTCGGAAATCTCTTATACTAGGAAGAAGACCTTACTTGTGTAACGTAAATCTTTGAGCCCCACAACTATAAAAGGTAAGATTTTCATAATAATGCTAAAATATTTTAAATGGATTTAACCTTACCTACTTTGTCACATCATACCCAAACCATCACTTCACCTTATCCATTCGCCACTTGCACCCATTTAAATATTTCGGCTTATCTATTATAATCTTTTTACCAATTTCACTACCCAAAGCTTTCTTCATCTCCAATTTACCCAATCAAGCTCATTTCTCTGCTTCTTTCTTAATGGTGCTAACCCCAAGCATAATCAAGTCATATTCTTGGATTCATCCATGGATGCTGACTTCTCTGATATCATCTCCTTTCTAACCCAATCCACTTACTTCACAGCCCTAACTGTGAACCCACAGTGTATTCAAACCACATGGCTAATTTTTAGGGGAATGCACAAATCATAACCAGAATGGGTTAGGGTTTTGAGGTCCAGCATTTGTGACCAGGAGTTGATCATATCTAAACAACTCATCAGGGAGAATCTCGAGCTTCACAATGATGGTTCACCAACGGAGTTCCCCAAGACTGAGGTTGACGAAACATATTCCTTAATGGGATATGGAGGTGATGTCAACAGGTCCACTGTCTACAAATTTAACTTCTCATACCAGTGGAAGTTCTTGCTGCACATTGTTTTCCACTACTTGTCAAACAAGTCAGGGGGATGGGATCAAATCCCATATGAACTAGGTTGTCTAGTTCACAAGTTGGTAAGAGGCCTCCGCTTTAACTACTCTAGATGTGTGCTGACTAATTTGATGGGCAACCTTCAAAGGGAGACATTCCACATGTATCCTAGGTTCATCCAGCACCTTATCAACTATGAGTTGGACTAGAACAAGCTTGTTTGTGTAGCTGCCAGTCCCTCACATGAGGCCAACAATCTTCAAGATTCTGAAGAGTGTGTCCACCAACTTCACAAGAAGAGACACTACACTTCTTCTAGGTATGATTGAGCGTATAGCTCCTGGTGACATCCCTTTTAACCCCATAGGTGATGAACCCACACCAGCAACCACCCTCATATTGCCAGTTCTACTCTGATTGATCAACCCCTCCCGTTCTAACCAAAAAGACTAGAGTGGAAACATAGGCTCCCATATAGTCTGAGGTCTCACCTTCCTTCACCATTGACCTCAATATGGGATTTGAGTTTCCTTAATCTTAATCCCCGGAGCCCGAAACCCAAGCTGAAAGCCCTCAGGATGAGTCTCTATACTCCCCTGAGAAGCCAAAAAAGGACAACCCCACCATAGGCTCAATGCCAATAGACATTGATCAAAGTCCCGGGTCATTAGGTATAACTTCCATATCCTTACTAACCTATTGATAAGAATTGATGAGGAGATTATGTCTCTTCTTGGCAATGAAGTTGATCCATAACACCCTCTTAAGGATCAACAGAGCCTAGAGGGACCTATTATCTCTAACCCCCATCAGCAAAAACCAACTGAGGTGAGTCTCACTGATATGGAAGGGACTCATGTAGATTCAGCTGCCACTACTAAAGGAGCCTCGTTGGATCCTCATGGCAATGGTAATATTTCCAAGTCTGAATCTACGGTAACTATGCCCTTTGATGCCTCTGAAGAGGACACCATCAGGCATGGGAAACCAGGGTGCCAAGAAACCACATCTGGTGGTGAGGATGAACATACTAGGTATGTTACCTCATCTCCTCGTAATTCTTCAAAAGAAGATGAGGGAAGTCTGAAACTCACAATTCAAGACCTACTTTCTAAAGTCTCAAATCTTTAATCCAAGGTTAAGACTTTAGAGGATAGGTCTGCTACTTAGCAACTTGAGATTGACAATCTCAAGGCTCAACTAGTTGATAAACAGATTGAGAGATCTGTTAGGCATGTACCCATTCAGCTCTTATTGACCTCTTTGTCTAGCTCATCTAGCTCTTAAGATGATACTACCAAAAAGGAGAAGAGTGTCAAGAGGAAAACACATGTGGAACCATAGGGTCAAGCTTTAATATCTCTAGCTTCAAGATACCCTGCTCATCAAGCAACCATTTTTCCTGAGCCTCCTCCAATTGTTCATCAAATGGATCAAAAGATGCTCCAAGATCTGAATAGGTTCTTCTTCAAGTTCCTGCTTGGATCGTCAATTGAACAACCAAACCCTGATGTTGTTGTGGCATATTTTGGAGCTAAAAAGCTTCAAAGGTTGAATGCTAAAATAGTTGGGATAGAGAGTGCATTGCCACAGACTTCTGAAGCAGAATTCAAAGACTAGGAAGAACAATTTCAATCTTCCTCAGCTGAGATGGAAGCTACGGAAGGGCTATTTTCCCCATCTGAGAATCTGGTTATCACATATTCTAGAACTAGCATCTGAGGTGAACAGTGAGGATTTTCTCAGCCAACCTCTCACTCAAACAACTTCACTACAACAAGCTCCAACCACCATCTCTTAACCTGAAACTTCCATCCAAGAACCCCCCACCAGTCTAGCACTTCCGAAGATGTCAAAGAAAAGAGGAAGATGATTGCGGAAGAGCTTCAGGAGGAAGAAAGATTAGAGAATCTTAAAAGGAAAGTTAGACTTCCAACTAGGAAGCTATTAGCTGCAAGCAGCAAAGCATCTGAAGCCAACCATGAGGCTATCAACAATCGACGAAAGGTAGAAATCATTGACAGGATGTCATGCTTGGAGTTGTCAGTGAAGAAGTGCTTCTGCTACCATTAGAGGAGCTAATTGATTTTGAGAAGGCAACGCTGCTGCAAATTAAACAAAGAAAAGAGGCAGCAAGGTTGGCCTTAGAGGAAGAGAGGGAGAAAAAGGAAAAAGAGGTTGACTTGCAACTAAGGAGGGAAGAGATAACTTCCTGATCTCTAGGGGTTTCTCTCCAGAAGAATTGTTTCCACATAATAATGATACGATCTTATGGCTCTTCAATAAAGAGCAAGGAGAGAAAGAAAGCTGCAAAGGAGAAACTAAGGGTGAAGAAGAAGAAGAAAGAAGAAGTAGGACTCGCTGCTAATAGGAAGATAGCCGATAAGGTCTAGATGAAGGACTATCTCTAGGCTCATGGCTTCGGGTAGGTAGGTGGATCCCATGTCTGAGAAGACCTTGCAGCGACATGTCAGTGACATCAAGGCTGACATTCGCTCAGGAAAAAAGGAAGGAGATGTATAGAAGAGGATAGGGGATGATCTTCAAACCAAAACCTCAACCTCAACCACAACCTGAACCACCCTTTCCTATTTCCCATTAAAATTGAACCTACCTCTGAACCATGCATCCCTGAACCTACACCATACTCTATTCCTACACCATCACCACAACTAGCTCTACTACCCATCCTCGAACCCAAAACACTTCCAAAACCCAAACACCACTGCCTACCCAACAACACTAAAACCATCCCCTCAGCCTTCTAAACATCTCTCCTTAGAAGAGTTTAGGAGATCAAGATGAAGCTCACCAAGTGTATAACTTTGAGCAACATCTTTTGTGAGGAGGAGTCTGTCAATTTGACTTATGTTGATGGCTCCTCATGTTCCCTCACAAGAGATAAATTCCTTGATTTGCTTAGAGGAACACTGGACCAAGCTGCTAAACTCCTTGGCCTCAACTCTGATTCCCTAAATGATGAAGAGAAGAAGTTATAAAGATGGCTGGTGACTCTACTGGATTCAAGAAACGAGATAGAGTGCCAACTTTTAAAATAGCCTAATGAGGAGACGATCGTAACCTCTGAGCTCAAAGATGGAAAGCAGATTCCTTTTTTCAGGTTTTGCATAGCTTCCCAAGCGCCCGGCTTTATTTTTGGGTTCCGAAAGGCAGAGTAGCTTCAGCATCGAGTAGGGTATGGGATAGAGTTCGAGTGAGGCATCAACCATAGATTGCGGAACTTTCGAGATGCTTCCTTGCGAAAGCCAACGGAGTCTGTACTGTAACTCAACCTTCTCATCCATGGAAGGATTCCTTATTCGATGATAAATGTCAATCGAGGGCACCCTCATTTCCAGAGAGAGAATCAGGCTGCACAGAAGGGGGAAAGCCCTCCTACTGAGCAAGATCATTCATTAATATTAATAAGGAAGCACTTAACTTAGGGCGGTTCAGGGTGTGGGAAACTCACATGTGAAGCTGGTGAGGCGTCCTAAAACCGACCGATGAGTCTGCAACAGATTGGATTAGGAGGAAACCCATGTAAAAAAGGGTTACTGGGAACTAAGCTAATAGAATAAGGTTATTCGGCATTGATCAAAAACTAAAGATAAAACGAACTCAGCACGAGATTATAATATATATAGATTGTGTGGTAGAGTGGGGCTTTGCCTCCTTTGAGACGCATCCCTCTGTATGCTACTAGGCATACTAGCTTGCTTAAACCCAATATAAGGCTTTCTTTATATCATCTAGTGGAAGTTCGAAGACTCTTCTCACAACTTTATTGTTGAGAGAAAGAATGGTGAGATAAACATGCTTAATGCCTCATCTCTGCTACACTTAAGCATATTTGATATTGTTGAGTTAGCAGAGAAGCCATTCTCCAACCCTTCCAACTCCGAGATAGTTGCTCATATTAGGAATCATCTAAGCAGCCTTCGTCTGGCTGAGCTAACTGCAAGGACCAAGATTGAAAAGGAGCTGAAACTAAGAGAGAAGGAGGAAAGGATCAGCAACCAAAGGCAAAGTGTATCTTCAAATGGTTGAAGGTCCCAACCTTGAATCCATAGTTAGATTGGAGTATGATTATAACTCCCATCAACTAACTCTCTTCACAGGGGCACAACAAAAGGTGCATGTCATTTAGAGTGACAGACTAGATCTCCTGTCCACTAATGACTTGTACAAACTTCTCAGCACAACTTTAGAAAAGAACAAAGAATGGATAAACATCTTCTGTCCATAGTGCTGAAGGTTTTGAGAAGCAAGAACAAGTGATATTTTGGTAGCATCAGCCTAGGAGGAGTTTGTTGGATCTAGAAAGGATGGTGCAACCAAATCAAACACTTAGAGAATTTTGGTGTTACAAATAAAGGACTTCCAAAGCTAAGTGTGGAACTTCCGAAGGCAAATGTAGTTCTTCTGAAGACAAAGTTCAAGAACAACTTCCTAAGGAAAACTCCAACTTCCAAAGACGAAGTCTTGTCATCCGAAGTTCAAAACTTAGAAGATTTCAAGACATTGACTTCCGAAGTAGAAGTCCCCAAGCCTCGAAAGAAGTAAGCCTCTTCCGAAGTATAATTGGCCTCAGAAGAACTTCTTCCGAAGCCAATTAACCTTTGGAAGACACTGCTATGAACCAGTGGACATAAGTATGGTCCTTTTGAAACTCTACTACAGACCTCTAATATACTGTATTTTGTTTTCTCAAAAGCCCATGTAGTTGACCATATTTTATTCCACTGTTCATCTTAATCAGTTAGTACAGTTATGTAACACCCGGTTATTTTAAAAAGACAAGACAAGAAGAATAAAAGAAAGAAAAGCAATAAAGTCCAAGTGGAAGGACTAAAAGTGTCCAAAAGGACAAATCTTTGAAAAAGTTTGTGTAAAGGTGGGCATGGCCGCCCACCCTCCCTTCACATCACTCTTTCATTACGGTTTTAGAGAGAGAAAGGGAAGAGAGCAGAACTTCAGGTTTTGAAGAAGAAGAGAAGAAGAAATCGAATTCAAGGTAAGAATTCATGGGTTTTAAGTGTTTATGATGAGTTTTATCCCGGTTATATGCTTATGTGCTCGGGTGTGTGTTTGGTGGTGTTTTTAGGTGTTTGAACTCATTTGCAAGCGGGTTAGAAAGGAAGAAACACCCAAGTTGCATCAGGTGAGTTCTAGACTCTGGTTTTTACTTGTTTTAAACTATCTTTGAGGCTGAAAATGTATTAAAATGATTTCACAAACTTTATGTATGTTTACCCGTATGTATTATGTATGTTGGATGTTAATTCTTGAATGCTTATAGGTTATTCATGTTTAGAATAGCCAAATTAAGCTTAGAACAGATGGGTTTGATGATTTGGTTTGAAAACATACTAGAAACATGTTACACAGGAGGTTCATGCACCTAGATAAGGCTCATGCGCCTGAAAATGTCTTACAAAGATTTAAGTGTAATCCATGCGCCAGCTCATGCGCCTAAGATTGCCATAGAAATGTTTAAGTATAGCCCATGCGCCTGAATAGTGGTCCATGCGCCTAGAAATATTAGTCGGACGACTAAGTGTAGGGCCATGCACCCCAATAGTGCCCATGCGCCCAAGTGGCTCATGCGCCTAAGTGTCCATGCGTCCGAATAACCCATGCGCCTAAGTGTTCATACACCCCAATAGTGCCCATGTGCCTCAATAGTTCATGCGCCTAAGTGATAAAATCACTAAGTGTTGGCTGATGCGCCTACATAGTGATGAAACGCCCAAACAGTGCTCATGCGCCCAAATAGTGTCAAAGCGCCTAAACACTTAGAAATTTTTACAGAATTTTTGGGAGTTTGTGCTTTTAGGGTTTTGACCAAGGATTGACTGGGGCTTATTTATGATGATGTTTCATGCATGGTTATGATTGTTCCTTATTATTATTGCTAATATTATTATTACTTATAGTATGTGACTTTACGTGGTATGTTTATTATCGTACGTAAAGTATATCATAATAATAAAGAGAAAGAGCAATAAAGAAAAGAAGAGGAACATTAATAAAAATGTTAACAAGTCTTGCAAGCTTACAGGAGGTACACGACCATGTTGTCGTTAGCTCAATTGTGTTGCGAGTTAGCTACCCTATTATGCACACAGGGCCAATCAATTGAGATTGGCAGGACCTTTGCAGCGTGTCCTGGGTGATTGGGTTGGCATGGTATACAGTATACAGTTGACCCTTTCGAGGGATATAGTTGACCCTTTCGAGGGATATAGTTGATCCTTTCGAGGGATACAGTTGACCCTTTCGAGGGATATAGTTGACCTTTTCGAGGGATATAGATGGCCCATCACCCGTTTTCCATCGCGCATACAGTTGGGGTATTGCTCATTGGTCCATACAGAAAGTGAAAGATAAAGATAAAAGAGTACAAAACATACAAGGTATACAGTAAAGAGAATGAACACTATTTGTTTATATAGTTAATGCGTGCTCGCATACAAAGTAAAGAGTTGTATTTCATAGCAAGAGTATTTTCTTATACAACATACAGAAAGTATTTTATTACTTTAAAACTAGAACTCACTCAGCAACGCTGACTTTTATACATTTTCAGTTGATAGGTAATTATTGATGAGGATGGCACGAGGGTGAGCTACTCGGCAGGGAAAGACTGACATCCATTCGTATTTTATGTTGCTGTTGTTTTGTAATGCAGTAAAACAATTCTTTTGTAATCATTTAAACGATGATGTATTGCTCAACAACAGTGGTTTAAATGAAATGAATGGTTTTTGATAAATTATTTCCGTTGCTTAAGTTTGTATAATTATAATGTGTAATGTTTTAACTGCTGTGATTGACCAACTGTGAGGTTTCCGGGAACGAGGCCTTACAAGTTGGTATCAGAGCCAAAGTTTAAGAGAATTGGGTTAAATAAACTTTTAAAACCTAAACTTAAACAGAAAATGGGACAAATGGAGGGATGTCAGCCCGAGTAGCTACGTGCCATCAGGTATGTGTTTTCTTAATGTTAACCGGTATTATGTGTGCATGCTATTTGATTATGTGCTCTTAGTAGATTTAGATACTAATTAAGTCAGGATAGGAGATGCTTAGGGTATGAAGAGTAATTTATGTGGCTAATCATAACTGACCACTGTAATTAGGGACTTACTATACTTGATATAAACTGAGTGTTACCTTGAATGACCGCGTTAGTGTTTGAATCTTATAGTGTGCTTTTAAGGATGGCTGGCGGTAGATCTTCAAAAGCCTCTTGTGGTGGAGGTCACGGTGCTGCTCCATAACCTAAGAGAGGGAGACCCAGAGTCGAGAAAGTGGTTCATGAAGAACCAGAGACCCCCCATCCGAAAGGTGGCGACGAGAGCGCCAATCTAAGAGCCTCAATGAGGCTGTGGTGGAAGAGGTTCACCGGGTCATGCAAACGATTCTACCATTTGTGGTGACCAAAGTGATCAAGGCAGTAAGGGAAGGGGAAAGAAAGAAAAGAAACAGGTCCTCGGGAGGACGGGAACAACCAGAGCCAGAAATGGTTCTCTCTGACAATGAGGAGGAGAAGAAGAGGATCCTGCACCGGAGGCGACCCAAGGCTGTAACTATGGGGCGTTTATGAAATGCAAGCCCCCTACTTCAATGGAAACGACACTGCTGCGGCTGCTCACCGGTGGGTGAGGGAAATGGAGACTGTTCTTGACATCAGTGAGTGCCGTGAAGATCAGAAGGTGAAATTCGCTACCCACTCTTTTGTGGACTTGGCTTTGTACTGGTGGGACAACATTGTCCAAGCCGAGGGTAGCAGGGCCATTCGGAGAATGAGATGGCCTGAACTGAAGAAGTTAGTGATTGAGGAATTCTGTCCTCACAGAGAGATGGACAAGGTAGAAAGAGATTTCCTGCAGCTGGAGGCGGGAACGATGACACACCAGCAGTACACCACTAAATTTAATGAAATGGTGCGGCTGGTGCCCGATCAAGTGACACCATTGTCACGAAAGATTAAGAGATACATCCAAGGGCTGCCGGCGGATATTCGTAGGCATATGATCGCCGCCCGGCCGAGAACTTTCAGGTCGGCGGTTGATTTGGCTGGTAGATTATATGATCAGCGTGAGGTGGTGGTGGCTGAGGTGAAGAAGACAAGTGGGGATGGAAGGAACATAAATGGGAAGAGATTTGGACGTGGTGGTTTTACTTTAAACAACAAGAAGGTGAAGGTGAACGACTATGGAGTGTCGTCAAGATTAGGGCTGAGGAGGTGTGATAAATGTGGAAGGGAGCATACTAGTGAGTGTAGGATGGGGATGAACGTATACTTCAGTTGTGGCCAGCCTGGCCACATCGCTAGAGACTGTAAGAAGCCAAGGGTGGAGAGCTCTGGAGTAGAGAAGAAGAAGCCAGAGGAAGGAGGGCAGAGGGCAAGTGCTAGAGCTTACACTATGACCCGGGAGGAAGCCAGAGCTGATCCCGATATTGTGTCAGGTATGTTTCTAGTAAACCAAACTTGTGCCTCTGTATTGTTTGATTCTGGTGCTAGCATGAGTTTTATTTCCACTACTTTCTAGGCTAAGTTTCATGTTAGTAGTAGAAAGGTCAGTGCACCATTCGATGTAGAAACTGCTATTGGTAAGTCCACTAGAATTACTGATGTGATAGAGGACTGTGCCATAGAACTAGAAGGTCATAGGTTTGCTGCTAGGTTACACGTGATACCCCTAGGTGGATTTGATGTAGTATTAGAGATGGACTGGTTAGCAACCTATGAAGCAAACATCATGTGTCGTAAGAACATGATTCGATTAGTAGCGCCCGATAAGAGTTTGGTTACGATTCATGGAGATCGTGTTACTACGATCCCAAAGATGATTTCGATGGCGGTGGCAGGGAAGTGAATAAGACATGGATGTAGTGCCTACTTGGCCTACGTAAAAGATGTGGATACGTCGATACCGCAACTATCCGAAGTACCAGTAGTGTTCGACTTTCGGGACGTATTCCCGGAAGACTTACCCGGCATACCACCTGATCGCGAGATTGAGTTCCAAATTGATTTGATACCCGGTGCTCAACCCGTTCCAAATTGGCCAGAGTTGAAAAGGCTGGTGATTGAGGAATTCTATCCTCATCGTGAGATGGATAAAGTTGAGAGGGAGTTCCTGCAGCTGGAGGCGGGAACAATGACACATTAGCAATATACCGCTAAATTCAACAAGATGGCACGTCTGGTGCTGGATCAGGTGACACCTCTTTCATGAAAGATCAAGAGGTACATTCCGGGCTTGTCGGCGGACATCCGTAGGCACATGATTGCTGCCCGACCGAGCACGTTTAGGTCAGTGGTTGATTTGGCTGGGAGATTGTATGATGAAAGATCCATGATGGTGACTGAAAGTAGCAAGAAAGGAGAGGGTGATCAAGAAGGGAACGGGAAGCAATTGGAACGTGGCGGAGCCGCTCCAGGTGGCAAAGGTGCACAAGTGGATGATCAGCGTGTGGTCATAACTGGTGCGGGGTCGAAAAGGTGTGACAAGTGTGGACACAGGCACCCCGGGGACTGTAGACTGGGGGCAATGTCTGTTTCCGTTGTGGGAGGACTGGACATGTGGCGAAGAACTGCGGTATGGGGAGGTGTTATTCCTGTGGTGAGAAAGGTCACATGTGTAGGGATTGCAAGAAGCCAAGAGCGGAAGGTTTGGGAGTGAACAAGATCGGAGGAAGCTCCGGTACGAGGAAGGAGAATAAAGGGTGAAGGCTAGAGCCTTCGCGATGACCGGGAGGAGGCTAGGTACGACTTCGAGGTAACGTCAGGTACGTTCTTGCAAGTTTAGATTCATGCCTTTATGCTTTACTTGTGACGCTAATAGTAGTTTTGTTGCCGCTATTTTCTGTGATGTTGCACGTTAGGGGTAGGAAGATCGATGAGCCCTTCAAGGTAAGAATTGTTATTAGTAAGTCTACCAGGTTACCTAATGCCCTAGAGGATTGCGCAATAGAATTGAGAGAGAGCGCTTGTTCCTGCTAGGCTGTTCAAGACAGACATAGGTAGGTGGACATGCATCTCCGGGTGAGATGATTAGTAGCCTATGACTCAAACCCAGGTGTTGCAAGAAGATGGATTGCTCAACCGTGCACAACCAAGAGTTTGGCGACGACCTACGTCAATGAAGTATGAGGAAGGCTTTGACCAGGAAAGCGGAATGCTTGATTTGAAATCGAGTAAAGCTAATATTAAAGTGTGGAGGGTCATTATCAGTTGTTGCTTAGGTAGGAGAAATGGCACATCGATTGGAGCTACCTGATGAGTTAAGTGGAATTCATTTGACATTCCATGCGTCTCGTCTAAGAAATAGCTCAACCGATGAGGATATGATCATGCTTCTAGAGAATACTGAGATGGACAGAGTATCCAACCACGAGGAGCAACTGGTGACCATTACTAATAAGAAGAAGAGAATAGGCTAAGGAGGATGATGGTTTCACTTGTGCGGGTGTAGTGAAGGCTAAAGAGATCTAAGTTTAAATGCAAGATCAAAGAAGAGGTGAGATAGTGTTACCCGTAACTGTTCGAGAAGCGATAGGTTTCGGGGACGAAACTTCTTTACGAGGGGTAGACTTGTAACACTCCGAAATTTTATTTAAATGAAAGGAAAAGAAAAGTTAATGGAAAGAATAGAAATTTTACGTAAGTGGAAGGGGAAAAAGTGTACAAAGTACACTTTTATTATTTTAAGGATTTAAGGGCATGGGTGCCCATTATTTCTTCTTCATCTTCTTCTTCACGGCTAAAAAGAAGAAGATGGAGAGAGAGAGCCCGGTTCTAGAGAGAGAAAGAGGAAGAAGAGGCTGTAAAAGGTAAGTCTTCTCTTATTTGAGCTCGGTTTTAGCTGGGTTTCGAGTTCTTGTTTGAAGTTCTAGTTGTTTAGAGTTTGTTTTCAGGATTCAAGAGCTGAATCGAACTGGGTCTTGAACTGGAAGAGTGTTGTTCAAAAGCTGCTCAAGGTGAGTTTTTAGAACCCCTCTTTTACTGATTTGTGAACTGATTTGGGGCTATTATGCATACTAAGTAAACATCTTTTAAAGAAACCATGGGTTTACAGCTTTATGTTCAAATGTTGTATGTATGTATGCATGTTATAGTGATGACTATGGGTGGAGATGATGTATTGCATGCTTAGATGGCCTTAGTATGTTAGATCTGTGTTTGGGTACGCTTAGAATGGTAATCGGGTGATGTTGATAACATAGAAAAGATTTCAGAATGTTTGATGAACATGAATAGTGGTCCATGCACCCAGAGGTGGCTCATGCACCCAAACAGTTGTCCATGCACGCCCAAACAGTTGTCCATGTGCCCAGCTTGAGAGGCCAGACGCCTAAGTGTTGGCCATGCGCCCAAGGGTGGGTCATGCGCCTAAGCAGTGGCCCATGCGCCCAGCATGTTGGCCCATGCGTCTAAATGTTTGCCAGGCGCCCAAGGATGGGCCATGCGCCTAAACAGTGGCCCATGTGTCTGTGTTGGCCATGCACCCAAGTGTTAGCCATGCGCCTAAATAGTGCCCAGGCGTCCCAGTGAATGAAACGGCTAAGTATTGGCCATGCGCCTAAACAGTGCCCATGCGCCCAAGTGCTTGAAACGGCTAAGTGTTGGTGATGCGCCTGAACAAGGCAGAAATGCCCAACAGTGCCCATGTGCCCAGACTGTTTTACACTTAGAATTTTTATGCTCATGCGCCTGGAAGGTCCCATGCACCCACTTTGGACTTGAGGCCCTAAATGGATTTTAAGGGGTAAAATGGGGAGATAGGCCCGGTTATGATATGATGGCTTATGTTTGTTATGTGTTATGCATGTATGATGTTGCCTATATGGTGATGATGTATGTCTATGATTATGTGTATGTTCCTTATTATGTATGTATGTCTTCCCTTGGCTTTGCGTTGAACGTTAATGAATGTAATGAAAGTATTATGTAACGTAAAGTGGAAGATAATGAAAAGAGGAACATAATGATGAATGCATGCATAAGAGAGAAAGGATAAAAAGGCTTGAAAGCAACATGTACAGAGGTGCATGGCTCTTAATGCCTTAAGCTCTACCGTGTGGGGTTTAGCAAATCCTAAAGTGTGCATGCAAGGGTTCCAGTCTTTGTGACAGACCTTCAGAGGTGTTACCCATTTCTATGGGGGTGCTACCTATTTCTATGGGGGTGTTACCTATTTCTATGGGGGTGTTACCCATTTCTATAGGGGTGTTACCCATTTCTATGGGGTTGTTACCCATTTTTATTGGGGTGTTACCCATTTCTATGGGGGTGTTACCCATTTCTATAGGGGTGTTACCCGTTTCAATGGGGGTGTTGTTACCTACTTCGGTGGGGGTGTTGTTACCCGAGTTACGCATAACTTCGGGGGTGTGGCATAAAGCCAAGCATAGATATGAGGTGAGCGACTCTGTTTCGTAACAGACTCGACAGAGGTCTTTGTCCATGAGACGAGATAAGAGGTGAGCGACTCTGTGTTGCAACAGACTCGACAGATCTTTGTCCATGAGATGAGATAAGAGGTGAGTGACTCTGTGTTGCAACTGACTCGACAGAGGTCTTTATCCATGAGACGAGATAATGAGATGAGCGACTTTGTGTTTCAACGAACTCGGATGGAGTTCAATCCCTGTGATTGACTCGTATGGGATCCTTGTCGCGTATCCTGGTGCTGTGTCAGTCTTCGGACATGAGTCGGGGGTTTGTGAGCAGGCCCCGGCATAGCTTTAGCTTTCGAGCATGAGTCGGGGATATTACAAGAGACAAGATTCGAGTAATAAACAGTAATGAATGAAAGAACGAACGTATGAATGAACGTAAATGAATTATTTTAATAAAGTACAGAACAGGATCCTTGTCATTCGACCTCAGTAATCGTGGTTGAGTGCCACGAAGAGGGTAAAGTCTGACCGGATCTAGAGTGAGAGGTGAACGATAATGTAATACATTTAATGAACAAAGTTAATTAACATAATGACGAAGATAATAGTGATATTATCTGTATGTACGTATGATGCATGATCACGAACGGTTGTAAGGTATAGTATGTTTTGAAATAAAGTAAAGAATGGTTTTAACACAGAAAAGTATGTTTTATTATAAAACTAGAACTCACTCAGTGTCACTGACTTTTGTATGCATGATAGTTGGCATGTATATGTCGATGCTGAGGAGTGGCAGGCATGAATGCATAAGCTACTGGGAACATTTTGAGGTTGGCATCCGTATTTTGACATGTCTTGTATTTTGAGATCAAAACAAATGTTGTAAATGACATGTTTTTAGTTATTAATGAAAGTTTTAAATTCCGCTGCAAAATAATGCATGTTTTATAATGTTTTATGTGTAATGAATGACCAACTATGAGGTGCTCGGGAACGGGGCCTTACAAGTTGGTATCGGAGCCAGGTTTAAGTGAATTGGGTAAATATTTTGGAAAAAAAACTAATCTTAAACTGAGAATGGGACTAAAAGGAAAAGGGATACCAGTCCTAGTAGCTTTGTGCCTGCAGGTAAAGGTTTTATGTAAACGTTTACAGTAAGTTAACGTTAACCGGCATTATGTGCGCATGTTATGTGGCTTTGTGTGCTATTGTGTAGATTTAGATACTAATGTAGTCAGGATAGGAAATGCTTGGGGTATGAAGAGTAAAGTAAGTGGCTAATCACAACTGGCCACTGTAATTAGGGACTTACTATACTTGACATAAACTGAGTTATTACCTTGAATGACCACATTAGTGTTTGAATCTTATAGTGTGTTTGAAGATGGTTGGCGGTAGATCTTCGAAAGCTTCACGAGGTGGAGGCGGTGGTGGACGTGGTGCTGAACCACGGGTCACAAGAGGAAGGTCTAGGCTGAAAGAGCAGCCCATAAGGAACCCGAGGCCCCTCATCAGGAGGGTGGTGATGAGAATGCTAATCAGAGAGCCTCGATGAGAGAGGCAGTCATGGAGGAAGTGCATCAGGTCATGCAGACGATCCTACCGTCTGTGGTGACCGAAGTTATAAAGGTTGTTAGAGACGAGGAGAGACAGGAAAGGGGTAGACCTTCGGCCAAAAGGAGACGACCCGAGACTGAAACGGTTTTCTTCGATGATGAAGAGGACGAAGAGGAAGAGCCTGCGCCGGAGGCGGCACGAGGCTGTAACTATGGGGCGTTTCAACGGTGCAAGCCCCCTACCTTTGACGGTAATGGCACTGTTGCTACTGCTCACCGATGGGTGAGAGAGATGGAAGCGGTATTGAATATCAACGATTGTCGGGAGGATCAGAAGGTAAAGTTTGCTGCCCATTCTTTTATGGACTCATCCTTGTGTTGGTGGGACAATATCATCCAGGTTGAGGGAAGCAGGGCTATCAGGAGGATGCGATGGCCAGAGTTAAAAAGGCTGGTGATTGAGGAATTTTGTCCTCATCGTGAGATGGAAAAAGTTGCGAGGGAGTTCCTGCAGCTAGAGGCGGGAACAATGACACATTAGCAATATACCGCTAAATTCAACGAGATGGCACGTCTGCTGCTGGATCAGGTGACACCTCTTTCACGAAAGATCAAGAGGTACATTCAGGGCTTGCCGGCAGACATTCGTAGGCACATGATTGCTACCCGACTGAGCATGTTTAGGTCGGCGATTAATTTGGCGGGGAGATTGTATGATGAAAGATCCGTGATGGTGACTGAAAGTAGCAAGAAAGGAGAGGGTGATCAAGAAGGGAACGGGAAGCGATTGGAACGTGGCGGAGCCGCTCCAGGTGGCAAAGGTGCATAAGTGGACGATCAGCGTGTGGTCATAACTGGTGCAGGGTCGAAAAGGTGTGACAAGTGTGGACACGGGCACCCCGGGGAATGTTGACTGGGGGGCAATGTTTGTTTCCATTGTGGGAGGACCGGACATGTGGCGAAGAACTGCGGTATGGGGAGGTGTTATTCCTGTGGTGAGGAAGGTCACATGAGCAGGGATTGCAAGAAGCCAAGAGCGGAAGGTTCGGGAGTGAAGAAGATCGGAGGAAGCTCCGGTATGAGGAAGGAGAATAGAGAGTGAAGGCTAGAGCCTTCGCGATGACCGGGAGGAGGCTAGGTCCGACTCCGAGGTAACGTCAGGTACGTTCTTGCAAGTTTAGATTCATGCCTCTATGCTTTAATTGTGACGCTAGTAGTAGTTTTGTTGCCGCTATTTTCTGTGATGTTGCACGTTAGGGGTAGGAAGATCGATGAGCCCTTCGAGGTAAGAATTGTTATTAGTAAGTCTACCAGGTTACCTAATGCCCTAGAGGATTGCGCGATAGAATTGAGAGAGAGCGCTTGTTCCTACTAGGTTGTTCAAGACAAACATAGGTAGGTGGACATGCATCTCCTGGTGAGATGATCAGTAGTCTATGACTCAAACCCCAGGTGTTGCAAGAAGATGGATTGCTCAACCGTGCACAAGCAAGAGTTTGGCGACAACCTACGACAATGAAGTATGAGGAAGGCTTCGACCAAGAAAGCGGATTGCTTGATTTGAAATCGAGTAAAGCTAATATTAAAGTGTGGAGGGTCATTCTCAGCTGTTGCTTAGGTAGGAGAAATGGCACATCGACTGGAGCTACCTGATGAGTTAAGTGGAATTCATCTTATATTCCATGCATCTCGTCTAAGAAATAGCTCAACCGATGAGGATATGATCATGCTACTAGAGAATACTGAGATGGACAGAGTATCCAACCACGAGGAGAAACTGGTGACCATTACTAATAAGAAGAAGAGAATAGGCTAAGGAGGATGATGGTTTCACTTGTGCGGGTGCAGTGAAGCCTAAAGAGATCTAAGTTTAAATGCAAGATCAAAGAAAAGGTGAGACAGTGTTACCCGTAACTATTCGAGAAGCGATAGGTTTCGGGGACGAAACCTCTTTACGGGGGGTAGACTTGTAACACCCCGAAGTTTTATTTAAACGAAAGGAAAAGAAAAGTTAATGGAAAGAATAGAAATTTTGCGCAAGTGGAAGGGGAAAAAGTGTACAAAAGTACACTTTTATTATTTTAAGGATTTAAGGGCATGGGTGCCCATTATTTCTTCTTCATCTTCTTCTTCATGGCTGAAAAGAAGAAGATAGAGAGAGCCCGGTTCTAGAGAGAGAAAGAGGAAGAAGAGGCTGTAAAAGGTAAGTCTTCTCTTATTTGAGCTCGGTTTCAGCTGGGTTTCGAGTTCTTGATCGAAGTTTTGGTTGTTCAGAGTTTGTTTTCTGGATTCAAGAGTTGAATCGAAGTGGGTCTTGAATTGGAAGAGTGTTGTTCAAAAGCTGCTCAAGGTGAGTTTTTAGAACCCCTCTTTTACTGATTTTTTAACTGATTTGGGGCTATTATGCATACTAAGTAAACATCTTTTAAAGAAACCATGGGTTTACAGCTTTATGTTCGAATGTTTTATGTATGTATGCATGTTATAGTGATGACTATGGGTGGAGATGATGTATAACATGCTTAGATGGCCTTAGTATGTTAGATCTGTGTTTGGGTAGGCTTAGAATGGTAATCGGGTGATGTTGATAACATAGAAAAGATTTCAAAATGTTTGATGAACATGAATAGTGGTCCTTGCGCCCAGAGGTGGCTCATGCACCCAAACAGTTGTCCATGCGCCCAAACAGTTGTCCATGCGCCCAGCATGAGAGGCCAGACGCCTAAGTGTTGGCCATGCCCCAAGGGTGGGTCATGCGCCTAAGTAGTGGCCCATGCGTCTAAGTGTTGGCCATGCGCCCAAGGATGGGCCATGCGCCTAAATAGTGGCCCATGCGTCTGTGTTGGCCATGCGCCTAAATAGTGCCCATGCGTCCCAGTGAATGAAACGGCTAAGTATTGGCCATGCGCCTAAACAGTGCCCATGCGCCCAAGTGCTTGAAACGGCTAAGTGTTGGTGATGCGCCATAACAGGGCAGAAACGCCCAAATAGTGCCCATGCGCCCATACTATTTTACACTTAGAATTTTTATGCTCATGCACCTGGAAGGTCCCATGCGCCCACTTTGGACTTGAGGTTTTCTAAGTGGATTTTAAGGCGTAAAATGGGGAGATAGGCCCGGTTATGATATGATGGCTTATGTTTGTTATGTGTTATGCATGTATGATGTTGCCTATATGGTGATGATGTATGTCTATGATTATGTGTATGTTCCTTATTATGTATGTATGTCTTCCCTTGGCTTTGCGTTGAACGTTAATGAATGTAATGAAAGTATTATGTAACGTAAAGTGGAAGATAATGAAAAAAGGAACATAATGATGAATGCATGCATAAGAGAGAAAGGATAGAAAGGCTTGAAAGCAACATGTACAGAAGTGCATGACTCTTAATGCCTTAAGCTCTACCGCTGTGGGGTTTAGCAAATCCTAAAGTTTGCACGCAAGGGTTCCAGTATTTGTGACAGACCTTCAGAGGTGTTACCCATTTCTATGGGGGTGCTACCTATTTCTATGGGGGTGTTACCCATTTCTATGGGGGTGTTACCCATTTCTATGAGGGTGTTACCCATTTCTATGGGGGTGTTACCCATTTCTATGGGGGTGTTACCCATTTCTATGGGGGTGTTACCCATTTCTATGGGGGTGTTACCCATTTCTATGGGGGTGTTACCCATTTAAATGGGGGTGTTACCCACTTTGATGGGGGTGTTGTTACCTATTTCGGTGGGGGTGTTGTTACCCGAGTTACGTATAACTTCGGGGGTGTGGCATAAAGCCAAGCATAGATATGAGGTGAGCGACTCTGTTTCGTAACAGACTCGACAGAGGTCTTTGTCCATGAGACGAGATAAGAGGTGAGCGACTCTGTGTTGCAACAGACTCGACAGAGATCTTTGTCCATGAGACGAGATAAGAGGTGAGTGACTTTGTGTTGCAACAAACTCGACAGAGGTCTTTGTCCATGAGACGAGATAATGAGATGAGCGACTTTGTGTTGCAACGGACTCGGATGGAGTTCAATCCCTGTGATTGACTCGTATGGGATCCTTGTCGCGTATCCCGGTGCTGTGTCAGTCTTCGGACTTGAGTCGGGGGTTTGTGAGCAGGCCCCAGCACAACATCAGCTTTCGAGCATGAGTTGGGGATATTGCAAGAGACAAGATTCGAGTAATAAAGAGTAATGAACGAAAGATCATGTATGAAAGAACGAACGTATGAATGAACGTAAATGAATTATCGTAATAAAGTACAGAACAGGATCTTTGTCATTCGACCTCAGTAATCGTGGCTGAGTGCCACGAAGAGGGTAAAGTCTGATCGGATCTAGAATGAGAGGTGAACGATAATGTAATACGTTTAATGAACAAAGTTAATGAATGTAATGACGAAGATAATAATGATATTATCTGTATGTACGTCTGATGCATGATCACAAACAGTTGTAAGGTATAGTATGTTTTGAAATAAAGTAAAGAACGGTTTTAACACAGAAAAGTATGTTTTATTAAAAAACTAGAACTCACTCAGCGTCGCTGACTTTTGTATGAAAAACGTCTTCTTGACGTCTGCACGGAAAAGATGTGGTACAACCACTTCTCACGTCTTCACAACCTCTTCTAGCCTTCTTCCTTTTTCCATCCTTCATTTGAAACCCCCAAACCACACTTGCTCCACAGTCCACACCACCGCTGCCTCCCTTCTTCCCCATTGAACCTCCGCCACTTCGCTAACGTGAGCCGGATAGTGAGTCTGGCAGAAGGCTTCCCCCAAACCACACTTGCTCCACAGTCCACACCACCGCCTTTCTTCCTTCATTCCGACAATGAGTATGGCAGCCACACTGGCGGCGCCGGCGACTTCTCGACAAAGAACAGGACAGATTCCTGCCGATCGCTAACGTGAGCCGGATAATGAAAAAGGCGTTGCCGGCGAACGCGAAGATCTCGAAGAACGCAAAGATCTCGAAGGATGCGAAGGTGACGGTGTAGGAGTGTGTGTCGGAGTTCATCAGCTTCATCACCGGAGAAGCTTCCAATAAGTGTCAACGGGTGTCACACCCCCGTTAAGAGCGGAAACACAGGGTTGCGACGAGACAGGAATCGTCATAACACATGGTAAGTGATAGAGATGCAATAATAATAATGATGACAAGCGTGTCATGACAACACCCGAAAACAAGGAGACTTGTGTCGTGTTTAGTCAGTATTCACTAAGAAGCTCTACCCAGCGTCGCTGTCGCATATTGAGTTCCTTCGGATCCAGAATATGTTGAAGGCTTTTATGATTTGTGTAGATGATGCATTTGGTTCCATACAGGTAATGCCTCCATATTTTGAGTGCGAATACTACAACGCCCAACTGAAGATCATGAGTCGTGTAGTTCTTCTCGTGCACCTTAAGTTGTCGCGAAGCGTAGGCAATCACCTTATCTTTCTGCATTAGTACACATCCCAACCCTTGATGTGAAGCATCACAGTACACTACAAAATCATCAGTTCCGTCTGGGAGGGACAATATCGGTGCATTGCACAGCTTATCTTTCAGTGTTTGGAACACCTGTTCTTGTGCATGTCCCCAATCAAACTTCTTGTCTTTCTGAGTCAACAATGTCAATGGTTGAGCGATCTTTGAAAAGTTCGCAATGAAACTACGATAGTATCCGGCTAATCCTAAGAACTGCCGTATCTCCGAAGGTGTCTGGGGTGTATCCCATTTCTTTACCGCTTCGATCTTGTCGGGATCTACATGAATCCCATCTTTGTTAACCACATGACCCAAAAACTTCACCTCTCGCAGCCAGAATTCACACTTCAAGAACTTGGCGAAAAGTTTCTCTTCTCTTAACAGTTCCAGTATTGCCCGAAGGTGTTCTTCATGGTCCTCCTTCGATCGAGAGTAGATAAGTATGTCGTCAATGAATACGATCACAAACTTATCCAAGTAAGGTTTGCACACCCGATTCATCAGGTCCATGAACACAGCTGGTGCATTAGTCAATCCGAACGGCATGACCAAGAACTCATAGTGCCCATAACGAGTTCTAAACGCTGTCTTCGGTACGTCCTCCTCGAAAACCCTTAGTTGGTGATATCCAGATCGAAGGTCGATCTTGGAAAAATACGAAGCTCCTTGTAACTGATCAAACAGGTCGTCGATCCTGGGGAGAGGATACCGATTCTTCACAGTTAATTTGTTCAACTCACGGTACGGAACGACCCATCCTTCTTCTTGACAAATAACACCGGTGCTCCCCAAGGCAAGTGACTCGGCCGAATAAAACCCTTCTCCAGTAGTTCCTGTAACTGGCTAGATAACTCTTGCATTTCAGACGGTGCCAAACGATACGGTGTCTTTGCTACCGGTGTAGCTCCAGGAACCAACTCAATACGAATTCCACCTGTCATGGAGGAGGCAAACCATGCAAGTCATCAGGAAATACCTCTGGGTAATCCCACACTACAGGGATATCTGCCAATTTCTGCTCCTCTTCTTTCTTTTCCACCACATGAGCCAGAAAACAGTAGCACTGTTTTCGTAAACTCCGGTGTGCTTTCATACAGGAAATAAGCTTTAGTTTTTCCCCGGTCTTTCTCCTTGAATTCTAAGTACTCCCCCATCTGACATAGGGATTCGCACTACCTTGTCTCGACAGACAATCTCGGCCCCGTGTTTCGACAACCAATCCATTCCCACAATCACATCGAAACTTCCTAGCTCAAAGGGTATCAAGTCTATATCGAAGGTGTGGTTCTCTAATATTATCGAGCACTTTCTAATAATCCCGTCGGCCTGAACAACCCTACTATTGGCCATTTCTACAGAGTAGCTAGTGTTTAGCCTACTAGGACTCAAATCAAGCAATGGCACCAATTCAGAAGATATAAAGCTATTGTCTGCTCCAGTGTCAAATAATACAGATACAAAGTGATTATTGAGTAAGTGCGTACCCGTGACAACATTTGGGTCCTGACGGGCTTCATTGGCTCCAATGACAAAAGCGCGTCCCCGAGCCACGTTCCCCTGGTTTGTCAGGCCTTGATTTCCAGCTATAGCCATAGTCTGATGCTGGTTGTTCCCTTGTTGGCTTGATGCTCGATTCAGTTTGGGGCACATGTTTCGGTAGTGATCAGGGCTTCCACACTCATAACAGCCCCTGGCATTCTCGGCGGGGTTAACCGTGTTGACCGGAGCGACCATATTCGGTGTTGTTCTGCAGTCTCTTGCTAAATGCCCCGGCGTCTACAGTTAGTGCACACCCGACATGGCATAGCTGGGGGATGATGAAAGTTGCACCTATCGCATCTGGGGTGTGGACCCACATACTCTCGTCTGCCCTGGGTCACGGCCACAAAATTTCTGGTTGTCTTGGCCATTTTCTCGAATTTCCCGGCACTCGACCGGCTCGTTTCCCCAACTTCTTTCCTTTTCTCTGCTCCCCTGCCCAATACCCCTGTTCTTACCATCTCATCAGTTAGAGCGCCAGCCTTCAGAATTGCGGTTTGGATAGTAGGAGGAGCAGTAGCGGTTACCATTGCCCGGATTTGAGGTGCAAGTCCCCAAATATACCTTTCTATCCTTTTTGATTCCGGGGTGACCAGATGCGGAACCAACCTTGCTAGCTCGTGAAAACGGTCGGTGTAAGCTGCATGCCCAGCCCCCACCATGGCATGATTCCAGAACTCATGCTCAAGTTTTTGCATCTCGTTGAGAGGACAGTACTCCTCAGTGATTAGGGCTTTGAACTCATCCCACGACATTTGCATCGCCGATTCTCTTCCCCTAGCCTAATCTGAGTGTTCCACCACGTTAGTGCCTTGCCCTGTAGCGAGCACGTGGCGTACTTAATCCTTTGACTGTCGAGGCATTCGCTGATGTCGATCACGACCTCCATCTTTTCAAGCCATCTGGTCAGGGCTATGGCTCCACCTTTGCCATCAAACTCTCTTGGTTTACAAGCCACAAATTCCTTGTATGAACATCCCTGTCTAACATTCACAATTCCAGTTTCGTTACCGGGTGTACCATCATTTCCGGTCTCCTGATTGCTCTCGTTCCCAGTTGGGTTCCCGTTATCCTCATTATCATTGCCACCGTCCCCGTGGGGGTGAGAATTCTGAAGAGCATCGCTCACTTGGGCCACGATAGTCGGAATCAGTGCGGCCAGCTGTTGAGCGATTAAGGCTGCCATATCAGCGTTTCCTGTTCCTGGAGTGACATTGGTAGGACCATCACTTGTTCTCGGTGCTCTACCTCTGCCTCTGCCTCTGCCTCCCGGGGCTTCACTTCCGCCACTGTTGCTGCGGGTAACTCTTCGAGGCGGCATGTTGTAATCATAAGAATAGCAAATGCGTAAGTTTTAACCATTGCAGGACACATTATCCATGTCATATTAAGGTCTAACTTTCCGGGTTAAGACCACACTTATGGTTGTCACACATCGCATACAAATCGTGAAATTCTCACACCATGCATAAGTAATGTCCAAACAGTAGCCCATCATAACAATGACATGTCCATGCATGAAATCAAGTTTAGTCTAGCAGAGGTTGTCTATTTCCTCCTCTCTCGGGGTCTCAGACATAACCTCCTCGGGATAAATCCTAATGCTTAAGGTCAAACACAATAGCATGATCTATGAAGATCTCTTTGGGTTCAATACCCGGATTGATAAAACAACTCGGTGCGTAGAGGGAAACGGAAGATCCAAAACAAGCATCCCGTAAAGAGTGAGCACAAGGGCTCCCTCACAGGGTGAAATGATCACGAGACAGATAATTAATCGAACAAGTAATGAGGAATACGTATGAGATACAAAATGCACACAACCCTGGCATGCAAATCTACATGAAGGTTCCTAGGTTATAGTCTAGGTCAAGTGTATTGCCTAATTCTCTATAACCAATGGCTCTGATACCAGTCTGTCACACCCCCGCTAAGAGCGGAAACACGGGGTTGCGACGAGACGGGAATCGTCATAACACATGGTAAGCGATAGAGATGCAATAATAATAATGATGACAAGCGTGTCATGACAACACCTGACAACAATGAGACTTGTGTCGTGTTTAGTCAGTATTCACGACAACATAGCCATAAGCATAAACATGATATAAGATAAACATAGATCATAACATTATATGCAATTCCCACAACCCAGGAACGAGTTACAAAGTATAATGTTGTTTGAAACAGTTACAACAATTGTTTTCAAAATGACAAGTTTAGCCCGAAAATGCATCCTAGGGTCTCCACTAAAGCAGCACACCTAGAACCTCAACTAGCATGATCACCTGAAAAGATATGCTCAAAATGGTCAACAAAATTGTTGGTGAGCTCGCAGGTTTAAAAGTAAATAAGTAATGATGCTGTATAAAGTTGTTGCAGAATACCGTGCATACAGTTATAAGTAAGCAAAATCACATGACGAGAGCTTTACAACCAAACCTAACGACGTACACAAAGAATCTTGTCGGAATATATTCACCCAAGGCCCGTTCCTGGCTTTTGTTGGTACTAACTAGTATACCAACACAAGGGTGGGGGTGTCAACCCAGGTAGTACTACCAATACCTATCCGTCGGTTCCCACACTGGAATTAAATGGTTGTAAGAAAGAACCACAAAGCAGACTCAAGCATGTATCAGATAAGTACCCACAAAACAGTAGCACATTGATTCCAAGTATGTAAATTGTATGTATGTTGTACAGCATAGAAAACAGGCGAGCATACTTTTCCCCCATGTTTGTAAATGTTGTAAAGTTGTATAAGCATAAAAGGGGCCACGAAACTCACATGTTAAGTGGCAAGTATGAATGATCAAGATTTCCAACAGTTGAATGCAATGAACAGTCAAACACCTATTGACAGTTATTGTTAAGCATTAATGACATGTATAAAGCGTATAGTGATGTTTGGTCGGTTCGGGTTGTATCGGTTCGGTCGTGGGTAGCACACACACAAGCGGACACACGTATCAGATCTTATGTAGATCCAAGTACTACGAGTAGTCGTCATTGCTTATGACATCCATGAAATGATCTCATGGTTATGAAAGATAGCATTTGTTAAGTATTTGGAGTTCCAATTGGATTGTCGATAATTGTAAAATGTTAGGTTGATTTCAGTTGAAATAGTATGTGCATGTTGATAGCGTTGACTTTAATCTTTGTGGTCAGGCAATGACACTTTTACTGATGTTACCTTATCATCATCAGACGTTCAAGGGGAAATTCACACTCAACATCATCAGTCACACAACAGGACCAGACGCTCGACTCAACGCTCCATTCGTACGAATCAACCTTCAATCATACGAATCAGCTTCATTCGTACGATTGAGTCTTCATTCGCATGACTGGCATTCAGTCGTACCACACAACACACATTCGCACAACCCAACCTCCATGCACACGAATCAACCCTCAATCGTGCGAATTAGCTACTTTCGTGCGATTGAACCTTCATTCGTGCGATTGGACTCCAGTCGTGCGAAACACGCACAATCGCATACATTCAGTCGGTCACCTAACTCAATCGCACGCATTCATTCGTTCGCATGACTCATTCGCACACATACATACGATTGCACGACTCAGTCGCATGACGTCCCCAGTCGCACAACTCAGTCGTCTGAATGACACAGTCGTATGACTCAGTCGCACGACTCACCCAGTCGCACGGATCAGTCGCATGACAGACCCAGTCGCCTGAACTGCAGGTTCGCGACTGCAGAAGTGTAGAGCAGTCGTCGGCTGCTCTGAGCACGGGTTTTACACAACAAGAACTTCCAGAAACACTCTACAAACATACACAAACATGAAACACAAGCAGAAAGACCTCACACACACCCACACGACCTCATGTGTTCGGGTTGAACCCGAACACCCGAAACCCTAGTTTGGATAGCCGTGAATAAGCAAGAAAAGGGGCAACCAAGGTCGTCTACATGCTAGAATAGAGTAGACTAGGCTGTAGATGGAGTCTAGATGACAAGAACAAGACCACGTGGGTTGGATTTGGTGCTAGAATGAAGAAGATGTGAAGAAGAAGGTGAAGAGGACGAAGAAGATGAAGATGAAATGAGATCAAGGGCTGGAATATGGGTTTATATACCCAGCCCAAGTTTGCAAAAATGGCGATTTTAGTCCCTGCACTTAATCCTCGAGTTTACGACCTTAAAATGTTCGTTATATTAAGGTTAAAAGCGTGTTTAATGGTAATTGATAGTTTAAAAATGGTTTTATTAATATTAATGGTTGAAATTAAAAATGATATATTTGGTGGTAATGGTGACGAAATTTATAAAAAGTTTATGCTTAGCTCACGTTCTCGGAGGAAGTACAGGCACAAGGGTAACAAAGCAGACATGATTCCTTAAAGCAGGAGTTCATGAAGAAGAGGAAGAATAAATAAAATAATTCTATGCTTAATTATATCGTTCGACGGACCTTAAGGTGACGGGTGTCACAACGGGAGAAGAGGAAGACGATCAACAACGACCATTTGGGGTTTGAGGAGTACGTTGAGCCTCTTAAGGTGTATTTAGCCAAGTATAGAGAGATGGAGGGGGAGAAGATGATGATGTGTAGGCCCGAGGAGAAGGACGGTGGCTCCGGTGGGTACAACGGTATGTATGGCGGCAGCGGCGACTGTGGTGGTGGTGGAGGAATGCATCTGCAGATCTTAAAAACAAACGATTTTTTTCTTACAGACTGTAGATATTTGGTCCACCTTTTCTGCTGCAGATGTCTGCAAATGTGGTCCGCAGACTGCAGATGTTTTTCTGCAGGAAAAACAAACAGTACCTAAGTTTATAAGAACTTAAAGAGGTGAAATGGATTAAATAAAAATCAAGGGACTAAAAACATAAAAATCCTAGACCTTAGAATGATTTAAACGAGACGCGGTCTCCACATTTCAAAAATTTCAAATCTTCACAACCACCAAACGTTCCATACATCCAATTTCAATCCACACTCAAATCTCTCTCTCTCTCTCTCTCTCTCTCTCTCTCTGAATCATCATCATCATCAGCTGAAAATGCCGCACATCTCTGAGACTCCGAGTGACTTCAAGACTCGATTCGGTTACCAAGAGCATTGTCGTCCGTCGGAATCCACACAACCTCCGGTGAGAAGTACGCCGGATCTTCTCAAGTCAGTGATGAGAGAAACTCCTTTCAATTCATCCGCAGTTTCTACTCTCAGAGATAGAGGCGATTGTTCGTCTGTTGCTGTTAATCTTAACGATAGTTTTGAGTTCCGAGAAGATCCTGCCTTCTGGAAAGACCACAATGTTCAGGTACCACTTAATGCTCTAGGGTTCCGGTTTGGGAAATTAGGTCAACGTATGAAGAAAGTAGCTACACTGTTAGGCGTTAGGAAGTTTAATGTGCTTCTCAAGGTTTTTAATCGAAGTTTTTTTTCCAAATATTGTTTGATAATTTATGCTGACGGAATCGTTTGCTTTTTAGCTTCTCAGAAAGTTTGTTAGATCTAAAAATGCATATCAACATTGGCCTCATGAAATTTGAAGTTATGTGAGGTTTTCAATCTAAGCTGTTTTTAATATGTTCACACAGATGGTCAGCTGTTTATTTGCTTCTCTAAGTTTAATCTATCACTAATTCTTTTGTTTATGTGGCTAACTATGAACTATGACAATATGAGATTAAAAAGCAAGCTGTTTAATTCAGAATTGTGAAAACCAAGATTAATTAGCCCCCTAAAACGTTCCTGTGTGCAGGTCATCATACGAGTACGACCTCTCAGCAGTTCTGAGATAGCTGTACAGGGACCAAGTAGATGTGTCAAGCAGGGAAGTAGTCAGACGATTACATGGATTGGGCCCCCAGAAGCCCGCTTTACCTTTGACCATGTTGCTGATGAACATGTTAGCCAGGTATATATCACTTCTTCTGAGTAATTATTTGCGTGCTTCATTTGTTAACTGAGAAGGTTGCAGGAAATGCTATTCAAAGTTGCTGGAGTACCCATGGTGGAAAACTGCATGGGAGGCTACAACAGTTGCATGTTTGCTTATGGTCAAGTGAGTTTATTCTCATTGTTCTATTGGATCATATTGTGTTCATTCATTGATTTGGATTGTATTGTGTGAGTAATTGAGTATACTTTTGAGCAAAATTTTAGGGGGCAGAGCTTGATTATTTGTAATCTTATATTTACTGCTTAAGTACAGACTGGTAGTGGAAAGACCCATACAATGCTTGGGGACATTGATGGGGGCTCAAGAAGACACAGTGTGAATTCAGGGATGACACCCAGGGTCTTTGAGTACCTGTTTACACGAATTCAAAAGGTAATTAATTTTATATGCATCTATTATACAATTAACTTATTTAACTGTTTTGCATGAGTTCCTTTTGCCTCTCATAACCATATTTGTACATACGCTAATGTGCTTTGTGCGTCCAACCAACGTGTTACAGGAAAGGGAGGCTCGAAGGGAAGAAAAGATACAATATACTTGTAAATGCTCCTTTTTGGAGATATACAATGAGCAAATACTTGACCTATTAGATCCCTCATCTACCAATTTACAGGTCAGATATACCTTAGTTTTATTCTCTACCTTTCAAGTAGATTTAGAATCTGTTACTTATATTACTTTCAGGACATAGGACATTTGAGTTGAAATATATCTGTACTGACATAAAATTCTCATGTTATTTACTTGGCTATGGATAAGTATGGTACGAAGTTCTAGATTTTGTTCTACAAAGTGGATTAACTCCTGTTTATCTGCAGATAAGAGAAGACACCAAGAAAGGAGTGTATGTTGATAATCTCAAGGAGATTGAGGTTACTAGTGCTAGAGATGTGATTCAACAACTAATTCAGGTTTGTTCTAAGCTGTTCTATTATGTTCTACATGTTCATGCATAATGTTTCTAATCACAAGTTCAGATATAATTGTTTGTATATGAATATGATCAACATTTGCATCGGTGAAGTCTGAAACAGTCTGTATGTATCTGCATAACATGTATTTGAATGTGGTGCAAATATGTTCATGGATTCTACACATTTGTATGGCATTCTTTTTAAGTTTATAATCTTAAATGCATTTCAGGGTGCAGCAAACAGAAAGGTTGCCTCCACAAACATGAATCGTGCAAGCAGTCGGTCTCATAGTGTGTTTACATGCATAATAGAAAGCAAAGTGAGTGGTTTTCCTGTATTGCTGTGATGATAAATCTGAGACTATATATTGTTGTCATTGATTAATTTCTAATGCTAACAAACTTTTTGCTTATAGTGGGTCTCTCAAGGTGTGACACATCATCGTTTTGCTCGTCTTAATCTTGTGGATTTGGCAGGCTCCGAGAGGTAGGTAGAATTGAAATAATTTATATACTTCCAAGATTTATAAGGAGCCAGACTATATGCTGAAAGACAATGCCATACTGCAGGCAGAAAACTTCTGGCGCTGAAGGAGAACGTCTAAAAGAAGCCACAAATATAAATAAATCACTTTCAACTCTAGGGTATATTATATACATTTTCTATTATGCATATCTTTGAGTTGATAAAAAATAGATTTCTCATTTTCTTTGTTGTATTTTTAACTAAACTATTTCTTCTACTGAATATGCAGACTTGTTATCATGAATCTTGTCAATGTATCAAATGGGAAATCTCTTCATGTTCCATATAGGGATTCAAAGCTCACATTTTTACTTCAGGTTTTCTTTTGCTTCATTAACATATTCATGCAACTCGGCCAATTTCTTTTTATAATTAGTGCTTTCAGTTATAGAATTCTGATCTAATTTGTAAATATGTGATGAGGAAATGGTATAAGGAATAGCCATTATGACATAATAAGACTTGTATATTTTCATCTTGTTCAATTTTTCTTTATAGGCAAAGTTTCACTGCGGCTTGACATCATGACATGAAATACTAATAGTATAAGCTGCATGAATTTCAGGATTCTCTGGGTGGAAATTCAAAAACTACAATAATTGCAAATATCAGCCCATCTACTTGGTAAGTGCATCTAGAACACTCTTGCTTTACATAATTTCACTTTTTGTGAAATAAGTTGGCACATGTCTTCTTCTCACACCTTCATTGCCATATGTCATTTTCTCATGCCCTTCGTGCCACATGTCACTAGCATAAAAAGTTGACTATTTATGATCATATTAAATGCTAAAGATATAATTTATATTCTTTCCAAATTATAAAACACCTTTTTATTATAAAAATATATTAGTCAAAAAATAAATAAATATGATTTTTTAATACAAAGAATTTTTTTTGAACTAATAACGTTTTTAAAATAAATGGGATGTTTAAAACACCTTTTTTAAACAGAAGTTTTTTTAAAGATGAAAGTTTAAAAAGTTATTACTTTATTACTTAAGGTACTTGATTATACTTGATTCAAATAATATCTTTATAATTTTTAAATACTAATTACTAACTATTAAATATTTTAATTCAACCTGTGTTCTATGCAGGTTTTTAAACTAGTAATTAATAAGTAGAGTGTCAGTTGTCACGTGAGAGTGAACTAACAACTATTTCACATTGGTCTCCTAATTATTCAAATTCATTATCTGACGATTTTCTTCAACCGCATAGGATTATTAGAAGTTCAAAATTTTCTAAAAGTTATCATAAAGTGATGATTTCAAAAGTCATTTTAACAAAAGCAAATGTGCAAGATGGATATTGAACGTGACGCATGCACGGCATCATGCTTTTTATGTTAGAGATAAGTTATTGAATACAATCACCCTTAAAATATACCCTGACAATTTGCTGCTGCCCTTAAATATTGTTTTTTATTAAGTAGATATAAGGAGTAACCTGTGTATGATACTGCAGCAATTCATTGGAGACATTGAGCACACTCAAGTTTGCTCAACGTGCAAAATTCATCAAAAATCATGTATGTTCATTCCTTTTCTTTCTCGTCAGACATCTATTTATGTATGAATGTTATCAGAAAAAGAGTCAGTTATGTCAATCTTTGCAAAAAATAGTATGCCTTTTATTAAGTGTTGCTGTGTTGGTATTTAGCTTCATTAATCATTGTGGACTTATGTAATCATATAACTTCATATACTGACATAGGACAAATGAGTGAGCAGGATGACATGAATGATGAATGTATCTAGATTGTCTATCATAACACATAGTCTTCTTTTGTGGTTACACGATTGAGGTGATGTAAATTTATCACTGCAGGCTACCATAAATGAAGATGCTTCTGGAGATGTTCTTGCTATGAGGATGCAGATTCAACAACTTAAGGTCTTATCTGATTTCTTTTGGCATTTTTGCTGACATTTTATCATTTTCTCCATACATTTGCAGGAAATATAATAACTTGTTTGATGCTACAACATTGAGATTGTACCATTATCTTGTGACATTTTAAAACCTTTTTGACGCTACAAAAGTTAATCTAGGGTCATGTACCAAGTTTTCTTATTCATTTTGGTAATGACTGAGTATGGATTACTACTCTACAATCAACCTTAGTGTTTTGAATTCATAAATGTCAATTGTAATGTCATTGTTTCTAATTAGAGTTTTTCTCATTGGCAGAACGAAGTATCTCGTTTGCAAAATGTTATTAGCGGAGGAACTGAGCACAATGGAGATGATGCTTTGACTGTGTCTTTTCCTGGATCTCCAGGGTCTTTCAAGTGGGAAGGGATTCACGGATCTTTCAGTCCGGTTACTGCTGTTAAACGAATGTCACATGTACTTGTTCATTCTTGTATAATGTAGCAATCTTTTGGCAGTTTTGCTTGCATTATGGCTTGGAAAGTTATTCACTCATAAAATATAGTTATGGACTTGTCTCTTAAAAACGCTTCTCTTGAACTGCAGAAAAGAGAGTATGAAGTAGCCCTTGTTGGTGCTTTTAGAAGGGCAAAGGATAAAGACATCACCTTGCAGGCACTTACTGCTGAAAGCCAGGCTGCTCTACAATTGGTATGTTACTATTAGAACCTGATTTTTGCAGATTTGCCAATTTTGACTTGCTTACTTATGAATAGATTCAATATTGGTTATTTTTATCTAATCATTCAATTTTTGGGAAGAGTAGGCAAAACAAAGGGAAGATGAAATACAGGGTTTAAAAATGAGATTAAGGTTTCGTGAAGCTGCAATAAAAAGGCTGGAGGGTGTTGCATCTGGGAAGATATCTGCTGAGACACACTTATTAAAAGAGAAAGAAGAACATTTAAAGGAGCTTGAAGTCCTACGCTCCCAAGTTGATAGAAATCAAGAAGTCACAAGATTTGCAATGGAAAATCTGCGACTGAAAGAAGAGATCAGAAGGCATGTTTGCTTCATTTTTTATTCCTATAGATATTTCTTTGAATTCATCTCTGTTATAAATGAATTGATAGTTGTACACTTTCAAATTAATGTTTTGAAATGCAGATTAAAATCATTTTATGAGGAAGGGGAGCAGGAAAGGATGAATGAACAGATCTTGATACTTGAGAATAAGGTCTGTCTAGCATTTGATCTATGTTAAAACTGGTTAAATTAGATTCATTTTATCTTTTTACATTTGTTTTCTGATGCTGTTGCATAATGTACAGTTGCTGGAAGCGCTCGACTGGAAACTTATGCATGAAACACAGCCATCACATGATAAGGTACATACATAAGCTGTAAGAAATTCTGATCATATCATATGTTATGTTCTTTATTGCTAATCCTTGGTTCATCTTTCTGTTTCCTCATATTGTAATATCATTATTTTTTGCATCTAATGAACCAGAAACCAAGTTTTGACTTTATGATGGACAATCAAAAAGATGGTGACTTTTTTAGTCTCAAGGTAAATCCATTCCTTATGTTAGAGGTGGCAATACCCTTTACTTATAATTGGGTTGCCTTGGGTTATATTTTATCTCTAGTGGGTCAAACGGGTGTATTGAAAGTTGACTAAAATGGAAGCGTGTTGGAACGGGTGGAAACCGCCATACTGTATTAGAAAAAACTGTAATTGACTTGATATATGTGTGTATGACAAAAATTGTTCGTACCAAATGTTTACCCATGTTGTCATTAACCAGCCTGTATCTTAACGTAAATTTATTCCTCTTGTATAGAGGTGTTGAGTTATATTTTATCTCTTCTGGGTCAAAACTACTATATTAAAAGTTGGCTATATTAATGCATAAAGCCTCCTAAAGTCATTTGTATTTCATAAAAAAATATTATTGAACTGATATATTGTAATCATATTATACAAGCCAGTTATTCCTTAACATGTAAATTTCTGGACAAACCAATTACCTAATGGTACCTATTTTGACGTTACCCAATCCACCCAATCTGCCCTATTTTCATTTATTTGTTTAATAATGTTTAGTGATGTGTTCTTTTATTGTAGGACCCTGTAACTCCTCGCTGCACTGATAAGACACAATTTGAGTTCCCTTTAGTAACCACACCCAATGTTACTCATGTAAGTGATCAGAGAGAGCTACAAACCATGGTTGATGCTATTGCAGCTGCAAGTCAAAGAGAAGCCGAGGCTCATGAAACAGCTATCATTTTATCTAAAGAAAATGATGAATTAAGAGCAAAGCTCAAGATGTTAATTGATGACAACAATAAACTCATTGAACTTTATGATCATGCAATTGCGGACAATCAACAGAACATTAGCCGAGTTGAGGAAAGTCAAAAGAACCATGTTGACCAAATAGAGTTTGCTCAAAAGGAAATTGAGTTGAGAAAACTAAATGAGAAATTAGAGCATCAGTTAGTGGAAATGCATGAAGAAAATGATAAATTACTTGGATTGTACGAAAAAGCAATGCAAGAAAGAAATGAATTAAGCCGAGTTGAAGAAAGTCAAAAGAACCATGTTGACCAAACTGAGTTTTCTGAAAAGGAAATTGAATTGAGAAGACTAAATGAGAATTTAGAACACCAGTTGGTGGAAATGCATGAAGAGAATGATAAATTACTTGGATTGTACGAAAAGGCAATGCAAGAAAGAGATGAATTAAAAAGACTTTTTTCATCAGGTGAACCGAATACTCAAGTTAATGAAGGAAATGACATTCAGATAAATGATTTATGTGAAGATAATCTAGTGGAAGTCAATGTGAAAGATGATCGCAGTCAGTGCTCAAGTCAAACAAGTGAATTTCTTGATCCAGATGAACAGATGGTTGAAAATTTGACCTTTTGTGAAGAAAGAGATCAGGTTGACAATGTAAATAATGATCTTCGGGAAAAGTTAGATAAAGTACAGAAAATGCTTTTAAAATCCTCTGAGAGTGTTGGTTTATTTACTGCACTTGAAAGAGAGATTATCGACATCGATAGGCTGTCAAGAAACATACAAGAAGTCAAAGATGATATTTTGGTGAAACAGAAAGATTACAGATCAACAAATCTCCTCTTTTCTGATCTCAAAGAACGAGAAAACACGTTTGAAAGAAAGATAACAGCATTAAAACACTCAATGTCAAACTTCTTTAAATCTCTCAGTTACTTTGAACAACGTGAAGCTCATGCCTTGGCCAAATCACATGCTGCATCATCACATCTGAAGTCAAAGAAGAACGAGTTGAACAGAATTTCTACCATCAAGGATGAACTTGAACAAGCATTGTTTAAGATTAAACAATCAGAAGTCGAGTTAAAGAACAATATAGCAGCATTAAAACTAAAGACCGAGGAAGAAACCAAGAAACAAGGAAAAGACAAAGTTCTTCTTGCTATTGATAATGTCAAGTGGCAGTTAGCAGGCAAAGCGACTGACTTGCTTAAATCTGAAGAAGAAAAGACAAAGCTGCAGCTTCAAATGAAGCAAGATCAAGAAAAACTCGACATTGTCAAAAAAGAATCTGAAAAAATGTCGAGAAAGTTGCAAGATTTGGACCACGAAAAGCAGAAGATAGAATTTGAAATCCAGAAATGCACAAAGTCAATGGAGGAGATTGAAACCAAGCTTCAAAGTAACAGTCAAGAGAAACAAATAGTGTTGGACATGAAACAAACTGGAATAACTGAATTTGACAATTTGTTTATTGAATTTCAAGAAACTGTGTTTGGAGTAAAGCTAAAAGAAGAAGAGATGATGATTTTGAGTGAAGAAATGGAAAATGGTAAGAAAAGATTGGAGGAAATGGAGTTTGAAAGAAGTTTTTGTTTGCAGAAAATGACTGATATGGTTGAAGGAACAAGAGGAGGGTTGTTATTTGGAAAGATAGTTGAAGATCTTGAAAGCATATGCTCCTCTTTTACAGAGTTGAAGTGTTAAGGTGAAATTTGGGTTTAATGTTTATTGATTATTATAACATGTGCATTCTATCTTGGAGTTGCATGTAATGAAATATTACTTTTAATGTGTAAGGGTGTGTTTATTAAATTTTTTTATGCTTTGTTTTTTTATTATTTGTGTTTTTGACTCAATAGCAAGTTTAGATCATCCATGACATTTGTTTTTTGTGTTATTAGGTTTTAATAATCTTAATTTTTATTTATTGATCGGGATTATTTCCAATTCAGTAAATATTTATAAAAAATAATCTTTTATTAACTGAAAGTTAATTTTTATTAAATGATGTCAACTTTGAGATATTTTTCAACTTTAGTATTGTCTAGTCTCAGTTAGGTTTATTTTTCATTGTTTAACCTCTATCATAACATGAAAGCTACCTTTAACGAGTTTGGTGGTTCAAATCAGGAGGTGGAGATTGACGGGTTTTTGGGTGCGAAAGTTTCAAATCCGACGAGGTGTTAATTTGATGATAGTTTCAACTTTCTGTTTAGTATTGTGGCTACAAAAGCAGTCTACGTCATCAGAAAACTAACGAGGTTAACTTTTAGTAGGATTAATCCCAGTTAATAAATAAAACTTAGGATTATTAAAATTTAATAACCCTTATTTTTTTTAATGTTATTGAGCTTAAGTTGAGGAGAGAGATGCTATGTTGATTGATATGGAGAAATGAGGGAAAAGAGATGCAGCTTTTTTTTTAAACTTTCAAGCGAGACAATTTTATTGAAGGTAATAAAATGGGGTTGCATAATAGTTGCATTCAAATTAAAGATTTTAAAAACAAAATGCTAGATAAATCAAATGTGTTATGGCGAATAGATGGAGGATAGGTGTTCTTGTACACAACAGATTTAGGTGTGAGTTTCAAATCGATGAATTTGATGATAGATTTTTTAGAAGGGGAGTGAGGGGAGACCCAAACAAAAGAGATGCAGTTTTTTTAACTTTCATACGAGACATTCTTATTGAAGATAATAAAATGGGGTTGCATAATAGTTGCATTCAAATTGAAAATTTTGAAAACAAAATGCTAGATAATCAAATGTGTTATGGAGAAACACAGAGAGGATAGGTGTTCTTGTATATAAACAAATTTATTAGGAGAAGAGTTAGGGGGAGACCCAAACAAAAGAGATGTAGTTTTTTAAACTTTTATACGAGACATTCTTATCAAAAATGATAAAATGGGGTTGCATAATAGTTGCATTCAAATTGAAGATTTTGAAAACAAAATGCTAGATAATCAAATGTGTTAATTGAGACTAGATATAAATAGGTCATGTACGACAAAAATAAATAAGTTACATTTTGACTTTTTGGAGGGGTAAAAAGATCAAAATACCCCTCCAAAAAGTTAAAAAGTCAAAACTTTTTAATTTGACTTTTTAATTTTTTGGAGGGGTATTTTGATCTTTTTATCTCTCCAAAAATCAAAAGTTACTTTTTTTTTTGCCAAACATGGCCATAGTATTCACTTGATTTATTGATTTAGATGTATAGATAAAAATTTACCTTTATATTAATTTATAACAAGATGAACAGTTATTTATATGTTACTATTGTGATGCTTTTGGTACTATCCATCAATGCAGCACCAACCCCTTTTGTCTTTAGTGGTGTTTGCCCCACTGTTGCTATTCTGGTTAGAGGTGTCGATGGTCGGTGTTGGCGCCGCTGGTTGACCTGGTGGTCGCTCCACCTCCTCTTTATGGTTGAGGTGGGGCCGATGGTCTACATATAGGGTGGCGGCGGCAGTGGTGTGACCACCATTGTTCCCTATCCCATTTAGGGTTTTACAATCTACCTTATGTGCTTTTTTTGCTATTGTTGTTGATGATTACGCCTGTATCAAGCGGTGATGGGTTTGGGTATTATGCCTATGGCGGTGACTGGTGGTGACAGTAGTGCGATTAGGGCTGGTGGCGGCGGTGGTGCGACCACCGTTGTTCCCCTTTTGATGTTGTCACCCAACTAAGAATGGTGTTGTTTTGTCGATGATGATGATCCTTGCTTTTGGGTTTCTCTTTTCGATGCTCTATTGTTTGTAGTAGCATCGTGATCCTTATTGTACAACTACCTCATGCATGACTTTGAGTTGTTGGGTAAATGGTATAGTTGGTATGTGTTGTTCACTAATTGCCTTTGTTTCTTGGGTCGATGATGATGAGGACCGCCTCCTTTGAGACTTGCTTTTACTTCGTTTGTGCTTGGCCATCACTATTGTGTTGTTGACTAGATGAACTTAGAGGGCGGTGATGAGATAACCGGAGTGGTGTCGGCTGTTTTGGCGTGGTTACCATATACGGTTAGCAGCCACAACTGAACACCGGTTCTGAGCCTGAAAATCATAGTTATACAACTACAAATTGTTTCGATTTGATTATAACACACGCAACGTGGGTGGTTGGAACACACCAGTTGGTATTTTAAACACCTTTGTTAAGTTGTTTTATAAACATTTTCTATTATTCTAGAAAATAACCAGGCCTTCAATTTTGATTTTGTGTATACTCTTAAATATACATTGCTTTTATTTTAACTCCTTAAATTTTGGTTTTTCAATTAAGTTACACAAAAATTGAGTTGTAAAACACGCTTTTATAATTCTTTATGACTTGGCAATGAGTTGGATTTAAATAAAAAACTAGGTGTATTTCGCGATGCGCGTTACGTGACTTGTCAATGTTTTCTTTAACAGTGTAATTAGGCTTAGAGTTATTCATTTGCGATGGCTGTAGCCGAGAAATGGTGCCACGCCAAAATACGAATACCTTTTTTCCAGCATCACAACCATGATATATAGAGCTGTAAACGAACCGAACGAACACGAACAAGGCCTTGTTCATGTTCGTTCGTTAAGAAATAAACTTCTTCATGAACTGTTCATGAACACTTACCGAACTGTTAGGACTGTGTACATATGGAGTACTAACTGATAATGCGTGAAACCAGATCAAATAGTGCGGAATCCTATCTAATTGGCGATCCAATCAGTGAGAACGCAGTCCCGATTAATCTAACGATTAAAGAAACGTTAAGAATGATTAGAACAAGATCAACTGCAAACTATGAACTTGGAACATGCTTTCTGGAGTCTCTGGACAACTAGGGTATGAATATGTGTCAAAAGTCTTCAAGTGTTTCGAATTCTTATGTTTTTCCACGAATTAAGTGGTATTTATAGGTTAGGGTTTTCCAATCGTACGACTGAATCATACGATTGATTCATACCACGACTGAAGGTTCAGTCGTGTGACTGAGTCAATCTTATGTCTTAATCGTGCGACTGATCCAGTCTCCTGGTTCAGTCGTGCAACTGGTCCATTAGCATGAAGTATTCATGCGTATGGTCCATTAGCATGGTCCATTCGTATGAAGACTTCATACGATTAAGTTTGGACATGTTTCTCAATCATTATTGACTAAGAACTATGCACAATAACCTCAAACCTATATAGTTAGTTCAATATACTTTATCACACAATAAACAATAAAACATTAAACATTATAAGCATCAATCACATATTATATTTCATTCAACTCATTCATTACATATATGTAAGACATGACAGACATTTACATTAAGCTCCTAAATTAGGTACATGTGTATCAAAACAACTCTCCCTTGGACCTAGTTTACATTAGTGTCTGACATTCTTCATAAGCTCCTCAAATCTCTTGTACTTCTCCTCTCTAGTAACTCCTGCATGTATTTCAAATGCAAAACAGAGTCGTATAAGGTTCTGGAACTGGAGGGCTTGTACAATATCTTGCATGTCATAGAATAGTGGCCACTTGTACAATGTGTAAACATCTTCTGAAAACAAGTTTGTAAGCCACATAGGGTTGAATACCCGGATAGTTTCCATTTTTCCTTCTCTATTTAGAACTATGACCACTTCGCCTGTTCTCCAATCATAATACCACCATTTAAAGTGTGGAGTGAAGTCCTGTAGCATTTCCCGTAAGGAATCTTGGACATTGTGCGCGGAGGACTCCACTTCAGCACGACTTTAGGCTTTCCAGAAATAGGATCCACTTCAGACCTTCGGATGTACCTCTTCGGTTGTTGAGGTCTGAAGTTTACCTATCTGGTGTGGTATTCCTTCTTTAAGGCAGCCTCAAACCAGCCTGACATCTTTCTAGGATCAGCATATAGCAGATTAAAGCGCGCCAGCTGGTTGAGCTCAAAACCTGGGAGAGTCTTCAAAATCATGTGGGTATCTGAAGTACTCTTCCCTTCTCTCTCTTAACAGCATAAACGTTAAGATCCTCAAACGCCCACGCAATAATCTTGCTAGACACCTTTAGATGTTCTTTACCTTGTAGAGCTTGGTATAGGCATTTTGCTTTTGAGCTGTGCGTTGGGCTCGTATCTCAGCAAAACAAGCTACCCATTCAGCCTTCTTTATATCAATGTCCACCCCCACCTTGACGGCGGAAACGTCAAGGAGTGAGAGTTAAGATCGTTCACAGCCACATAACCCTATTAATAACCCAAATATAAATTAATCATAAAATTCAATTGTATCATTACAAGCTTAAGTCTCAAAGAAAAAAACAAAACATAAAAGGTAACAAGTCATTTTAATTCACTTATTTATCTAGGTCCATTCCTAGATGTGTAAGCTTCAATGTGTAGAAGTCAAGCTTGAGTATTTCCTGAAACATGTTAAAAATAAAAGGTCAACAATAAAGTTGGTGAGCATTCCATAGTTTTAAATACATAGATTATATAAAAGATGGCAATTCAAGTCATAAGTTAGTGAATAAAGTGATTAGGGATGTTATGAACAATGCAACAATCAAACCTCGACAAAATTTTACAAGTCTCAAACGTTAACAACATTATACGATCAGCTAAGTGTACTTGGATCAACCAAAGCAGGCTTGTCTTGCCCATAGATATATGACTTCGCTGGGCTAGCAATAGTTAATGATTGTATATATAACGTCATAACATGGTAACCACAAAAGTTCAACTAACCACAACTTTGCATGATGATTTGCCATAAAGATTACAAGTCTCAATTAAGTTTACAAGTGCAATGATAATAAGTTAACATGTTTCATCCCAAAGTGTTAAAATAAGCAAAAAGGGATATGGAAATACTCACTTGATCAAATGATATAAGTGACGATTAATATGAATAATAAGCAATAATTCCAACGAAGTTCTTCACAAGGTACCTAAGTGTGAATATATTTACAAGATTCAGATTAATGGTTTAACATGATTTAGGGTTTCGATGGGAATTTGGGGTTTTAAGATTTAGTTAACGCTAGATAGTGAGATCTTTATATATATTTTAGTCTAAGAAAGAAAAAAAATCATATATGAAACTTAAAAGGATTAAATCTTTTATAGCAATTTTGAAATTGGATTATAAAATGTATAAATTTTATAACAACCATGATTATTTCATAATTATAAAATTTTAGTGTCCAAATAATAATTAGATGATTTAAAATGTTATAAAAAGTCTATTTCTATAATAATAATCTAAGCATAATATTTGTTAATATTATTTTATAAGAAAATGTTAAGGTAATTATGGAAATAAATTTATAGAAAATAATAAGATGGCTTTAAAAATAACCAAGGTTTACAATACATTTTTTTATAATTTTCAAAAAATTTTATATATTTTTTGAAGGCTGAAAAAGCTAAAAAAAATTATGTTGAGGGTGCCCGGGTTCAAACCCGGGACCTCTAGGTTAGCAGACGAGTGGGGAACCAGTGAACCAAGGCTCTGGGCCGCGTTTATCTTGGTATCCATTTCTTAAAAATATCAGTTACAAATCCCCCCCAAAACACATGAACCCTAGGTTCAATTTATCTCAAATTGGTGCACAAATTGACTCCATGGACACCGATAACCATAGGGCTATTGTTCCTTATGAAGAAACGAACGTGTAGGTGGTTTCAATTACCTTTTTGAAGTTAACAAGTCTAGCAAACGATGAAGGAACGAGCTGCGATGAAATTGGAACCCAATTCGTGTGCAAATGTTTATGAAAATCAAATTAACTTCGTGTGAAGCTTCGGATAGTGTTCCCGATGTAAAGCCCTCTATCAATTCGTAGTTAGCAGGCTCGTGTGGTGGTGTTCGAGTGGGGTGCGGGTCGCGATATAGAGCAGGATTGAATTAGTTAAATTTTGTGTTTTCAGGTGCAATTGAGTGTCGCAACCAATTAGAATTAGATAGACATTCAATTTGGTTTATTTAATTGAGTTATTATTGGTGTTTAATGCCCGAACGTTGGGTGTTTGATACCCGTCGTTACTCGAGCTCGATAGCTCTTGTAACCGGTGCTTAACGTAATTCAAACAACCCTTAAGGTTCGAATTCGTCTCCCTAACGGTTAGAAACCGATATTTCGAGTTAAATGCTAAGGGTTCCACGTTTTCTTGGCCTCGCCGGAGCTCGGTCGGAGCTCGGCGACTTCATGGCCGGAGAAACGGCCTAAAGGGCGAAAGAGGGATTAAGTTTCATTATTTGCAACTTTGGTCCCTATAGTTTTCATTTTTATTATTTTATGTTGAAACTTTGTTTTTATAGTTTCTAAATTGACAATAAGGCCCCCTTGACTTTTTTAACCCAAGTTATAAACATCTTTTTGCTTAAATAACTTCTACAAAATTATTATTGTTATTGTTACAATTACTATTATTATTATTATAATTATTATTATTATAACTTGCTATTATTATTAGTATTAATAATAACATAATTATTACTCTTATAAAAGTTATTATTGTTATTATTTTTATGATTATTATAATATTCAATTTAATAGATAAACTATAATCTTTTTGCATTAAAGAATTAGAGACTAACTAAGAGGTAAACACAAATAGCCCAAAGGTTTCATGAAAAGCATTAATAGTCCATACAAGAATAAACGAGGTTAACTATTAGTTAACCAAAATTACAAGATGTTACAATCAACATCAGCGTTCGAGGCTTGGGCTTGGCTTTCATTCTATTCTGTTTCCTTTTCCATCTCATCCAGTTTGTCAAATGTAGCACTGCCGAGAGTGTCACCCAAATCAGGGATCACATTGCCCTCTCGGTCGTGTACTCTGGATAGTAATCAGATGTGACATCCTCAATCTCTATTTCGTAGACATCATTAAGCTCATCGTCACTTGTCACATCAAAAGTAGGAGCATCTTTGACAATCTTGTCTGGATTCAACCTGAACATCTTAGCGAGTTGCTCGTCAGTCTAGTCGTGAATGATTTCTCCTTCTTCGGGAGTGTAGCTCACCGACCGTCTGACAATCCCTTGCAAATCAAGAATCATGGTGAATTGAGACTTGATTTGCTGTAGGGGAGCAACATCATATTCATCTTGCTGTGATGTTTGATCTGCTTAATTTGCACATTTAACACATCAATCATTAGTAATTATCAAGACATTTAAACATTTGATAAATATAAATAACATTATTACATAAATATATATTTGAATCAAGTACAAAAGTTTTCTAAATATAAAACATCTAATCTTACTTTTATCCTTATCTGTCAGTTCTTCAACAACAGGGGCTGAGGATGATGCTTCTTGGTCTTGTGCTCTCTTAGTCCTCCTTTCTTGACCTTGAGCAGAGGCTAATGCAGCCGCATCACCTTCTTCATCATCATATCCTCTCTTCTTTCCCCTCGATCCTTCATCATCACTGTCATCTTCTTCATCAGACTCATCATCACCATCATCATCATCATCATCACCATCACCATCACTTTCCCTGATCTTCAAAGGCTCATCTTTTGATCCTTTAAGTCTGAGCATGATCTTCTTATTCTTGGCCTCCAACTCCTCAATCCTCTTAATAAATTGATCATTCTGCTCCTAAAGTTGGGTAATCTGCTGTGCTTGAGCAGCATTGAGCTCCACAAGCTGACTTAGTTGTGTAGCTCTTTGCTCATCAGCAGCTAACAGCTTTAGCACCATCCGGTTTAGTGTGGCTAGCTATTCCTCTACCCCAATGAAGGGTAGAGTGGGTCCGGTGGTGAAGGTAGAGTGGGTTGAGGACCTGCTTGGTGGCTGGTGGTGGTAGTGATGGATGTGGTGAATATGGGTGGTTGGATAGGAGTGGATGGTGAAGGGGTGGCTGTAGTAATGGTGGTTGGGAGTGTGGTAGTGATGGTGGGAGATGTGGTAGTAATGGTGGGGGGGGGGGTGTGGTAGTGGTGGTGGATGTGGTGGTGATCAAAGTAATCCTCCTTCGCTTGCTCTTCATTCCATGGGGTTGAGCCATCCTCTTCTTCCTCGATCCCTTAGAGGAGGATGCTCCCCCTTGGCTGATGGGGTGGTCCGGGATGTAAGATGGATCAGTCTCAGCAGTAACGACATCCCCAGACTCACCCTGGCGTCCACCAACCGCCCTAAGCCCTCTCTCAGTGGCCACGACCCGGCTTCCCACCGTCCGTACCAGGGGCTCCTCATCCGACTCCTCCTCCTCATCTATCTGAAAGTTGGGGTGGATTGGAGCCGGCTTGGATCCACCTGGAGCCTCACCTCCTTGACCATCACCATGGTCATCATCGTCATCTGAGTCATCAGCTGGTAGAACAATAGGCTCAGAATCTCAGTCACTGTCGTCGTGATGCCACTTCCTCCTAGCGGGTGCCACATAATCCTCTCGGGCCAGATGCCCAAATAGTCTCCTTACGGGGCTTCACCTGCTTGTCCCGGTATACCTTCATCCTCCCGAGGGTGGTGTCATCCATGACCTCAAGTGTGACAGCATCATCACTCTCCTTTGGCAGCAAAGGAAGCTTCTGGTCTATAATCATCTGAAGGAATTGGGGGTACATGCAAAAGCCTTCCTTTCCTCTGGCCTCTATATTCTCAACCAAGTAAGTAAAGATCATCCGTGAGAACTGAATGGATGATTCAGTACCAGAGCCACATAAGCGTTCTGGATCTGATCAGACATCTCATCAAAGCCTCCCTTCCTCGAGGCTATGCACTTGAGTAGAACATGGGCTAAGTACTTGAACTGGGGGCATAGGTTGCTCTTGTTGATCACACTTGCATTTATGTGCCCAGCGTACATAGTTTGAAGAAAACATCCTCGAACCATTAGTGGATGCTATCTGGTTGGGCAGTCACCATTATCACCCAACACTAAAACCCTCCTTAGATCATCCTCGCTGATATCAATCTCCTGGCCAAAAATGGAACTCCGAATGCGATGGGCTCATCAGACCTGTCTTCTACAGTGCTTTCCCAGAAAGCCTGCTGAATCGAACTGTATGGTGTGCACGGAGTAGAAATAGTCTTGAAGATACTCGATCTCCGTAGAAAATTAATAATGCCCGTGAACTCAGAAGCGTTCCAGGACATGAGATCAAGATGAGCATAGATGTTGTGCTTCGTGCTCATCGTCCACCTACTAGCCATGTTGCTGTAACACAAGACACATAAACGTTAGAATTTTGGTAAGTGAATGAAATCTGAACTTTAATGAGCTTGAAAACATTCTGTTTAGTCGTGCGAATGGACAGTGCGTCTCAGCCTTTGTCGTGCGATTGAGCTCGTTCGTACGATTGAGCCTGCGACTAAGCTTAGTCGTATGCTATACCATACGGTTGAACCAGTCGTGCGACTGAACTCAGATGCATGGTCCATTCGTGTGATTGAGCCATTCGCTTGGCTCAGTCGTGCGATTGAGTCATTCGCCTAGCTCAGTCATGCGACTGAAGTTCATCAGTGTGCCCATTCGCATAACTCTCTGTGTTTTCAATTTAAATTCGATTTTTAGGCTAAACTTGATGTTAAACGTAGTGGATTGGCTCATTAGACTCGCAGACACTCTAAATAACATCTAATTCTCTTTAAGTTCACGGTTTAGTTCATTTTATAGGTTTATTTTAACACTTTAGTCTTGGTTCTTATTTTGAACAAATTCCGTCAATTAGGGCTTGATTTAATGAATGTTTAGGTCATATCTTCTCACATTACTTGTAGATGTAAGAAATAATCGTTAGAATCAACAAGAACAAGTATAGAATGCTCAATCGAAATTTTGGCAGAGTTTAGGTGTAGTCGTACGAATAGAGAGCGATTTAGGGTTTGATGACAAAGTGCGACCAAATCTGTTATATTTATACTAGGTTTACTTTCAGTCGTGCGACTAGACCTATTTACATGCTTTATTCGGGTGACTAGGGCTCTGTCGTGCGACTGGCTCAGTCGGTCACATTCATTCGCGTGACAAGGTTTCAGTCGTGTGATTGACTCAGTTGGTCCCCGTCCAGTCGTGCGACTAGGTTTCAGTCGTGCGACTCACTCATTCGATCACCTCCATTCGTGCGATTTGTTCATTTTGGTGATCCACTCGTATGGATTGACCCATGCTTATGGTCCAATCATACGTCTGGTCCATACGTGTGGTTCAGTCATGCAATTGGGCTCATACGTATGATCCAATCGTGCGACTGGTCCATACTTATGGTCCAGTTGTGCGAATGGATCATACTTATGAGTTTGACCTTATGACCTTTCAAACACTTAGCCTTTTAACTATAGATAAAACATTACGAGGGATGATCATCTCAGACATGATCCTTTGAACTTTGAAAAACTGTTGATCACCTCAGACGTGATCCTTTTAACAAAACTGTTGATCACCTTAGACGTGATCCTTTTAACAAAACTGTTGATCACCTCAGACATGATCCTCTTTTAAGTGAGTGATTCACAGATTGAATCCGACTGAATAGTCTGAATTTTACCTACCAAATGACTAAAAATAAATAAATAAGTAAAAACAACTAGAATTTAAAAACGAAACCAACACATATTTTTGTATTTTTGTATGGAGATGGATTTAAACCTATTAGAGTACTTCTAACCGATTTTAATTCATGGACAACACAACTTCAATTCTAGTTTATCATTTTTGGTACAATTCATTATGGAATCATACAGGTATATCCGAATCATTTGGGACATTTTAATAAATAATTTTGATGCTAGATCCTTGTTTTCACTGAGAGTCAATAGCAATTTTAGGAAATCATACTAGAGCCACAAGATGCACACAATGATTTTGACTTTCAAGAACTGCAGCTCACGATGATTGTCAGTATACTTGTCCTCTTAACTCCATACACAGATTTTTGACACACATTGGTGTTGAGTTAAGATTTAATTATTTCAACAAGCATTGTGGATCCCACTCTTATATGGTAACCAACGTTCCTCAGGAGATTTTTGAGCAGTCTACGGGTATATTTAAAGAAGAGACTATTCTAAGAGCTTTCAAAGAGATGCCAAGCCTCAGGTCAATGCCATCGCACAACAGAGAGGCACAAACAACAATGAATTCTAGAATATTTAGGTTATGCTTATCCTCAGGTCAGTGCGACTGCACAACAGAGAGGCACACAACCTATCTTCTTGTTAGATAATTTATTTTTGTTTTGCACAAAACGCACCAACAACATAAGTTATTAGCTTGATTGCATTTTGCATTTTTCCATGTGCTTTGCTCATTTTATGGTCGTCCGCACACATTTGTGGCGTTCATTTTGCTCTTCACCCCTTATTGGAACTGCATTGATTGTGTTAACCAGGGATAAGATGGGAACCCACAACAAGTTGAATAACTTAGTTTGACATTGAAACCACCAATGAGGTCTACTCATCTATTGTGTTGAATCTACCACACATCATATAATGAACTAGCAGCCTCTAGGTCTACTTTCTCTATATTACCTTGGTAGCATACTAGTTTTACTATCATTTTTCCTTTTATTTTGCTTAGACTTTTCAGACTTAAACTTCGAATTTTGCATCTTAATCAGTTAAACTCTTTTGAAGTCCCAAATAATCAGTTCCTTGTGTACTATACATTGAATCAGTATCACAGATTTGATTACTTTCCTTTTAGCTAAGCTGTCCTTCTCCCTCGTTTTTTTAAATAATTAATTAAAGCCATCTATTTAATACTAATCTAACCTATTCTCCCCCTAAAATTCTAAAATTAAAATAAAATAAATAAAATAAAAATAAATATAAAAAATTTGTCGGACTAGACATTTTCTTTCTCTGAAATCACATCACTTTTCTTTTTCACGCCATTAACCTCTAATAGATATAAAAACCTCGGTTTATCAAATGCTTGTGTAGAGGCCGACACCTTGAAAATCCGTATTTATTTTAACCACATCGATTAATTGCTTTTCAAAACACACGTATAAAGTGATACTTAATGCCGATGTGTTTAGTTTTAGGATGTTGGATTGGATTTTTTGTTACGGCTATAGCAACAGAATTATCAACATAGATAGGAGTGTTAGAGACTTGCAAACCGTAGTCGCGTATTTGCTGTTGAATCCAAATGATCTGCGAACAGCAACTTGCACCAGCAACGTATTCATCTTCACAACTTGACTGAGCAATCGATGTCTGCTTCTTACACTGCGAGGTCACTAATCTTCTCCCAAAAAATTGACATCCTGCAGACGTTGACTTGTAGTTTATTTTGCAGCCACCATAATTCGAGTCACTATACACTGTAAGCTCAAAATCATCATCATGAGGACACCACAACTTGAGTGTTGGAGTACCCTTCAGATAATGGAAAATCCCTTTAACACCAATGAGATGGTTGACTTTCAGTTTCGCCTAATATCTAGAACACAGACACGTCGCATACATGATATCAGGACGAGACGCTATGAGATACATTAAGGATCCAATCATTCCTCTATACATTTTAGTATCAACCAGATCATCATTTTCATCGGGTGCCACATCGTGGTTCGTGGCAAGTGGAGTTCCGGCAGTTGAAGCATTCTCCATGTTAAACTGATTGAGGATGTCCCCTACATATTTAGTTTGATGCAGGAAGATTCCTTTTGGTGTCTGATCCACCTGTAATCCTAGGAAGAACTTCATCTCCCCCATTGCACTTATCTCAAATTCTGCTTTCATGACAGATTCAAATTCTTTACATAACTCTTTGTTTTTGGAACCGAAGATTATGTCATCAACATAGATCTGTACTAGTAGTAAGTCGCTATCCTTTTCTTTGATAAACATAGTGCAGTCAATAACTCCTTTGTGAAACCCGTGTTTCACCAGATGAGTTGAGAGTTTCTCATACCATGCTCTCGGGGCTTGATAGAGCCCGTAGAGAGCCTTATCCAGCTTGTAAACTCTGTCTCGATGATAAGGATCCTCAAATCCTTCGAGTTGACTGACATACATTGTCTCACGGATTTCACCATGAAGGAACGTACTCTTGACATCTAGTTGATAAACTTTGATCTTCATGTAAGATGCATAGGCTAGAAGATACAGATTGCTTCCATTCTAGCCATAGGTGCAAACACTTCTTTGTAATCAATTCCTTCGACTTGTCTAAAACCTTGAATGACAAGTCGAGCTTTGTTTCTAATTATGACCCCTTGGTCATCTTTCTTGCACTTCAAGTCCCATTTGGTGCTAATTACTTTAGCACCTTTTGGTCTATCCACCAGTGTCCATACTCCTAACTTCTTGAATTGAAGGAGTTCTTCTTGCATGGCACTAACCTATGTCACATCATTTAAGGCTTCACTTATAGATTTTGGCTCCAATTGAGACACAAAACATTGATAAGCACCATCATGAAGATAGCCTTTTTCCATGACTGAGGCATAATCAGTTGAGTATAGCTGATTTCTTGTCTGTACTCCCGATTGTACATCCCCTATGACATTGTCCAGAGGATGTAGACATTTAGTCGAGATCTGGGCGTGGTGGGAACAACTACTTCATAATCCAGATTTTGAATTCCTGGTTCAGTATCTGTAGCTGTTGGAGTGCGAGGTTTCAAAGAGTTAGAGACATCAACATTTGATGCTTGTGTACTTTTAGTTGCAGGAACCTATTCCTCCTGATCCACTTGTTTAGTCTCCACTTCTTCATCGTCAGAGGAGGAGTCGCTTACATCACGTGCTCCCCCTAAATGACTAGAAGATTCATCTTGTGAACTTGATGTTATCGAGTCTAGTGATGACGTGTTTAAGACATCGTACATCATTTTGGTTGATAACTCATCATCAGGAGGAGAGAGAGGAATGTGGAAGGACTTAAAGAATCCATCATATTCGAAAAAGAATGCGGGTCCCTTTTAAGTAAGGGGGGTGGTGTATCTCTGAACGTCAACATTGCACCACACTTCTACTTGACCCATTGAGTTGTTATAAACTCTCTTATTCGGTATGTTGTATCCTAGAAAAATCCTTCTTCAACCTTCTCATTGAACTTCCCTGATTGAGTTTTCTTTAGCAGCGTACATGGTGCGCCAAATGGTTCGAAGTATTCCAGATTAGGTTTACATCACTGGAGCAACTCATAACATGTTCTATAATGACGTTTAACTACCAAGACTTGATTTAGGATGTAACATGCATTGGCAACTGCCTCATTCCAAAATTGGATGGGGAGTTTCGAGTCTGCTAGCATCGTTCGTGCTATCTCTATCAAGCTCCTATTCTTCCGTTCATCAAATCTGTTCATTTATGGAGTTTAGGAAGATGTGAACTGATGTACAAATCCTTTCTCTTTGCAGAATGCCTCCATCCACTGGTTCTTGAACTCCGTGCCGTTGTCTGAGCAAATCTGTCGCACTTTCAGCTTGTAGAGAGATTCCAGTGTCGTCACCAGCTGTTTGAACGATTTAAATATCTCTGATTTGGATTTCAGAAACATTACCTAAGAGAATCTGGAGTAGTCATCAGTGACTACATAACAATACAAATCACCAGCGATGCTCTTGGTGCTCACAGGACCAAATAGATCCATGTGTAGAAGTTCGAGAGGCAATTCAATGGAATTTACTTTCATTGGCTTGTGAGACTTCTTGGTCTGTTTACCTTTCTTACATGCTACACACAAATCCAGAAGTTGAAAATTCTTGACGTTTACTCCATTCACTAAATCATTCTGGATCAGATGATTCATCTTCCGTGGATTTATGTGTCCCATTCTCCTATGCCAGGAGATCGAGTCCCTCTCAGTTGCCTTTGACAAGAAGCATTGAACTTGATGATCGGTTGTGAAGGCCTTTGATAGATCCAAGACATATAAGTCATTATATCTTGAAGCTGACATTAAGATTTGGTCCTCTGGGATAATGTAATCCTTCTTCAATACATAGCACTTGTTGTTGTCAAAAACAACCTTGAATCCTTTGTCACATATCTAGGATACTGAAAGCAAGTTGTTCTGTAATTGCTGAACATAGTTGACCTTATCAAACTTACTTTCTGATTTCCCACTACGCCTTGAGTGGTGATGTATCCTCCTTTATTTCCAGCAAACGATACATGTCCCCCTTTAATTTGTTTGACATTAGAAAGGAGAGACAGGTTCCCGGTCATGTGCCTAGACGCCCCACTATCAACAATCCAGGTGTTTGTGATAGCACTATAACAGACACCCTGCACATTCAGAGGAAATTATCTGTTTAGGTTTGGGACCTAAGCCTTAACTGGCTTGGGTGACCCAGAGGAATCACACATCATGAACTCAAGCCACTGTCCATTTGAGGGTGAGGGCATATCATTCTTCTTCTTGTTCTCATTATCAGACACTAGACTTGACTTTTCTTTCCATAAGCTAGTTTTATGTAAGGCCTGTTTGTGATAAACAGACGACTGGCTTACGGTTTGAACTTTAGGTTCATTACTTCTTTTTGGTGGAGTAATAGAACTCCTTTTTGAAGAAATTGGTTTAGTATCATAAAGTTCCATTTTCTTTCTTGGTGTCTAATAATAAGGACAATTAGAAGAAATGTGTCCTCTGTTTCCACAACTGTAGCATGATCTCCCTTCTATATGTTGAGGAAACTGTTTATGTGGGGTTGAGTATGTTACTGGGTGACCTGTGTTTGGTTGGGTTTGGACACTTCTTGTTTAGATGTTTTTACTTCTTTAACAAAATTCATTGTTTGAATGTTTTTAACATCTTTAGCCTTTTGCTTATTTGGACTGTGACGTGGAGCATGTGGTTGGTTAACTAGTTTGGTCGTTTTGGGTTCAGAAATAGACATGTTTGAACCTGCTTTTACACTAACCTTTTCAAATTGTTCATCCAAATTCAAAATAGGCATCTTACCTTTAGATTTCAAAGTAGTCTCCTTCTGTTTAGTTACAGTTTCCACTGGTTACCTGTGGAATCCGGATCACTAAGTAGAGGAGTGGACATCACATGATCCTTAATTGGATTGTTATTTACTGGTCTACATTTAGTATTTAACATGATCTCATGGTGGTGGAACCACTTTGTGACCCAACCCCTCCCCGTTATTTCGTTCTTTCACTAAGTGTTGAACTATGTGAGAAGAACTGTTCCAACTGTGCAGTTTTTGTTTTAATGAGTTGACTTCGACTTCTAAAACTGCTTTTTCTTTCTTAGTTTCTTCCAGGTAGTTTAAATAGAACTTTATATCATTGGCTTGATTAAAAGCAACAACCTTAGTTTCCTTTAGTTGTTTATTTAAAAGTTCTATTTTCTCTTTATAACTGTGCTCATTTTGTTTTAAAATTCGATTAGCTTCTGTGCATAGTTGTAAGTCATTTACTAAGCTATCATTATGGTCTAATAACCTAGCAAATTTTAAATCTATGCTTTCTCCAAATTTATTAAATTCACTACAAGCATGACTTTCAAAGAGTTGGTCTTTGGTACTTACCTGTGAAGACTCGGTTGAATCAGCCATCATAGCAGAGTTTGACTATCTAGATGCTGGAGATTCTGAACATGTCATTCTGAGTTCTTCTTCAATCAGGTGATCGACCACATTCGCGGTATCTTCGTTATCTAACATCACTAGTTCAACTGCAATTTCACCTTCACTTGCAGAGTCATCATCCAAACCCTCGACATGGGCATGTTTGATTCACCCAGAGACACAAAACTGAAGGTCCAATCCTGTCCTTTGTCACCTTGAGCAGTCAAGGCCTTTGTCTCTTTGCTTAACGAGGTAGCTCCACTGGTGGATTTCTCTTGACGGTTGAAGGATGAGAATGGATTCCCGTTACCGGTCTTTTTGGGCTTTACACATTCACGTTTGAAATGCCCCTTTTCTCCACAATTAAAGCAGGTAACTTTGGTTTTGTCGAAATCAAAGATAGTGTCTTTTGTGGCTACCAAGTTCTGTCCAGTATTTTTCATAAACTTTTTCGCTCTCCTGATAGCACTTGCCAAAGCCCACATTATATCCATTTTTTCTAGTTCATTCTTGTCCACCTGCTCGTAATCTTCATCCGCCAGATGGCAATTTCCGATCTTTCCTGCAACTAGACCATCATAAGAATGAACAACAGCTGCTAGGAGATCCATGTGCTCCTTTGCTACTTCCACCGTGATATTACCGAGATTTCTAGTCTTTAACTTTGTAGTGTTGGCTTCAGGCACTATATATTGGGTAGTGGATGGCCCTAACGTTTTAGATCCTGAAGCTGTGGTTTCAGAAGGAGCGGCTGAACTAGGTACAAACACTGTTTGAAGAGGTGCTCCTGAACTAGTTGGAGTGAGAGAGGAGTTATAAAGTGAAGGATTCTAGTCATAGGATCCTTTCTGTGACGTGTACTTCATCCTCAGTTCCTCCTCCCTCAATATTAGGATGAAGTCGTTTATGTCTAATTTTTCCAGTATATTGTTCTGTCTCAAGTTAGACACAAACGAGTCCCACTTCTCTAGCAAACCATCAGCAAAGCTTGAGACCTTATCTTCCATTGATGTTGAGACCCCATGAGTGTGAAACTCACTCATTAGATGGTAGAACCTGTCTATAACATCATGCAAGCTTTCTTTCCCTATCGAAGAGAAGTTGTCAAACTCCTTTTTCAGTGCCTTTGCCTTTAATGCTTTCAACGTTGCATTCCCGTCGTATCTTGTTAGGATCAGTGATCTACGTTTGATTGATTAGAGAGTATAGCAGCGGAATTCTAACAATGAATTAGCCAATTCACAAGAACAAAAAGATATTCGATGTAAGAACAAAAACGGTTATAGATAGGGAGAATTCTGCAGATATATTTCATTCAATATTCGCTTTCGTGGTAACGGAATGTCACAATTACAATTAGGTCGACACCTCTTATATAAGAGATGTGACGTCTGCTGATGTCACTTGATAGTGACATCTAACAGAATTTATCACAAACTACTGATAGTTAACACAACTACTGAAGATGTCAAACAGCTGACATCTTCTTACAAAAATACTAAGTGTTAACTATTATTACAACTACTGAAAAGAACTACTGAAACAATAACAACTGAAGAACATACTCTTTAGTTGTTTTACAAATATTGAAACAAAGAAACTACTGAAAGGTAAACCATCACAACTACTGAAGAAGACCTCTTCAGCTGTTGTGACAACGTCTGATACTTTGTCTTCAGCACTTGTGTCTTCAGACTTTGTCTTCAGCACTTGTGTCTTCAGACTTTGTCTTCAGCACTTGTGTCTTCAGACTTTTTCTTCAGCACTTGTGTCTTCAGACTTTGTCTTCAGCACTTGTGTCTTCAGACTTTGTCTTCAGCACTTGTGTCTTCAGACTTTGTCTTCAGCACTTGTGTCTTCAGACTTTGTCTTCAGCACTTGTGTCTTCAGACTTTGTAATCAGCTGTTGTCTTCAGCTGTTGTGGTCTTTAGTAGTTGTTGTGATGTCTGTGGGACTTAAAGGTTTTTCTGATCCGGCTCATTGGTTCTTTTGGTCCAACAAACTCCCCCTGAACCAATGCAGCCAAAACTTTAATTTATTGAGGTCCCACTTATTGTTGGCAGAATGGTTGGTCTTTTTCCTTCTTGATCAGTTGAGAAGATGACCCATATAAGCACTGGCCTGGAAATGAGTCTCTGAAGATTTGTTGGCAATGTATGGATGGAGCTCTGTATTAGGGAATTGGACACTGAGCTGTTCCCCCATCCATGAGACTCACTTCCCATGTATAAGCCTGTAGGATTCTCTGGTGTATGCTCTGAGAAACATGATTTGTTCTTCCATGGTCAGGTTCTCAACTTCACCATCAAACAATCCTTCTCGCCCATACAGCTCTGAGATGTACTTGGCCTGTTTACCATTTTTGAGCTCAACTGTTGTAATCTGTCGGTATGCAAACTCATCAGGATGAGTCCCTTCAAGTAACAGACTGAGCTCATTTTGTTTGAAGTTCTCAAGCCTCTTGTAGACTAACCCCTTTTCAATAATTTTATTCTCTAACATCTTTTGGGGTGGTTGTTTAGTCTTATAGGCTTTCTTGAAGTCTTCTACAATCTCCCAGGGTGATACTACAAGGACTACTGTGATCTCTTCATCTACGATCCTTTTGACTTGGCCCTTGTATCTCGAAGAATGTCTTTCTTTACAATCCTGTGAGCCACCCTAGGATCAGGCCATACTCTCACCTTTTCCTTTTGATATTGAAATGTTTGGCAAGGGTGTACAACCTCAGAGCTTCTTTCTTCATACTAATAATTGATGACGAAGCAGCATAAGTTTTGTCAATGCTTTTCAGCATTTCATCATCATGAAGCTTTTGCTGCTGTTCTTCTTCAATCTTTACTCTCACAGCTTCCATCTGTGAGGTGGGAGTGATGGGCATGGGTTTGGCTTTCGCCAATGTTAGAACTGCAGACAGAGGTAGCCTATCTTCTTCCACATCATCCTCTTCTTCTTCTTCTTCTAGCCTCAACACCCTTCTCTTCTTCTTCTTAGGTGCATCATCGGCTGTTGGTTTAGATGGTAAGGGAGTTGGTTTTGTGGGTTGTGGTTGTGGTTGTTTTGGAGAGGGAATGTTGACAGGCTGAGTTAGCATTTTGGAGGTGAGTGTTGCTTTTGAGTATTTGGCTAGCTCAGTCCTGCTCCCTGCTCCTGCTTCATTCAAAGCTTCAATAACAAGTCCCTTAGTATATGCTTCAGATGAACAGATCTTGGTGGTGATTGCCAAGATACTGTCCCTGGACCAAGCTTTGATTTTGATCATTGATCTTCCCAGATATTTTGCAATAAATCTAATCATGATCTCAATCCTTTCTCTTTCTAACACTTCATAACTTGCCCATCTATTCTGGATTTCTTCAATCTCTAATCGTCGAATCTCAGATTCAAGTTTATCGGTGTCATGGCCTTGCCTAAACAGCTGATCAATGATGTTGTCCATTGATCTGCTGTGTTCGGCATCAGCCTCTTTTATCAGTAGCTCCAAGGCTTTCTCTTTTTCCTTCTCTTTATCGGTCTCCACATTCAACTCCAACTCCTTTTCCACTACTCTCCCTTCTGTTTCTTTCTCCTTTTCTTTCTCCTCTGTACTCCTCTTTCTTTTTCCTTTCACTGACTTAACCTCCCCCTTTTTGGTTGCATTGGTTGCAAGGGGTTGATTTCCAGAAAGGTGTTTGCCCACAACCTCCTCTATCAATGGGTGTATTACTGAGGAAAGCCTCTCATCAATGGCTTTGATCACGATGTCAGTGATTATGGGTGTGATGAGGAGGGAGGAATTGTGAAGGATAGCAACTATTTGCTCAGGAGGGTTCTGTTCCTGAGAAATAGTGCCAGAAGCAGAGGCAGGTGGCTGAGTTGTTGGGAGTGGCTCAGTGTTTGGGAGACCTTCAGATGAAGGTGCCATCTGTGAGGTGGTAAAGGCAGATGGACTTTGTTCCTTAGAAGTTTTGGCAAGCAGCTCTTTGAGTCTGCTCACCTCCTCTTCCAGGATGGTGTTTTGGGCGATTACATCGTAAAAGAAGCCCAGGTCATCATCAGTAGATACTGAATCACCTGACCTCCTGATAGGATCAGGATGAACATGCACTGAGTGTAGCTCAGTTGTAGCATGTGCCCCTTTGTCTTGGAACTGGGGACTTCCTGCCTCAGGACTGTGTCCGTCATCAGCAGTTGCCTCTGGTAAGGTCTTAGTAATGGTACCAACTACAACCTGATCATATGCTGACGCAGGAGAAGTGGCAGCCTCACCAGAAGTTCCAATCTCCATTGCTACACTAGGAGAAGGAACAGTGTACCCCTATGCTGTGGGTTCTCAGCTGCACTTGGGTCCTCCCCTTCAATGGTAGAAGTGTTCCCAGTAGTAATTGGTATCTGGGGAGGGGGTGAGGAGTGCAACTGAGTCAGCACTTGTGCAACAAGTAATGTAGGACTTTGGGGGGCGGTTGCATGGGGAGATGGGGTAAAAGCAGTCTGCACCTGGGGAGGATGGTGCTCTTCAATGGCAATCTCCTCAAATGAGGAAGATCCCAGATTGGTGGGTACCCCTTCTGAGGTTGCTGCAGGCTCCTTTTGAGAGGAATCCTGAGCGCCTGTGGCTGGGAGAGTCCTTATATCCACTAGGGGGTTATAACCAGTGGATATAGCCTGCGTCTGTGTTGCAGGGGCATCCTCAGGGGACTCATTTCCCTGAGTAGCCTTTTGGTTTTCTTTTTAGTGGTTTGGTGGGGACTTTTGATTTGGAGGTGGTGGCTGTGGGTTCCAGCTGCGTGGGTTTTCGCAGCTTGGCAGCCATTTTGAGTGATTGGTCAGAGTTGTGCCAGGAGTATACTTCAGGCAATACAGCCATAGCAGGGACTCCCAGGCCAACAAGTCCCTCAGCTTGAAGCTGGTTTGCAATTATGGCCATTATGAACCGAGGATATAATATCCAACGGTTAGCAGTTTGTTTTTGAGCCATATCCTTGAGCTCTGAAAATAGTATTTCCGAAAAATTTAAAGGTTGTTGCTCAAGGATGGAGTACATTACCTGCTGCCACCTTGTAGACATTTGATCCCAAGAGGAAGTCTTAGGAGCCAAACAGACATTTACCATGTGAAATATGAGACGTTCAGCATCATGGAAATGTTTCTTCAGTATGGTGGAGGCACTAAGGTTTCCCTGATATCCATGGTGGGCAAAGGATAAATCAGTTGTGCCCTTTGGATATCCAGCAGGAGAAGTGGCATCATCTAGGTGTAGAGTTTGACGAAGTATATCGGGAGTGATGACCACTTCGTGGTTGTTGATGACCGACCGGAGAGACGCTGTGTTGTTCTCTCGAGTGGTGAGGGTGACGTTCATCCAAAACTGGTTAAGGGATTCGGCATGAAGGATTGGATTGAGAAGAAAGGCCGTTTTGTAGGGTGACTGGACCATAAGATCAATAGCATTATCGAACTTAGCCCAGAATGGCGATTTGGTGAGGTAAGCTACACAGTTGTGTCGCGGTTTGAGTTGCATGGACGCCATTTATGAGAGAGAAGTTTTGGAGAGATGAACGTTAGGTTGAAGAAGATGAGGCTCTGAAGGATTAGGTCAGATATTTATAGGATACGGGTTAGAAAACGACTGAAGGGTTTGGTGTTAGTCATCAGTAGTTTTAAACGACTGTTGACATGGTATTACCCTTTCAGACGTTGAAACAGCTGAAGTCGTGGTTTTAGGCATCAGCAGTTAGAAAACTACTGAAGACCATGGTTTTGACTTCAGATGATGAAACAACTGAAGACTTGGTATCAGTCATCAGTAGTTGGGAAACTACTGAAGACATTGGTTTTGTCAGCAGTTGTAAACAGCTGAAGACTTGGTGTTAGTCTTCAGTAGTTGTGAAACTACTGAAGACATGGCTTTGTCATCAGTTGTTGTAAACAGCTGATGACTTGGTGTTAGTCTTCAGTAGTTGTGAAACTACTGAAGACATGGCTTTGTCATTAGTTGTTGTAACAGATGATGAATTGGTATTAGTCATCAGTAGTTGTGAAACTACTGAAGACATGGTTTTGTCATCAGTTGTTTAGGATGAAACAGCAGTTGTAGAAACAACTGAAGAGAAAGTTCTCTTCATTAGTTTTCGTCAATTCATAGCCTTTCAGCTATTTCATACTGTCCTCAACACTTACTCATCAGACTTTGCATCTGCTTTTCAGGTGTTTCATAGGACGTCAGTACTTATATGTTTGTACTGATTTCAGTAGTTGTAACTACATCAGTAGTTGTAACTACATCAGTGGTTTAGAACAGATAAAGTACCTCAGTACTTGTGAGGCATTTAGCCGTCAGTAGTTATAAAAACTACTGAAGGTGAAAGAACTCATGAGTACTTATATGTGACATGGTTACCAATGATCACCAGTACTTTTTACTGAAATCATCAGTAGTTGTCACTTATTCTAGCTACAGCATACCAAGCCTTAACACAAGGTTTTGGAAAGTAGAACTATCCAAAGGCTTAGTAAAAATATCTGCAAGCTCATCAGCACTAGGCACAAACTTAGGATCAATCAGACCTTTTTCAAAACAATCCCGAATAAAGTGATGTCTGATCTCTATATGTTTGGTCCTAGAGTGCTGGACTGGATTTTTGACAATACACAGAGTTAAAGCACTATCCATTAATAATGGAGTCTTAGTCTCTGTAATGCCATAATCCAGAAGTTGGTTCTGAAGCCAGGGTACCTGAGAAGTGCAACTTGCAGCAGCAATGTACTCGGCTTCAGTAGTTGATGTAGCAACAGATGTTTGTTTCTTACTCTGCCAAGAAATCAAACAGTTGCCTAGGAATTGACAACCACCAGAAGTTGACTTTCTAGTTAACTTGCACCCTGCATAGTCACTATCTGAAAAAGCAACTAATTTGCAAGAGTGTCCAGTGGAATACCATAAACCCAGAGATTGTGTACCTTGCAAATATCTAAAGATTCTCTTGACTGCAATCAAATGAGACTCTTTAGGAGCAGCTTGAAATCTAGCACAAACACATGTAGCAAACATAATATCTGGTCTAGAAGTTGTTAAATACATCAAGGACCCAATCATACATCTGTAAAGTGTTTCATCAACAACTTTACCTTTCTGATCAGCATCCAGTTGTGTGGTGTTGCACATGGGAGTAGAACAGGGCTTACAGTTTTGTAAATCAAACTTATTCAAAAGATCTTTTGTATATTTTGACTGATGAATAAAGGTTCCATCAGCCTTTTGTTTAATTTGCAAGCCTAGAAAGAACTATAATTCTCCCATTGCACTCATTTCAAACCTCTTTTTCATTAATGTTGTAAAATCATCACACAACTGGGGATCAGAGGATGCAAAAATGATATCATCAACATAAATCTGAACAAGTAGCTTATGCTGATCCACCTTCTTAATAAACAAAGTTTTATCAATGGAGTCTCTAGTGAAATTATTCTTAAGAAGAAAAGTGGAAAGTGTCTCATACCAGGCTCTAGGAGCTTGTTTCAACCCATAAAGAGCCTTATCAAGTTTATACACCCATTCAGGATTTTTATTATCCTCAAAACCTGGTGGTTGACACACATAAACTTCTTCCTTTATTTTACCATATAGAAATGCACTTTTGACATCCATTTGAAAAACTTTAAGATTGTGGAATGCAGCATAGGCTAAAAACAATCTGATTGCCTCTAGTCTGGCTACAGGGGTAAAGGTTTCATCATAGTCAATACCTTCTTCTTGTGAAAACCCCTGTACAACCAATCTAGCCTTGTTCTTAACAATAAGTCCATTTTCATCAGTTTTATTCCTAAACACCCATTTAGTGCCTATTATACACTTACCTGGGGGAAGAGGAACCAGTTCCCACACTTGCTGTTTCTTGAACTGAAGTAGCTCAAGCTGCATGGCTTCAACCCATCCATTGTCTCTTAAAGCAACATGGTAGTTCTTTGGCTCTAGCTGACTGATGAAGAGAGCATAGAAGCAGAAGTTAGACAATTGACTTCTTGTTGAAACACCAGCATTGATATCACCAATAATCCGAGACATTGGGTGATTCTTCAGTTCTTGATAAACAATGAGATCTGTGCAAGTGTTTGTAGGACCTTCAGCAGCAGCAGATGTTGATGCAGACTCTTGAAACCAAGAATTAGATGGTAACCCAAAAGATGTAGAGGAATCAGAGATCTCATCAGCATTTGTTGTGGATGGAACTGCTGAAGCTACAGGAACATCAAATTTAGCAGACACAGGCAGTTGGTCACTAAACTTGAATAGGTGAGTATTGATATTATCATCATCATCATCAATATCACCAGGTGGAAGACATGCTGCAGAAGATGATTTATCCATATGATTTGCAACAGCTGGAGGTTGATAAGGAACATATTGCAGTATGTCCAAATCAAACAACTCCACAGGGTTTTGTGGAATCTTGTCCATAGGAGATTCATTAAACTTCACTTGCAAAGTCTCTTCAACTATCTTTGTTCTGCAGTTGAAGACTCTGTATGCCTTGCAAGTAGATGAATAACCAACAAAATACCCTGCATCCACCTTAGGATCAAATTTTTGGAGTTGATCCTTTGTGTTGAGAATAAAACAGGGACACCCAAATGCTTTGAAAAATGAAATTAGAGGAGCCAAGTGATGGAGAACTTCATATGGAGTCTTCATCAACCTCTGATTTACTAAGGCTCTATTCTGCACATAGCAAGCTGTGTTAACAGCTTCAGCCCAAAAGGTTAGTGGCAAACCAGAGTCAGCCAGCATGGACATTGCAGCTTCAATTAGGGTCCTGTTCTTCCTCTCCACTACTCCATTTTGTTCTGGAGTCCGTGGTATGCTAAACTGCCTTCTGATTCCCTTTGAAAGATAGAAGTCATCAAGTGTATGGTTTCTGAATTCAGTTCCATTGTCACTCCTATACACTTGACTGGAAGGGAGTACTGCTTCTCAACATACAACACAAAGTGAATAATCTTTTGAGCAACCTCATCCTTTGAATGTAGAAAGAAAGTCCATACAAATCTGGAGTAATCATCCACAATTACCAGACAGTATTTCTTCTTTGCCATGCTCATCACTCTCACAGGACCAAATAGATCCATATATGTAGTAATTGCAAGCAGGCAGTGGACTTAGGCTCTTCAATAGGAGGGAATGAGACTTTGTGCTGTTTTCCTTTTAAACAAGCAGTGCAGGTTTCATCACAGTGGAACTCCTTTATTGGTAAGCCTCTGACTAAACTATTGTGGATCAGCTGATTCATGTTTTTGAAATTAACATGACCCAGCCTTCTGTGCCACAGTTTAGATTCTTGAGAAAAGGCTTTGGAAAATAGGCAAGGATTGCCTCTGAGATCTATTTTCTTGGAAAGATCTAAGGCATACACTCTTCCTGTCCTGTTGGCTCTCAGGAGAGTGTGATCATCCAACACCTTATCAATCAAATGCAGAACTTTGGATGACAGAATCCTACAGTTTTGACTGGTGAAAAGAGCAACATGGCCTTTATCACACATTTGACTGACACTCAAGAGATTGTACTTGAGATTTTCCACATGATTAACATCATTAAACTTTATTTCTCCATTGGAGACAAAGCCGTTTCCAATGATGTAACCCCTAGCATCATTGACAAAAGAAACAAACCCCTTCTTTCCTTGAGAGTAGTCATGAAGAAGAGAGTTGTTCCCAGTCATGTGCATAGATCCCCCACTGTCTACATACCAGATGCTACTTTGGCATGTTGAAGAACCCTGTGATACCTTTGGTGTAGATGCATTAGTAGATGAAGTATCCGCAGAATCCAAAGCCATAAGAGCTAGATTTCCAAAGGGACCGTCACCACCATGTTGACCAGCACCAGTGAATAGTTGTTCTTGACCAGACAAATCATCTGGTAAACTGCTCCAGTCAACAACTCCTGGGGTGAAGAAACTGTGTTGTTGAGGTTGAGTTTGTTGATAAGATTGGGAAGGTTGTGGTTCAGGCAATGCTTGTGGTTGTTGTGCAATTGGAGCTTGAACAGGATTTGGTTGAGGCATATAATAGCAGGGATAAGGATATGACATTTGACCCTAGGGGACAAAGTATGCAGGAGACCTAGGATGTGAATGATGACCAGAACCAGCAGGATGTTGCCCTCTGTTTTGTGGACTAGTACTAGGAAAAGTCACAAAGGGTGCAGAAGAGTTAGATCCAGTTGATCTACACTCTCTTGCAAAGTGTCCCAGCCTTTGGCATTTGTGACACCTTAACTTACTCTTGTCAAAACCAACTTGGTTTTGCCAGAGAGTCCAGGAAATTTCCTGCCAGTTCTCTTATAGAACTTCTGAGATCTGATATTAATCAATGCCATTTGGCTCAGAATATCCATCTCTTCTAGATCATCATCAGCTATTCCTTTCAAATCATCCATGATGAAGCATAGATTGTCACTATTACTGCCAGAATGACTCTCAATACCAACAAATGCATGATCAGAACTATTTGAAGAGAAATCAATATGCTCATCATAATTGCTTTCAGATGCAGCATATTCTGACTCATGACCAACCAAGGCAGTATTCCCTGGTACAAAGTCATCAGTGAGCTTTCCTGATGAGGACAGTTTCCTCTTCTGCTCTATCTCTCTTTCGACTGTAAGCAGTTTCCCATGAAGTTGGGTGAGAGATAGGCTATCCAGATTTGCACTGGAGCGTAGGACAATAGTGTATGTGTCCCATCTCTCAGGCAGTGATCTGAGGAACCTGTTATTCATCTGGCTATTGGTGTATTCCTGTTTCACCATTTTCAGCTCAGAGATCAAGCAGGAAAAACGCTCAAACTGTTGTGTCAGTGTCTCACCCTTTCTATGAGAGAATGTCTCATATTGTTGGGCAAGGATTTCTCTGTTGTTTGCTAAGACCTCATCTGTTCCACCGAATTGTTCCTTCAGGGCATTCCAGAGATCATGAGCAGTTTCATGATGCATAAGCCCTGAATAGATTTCATTAGGCAGTGCCATGGCCAGAATTCCATGGGCTTTAGCATCAATCTCAAATAGTTTCCGATCTTCATCAGAGTATTGTTCCTTCTTCTTCGGAACCATTTGATTGGTTTCCGGATTGTTCACCATAGGCTTATGTGGTCCATGTACCACAGATGTCCAACAACCTGAACTGTTAATAGACAGGTGATGAAGCATTCTTCGCTGCCATATGTTATACTCGGTCCTAACCAGCATCGGGGGCTTGGTTGTGGAACCAGTATTGTGAGGATCATTAGAAGGAGTAGTCATCTCAGATTCAACCAAATTCAATTAAGCTATAACAGATTTAGAACAAAAACACAACAACCAATTGAACCAAGAGAGATCTCAAAATAAATGAACGAAAGCGTCAGAAATTCAATAATCTATAACCAGTTCTTGCAAAATGCTAATTCAATCAAACATAGATATCAATTAGCAGTTTCAATGATCAATTGTTAGATCAATCAATGATTAACCAGCTCTGATACCACTTGTTAGGATCAGTGATCTACGTTTGATTGATTAGAGAGTATAGCAACGGAATTCTAACAATGAATTAGCCAATTCACAAGAACAAAAAGATATTCGATGTAAGAACAAAAACGGTTATAGATAGGGAGAATTCTGCATATATATTTCATTCAATATTCGCTTTCGTGGTAACGGAATGTCACAATTACAATTAGGTCGACACCTCTTATATAAGAGATGTGACGTCTGCTGATGTCACTTGATAGTGACATCTAACAGAATTTATCACAAACTACTGATAGTTAACACAACTACTGAAGATGTCAAACAACTGACATCTTCTTACAAAAATACTAAGTGTTAACTATTATTACAACTACTGAAAAGAAACTACTGAAACAATAACAACTGAAGAACATACTCTTCAGTTGTTTTACAAATATTGAAACAAAGAAACTACTGAAAGGTAAACCATCACAACTACTGAAGAAGACCTCTTCAGCTGTTGTGACAACATCTGATACTTTGTCTTCAGCACTTGTGTCTTCAGACTTTGTCTTTAGCACTTGTGTCTTCAGACTTTGTCTTCAGCACTTGTGTCTTCAGACTTTGTCTTCAGCACTTGTGTCTTCAGACTTTGTCTTCAGCACTTGTGTCTTCAGACTTTGTCTTCAGCACTTGTGTCTTCAGACTTTGTCTTCAGCACTTGTGTCTTCAGACTTTGTCTTCAGCACTTGTGTCTTCAGACTTTGTCTTCAGCACTTGTGTCTTCAGACTTTGTCTTCAGCACTTGTGTCTTCAGACTTTGTAATCAGCTGTTGTCTTCAGCTGTTGTGGTCTTCAGTAGTTGTTGTGATGTCTGTGGGACTTAAAGGTTTTTCTGATCCGGCTCATTGGTTCTTTTGGTCCAGCATATCTTTTCTCCAAGGATTCCCATAACTTCTTTGCCTATTAGTTCTCAGAAAACTGATGGAATATATCTTTTGCATACACCTTCTTTTCAGCATTGTACTTTGCTTTCTGGCTATCAGTCATACCACCCAAGGTTAATTTAACACCATCACCACCAACGACATACTATAACCTGTCTCAATAGATTCCCAAAGATTGGGATAAACTCCACTAAGATAGATCTCGAATCACTGCTTCCATTGTGGGTAATCATCTAACGTTATAAGTTTAGGTGGTTTGTTGTGATTCCCAATTTCATTTTCCAGAAGCAAAAGGTTCTGGATCCGTGAGTCCCTACCGGCAGTAAACGTAGAGAACTGATCATCCATCTCTTTAAACTTTGAACTTTTGAACTTTAAACTTGTGCGGATAGACAGGTGCGAATGAGTCAATCGTGCGATTGGTCAAATGCAGATAAGTCAATCGTGCTATTGGAAAATGCCAATGACTCAGTCGTGCATATGAAGGGTGCGAATGAATTCAATCGTGCGATTGGATTTAGTCATATGTATGGAGTGTGCAATTGGAGACAAGCGAATGGGACTGTTCAGTCGTACGAATGAGTGAGCGACTGAGTTCAATCGTGCGAATGGGAGGTGCGATTGAGTTCAATCGTGCGACTGAAGGCTACTGATTTTGAAAATTCAAAGGTTTTTGACACTTTGACACAAAAACACGATTTTTCAAGAAACCTAATCTGCCGTATGCTGAAAAACGTAAACTTTGAGACCTGGAGACGTTGAAAACACTGTTTTACTCAAAAAAGATGATTCTTTTGAATGAAAAACATGATTTTTACACCAAAACTAGTCGAATCAACATGCAAAATCAAGAGCTAAAGCTCTGATACCACTTGTTAGGACCATGTACGTACGGGGTACTAACTGATAATGTGTGAAACTAGATCAAATAGTGCGGAATCCTATTTGATTGGTGATCCAATCAGTGAGAACGCAGTTGTCACACCCCTGCTTATAGCTGAAACACGAGGATGTAACGGACAAAATCATCATAACACATTGTTAACTAATAGAGATGCATTAAATGATGAAACCTCAACATGTCATGACGTCACCGGACACAAATGGAGACTTGTTCATGGTTAGTCAGTTCCACGACAAACATAGTCATACAAACAAAATGAGTATAAATCCCACAACCCGGGAACAAGTGAACAAAATGTGAATAACAAATGAAAGTCAGAGTAATTGTCAAAGACATCCAAACTTAAAATAATGTAAGACTAAGGTCAACGCTAAGGCCAGCTTCCCTAGCAATCCTCAATGATTGTTACCTGAAAAGATATGCTCAAAATGGTGAACATGTTGGTGAGTTCGTAGGTTTAAATAATAAACAAAACTTTATGTTGTGTAATAGTTTGGTAGGAGATGAGTGCATACAGTTATAAGCAAGTAATATCACATGTAATCATGAGCATCACAACTAAACCTATGACGTACACAGAATTTTTCAGAACATATTCACCCTAGGCCCCGTTCTTGGCCACTGTCAGTCCCAACTAGTATACTAACAAACAAGGGTGGGGGTGTTAACTCAATAGTACTATCAATATATGTCCGTCGGCTCCAACACCGGAGTTAAATAGTTGTGAATACAGAACCACAAAGACAACTCCTGCATGTACTAGATAAATACATACAAACAGTAAACACAACAGTCCCAAAAGAATTGGATAAGTTCACAACATAAAAAGGGTGAGTATACTTTTCCTCCTAGTTTATAAATGTTTAAAAATGAAAACGGGGCAACGAAACTCACCTCGAAATATGATGAAAATAAAGTGAACAAAGAGCTTCAAAGGATGTGAGCAACGAATGATCAAACACCTATAATAGTTGTAACTAAGTTTTTAGTTATGTTCAATGAGAATAGATAAGTCCGGTCGGTTTTGGTTTGGTTCGGGTCGATTCGGGTTCGAGGTGCAATTCACACACATAATATATAATTCACACCACACAACATACTATATTAGCAAAATAATAATAATAATAATAATAATAATAAGAATAATAATAATAATAAGGGTAATAATAATAATAATAAGAATAGTAATAATATAATAATAATAATAATAATAATAATAATAATAATAATAATAATAACACAATTACATAAACATAATATATACACGCACTTGAGTACACACATCACACTCATATATACACCATATTTGCATTCACACACAATAACACACACACACACACATATATATATATACATATATATATATATATACTTATCTTCATCCAACACTCCCATATTTATATATACATACGCGTAGCTGCACACACACGCATACGATATCAACGTATACACACCAAACACATCCATTCGTCGCGAACATAGTAGTCGAAGGCTGTTGTGTTTGTTTCTCTTGAACGACACGCACACAAACACACGACCAACAAACACACCCACACACGATCGACCCACTCATATACGTATACACACGCATCATGCGTATCACACACTCAATCATATATATATACATACATACACACTGATTCACACACTGCACACACATTACACACACGCTGCACACACACAACACACACACACACACACACGATACACACACTACACACACACACATTAAACACACGCTGCACATACACAACACACACACACACACACACTCGATACACACACTGCACACACTCATGACACACACACACACACACGACGCACACACACAACACACACACACACACACGATACACACACACTCACACACCCGATCAGCACACACACACACACACACACACACACACACACACCCGTACGTAAACATACACACACCATTATATATATATACATAATATACAGTTGAATATATATACATTATATACATGCACATACCGTCACATATATATACACAAACGCACAAAGACATACTCACACATATACATTCATCACATACATACATATATAACCGCAAACATACACACACTAAGCAAAAACACACACACACACACACACACACACACACACACACACAACACACACACACCGACGCACACACTGCACATCCACACACCACACACACACACACACCTAAACGTATACATACGAACACACACACACACGCAACAATCGTGGCTGCTGTGTGGTGTTAAGATGTAACAGCCGGTTATTTACTTATTTTAAAGCCGACGAATGACGAAAAAGAAATAAAGTCCAAAGTCGAGGGACCAAACTCGCCAACGAGAAAAAGTTGGGAAAGTGGGAGTATTTAAGGGAGAGGGCAACCTTTTACCCTCTCCCCACATCAATACTTCAGCCAAGAAAAGAGAGAAGAAGAGAGAAAGGAAGAAAAGAGGAAAAGTGTTGGTTCGGGTCGGTTTAAGTAGCCAAAATTGTTGAGAAGCGAGTCAAATCGAAGTTCTACTCGTTGTGGTCGCTTGTGTGAGTTCTAGGACCCCTCCTTTAAACGTTTTTGAATGATTTGGGGCTGGAAAACATCTGAAAAATCAGGTTTTTGAGTATGTGCATGTTTGACCCGTTTGTGTATGTGTATGTGTGTGTATGATCCGTTTGAACCTTGTTTGTGAGCTTGTGTGTCCTTGAATGGTGTTGTTGTATGCATCCCTAAGGTTTAGGATGGTTGATTTGGGCTTAAAATGGGTTTAGATGAGTTTGGAGGCCGAAAACCCTCGGCTGCAGTCGGGATGAACTGCATTCTGCATCAGCTAGGGCTAGGCGACCGACTGGAGGCCGAACGAAGGCCATACGGCTGAATAGGGTGCGATTGGGGTCCATTCGCATGATTGGGGGTCCATTCGCATGATTAAAGGTCCATTCGCGTGATTGAAAGGCAGTCGCACGGAGGTCATGCGATTGGAGGTCTAGTCGCATAAGTGCTCATCCGCATTGGTTCCATTCGCATAAGGTCCATCCGCATTAGTCCATTTGCACGATTGGGTGTTCATTCGCATGAGTGTTCATCCGTATTGGTTCATTCGCATGATGTTCAGTCGCATGGAGGCCAAGCGACTGAAGGGTGTCCATATGCCTGAATAGGGTTGTTGCACCCGAAGAAAGTGTAGTTTGACTTCTGACTTTCGGGGGGGGGGGGGGGGAAGTGCAGATGTAAGTTTTGACATAAAGATTCCCGTAAGTTCATGTAAGATGATGATTGAGGCTGTAGAGTGCATGTAGGGCATGATGATGATGATGTTGCATGTTTATGCAAGATGCATGTTATGTATGTTTGATATTCCCCTGTATGACATGATGACTATGCATGTTAATGTTCCTTATTATGATGTATGTTTATCTTTCCTGTGGCTTTACGTGTTATGATAATGAATGAAATGAAGTATTACGTAACGTAAAGTGGAAGATAATGAAAAGTGGGACATGATGAATGCATGCATTATTGAACAAGGAAAGTAATGAATGTCTTGCAAGTATTGGATATCGGGGTCCTTCTTGTGATCGACCCTTTTTATAGAACCTCTACTGCTTACCTCTAGTAGTGCGGCATATGCTCAGCTGTTCATTTATTGACTTCGGCCCAGTAGCTAAATAGTTCGGGGTGTAGCATATGGTATTGGTACGGAAGATATCCGATGCGCAAGAAAAGATATAAAGATGAATGAACGAGTGAAGAAGATAATATAACTATTATTTATGTGTACGTATGATGTATGATCGCATGAAAGAAAAGGATGGTTTTAACGAAAGAAAAGTATGTTTTATTTTATAAAACTAGAACTCACTCAACAATGCTGACTTTGATGTGTTTCGAGTTGGTAGGTAATGGTTGCTGAGGCTGGCACGGGCGACTACTCGGCTCTTTTGGGATGGCATCCATTTATTTAATACTTTTGTGATGTAATGCAACAATGTATTTTGTAACTGATTAACGCTGTATTATTTGGCAAAAGTTTTTATAATGAAATGAGATGTCATTTTTGAATGTTTCCGCTGCAATATTTTCATAAGATAAAGGTAGTTTATATGTTTTATGTGTGATGAGGATCCAGCTGTAAGCGTCCCGGGAACGGGGCCTTACATGAGAATCACTAGCAACCACAACACAAACCCAGACCAAACCCGCAACCGACGTTGACGAAAAGAATCGAAACAAGGCTTACCTCGACCGTTTGTTAGTGTGTGTGTGTGTGGGGGGGGGGGGGGGCGAAACGGCAAAACGAAGGCCACCAATGGCGGCTAACGATGGAGATATAAGGCTGATTCGATGATGCGTGCAAGGGAAGGTGTCTTGGAAAATCACGGCGACGGCAAAGGTGTCGTTAGGGTTGACCAAAACAAGTTCATATGTATAATAATTATTTTACACTTTGGACCCTATACTTTAAATTAATTAATCCCTAAATTTTAATTAAATTACAATTAAACACTGGACTTAATTATAATAATAATAATAATAATATTAACAATATTTAAGGTAATAATAATAATAATAAAATAAATTTTATTATTAGCGTTAGTTAATATTAAGGTTGGAACGAAAAGAAGATGTGACGAGACTCGGTTCGAAAATATATTAATTACGCAAAAATAATAAATGCGCCAAAAGAGAATTAACGGATTTCGAGTCAATTAACGGACCTGCTAGTAACGGATGTCATAATATCCCCGAGTTGAGAGAATTTCGTCCCAAAATTCAGCTGGAGTTAGGACCTGAAGTTGTATCCATGAATAAATGTGGATACTTGGATTTCATCTGGTCTTCCAGTTCCCATGTAAACTCAGACCCTCGCTTGGAGTTCCATCTCACTCTAATAATTGGAATCTTGCTGCGCTTCAGTTGTTTCACCTCTCGGTCCATAATTTCTATTGGTTCTTCCACAAAATGTAGTTTCTCGTTAATCTTGATTTCCTCAATCGACATATGAAGGGATCCATCGGCTAAACACTTCTTAAGGTTCGATACATGAAATGTATCGTACACACCACTAAGTTCTTGAGGTAACTTCAATCGATACGCAACGGAACCAATTCTTTCAGTGATCTCGAATGGTCCAACATATCTTGGAGCCAATTTCCCTTTCTTTCCAAAGCATATGATTACCTTCCATGGAGAAACTTTCAATAAGACATGATCACCAATGTTGAACTCTAAGGGTTTGCGACGGTTATCAGCATAGCTCTTCTGTCGATCTCAAGCTGCCTTAAGCCTATCCTTGATTTGAAATATTTTGTCAGTTGTCTCTTGGATAATCTCCGGGCCTGTCAATTGGCTTTAACCTACTTCCAGCCAACACACTGGAGATCTACATTTCCTTCCATACAACGCCTCAAACGGAGCACATCCAATGCTCGTGTGGTAACTGTTGTTGTAAGAGAATTCGATCAATGGTAAGTGGGTATCCCAACTCCCACCAATTCAATCACACATGCCCTAAGCATGTACTCTAGAGTTTGTATCGTTCGTTCACTTTGACCGTTGGTTTGTGGATGATAGGTGGTACTTAAGTCTAAACGCATACCCATCACCTTCTGTAGAGTCTGCCAAAACCGAGATGTAAATCTACTATCTCGATCGGATATAATAGACACAGGCACTACATGCCTAGCCACTATCTTATTCACATATAACCTTGCTAACTTCTCCATTTTATAGTCCTCGCGAATAGGCAAGAAATGAGCAGATTTCGTCATTCGATCCACGATGACCCGAATTGAATCATGCCCACTACTTGTTCTAGGTAACTTAGTGATGAAATCCATCGTTATATTCTCCCACTTCTATTCAGGAATTTCCGGTTGTTGCAACAAACCTGATGGTTTTTGATGTTCGGCTTTGACTTTGGAAAAAGTCAAGCATTCACTCACATACTTTGCAATATCCTTTTTCATGCCTGGCCACCAATACAACTCCTTAAGATCTTGATACATCTTGTCTGCACCAGGATGAAAAAAATACTTGGACTTGTGTGCTTCGTTCATAAATAGGGTTCGAATATCACCCCACTTAGGTACCCATATACGATCCACAAAATATCGTACACCATCCTCTTTACAGTTCATCTATTTGTCTAACCCTCGGAACTCTTCATGTGCAACATTTTCTTCCTTTAGCGCTTCAACCTAAGTATTTGCTCTTTCAAATTCGTTTGAATAGTCATCCCTAATGCTCGCACACGTAGGGGTTTAACACGTTCCTTCCTACTCAAGGCATCAGCTACTACGTTCGCCTTTCCAGGATGATATCAAATCTGACAGTCATAATCACTTAGGAGTTCCACCTATCTCCTTTGGCGCATATTCATTTCCTTTTGATCAAAGATGTGTTGAAGGCTTTTAATTAGTGTAGACAACACACTTAGTCCCATATAGATAATACCTCCATATCTTTAGGGCGAACACTACTGCGCCTAATTCCAGATCATGTGTCGTATAGTTCTTTTCGTGAATCTTAAGCTGTCGTGAGGCATAAGCAATAACCTTATCCCTTTGCATCAGTACATAGCCTAGGCCTTGATGTGATCCATCGCAAAACACCACAAAATCATTTGACCCATCAGGAAGGGTTAATATCTGTGTGTTGCATAGCCTTTCCTTCAACGTCTGAAATGCCTCCTCTTGTTTGCGTCCCCAATCAAACTTCTTATCCTTCTGTGTTAACATTGTCAATGGCTGGGCGATCTTAGAGAAGTTTGCAATGAATCGTCGATAATAACCAGCCAATCCCAAAAACTGTCGTATCTCTGAGGGCGTCTTTGGAGCGTCCCACTTTTTAACTGCTTCGATCTTTCCAGGATCAACGTGGATTCCCTGTTCATTAGCCACGTGTCCCAAAAACTTCACTTCGCGTAACCAAAACTCACACTTCGAGAACTTGGCGTAAGGTTTCTCTTCCATCAACAATTTGAGTATCGCTCGAAGGTGCTATTCATGGTCTTCCTTTGATCTAGAATAGATGAGAATATCATCTATAAAAATGATTACAAACTTGTCCAGATAGGGTTTGCACACCCGGTTCATAAGATCCATGAACACTGCTGGAGCATTGGTCAACCCAAACGGCATGACTAAGAACTCGTAATGCCCATATCGAGTTCTAAAGGCTGTCTTTGGTATATCCTCTTCATGAACCTGTAATTGGTGATAGCCTGATCGGAGGTTGATCTTAGAGAAGTACGAAGCTCCTTGTAATTGATCAAATAGATCATCAATTCTGGGAAGTGGATATCAATTTTTCACAGTCAGTTTATTCAACTCTCGATAGTCTATGCACATTCGGAAAGTTCCATCCTTCTTCTTGACAAATAGTATCGGTGCTCCCCATGGCGAGTGACTTGGTCGTATGAAACCTTTATCTAGCAACTCTTGTAGTTGGCTCGATAATTCTTGCATTTCCGATGGTGCTAATCGATATGGCATCTTTACTACTGGTGTCGCTCCAGGTACCAAGTCTATGCGGAATTTCACTTGTCGAGGAGGGGGTAAACCAAACAAATCGTCAGGAATACTTCCGGGATGTAACGGACGGGATAGTCATAACACATTGTTAATTAAAAGAGATGCATTAAATAATGAAAAGTCAGTGTGTCATGATGCCATCGGACACAAATGGAGACTTGTTTCATGGTTAGTCAGTTCCATGACAAACATAGTCATACAAACAAAACGAGTATAAATCCTACAACCCGGGAACAAGTGAACAAAATGTGAATAACAAATGAAAGTCAGAGTAATTGTCAAAGACATCCAAACTTAAAATAATGTAAGACTAAGGTCAACGCTAAGGCCAGCTTCCCTAGCAATCCTCAATGATTGTTACCTGAAAAGATATGCTCAAAATGGTGAACATGTTGGTGAGTTCGTAGGTTTAAATAATAAACAAAACTTTATGTTGTGTAATAGTTTGGTAGGACATGAGTGCATACAGTTATAAGCAAGTAATATCACATGTAATCATGAGCATCACAACTAAACCTACGACGTACACAAAGAATTTGTCGGAACATATTCACCCTAGGGCCCGTTCTTGGCCACTGTCAGTCCCAACTAGTATACTAACAAACAAGGGTGGGGGGTGTCAACCCAATAGTACTATCAATATCTGTCCGTCGGCTCCAACACCGGAGTTAAATAGTTGTAACGAATCTGATAAGTTAGTTTCTAATAATTCATGAAATTGATTAGAATATTACTGCAATTGTAAGTAGATTTGAGATCTATAAATCTATACAGAACCACAAAGACAACTCATGCATGTACTAGATAAATACTTACAAATGGTAAACACAACAGTCCCAAAAGAATTGAATAAGTTCACAACATAAAAAGGGTGAGCATACTTTTCCTTCTAGTTTATAAATATTTAAAAATGAAAACGGGGCCGCGAAACTCACCTCGAAATATGATGAAAATAAAGTGAACAAAGGGCTTCAAAGGATGAGAGCAACGAATGATCAAACACCTATAATAGTTGTAACTGAGTTTTTAGTTATGTTCAACGAGAATAGATAAGTCCGATCGGTTTTGGTTCGGTTCGGGTCGATTCGGGTTCGAGGTGCAACTCACACACATAATATATATAATTCACACCACACGACATACTATATTAGCAAAATAATAATAATAATAATAATAATAATAATAATAATAAAATAATAATAGTAATAAGAACAAGAATAATAAGGGTAACAATAATAATAATAATAGTAATATAATAATAATAATAATAACACAATTACATAAACATAATATATACACGCACTTGAGTACACACATCACACTCATATATACACCATATTTGCATTCACACAATAACATACACACACACACACACACACAACACACACACACATATATATATATATATATATAATATATATATATATATATATATATTATATATATATATATATATATATATATACATACTTATCTTCATCCAACACTCCCATATTTATATATACATACGCATAGCTGTACACACACGCATACGATATCAACGTATACACACCAAACACATCCATTCGTCGCGAACATAGCAGTCGAAGGCTGTTGTGTTTGTTTCTCTTGAACGACACGCACACAAACACATGATCAACAAACACACGCACACGCGATCGACCCACACACATATGTATACACATGCATCATGCGTATCACACACTTAATCATATATATACATATATACATACACACATACATACACACCGATTAACACACTACACACACATAACACACAAACATTACACACACGTTGCACACACACCACACTCTCTCTCACACACACACACACGATACACACACTACACACACACATAACACACACACACACATTAAAGACACGCTACACACACACAACACACACACACACACACACTCGATACACACACTGCACACACTCATGACACACACACACACACACGACGCACACACACAACACTCACACACCCGATCAACACACACACACACCCGTACGTAAACATACACACACCATTATATATACATAATATACAGTTGAATATATATACATTATATACATGCACATACCGTCACATATATATACACAAACGCACAAAGACATACTCACACATATACATTCATCGCATACATACATATATAACCGCAAACACACACACACTAAGCAAAAACACACACACACACACACACACACACACACACACACACACACACACACCGACGCACACACTGCACACCCACACACACACCTAAACGTATACATACAAACACACACACACACCACACATGCATCAATCGTGGCTGCTGCGTGGTGCTGAGATGTATTACTTGGTTATTTACTTATTTTAAAGCCGACGAATGAAGAAAAAGAAATAAAGTCCAAAATCGAGGGACCAAACTCGCCAACGGGAGAAAGTTTGGAAAGTGGGAGTATTTAAGGGAGAGGGCAACCCTTTACCCTCTCCTTACATCAATACTTCAGCCACGAAAAGAGAGAAGAAGAGAGAAAGGAAGAAAAGAGGAAAAGTGTTGGTTCGGGTCGGTTCGAGTAGCCAAAATTGTTGAGAAGCGAGTCAAATCAAAGCTCTACTCGTTGTGGTCGCTTGTGTGAGTTCTAGGACCCCTCCTTTAAACGTTTTTGAATGATTTGGGCTGGAAAACATCTGAAAAATCAGGTTTTTGAGTATGTGCATGTTTGACCCGTTTGTGTATGTGTATGTGTGTGTATGATCCGTTTGAACCTTGTCTGTGTGCTTGAATGGTGTTGTGGTATGCATCCATAAGGTTTAGGATGGTCGATTTGGGCTTAAAATGGGTTTAGATGAGTTTGGAGGCCAAAAACTCTTGGCTGCAGTCGGGATGAACTGCATTCTGCATCAGCTAGGGCTAGGCGACAGACTGGAGGCCGAATGGAGGCCATACGGCCATATAGGGTGCGATTGGGGTCCATTCGCAAGATTGGGGGTCCATTCGCATGAACACCCAATGCAGATGAACACTCGTATGAATGAACACCCAATTGTACGAATGGACCAATGCGGATGGACCTTATGCGAATGGGACTAATGCGGATGAGCACTTATGTGACTGGACCTTCAATCGCATGACCTCCATGCGACTGGCCTTTTAGTCGTGCGAATGGACCTTCAATCATGTGAATGGACCTCAATCGCACCCTATTCGGCCGTATGGCCTCCATTCGGCCTCCAGTCGGTTGCCTAGCCCTAGCTGATGCAGAATCCAGTTCATCTCGACTGCAACCGAGGGTTTTCGGCCTCCAAACTCATCTAAACTCATATTAAACCCAAATCGACCATCCTAAACCTTAGGGATGCATACCACAACACCATTCTAGCACACATAAGCTCACAATCAAGACACAAACACATCATACGCATACATACACATACACAAACGGGTCAAACATGCACACGCACTAAAAAACCTGATTTTCAGATGTTTTCTATCCCCAAATCATTCAAAAACATGTAAAAGAGGGGTCCTAGAACTCACACAAATGAAACCAAGAAGTAGAGCTTCGGTTTGACTCGCTTCTCGATGATTTTGGCTCATGCGAACCAATCCGAACCAACTTTTTCTCCTTTTTCTCTTCTTTCTCTCTTCTCCTCTTTCTTTTGGCTGAAATGTGGGTGTGGGGAGAGGGTAAGGGCTGCCCTCTCCCTTATCTACTCCCACTCACCCGTCTTTCTTTCGTTGGCGAGTTTGGTCCCTCGATTTAGGACTTTATTTCTTTTCTTCTTTCGTCGGCTTCAGAATAGATAAATAAGCGGGTGTTACAAGTCCACCCCCCTTAAATAGGCTTCGTCCCCGAAACCTATTATTCCTCAAACAAACGTGGATAATGTTGTCTCATTTCTTCCTCGGTCTCCCACGTTGACTCGGATCCCTTCTTGTGCTTCCACTGTACACGCACAAGAGGAACCACTTTATTTCTTAGCCTTCTCTCTTTTCTATCGATAATTGCCACTGGTTGCTCCACATAATTGAGCCTTCCGTCTACTTTGATATCCTCTAGTGGAACCATCATGTCTTCATCCGCCAAGCACTTCCTTAGATGAGATACATGGAATGTCGGGTGAATTCCACTTAACTCATCCGTAACTCCAATCTGTAGGCCACCTCTCCTACTCGAGCGATGATTTGGAAAGGGCCTATATACATTGGGCTCAACTTGCCCCGCTTTTGGAAATGAATGATACCCTTCCAAGGTGAGACCTTCAACATAACCCGGTCGCCCACCTCGAACTCAATTGGTCTACGTCGTTTATCGGCATACGACTTCTGTCTATCTTTGGCTGCCTTCATGAAGGCTTTGATCTTCTCAAGCTTCTCAGTCGTAGCCTCGATCACCTCGACGCTCCCCAGTTCCTTCTGACCAATATCAGCCCAACAAATGAGTACTCTGCATCTCCTACCATATAGCATCTCATATGGTGGCATACTAATGCTGGCATGATAGCTATTGTTGTATGAGAGTTTGACTAGCGGTAGGTGGTCATCCCAACTTCCCCCAAAATCAATTACACACGCCCGAAGCATGTCTTCCAATGGTTGAATGGACCTTTCTGACTGACCATCGGTTTGGGGATGATAACCGTGCTAATATGTAACCTCTTCCCCATGGAGTTGTGGAATTTCTTCCAGAATTTGGATGTAAACTGTTGGACCAAAAGAACCAATGAGCCGATCAGAAAAATCTCTAAGTCTCACAAACATCACAACAACTGCTGAAGACTTGATCAGCTGGTTCATAAAGTCTGAAGGTGAACAACTGAAGAACTAAAGTACTAAAGACAACAGTCGAAGACATTAGCTGAAGTCAACAGCTGAAGACATCAGCTGAAGTCAACAGCTGAAGACATCAGCTGAAGACAACAGCTGAAGACATCAGTTGAAGACAACAGCTGAAGACATCAGCTGAAGACATCAGCTGATGACAACAGCTGACGTTCAAGTACTAGTACTGAAGCCTTCAGAGTTTGTTACAACAGCTGAAGAAGCATTCTTCAGTTGTTGTGATGGTTTCCTTTCAGTAGTTTTCTTTTTATTTCAGTATTTGTAAAACGACTGAAGAGCATGTTCTTCAGTCGTTGTAGTTTCAGTAGTTTCTTTTCAGTAGTTGTAGTAACTGATAACACTTAGTATTTTTGTAAGAAGATGTCAGCTGTTTTGAAATCTTCAGTAGTTGTGTTTCAGTTGTTTAAATAATTCTGTTAGATGTCACTATCGAGTGACATCAGCAGACGTCACATCTCCTATATAAGGAATGTTCCACCACGACATTCCTATATAAGGGATGATTGACCTGATTGTAAGTGTGACATTTTGCCACCACAAAAGCGCGTTTTGAATGAAATCCTTGATTCAAAGAATTTCTTCTATAACCGTTTGCTCTTGCGTTGAATATCCATTATTATCTTGTGAATTGGCTAAATGTTTTGTTAAACTTCCGCTGTAATAATCTCTAATCAATCAAACGTAGATTGCTGATCCTAACAATGGTATCAGAGCAGGTTAATCATTGATCGATCTAACAATTGATCATTGAAACTGCTAATCGATATCTGCATTTGATTGAATTAGCTTATTTGCAAGAACCGGTTATAGATTATTGATTTTTTGTCGCTTTCGTTTTATTGCTCTCTGTGCTCTCTTGGTTCAAATTGGTCAGTTGTGTTTTGGTTGATTCTGAGAATGACTACTCCTTCTAATGACCCTCACAATACCGGTTCCTCAACCAAGCCTCCAATGCTGGTTAGGACTGAGTATAACATATGGCAACGAAGAATGCTTCATCACCTGTCTATTAATAGTTCAGGTTGCTGGACATCAGTGGTACATGGTCCACATAAGCCTATGGTGAACAATCCGGAAACCAATCAAATGGTTCCGAAGAAGAAGGAGCAATACTCAGATGAAGATCGGAAACTGTTTGAGATTGATGCAAAAGCCCATGGAATTCTGGCCATGGCACCGCCTAATGAAATTTATTCAGGGCTTATGCATCATGAAACTGCTCATGACCTCTGGAATGCACTGAAGGAACAATTCGGTGGAACTGATGAGGTCTTAGCAAACAATAGAGAAATTCTTGCCCAACAATATTCTCTCATAAGAAGGGTGAGACACTGACTCAACTGTGTTTGTGCTAGATTTCAGGCTGCTCCTAAAGAGATTCATTTGATTGCAGTCAAGAGGATTTTTAGATATTTGCAAGGTACACACTCTCTAGGTTTATGGTATTCCACTGGACACTCTTGCAAATTAGTTGCTTTTTCAGACAGTGACTATGCAGGATGTAAGTTAACCAGAAAGTCAACTTCTGGTGGATGTCAATCCTAGGCAACTGTTTGATTTCTTGGCAGAGTAAGAAACAAACATCTGTTGCTACATCCACTGCTGAAGCAGAGTACATTGCTGCTGCAAGTTGTACTTCTCAGGTACTCTGGCTTCAGAACCAACTTTTGGACTATGGCATTGTAGAGACTAAGACTCCATTATTAATGGACAGTGCTTTAGCTCTTTGCATTGTCAAGAATCCTGTCCAGCACTCTAGGACCAAACATATAGAGATCAGACATCATTTTATCCGGGATTGTTTTGAAAAAGGTCTGATTGATCCTAAGTTTGTGCCTAGTGCTGATGAGCTTGCAGACATTTTTACTAAGCCTTTGGATAGTTCAACTTTCCAAAACCTTGTGTTAAGGCTTGGTATGCTGCAGCTAGAATAAGTGATAACTACTGCTGATCTCAGTAAATAAGTACTGATGCTCATGAGTATCATATCACATATAAGTACTGATTCTGTTCAACTGATAAAGTTACAACTACTGATGTAGTTATAACTACTGATGTTAGTAAAATCAGATAAGTACTGATGTCCTATGAAACAACTAAAAACAGCAAAAAGTCTGATGAGTAAGTGTTGAGGAAGGTATGAAATAGCTGGAAAGCTATGAATTGACGAAAACTACTGATGAGATAATTTTCGCTTCATCCTAAACAACTGATGACAAAACCATGTCTTCAGTAGTTTCACAACTACTGATGACTAAAACCACGTCGTCAGCTGTTTACAACAACTGATGACAAAACCATGTCTTTAGTAGTTTCACAACTACTGATGACTAAAACCAAGTCTTTAGTTGTTTTCAAACATCTGAAGTCAAAACCATAGTTTTCAGTAGTTTTATAACTACTGATGCCAAAAACCAAGACTTCAGCTGTTTCAACCTCTGAAGGTTTCTGCCACGTCATCAATCTGTTAAAACTACTGATGACTCACATTAAACCTTTCAGTTGCTCTATGAACCGTACCCTATAAATACCAATACCTAAGCCTTCAGCACTTCATCCTTTCCAAACCTAATGTTCAAATCTCCAAAACTTCTCTCTCACTAATGGCGACCATGCAGCTCAAACACGACATAACTGTGTAGCCTACCTCACCAAATCGCCTTTCTGGACAAAGTTCGATAACGCCATTAATCTTATGGTCCAGTCACCCTACAAAACGGCATTTCTTCTAAATCCCATCATTCATGCCGAATCCCTTCACCAGTTTTGGACGAACATTATCGTTACCACTGGGGAGAACAACACCGAGTCTCTCCGGTCGGTCGTTAACAACCTTCAAGTGGTCATTACTCCGGAAATCATTCGACAAACCCTCAACTTGGATGATGCCACTTTTCCTGCAGGATATCCAAAGGGCACAACTGATTTATCCTTTGCCAACCATGGATATCAGGGAAACCTTAGTGCCTCTACTATTCTGAAGAAACATTTCCATGATGCAGAATGTCTTATCTTTCACATGGTAAATGTGTGTTTAGCTCCTAAGACATCCTCTTGGGATCAAATGTCCACCAGATGGCAGCAGGTACTATTCTCTATCCTTGAGCAACAGAACTTAAACTTCTCTGAAATCATTTTTCTTGAACTTAAGGATATGGCCTCAAAATCTATTTCTAACCGTTGGATATTATATCCTCAGTTCATTATGGCTATAATAGAGAATCAGCTGAAAGCTGAGGGACTTGTTGGCCTTGGAGTCCCTGCCACGGCTGTATTGCCTGAAGTATACTCCAGGCACAACTCTGACCACACACTGAAACAGGCTGCCAAACTGCGAAAACCCACGCAGTTGGAACCCACAGCCACCACCTCCAGAACCAGAGTCCCCACCAAACCCAAATCCAAAAAGCCAAAAACGGCTACTCAGGGAGATGAGTCCCCTGAGGATGCCCCTGTACCACAAACGCAGGAAACACATACTGGTATTAACCCCCCAGTTGTGTCTAAGACTCAACCAGCCACAGCCGCACAGGTATCCTCTCAACAGAATCCTGCTGCAACCTTTATTGGGGAAACCACACTACTGGAACCTGTCTCACTTGAGAGGGTTACCATTGAAGCGCACCATTCACCCCGGGTGCAATCCGCTTCTATCCACTCTCCACAGGCAACCGCCCCCAAAGTCCTACATTAATTGTTGCACAAGTGCTGAGTCAGTTGCACTCCTCACCCCCTCCCCAGATACCAATTACAACTGGGCATACCTCTACCATTGAGGGGGAGGATCAAAGTGCATCTGATAACCCACAGCATAGGGGTTACAATGTTTCATTTCCTAGTGTAGAAAAGGAGATTGGAACTTCTGGTAAGGCTGCCACTCATCCTGCTTCAGCATATGATCAGGATGTAGCTGGTACCAGTACTAAGACCTTACCAGAGGCAACTACTGATGAAGGACCTAGTTCTGAGGCAGGCAGTCCCTAGTTCCAAGACAAAGGGGCACATGCAATAACTGATCTACACTCAGTGCATGTTCATCCTGATTACATCAGGAGGTCAGGTGATTCAGTAACCACTGATGATGACCTGGGCTTTTTCTATGATGTGTTAGCCCAAAACACTATCCTGGAAGAGGAGGTGAGCAGACTCAAAGAGCTGCTTGCCAAAACTTCTAAGGATCAAAGACCATCTGCCTCTCAAACCCCACAGATGGCACCTTCATCTCAAGGTCTCCCAAACACAGAGCCACTCCCACATATTCAGCCACCAGCCTCTGTTTCTGGCACTATTTCTCAGGATCAGAACCCCCCTGAGCAAATAGCTGCTATCTTTCAACATGCCCTACCTCTCATCACACCTATAATCACTGATATAGTGATCAAACCCTTGCAACCAATGCAACCAAAAAGGGGGAGATTCAGTCAGTGAAAGCAAAGAGGAAGAGGAGTGCAGAAAAAGAGAAAGAAACAGAAGTGGTAAAGGAGAAGGAGTTGGATGGGGAGAAGGAAAAAGAGAAGGAAAAAGAAGCTGACATGGAAAAATCTAAGAAAAGAAAGAATGAAAAAGAGAAAGCCTTGGAGATAATGGTAAAAGAGGCTGATGCCGAACATAGCAGATCAATGGACAACATCATTGGTCAGCTGTTTAGGCAAGGCCATGACACTGATAAACTTGACTCTGAGATTAGAAGATTAGAGTTTGAAGAAATCCAGAATAGATGGGCAAGTTATGACGTGTTAGAAAGAGAAAGGCTAGAGATCATGATTAGATTTATTGCAAAATATCTTGGAAGATCAATGATCGAAATCAAAGCTTGGTCCAGGGACAACATCTTGGCAATAACCACCAAGATCTGTTCATCTGAAGTATACACAAAGGGACTAGTTATTGAAGCTTTAAATGAAGCTGGTGCTGGGAGCAGGACTGAGCTAGCCAAGCAATCTAAAGCCACACTCACCTTAAAAATGCTAGAACAGCCTGTCAACATTCCCACACCAAAACCACCAAAACAACCACCCACTAAAACAATCCCTTTACCCTAAAAACCACCAAAAACACAACCCACCAAACCAACTCCCTCACCCTCAAAACCAACAGCCGATGATGTACCCCAGAAGAAGAAGAGAAGGGTATTGAGGCTAGAAGATGATGATGAGGAAGAAGCTAGGCTGCCAATCTCAGCTGTTATTCAGTTGCCGAAGGCCACAAGTCACCCTCCAACAATTACTCCTGAATCTCAGAGACAAACTGTGAAGGTGAAGCTAGAAGAAGGACTTCACCAACAACATGATGAGGAGTTGTTGAGAAGGGTTGATAAAGATTATGCAGCCACATCTTCCATCATCAACATGAAGAAGCATGCACTCCGATTATACACTCTCAGGCAGACTTTTCAATATCAGAAGGAGAGAGTGAGGATTTGGCCTGATCCCAGGGTGTCTCACAGAATTCACAAGAATAACATTCCACAGAGATACATGGGCCAGGTGAAAAGGATTGTAGACGAAGTGATCTCCCTGGTCTTTGTAGTGTCACCCTGGGAAATCCTGGAAGACTTCAAGAAAGCTTATAAAGCCAACCAAACCCCACAGAAGATGCTTGAAAATAAAATGCTGAAAAAGGGGTTGGTTTATAAGAGGCTTGAAGAAGTCAGGAAAAATGAGCTCCAGTTGTTCCTTGAGGGTAATCACCCTGATGAGTTTGCTTATAGAATAATAACAACTGTGGAGCTAAAGAATGGGAAATAGGCCAAATACCTATATGAGTACTATGGGCCGGAATTTTTATTTGAAGGAGGTGCTGAAGAGCTGACCATCGAGGAACAGATCACCTTCCTAGAGGCCTATACCAGGGAGTCATACAGACTCGTTGTTGGGAAGTAGATCTCATGAATGGGGTAACAGCTCTGTGTCCAGTTCCCCAAAACAGAGTTCCCATTCATACTTTGCCAATCAAATTTTTGAGACTACTTCCAGGCCGATGCTTACAAGGGTCACTTCTGAGCTGATCTAGAAGACAAAAAGACCAATCATTCTGCCATAATAAGTGGGACAAATTCAATAAATTTAGAGGTTTTGGCTGCATTGGTTCAGGGGGAGTTTGTTGGACCAAAAGAACCAATGAGCCGGATCAGAAAAATCTCTAAGTCCCACAGACATCACAACAACTGCTGAAGACTTGATCAGCTGGTTCATAAAGTCTGAAGGTGAACAGCTGAAGAACTAAAGTACTGAAGACAACAGCTGAAGTCAACAGCTGAAGACATCAGCTGAAGACAACAGCTGAAGACATCAGTTGAAGACAACAGCTGAAGACATCAGCTGAAGACATCAGCTGATGACAACAGCTGACGTTCGAGTACTAGTACTAAAGCCTTCAGAGTTGTTACAACAGCTGAAGAAGCATTCTTCAGTTGTTGTGATGGTTTCCTTTCAGTAGTTTTCTTTTTGTTTCAGTATTTGTAAAACGACTGAAGAGCATGTTCTTCAGTCGTTGTAGTTTCAGTAGATTCTTTTCAGTAGTTGTAATAACTGATAACACTTAGTATTTTTGTAAGAAGATGTTAGCTGTTTTGACATCTTCAGTAGTTGTGTTTCAGTTGTTTAAATAGTTCTGTTAGATGTCACTATCGAGTGACATCAGCAGACATCACATCTCCTATATAAGGAATGTTCCACCACGACATTCCTATATAAGGGATGATTGACCTGATTGTAAGTGTGACATTTTGCCACCACGAAAGCGCGTTTTGAATGAAATCCTTGATTCGCAGAATTTCTTCTTAACCATTTGCTCTTGCGTTGAATATCCATTATTATCTTGTGAATTGGCTAAATGTTTTGTTAAACTTCCGCTGTAATAATCTCTAATCAATCAAACGTAGATTGCTGATCCTAACAATATGTAAACCGGGTGTCACGATCAGACACAATAGACATCGGCACACCATGACGAGTTACAATTTCCTTGATGAATAGATCAACCAACCTCTCTGATGAGTATGTCTCGTGGATTGGTAGGAAGTGAGCACTCTTCATCAACGGTCCACAATCACCCATATAGGATCATACCCTTTCGGAGTACGTGGAAACTTCATAATGAAATCCATGGTGATGTGCTCCCACTTCCATTCCGGTATATCCAAAGGTTGGATCTTCCCATACGGCTTTTGATGCTCGGCCTTCACCTGTAAACAAGTAAGGCACTTACTCATATACTCCACTACATCGCGCTTCATACCTGGCTACCAGTAATCTTTCTTCATATCTTGGTACATTTTCGTGGCACCTGGATGAATGGAGTATCGAGTCTTGTGAGCTTCATCCATTATCTTCACTCGAAGATCCCCAAAATGAGGAATCCACACACGACTGAATCGGGTTCTAACACCAAGTGTGTTTTCACCCAATTCCTCAACCAGACCTCTTATTCTTTCAGAGTTAAGATGATCTTCTTTCAGTGCCTCATCCTGAAACTCTTTGACTTGCTTCACTACATCAGTGGTCATGATCAGTTGATATGCTTTCACCCAAATTAGCTCGGGCCTCTCTTTTCGGCTAAGGGCATCAGCCACCACATTGGCCTTTCCTGGATGGTAGTGGATCTCACAATCATAATCCTTTATAAGCTCCAACCATGGTCTCTGCCTCATATTCAGGTCCTTCTGCTCAAAGAAGTACTTTAAGCTCTTATGGTCGGTGAAGATGGTGCACTTCGGTCCGTACAGATAGTGCCTCCAAATCTTAAGTACAAAGACCACGCCTGCTAGCTCCAGGTCATGAGTAGGATAATTGACCTCATGAACCTTCAACTGTCTGGATGCATAGGCTATAACCTTTCTCTCTGCATTAACATGCACCCCAACCCTGAGTAGGAAGCATCCTAATAAACCACCAGATCTTCGCTTCCATTGGGTATTGACAGACCAGGAGCTTAAGTCAATCTTGTCTTCAATTCTTCGAATGCCTTCTCCTGAGCCTGACCCCATACAGACTTTACATCCTTCCGAGTCAACTTAGTTAGTGAAGAAGCAATCTTAGAGAAGTCTTGGATAAATCTTCTATAGTATCCCACCAAACCCAAGAAACTACGAATCTCGGATGGCGTCTTTGGTAACTTCCATTGCATAACCGCCTCCACTTTCGCCGGGTCCACCATAATCCCGTCAGGATTCACCACATGACCTAAGAACTGAACTTCATGCAATCAGAACGCGCACTTGGAGAATTTAGCATACAACTTCTCCCTCCTCAGCGTCTCCAGAACCTCCCGAATGTGACCGACATGGTCAATCTCGCTCCTCAAATAAATCAGGATATCATCAATAAACACAATCACTGATTTATCCAGCATCGGCCGACACACACGGTTCATCAAATCCATAAAAGCAGCTAGCGCGTTGGTCAAATCAGAACTTCAGTGAGCAACAAATCATAAAAAAGGTGAGCATACTTTTCCCACTTGAGCAGCCTTTGAGCAACACACTTCAAGTTCGAGACCCACCTTCGATTTAGCTCTTGAATCCTGAAAACAAACACTAAACAACCAGAACTTCGGTCAAGAACTCGAAACCCAGCTGAAACCGAGCTCAAATAAGAGAAGACTTACCTTTGAAGCTGCTTCTTCCACTTTCTCTCTCTACAACTGGGGCTCTCTCTCTTCTTTCTTCCTCCGAGAGCAAAGCAACTTTCTGCTTTGATATGAGCGACCATGCCCTTTAAATTCTTAAAATAAAAAGATTTGTACTTCGTACACTTTATCCCCCTCTACTTGTGCACAATTTCTATTCTTTCTATTTACTTTTCTTTTTCTTTCGTTTAAATAGAAATTGGGGGTGTTACAAGTCTAACCCCCTTAAAGAGGTTTCGTCACCGAAACCTATCGCTTCTCGAACAGTCACGAGTAACACTGTCTCACTTCTTCTTTGAGCTTGCATTTAAACTTAGATCCCTTTAGGCTTCACTACACCTGCACAAGTGAGACAATCATTCTCCTTAGCCTATTCTCTTCTTCTTATTAATAATGGTCACCAGTTGCTCCTCGTGGTTGGATACTCTGTCCATCTTAGTATTCTCTAGTAGCATGATCATATCCACATCGGTTGAGCTCTTTCTTAGACGAGACGCATGGAACATCAGATGAATTCCACTTAACTCATCGGGTAGCTCTAGTCGATGTGCCACTTCTCCTACCCGAGCAACAACTGGGAATGACCCTCTACACTTTAATATTAGCTTTACTCAATTTCAAATCAAGCAATCCGCTTTCCTGGTTGAAGCCTTCCTCATAATTCATTGTCGAGGTCGTTACCGAACTCTGGTTGTGCACGGGTGAGCAATCCATCTTCTTGCAACACTTGGGGTTTGAGTCATAGACTACTGATCAACTCACCCGAGATACATGTCTACCTACCTATGTCTGTCTTGAACAACCTAGCAGGAACAAGCGCTCTCTCTCAATTTTATCGTGCAATCCTCTAGGGCATTAGGTAACCTGGTAGACTTACTAATAGCAATTCTTACATCGAAGGGCTCATCATTCTTCCTACCCCTAACACGCAACATCACAGAAAATAGCGACAACAAAACTACTACTAGCGTCACAATTAAAGCATAGATGCATAAATCTGAACTTGTAAGAACGTACCTGACGTTACCTCGGGGTCTGACCTAGCCTCCTCTCAGTCATACCAGAGCTTCCTACACTCAACTTCTTGCAGTCTCTGCTAATGTGTCCTGTCTTGCCACAGTCGTAGCATTTAGCCATTTGACAGTCCCTCGCTCTATGGCCCTCCTTTCCATACTGAAAACAAACATTCAGTCCCCACCTGCACTCCCCCTCATGGCCTCTGCCACACTTGTTGCATATCTCTCCTTTTTTTTCTATTCTCTTCCGATCATCGTCCCTTGACGTCGTACCTCCATATACAAATCCATCATCATTGGCTCGCCTTCCTTTCCCCTTCTTATCATAGGCTCGCTCCTCCCCTTCGTCTGTCATCGCCATCGCCCCTCGCTCGTCGTACAATCGTCCCGCTAGGTCAACGACCGACCTAAACGTGCTCGGTCGAGCAGCGATTATGTGCCTACGGATGTCCGCCGGCAAGCCTTGAATGTACCTCTTGATCTTTCGTGAAAGAGGTGTCACCTGATCTGGCACCAGACGTGCCATCTCGTTGAATTTAGCGGTATATTGCTGATGTGTCATCGTTCTCGCCTCCAACGGTAGGAACTCCCTCTCAACTTTATCCATCTCACGATGAGGACATAACTCCTCAATCACCAGCCTCTTCATCTCCGGCCATCTCATCCTTCCAATAGCTTTGCTACCCTCGGCTTGGACTATATTGTCCCACCAGCACAGAGCCGAGTCCACAAAAGAATAGGCAACAAATTTTACTTTCTGATCCTCCTGGCACTCGTTGATATTCAATACCGCTTCTATCTCTCTCACCCATTGGTGAGCAGTAGCAGCAGTGCCGTTTCCATCAAAAGTTGGGGGCTTGCATCGTTGAAATGCCCCATAGTTACAGCCTCGTGCCGCCTCCAGCGCAGACTCTTCCTCTTCTTCCTCTTCGTCATCGAAAAAAACTGTTTCAGTCTCGGGTCGTCTTCTCTCACCCGAAGACCTACCCCTTTCCTGTCTCTCCCCATCTCTAACAACTTTTATAACATTGGTTACCATAGATGGTAGGATCGTCTGAACGACCTGATGTACTTCCTCCCTGACTGCCTCTCTCATCGAAGCCCTCTGATTAGAAGATCTACCGCCAACCATCTTCTAAAACACTATAAGATTCAAACACTAACGCGGTCATTCAAGGTAATAACTCAGTTTATGTCAAGTATAGTAAGTCCCTAATTACAGTGGTTAGTTGTTATTAGCCACTTACTTTACTCTTCATACGCCAAGCATTTCCTATCCCGACTACCTCAGTATCTAAATCTACACAAAAGCACACAAGCCACATAACATGCGCACATAATGCCAGTTAACATTAACTTACATAAAACGTTTACATAAAACCTTTACCTGCAGGTACGTAGCTACTAGGACTGGCATCCCTTTTCCTTTTAGTCCCATTCTTAGTTTAAGATTAGGTTTTTGAAATATTTACCCAATTCACTTAAACTTTTGCTATGATACCAACTTGTAAGGCCCCGTTCCCAGGTACCTCACAGTTGGTCATTCATTGCACTTAAAACATTTTGAAACGTACGTATATTTTGCAGCGGAATTTAAATCTTTCATTAATAACTAAAAACATATCATTTACAACGTTCGTTTTCATCTCAAAATACAATGACATGTCAAAATACGGATGCCAGCCTCAAAATGCTTCCAGTAGCTTATGCATCCATGCCTGCAACTCCTCAGCATCAACAAATACCTGCCAACTATCATGCATACAAAAGTCAGCGACACTGCGTGAGTTCTAGTTTTATAATAAAATACGTTACTTTCATGAAAACCGTTCTTTACTTTGTTTCCAATCACACTATACTTTACATCGTTCGTGATCATGCATCATGCGTACATACAGATAATATCATTATTATCTTCGTCATTACGTTCACTAACTTTGTCCGTTCAACGTATTACATTATCGTTCACTTCTCTTTCTAGATCCGGTCAGACTTTACCCTCTTCGTGGCACTCGGCCACGATTACTAAGGTCGAATGACGAGGATCATGTTCAGTACTTTATTACGATGATTCATTTACGTTCATTCATATGTTCGTTCTTTCATACATTATCTTCGTTCATTACTCATTATTACTTGAATCTTGTCTCTTGCAATATCCCCGACTCATGCTCGAAAGCTGATGCTATGTTGGGGCCTGCTCACAAACCCCCGACTCATGTCCGAAGACTGACACAACACCGGGATATGTGACAAAGATCCCATATGAGTCAATCATAAGGATTGAACTCTATCCGAGTCTGTTGCAACACAAAGTCGCTCACCTCATTATCTTGTCTCATGCAATATCCCCGACTCATGTCCGAAGACTGATACTGTGCGGGGCCTGATAAACAAACCCCGGACTCATGTTCGAAGACTGACACAGTACCAGGATACGCGACAAGGATCTCATCATCCGTCACTTTTGTCATATGAGATACTCCTGACTCATGTCCGAAGACTGATACTGTGCGGGGCCTGCTCACAAACCCCGGCTCATGTCCGAAGACTAACACAGTATCGGAGTACGCGCTCTGCATCCTGTCTCATGCAATACCCCCGACTCATGTTTGAAGACTGATACTGTGCCGGGGCCTGCACACAAACCCCCAACTCATGTCCGAAGACTGACACAGTACCGGAGTACGCGAGAAGGACCTCTTTCGAGTCTGTTGCGACACAGAGTCGCTCACCTCATACTTGTGCTTGCAAGCCTTTCTATACTTTCTCTTTTATTCATTTTCTCATGCATGCATTCATTCATTATGTTCCTCTTTTGATTATCTTTCACTTTACGTTACATATACTTTCATTATATTCATTAACGTTCAACGCAAAGCCAAGGGAAGACATACATACATAATAAGGAACATACATAAACATAAACATACATCATCACCAATATAGGCACATCATACATGCATAACACACATCAAACATAAGCCATCACCACATAACCAGGCCTATCTCCCCATTTTACCCCTTAGAAATCACTTAGAAACCTCAAGACCAAATTGGGCGCATGGGACCTTCCAGGCGCATGTGCGGAAAAATTCTATGTGTAAAACAGTCTGGGTGCATGGCACTATTTGGGCGCTTCTGCCCTGTTCAGGCGCATTGCCACTATGCAGGCGCATTTCACCTGTTTAGGCGCATCAACACTTAGCCGTTTCATTCACTTTGGGCGCATGGCACTATTTAGGTGTATAGCCAACACTTGGGCGCATGGCCAACACTTAGGCGCATGGGCCACTATTTAGGTGCATGGACCCCCTCTGGGCGCATGGCCAACACTTAGATGCATGGACCAACATGCTGGGCGCATGGGTCACTGTTTAGGTGCATGACCCACCCTTGGGCGCATGGTCAACACTTAGGCGTCTCGCCTCTCATGCTGGGCGCATAGACCACTGTTCATGTTCATCAAAACATTCAGAAATATTTTCTATGTTATCAACATCACCCGATTATCATTCCAATGATACCCAAGCATAGATCTAACATACTAAGGGCACCTAAGCATGCTATTCATCATCACTAACCCATAATCAACACTATAACATACATACATACATATGTCATTTCGAACATAAAGCTATAAGCCCATGGTTTCTTTCAAAATGTTTACTTAGTATGCATAATAGCCCCAAATCAGTTGAAAATCAGTAAAAGAGGGGTTCTAGAAACTCACCTTGAGCAGCCATTGAGCAACACACTTCAAGTTCGAGACCCACCTTCGATTCAGCTCTTGAATCCGGAAAACAAACACTAAACAACCAGAACTTTGGTCAAGAACTCGAAACCCAGCTGAAACCAAGCTCAAAGAAGAGAAGACTTACCTTTGAAGCTGCTTCTCCCACTTTCTCTCTCTAGAACTCTCTCTTCTTTCTTCCTCCGAGAGCAAAGCAGCTTTGTACTTTGATATGGGAGACCATGCCCTTTAATTTCTTAAAATAATAAGATTTGTACTTTGTACACTTTATACTCCTCTACTTGTGCACAATTTCTATTCTTTCTATTTACTTTTCTTTTTCTTTCGTTTAAATAGAAATTCGAGGAGTTATAAGTCTACCCCCCTTAAAGAGGTTTCGTCCCCGAAACCTATCGCTTCTCGAACAGTCACGAGTAACACTGTCTCACTTCTTCTTTGAGCTTGCATTTAAACTTAGATCCCTTTAGGCTTCACTACACCTGCACAAGTGAGACAATCATCCTCCTTAGCCTATTCTCTTCTTCTTATTAATAATGGTCACCGGTTGCTCCTCGTGGTTGTATACTCTGTCCATCTTAGTATTCTCTAGTAGCATGATCATATCCTCATCGGTTGAGCTCTTTCTTAGACGAGACGCATGGAACATCAGATGAATTCCACTTAACTCATCGGGTTGCTCTAGTCGATGTGCCACTTCTCCTACCTGAGCAACAACTGGGAATGACCCTCTACACTTTAATATTAGCTTTACTCAATTTCAGATCAAGTGATCCGCTTTCCTGGTCAAAGCCTTCCTCATAATTCATTGTCGTAGGTCGTCATTGAACTCTGGTTATGCACGGTTGAGCAATCCATCTTCTTGCAACACTTGGGGTTTGAGTCATAGACTACTGATCAACTCACCGGAGATGCATGTCTACCTACCTATGTTTGTCTTAAACAGCCTAGCAGGAACAAGCGCTCTCTCTCAATTCTATCGCTCAATCCTCTAGGGCATTAGGTAACTTGGTAGACTTACTAATAGCAATTCTTACAATGAAGGGCTCATCGATCTTCCTACCCCTAACGTGCAACATCACAGAAAATAGCGACAACAAAACTACTACTAGCGTCACAATTATAGCATAGATGCATAAATCTAAACTAGCAAGAATGTACCTGACGTTACCTCGGAGTCTTATCTAGCCTTCTCCCGGTCATAGCGTAGGCCCTAGCCTTCACTCTCTGTTCTCCTTCTTCGTACCGGAGCTTCCTACCCTCGACTTCTTCCAGTCTCTGCTCATGTGTCCTGTCTTGCCACAGTCGTAGCATTTAGCCATTTGACAGTCCCTCGCTCTATGGCCCTCCTTTCCACACTGAAAACAAACATTCAGTCCCCACCTGCACTCCCCCTCATGGCCTCTGTCACACTTGTTGCATATCTCTCCTTTTTTTTCTATTCTCTTCCTATCATCATCCCTCGACGCCGTACCTCCATATACAAATCCACCATCATTGGCTCGCCTTCCATTCCCCTTCTTATCATAGGCTCGCTCCTCCCCTTCGTTTGTCATCGCATCATAACCAGGCCTATCTCCCTAAGGTTTAGGATGGTCAATTTGGGCTTAAAATGGGTTTAGATGAGTTTGGAGGCCAAAAACCCTCGGCTGCAGTTGGGGTGAACTGCATTCTGCATCAGCTAAGGCTATGCGACCGACTGGAGGCCGAATGGAAGCCATACTGCCGAATAGGGTGCAATTGAGGTCCATTCGCATGATTGAAGGTCCATTCAGATGACTGAAAGGCCAGTCGGATGGAGGTCATGCGATTGAAGGTCCAGTCGCATAAGTGCTCATTCGCATTAGTCCCATTCGCATAAGGTCCATCCACATTGGTCCATTCGCATGATTGGCTGTTCATTCGCATAAGTGTTCATCCGGATTGGTTCATTCGCATGATGTTTAGTCGCATGGAGGCCATGTGACTGAAGGGTGTCCATTCGCCTGAATAGGGCTGTTGTACCCGAGGAAAGTGTAGTTGGACTTCTGACTTTCGGGGGAAAGTGCAGATGTAAGTTTTGACGAAAAGATTCCCGTAAGTTCATGTAAGATGATGATTGGGGCCTTAGAGAGCACGTTGTGCATGATGTTGATGTTGTTGCATGATTATGCATGTTATCTATGTATGATGTTGCCCTATATCATGTTAATGCTTGTGTATGTTATGTTCCTTGTTATGATGTATGCTTATCTTTCCTGTGACTTTACGTGTGATGTTAATGAATAAATGAAGTATTATGTAATGTAAAGTGGAAGATAAAGAAAAATGAAACATGAAGTAAGAATGCATGCATTAACGAGTAATGAATGTAAAGATAGTCTGGTAAGCATGGCATGTACATTGGGGTCTTTCTTTGTGATTGACCATTTGCATAGAACTATTGTTGTATACCTTAGGTACTGTGACCACGAGGTGCGATGCACCGTTATAGAAGGTCTATGATAGGCCTAGGTCCAGAACCACGAACGGAAAGGTATTGCATATGGCAATGGTAAACCTAAATCTTACCTTAGGTACTGTGACACGAGGTGCGATGCACCGTGATAGAAGGTCTATGAGAGGCCTCACGAACATAATGGTATTGCATAGTAAACCTAAATCTTACCCTAGGTACTGTGACCACGAGGTGCGATGCACCGTTATAGAAGGCCTATGATAGGCCTGGGTCCAGTACCATGAACATAATGGAAGGGTTTATGGTTGTCAGAAAGGAAAACTAAAGCATGAAGCATGAAAGATTAATGAAGATAATGATGATATTATCTGTATGTACGTATGATGTATGATCACAAACGAATGTAAAGTATAGTATGATTTTGAAAAAAAAGTAAAGAACGGTTTTACGAAAGAAAAGTATGTTTTATTATAAAACTAGAACTCACTCAGCAACACTGACTTTGATGTGTTTTCAGTTGGCAGGTAATAGTTGCTGAGGATGGCACGAGGCGGCTACTCAACTCTTTTGGATGGCACTCTTTTGTTAATGTTTTTGCATTGTAATGCGAACGAATGATGTTTTGAAATGAACGTTTGTATTAATTTGCAAAAGCACTTTTAATGATATGAAAAGTTGTTCTTATGTTTCCGCTGCAATATTTTCATAATATAAAGGTAATTTATATGTTTTATATGCGATGAGGATCCAGCTGTAAGCGTCCCGGGAACAGGGCCTTACACTCACACACCCGATCAGCACACAAACACACACACCCGTACGTAAATATACACACACCATTATATATACATAATTACAGTTGAATATATATACATTATATACATACACATACCGTCATATATATATACACAAACGCACAAAGACATACTCACACATATACATTCATCGCATACATACATATATAACCGCAAACACACACACACACACACCGACGCACACACTGCACATCCACACACACCACACACACACACACCTAAACTTATATATACGAACACACAGACACAACAATCGTGGATGCTGTGTGGTGCTGAGAATCACCGGCAACCACAACACAAACCCGGACCAAACCCGCAACTGACGTTGACAAAACGAAACGAAACAAGGCTTACCTCAACTGTTTGTTAGCGGGGGGGGGGGGGGGGGGGCAAAATGGCAACACGAAGCCCACTGACGGCGGCTAACGACGGAGATATAAGGCTGATTCGGTGTTGCGTGCAAGGGAAGGTGTCTCGGCAAATCACGGCGACGACAAAGGTGACGTTAGGGTTGACCAAAACAAGTTAATTATCCCTCAAATTTAGTTAAATTACAATTTAAACGCTGGACTTAGTAATAACAATAATAATAATATTAATAATAATATTAACAATATTTACGGTAATAATAATAACAATAAAATAATTTTTAATATTAACGTTAGTTAATATTAAGGTTGGCATGAAAAGGAGATGTGACGAGACTAGGTTCGAAAATATATTAATTACGCAAAAATAATAAATGCGCAAAAAGAGAATTAACGGATTTCGAGTCAATTGACGGACCTGCTAGCGACGGATGTCATAGCAGTTCTCATCAATCTAACGATTAAAGAAACATTAAGAACGATTAGAACAAGATCCACTGCGAACTATGAACATGGAACATGCTTTCTGGAGTCTCTGGACGGCTAGTGTACGAATATGTGTCAGAAGTCTTCAAGTGTTTTGAATTCTTATGTTTTTCTACGAATTAAGTGGTATTTATAGGTTAGGGTTTTCCAATCGTACGACTGAACCATTAGCATGGTTCAGTTGTGTGACTGAATCATGCGATTGATTCATACACACGAGTGAAGGTTCAGTCGTGCGACTAAGTCAATCTTTTCTCTCAATCGTGCGACTGATCCAGTCTCCTAGTTCAGTCGTGCGACTGGTCCATTAGCATAAAGTATTCATGCATATGGTCCATTAGCATGGTCCATTCGTAGAAGACTTCATACGATTAAGTTTGAACATGTTTTCAATCATTATTGACTAAGAACTATGCACAATAACCTCAAACCTACATAGTTAGTTCAATATACTTTATCACACAATACACAATGAAACATTAAACATTATAACCATCAATCACATATTATATTTCATTCAACTCATTCATTACATATATGTAAGACATGACAGATATTTACATTAAGCTCCTAAACTAGGTACATGCGTATCAACACGAACGAGATTTATTGTTCGTGTTCATTCATTAAGAATATGAACATGTACATGATTTGTTCACAAATACTTATCGAACACAAATGAATACAATCAAAAGCAAATGAACACAAACAACTGTTCATGAATATGATGACATAAAGAAGCTTATAAACACAAATGAATACAAATGAGTATAGATTTACTTTAATATAAAATATATATTTTTATTACAAATATTGCACAAAATCAATCAAAAATAAATAATTAGTTAACATATATATAAAATAATACTTGATATAATAGTCATTAAAATGTCTAACACAAAAATTTAAGAATATAAACAAACACATTATCGAACGTTCACGAACAAACATTAACAAACACATTATCGAAGGTTCACGAACATAAATGAATGAACACGACTTGTGTTCATGTTCGTTCGTTCAACTACACGAACGTAATTTTCTTGTTCGTGTTCGTTCATCTACTAAAGAAACGAACATAAACGAACTTTCCACCAAACGTTTCACGAACTGTTTGTTGAACGTTTGGTTCATTTGCAGCCCAAAATTGATATAATGTAGATCAAAATATGACTATACTATATGGTATTAATTGAACAAAAGGAACCCAACAGAACCAATAGTGTCTCATGAAGACATTACGTTAGAAACATGGCTCACATGAGCAGTAACAAACCACAACATCTCATGAATGTCTTAGAGGACCATACGACAAACATCATTGACTCGACCTAACCACATGTCTCATATGAACAACACATTGTCATTGACTAAGCACATACATTAAATCATAGTAGCAACCATAAAACCACATCAAAATCTCAAAACTTAAAGCTACCCACTGCTTTACCCATTTATAAAATAATAGAAAGAACATAGACCCCAACAGGTCCGTAGATTAACTAGATCCACCACTAAAACCAAAAAAAAACTAACGATTTACAATCATCACCTTTATATAATACAAATTGAGCTATGGTTTTCTTCTCAAAAAGAAACCCAAAAAAAAAACGGATGCAATCCTAGACCAACAACGGCTATACATGCAGCCATCAGACCCACTACGGACACCAAACGCAACATATAGATGACGGTCGGTCGACCGATTGACGCTTGTGGATCTGGCAGTTGTGGAGCAGGTAATGAGGTGCAGGTGATGCCCGTGATGGTGTAGAGGGTCGCCTTGGTGGTTTAGGCGGCGACGATTCAGGCAAAAACGGTTAGAGAGAGAAATATTTCTCTCTAGAAACCCATCGGATGAGGCAACGGAGGTTTTCCCCAATTTTTATGTTAATCACCGACCATCGAACCCATGGCCGGAAATACTCTAGTAGAAAGAAAGTGAAGAGACAAGTAAATGAGGCTTGAAGCGTTGAGAACACATAAAAGGAACATGCATGCAAACCAATGCAGAATAAAATACCAATAATACCCTCAATACTATTCATTTGAACTACTTTGTTAACAAATAGGGAAATTTTAATTATTTCACTTAGGTTATTAATTTTTTTATATGTGAAAAACCACTTAATGTGTTCTAATGTTATATAAGTCTTTATGTTAAAATATTCTTAGTGTTAGTAATTATTAGTCATTCATTTTCTGCGGACTCTATTATGGATTTATCTCCATAGGACCATCCTATCTCTTCCTTCTCCGAGCTCATGTTATAGAAAGGGATGGATGGAATATAATAAAATAGAGCCACTTTGAGGTTGCTTATGAAATGAAGCATGTAGAGGAGCCACTACGAAGAAGTTCCGGGAGTTACGAAGGAAGCTCCAAGCTCATATTGGTCATGGGTTATGAATGGGAATGGAACTCTATGAGATCGAATCTCCTGTTGTATCTCAGTTGCTTAGTGGTAGAGCGATTGGCTATTGACTGATTGGTCGTAGGTTCGAATCATACTTGAGGAGATTTGAAAATCACCGTCAACACCCTGGTGTAGGTCTAGGATACTGCTTTCTTCCATAGCCTTGTGGCTATTTATAACTATCCGATTAAGAATTTTAAGATGTACTAATACTAGTAGTGCATCAAAGATGCAATCATCGATTCTACTGAGAGGCCATAATTACCGCGAGCAAACATATCAATGACAAGGAATGCATTTTGTTATGCTACCAATACTTGTACTTGCTCTTCTATTTTGCCACATCTTGGCTAAGGAAGAGTTACATGCGCATAAAACAAAATACGCTGATGGGAGACGGACATACTACATGTAATTCTTTACTCATTTATGATAAATAATAAAGAAAAAAGCCATTTCATTTCGACAAAAGATCCACATCCAAGTTGCATAGCTTTTGGTCCACTATCCGAATCATGATTATTCTAACCCTAGAGGGAAAGGCCCTTCCCTTTTGGGCCAGTTGTGGAGACCCAAAACAAAAGAGATGCAATTTTTTAGGCTTTCATAAGAGACATTCTTATTGAAGATAATAAAATGGGGTTGCATAATTGTTACAATCAAATTGAAGATTTTACGAACAAAATGCTAGATAAATCATATATGTTATTTGAGACAAGATATAAACAATATTCACTTGATTTGTTGATTTTAGATGTACATATCAAAATATCTATTTTAAACACCTTTGTGAAGTTGTTTTATAAACATTTTCTATTATTTCACAAAATAACCAGACCTTCAATTTTGATTTTGTCTATATTTTTAAACATACATTGCTTTTATATAAACAACTTTTTAAAATTATTTTTTCAATTAAGTTACACAAAAACTAAGTTGTAAAGCACACTTACATAATTGTTAATGAATTAGGAAATGAGTTGGATTTAAATAATTTTTTTAATTGTTTCACTTTCGTTATTATTTTTATATATGTGAAAAACCACTCAATGTGTTCTAATGTTATATAATTCTTTATGTTAAAATTTTCTTAGTCTTAGTAACTTTTTTAGTCATTTATTTTGTTTTCACACCTCCAAACTCAACTAGTTGTATAAATGGTCAAAAAGATTATATAACCTACATTTCTTATATAGACTTTACTAGCAGTGTGTGGTGTCATATCAATCATTTTTTTGTCAATCAAACATATTATATGACTATTATAACTTCTCTCTTATGGCAAATTGTTGATACATATGTACCTAGTTTACGATCTTAATGTAATATGTCTGTCATTTCCTAAATGTAATGAAACGAATGAGTTGAATGAAACATAATATGTGGTTGTTGATCTTAATGTTTAATGTTTCAGTGTATGTTTTAATGTTTATCATTTATTAACGCATATTGAACCAACTATATAGGTTTGAGGTAGTTTGAATAGATCTTAGTCAAGTTATGATTGAGAAACATATTCAAACTTAGTCGTATGAAGTTTTCATGCGAATGGACCATGCTAATGGTTCATATGCATGAATACTTCATGTCCGCACGACTGAACCAGGAGACCGGATCAGTCGCACGACTGAACCAGGAGACTGGATCAGTGGCACGACTGAGACATACGGATGACTCAGTCGCACGACTGAACCTTCAGTCGTGTGATTGACTCAGTCGCATGCTTTAGTCGCATGACTGAACCATGCTAATGGTCCAGTCATACGATTGACTAACCCTAACCTATAATACCACTTAATTTGTGGAAAAACTAAACACTTTCAATATTTCGACTCCTACTCGTACCCTAGCCGTCCAGAACGTCCAAGAAAACCATTCCAAGTTCATAGATCGTTCTTGATCGATTCCTATTCATTCTTAACATTTAGTTTATTCTTATATCGATTAGGTTAACGTTCTCACTGATTGGATCGCCAATCAAATATGATTCCGCACTATTTGAGTTGGTATACACCTAAATCAGTTAGTACTCCATCCGTACATAGTCCCTAACACAAATATAATGTGTAAACCCTCATACGGGCGGAAAAAAAACCATAAAAGGTGAAAAACGGTTCATACTTTATGATTCGATACCATGTAAGTGGTGTGTGGACAAGATGAACATGGTGCTCTCTGAAAATCCCTATTTTGTTCCTGGATTTTTTTAGAAACCTTATTGGGCCGTACTTTGATACCAAATCTTATCTAAAAGGCCATGAACTGAGCCCAATAGTTTTGGGCTTAAGCCCACACTAAAACACCCACCAAAATCGGTTAGGGCCCAACAAACCGTAATTGGGCCACATAACTTAATGTGCATCTACCCACATAATTAATATGGGCCAACAGGCCATCATTTAATTATTGAGCATGTTGAACCAACCACATGGGCCTCCGGCCTAGTACCATAACAAACAAAAATTTACTAAACGAACTTTGATCTCAAAATTTAGCACGTGTAAGTTCTAACAATAATAAAATTTTAAAACTATGAACCTTAAATCACCGGAACTAAATAGTTAAGTGAAATCATAACAACTAATACACTTGACATCATTAACAAAACTTAACAACCTAACCTATTAATCATAAAAATATAATAAATTGATTAATATATAAACTCCTAGGTTTAAAAATCTCATGGACATATAAGCTAATAAATATAAGGGGCTTGAACTTGTATAAAATATGATACCCACTTGCAACAATTAAGTTAAATAACCTAAGTAATAATAATAAAAGTAGTCAACCATGTATACATAAATATATAACACATTTGCTTAAACACACACACACACACACACACACATATATATATATATATATATGTATATATATATACATATATATATATATATATATATATATATATATATATATATATATATATATATATATATATATATATATTATATATATATATATATATATATGATCATACAACACACACACATAATAAGTACCTGTGTACATACCTACACGTAACATCTTGTAATTTTGGATTAATTTAAAGTTAGCATTCTTAGTTCATGTAAGGACTGTTGTTGCCATATATGAGACTTATGGGCTACTTATGCTTATTGGTTTAATTGTTTTAATTTGTCCACAATTCTTTATATGAAAGTTGATAATGTAAATTAGTACATAATAAATAATGGTAATCATAATAATAACAACAACAACAACAACAATAATAATAATAATAACAACAATAACACTAATAATTATAGGTTTTACAAGTTAGAAAGTTAAATTATATAAAACTTAAGGTTTGACTAAATTCAAGGGGCCATTATGTTAATTTAGAAACTTTAAACACTAGAGTTTGGGCATAAAATAATAACTTTTGAAACAATTGGGAACATTTGTGTAAATGAATTAAACCCAACCCAAAACCCCCCTTGAGTCCGCATTCTGGCCAGGATTCCGGCTAAACGCCGGCGGCCTTCCGGCCACCCTAAAAACACCAAATTCAACCGATTTTGATACCCAAAACCGTTCCAAATTGTTTCCTTTGCCTACTGTGAACTTGAATGCATCAATTAACCATCTTTAATCGTTGGTTATGAGTTTAATCGAAGTAGAAACCAAAATCTTTAACTCATCGAACCGTTGGACCATTAAACTTTAATAATAATTCGATTAAACGAACCCAAATGATCAATTAACCATCCCCAATCGTATACTAGTTCCAATTGCATCAGTAATACACTGAAATTACATGAACAATTCCCTCTTCTTGATACATGTGTACCTTAATCCTGATCTTAATGTAATATGTTTTTGTTGTCTTACGCTTATGTAATAGTTGGGTACTTAATGAAATGCAAATGTTTTGTTGTGTTTATCATGTTAACTATTTCATTAATGAGTTGTTTAACGCATATTGACTTGATTATATACGTTTGTGGTTGATTGAACTAATATAAATAACATTACTATGTTTAATATACTCAAACTTAATGACATGAAGGTATCATGCGAATGGCACATGCTAATGAACCATACTCATGAACACCTTCATACGAATGACTCAGTCGCATGACTGAACCAGGAGACTGGATCAGTCGTATGACTATAACATGAGATTGGCTCAGTCGCACGACTGAACACTCAGTCGTGCCAATGGATCAACCGCATGTCTCAATCGTACGAATGAACCATCCTTATGGTTCAGTAGCCCGAATGAGCAACCCTAACCTATAAATACCACCTAATTCATGGAAAAACAAAAGGATTCAATCCACTTCGACTCCAGACGTACCCTAACCGTCCAAAAGCCTCTAAGTTCGTACTCCAAGTTCATAGAACGCTGTAGATCGATTCCTAATCTAATCTTGACGTTAGTTTCAATACATTATTGTTTCTACATGCGTTCTCACTGATTGGATCGCCAATCAAATAGGATTCTGCATAATTTGGTTTGGTTTAACACGTTAATCAGTTGGTGTTTCGTTCAAATACCAATCCTAACAAGTGGTATCAAGCTTGGCTCTTGATTATGTGTTGATTCATTTGTTTTTGTTACAAAAGTTGTGTTTTTTCACTCAAAACGCAATCTTTTTGTGTCAAACGGAGTTTTAGACGTTTCCCGACCATAACGTTTAGTTTTTCCGGCATACGACTATTAGGGTTTCGTAAAATTTGAGTTTTTACAGCCAAAACAAGTTTAACCTACGAATTATCAAATTTCAGCAAGTTCAGTTGCACGATTGGCTCAATCGCACGACTGAGTTCATTCGCATTCTCCAACCGCACGTTGGACTCATTTGTACCTTCATTTGTACGATTGAGAATTTCATTCGGACAGTTCAACCGCATTAGTTCATTCGGACGACTGACTCATCCGCATTTGTTCAGTGGCACGATTGAACCTTCCGCATTTGTTCAATCGCCCGAATAAGCCCAATCGCACACCTTCACTCGCATACATCAGCAGTTTGTTAAACAGTAAAGTTAAGTGAAATGGAGGATCAGTTTTCAGCATACATAGCTAGTGGAGATACTCGTATTCAGAATCTACTATTGTTGGAGAATGAAGTGGGAATACACAATAAACCCCCGAAGCTTATCACGTTTGACGACTACCCACAATGGAAGCAACGTTTCGAAATCTACTAAATGGAGTAGATACAAACTTGTGGGAGGCAATAGAGTTGGGGTACAACATGCCAGTAGGAGCTGACGGAGTAAAACTTACTCTAAGTGGCATGTCAGATGCACAGAAGGTAAATCACAATGCTAAGAAGAAAGTCTACGCTTTTCTCACTTAGTCTATTCCAAAGGATATCTTCCATCAGTATTCGGAGTACACTCAAGCAAAGAAACTATAGGATGCGTTGAAGAAGGGGTATGATGGAAATGCCTCTCTCAAGGCCATTAAGGCCAAAGCGTTGAAGAAGGAGTTCGAAAACTTCTCTTCAATGGAAAAGGAAGGTCTGAATGATGTGATCGACAGATTCTACCACTTGATGAGTGAGATGCACACTCATGGAGTAACTACATCGATGGAGGATAAGGTATCCAACTTTGTAGATGGTCTACTGGAGAAATGGGCTTCTTTCGTATCAAATCTCAGACAGAATGGGATGCTCTCGAAGTTAGATATAAATGAATTCATTCTAAAACTGAGAGAAGAGGAGCTTAGGATGAACTACAGAGCTCAAAAGGCCAACTATGATCAAAATCCTGCACTCTACAATACGACTCCTTAGACCAAGACATCTAGAGCACCACTGCAGACTGCTTTCATCTCAAGCGCAACAAATCCAGCACAACCTTCTACTTCAGGGTCCGACACGTCAGGGTCGTCTTGCACCCAGTATATCATACTTCAAGCTAATGCAGCAAAATTGAAAACCTATAACTTAGGTAATGTGACTGTTGAGGTGGCCAAAGAACACATGGACCTCTTAGTTGTTGTGGTCCATTCCTATGATGGACTAGTAACTGGAAAGATAGGAAATTGTCACCTGGCAGATGAAGATTATGAGCAAATGGACGACATGGAGTTGGAACGTATGGACATAATGTGGGCTTTGGAAAGTGCTGTCCGACGAGCTAAAAAGTTTGTCAAAAAGACCAGACAGAACTTGGTTGCTACCAAAGACACAACCTTTAGGTTCGACAAGTCAAAGGCTACTTGCTTCAACTGTGGTGAGAAGGGACACTTCAAGAAGGAGTGTGTGAAGCCAAAGAAGACTGGTAATAGCAATCCTTTCTCGTGTTAGGACCTGGTATTTGAACGAAATACCTAGTGATTAGCGTGTAAACCAGATCAAATAGTGCGGAATCCTATTTGATTGGAGATCCAATCAGTGAAAACACACGAAGAATCAATAAAGAATTGAAACTAACGTTAGAAATCGATTGGGAATCGATCTAATGTGTTCTATGAACTTGGAGAACGAATTGGGGGCTTCTGGACGGCTAGGGTACGTCTGGAGTCGTAATAGAGTGAATTCCCCAGTTTTTCCACGAATTGGGTTGTATTTATAGGTTAGGATTGTTCATTCGTGCGACTGAACCATTAGTATGGTTCAGTCGTGCGATTGAACCATGCGGTTGATCCATCAGCACGACTGAGTGTTCAGTCGTGCGACTGAGCCAATCTTATGTTACAATCATACGACTGATCCAGTCTCCTGGTTCAGTCGTGCGACTGAGTCAATCGTATGAAGTTATTCATGCGTGTGGTTCATTCGCATGGGCCATTCCATGGGCCATTCGCATGAGAACTTCATTATGTTAAGTTTGAATGTATTAATTAATAAACATTATGTGTAACCATGCAAACATCACTAACCTAATTAACTAATTCAATATCGACTCATTAATGAAATATTAGACATTACAAATCACAAACAATCAATATCATTTCATTAATCATATCAATTTACATCCGAATCAGATAAACAAGATCTATTACATTTCATATCATGATCTAGGGACATACATGTATCAACAAACTCCCCCTTGGACCTAGATCTCTCTAATGTCTTGTTTTCTGCATCACCTCTTCATATTTCTTGTAATTTTCCTCTTTTGTGACTCCCGCATGAATCTCAAACGCGAAGCCGAGTCTTATGACATTTTGCAACTGCAGGGCTTGTACAATATCTTGCGTATCATAGAACAGTGGCCACTTGTATAGCGTGTAGACATCATTTGCTGACAAGTTGGTAAGCCACATTGGGTCGAATATCCTGATCGTATCCATTTGGCCCTCTTTGTTTAGGACTATGACCGCTTCAGCTATTCTCCAATCGTAGTACCATCACTTAAAGTGTGGAGTGAAGTCCTGTGGCATTTCCCTGAGTGGGATTCTTGATATTGTGCGCGGAGGACTCCACTTCAACACTATCTTTGGCTTTCCAGTAATGGCATCAACCTCAGACCTTCTGATATACCTTGTAGGCTGTTGGGGTCTGAAGTTAACCCACCTGGTGTGGTACTCCTTCTTTAGGGCAGCCTCGAACCAGCCTGACATCTTCTCGGGTCAGCATACAAAAGCTTTAGTTTGGCCAGCTGGTTGAGCTCAAAACCTGGTAGAGTCTTCAGATCATGTGGGAATCTGAAGTACTCTATGCCCTTTTCCCCTTAACTGCATATACGTTAAGATCCTCAAAATACGCCCACGCTATGATCCTGCCAGTCACCTTATGATGTTTCTTGACTCTGTAGAGTTTGGTGTAGGCATCCTGTTTCGGTGCAGCGCGTTGGGCTCTAACTTCTTCAGAACACGCAGCCCACTCAGCCTTTCGGATATCAACATCATCATTTGAGGCTTGGGCCGTTTCCTGTACTTTCTCCGACTCTTGCTCCATCTTGTCTAACACCTCAAAAATATCGCTGACGAGGGATTCACCTAGATTAGGGACCACATTCCCTCATTGTCAGTGTACTGAGGGTAGTGCTCGGCAGTGACATCTTCAATCTCAGTTTCATCAACATCGTTGAGCTCTTCATCACTGGTCGAGTCGCATGTCAGAGCATCCTTCACTATCTCATCTGGATTGAGCTTGAAGATCTCTGCGACTTGCTCGTTGATAGGTCGTGAATTATTTCCCCTTCTTCAGGGGTATAACTCACCGACCTCCTTACGATCCCTTGCAGATCAAGAATCATTGTTAGCTGAGTCTTGACCTGCTGAAGGGGAGCAACATCAAACTCATCCCTTTGGTAATTTGGATCTGTTTGATTTACACATTCAACATATCAACCATTAGTAATTAATCAAATCAGAAATGCATTAAACTTAATTTAAACATTTAATGTTTCAATACATGATTCAAATACAAAAGTAATTAAATACATAAACATCTAATCTTTACTTTTGTCCTGTGTCATCGTCTCGTCACTTGGTGGAGCAGAAGAAGAAGCTGGTTGGTCTTGATTCTTCTTAGATCTCCTTTCTGACCTAAAGCAGAGGCCGAAGCAGCTGCATCTCCTCCTGCTGCATATCATCATCATCCTTCTCCTCTGTCCTTTCTTCTTCTATCCCCTCATCATCCTCTGTCTCATCCTCATCATCCACATCATCATCTTCATCATCTTCGTCTCCCTCTTTGATCTTCAAGGGCTCCTCCTTAGATCCCTTTAGCTTTAACATGATCGTCTTCTTTGCCTCCTCCAACTCCTCTATCTTCTTGTTTGATGTGACACTATGTGCTTGGAGTTGGGCTATCTCATGGTTCTGAGCAGCCATCTGTTGGGCCTGCTCCTCTATCACTCGAGCCTGCTCTTCTATCTGGTGAGACTGAGCAGCAGTAAGATCAGCAAGCTGGCGGATCTGAGCCGCCTTCTCCTCATCTGCAGCTAATAAACGCATCACCATCCTATTAAGAGCAGACAGCTGTTCCTCTACCCCAATTTGAGGTAGAAATGATCCATAAGTATGAGATGGATGGGCTGAGGATCCAGCTTGGTGGGTAGTGGTGGTGGTGGTGGCTGTAGTGAAGATGGGTCTGTGAAATAGTGGAGGTGATGTGGGAGTTAAAGATATGGTGGTAGATGGAATCTGTACAGTGGTGGGAGGTGTGGTGGTGGTAGTAGGAAGATGGGTCTGTGAAATAGTGGAGGTGATGTGGGAGTGAAAGATATGGTGGTAGATGGAATCTGTACAGTGGTGGGAGGTGTGGTGGTGTAGTAGTAGCTGTGGTGGCTGTGGTGTGATGGTGTGGCTGTGGAAGTGGTAGTGGTGGTGGAAGATGTGGTGGCTGTGGTGGTAACGAAGGTGAGTCGTCTTTTCTTCTTCTGACCATGGGGTGAGCCATCCTTTTCCTCCTCGTTCCCGTTGAGGTGGATGCTCCCCCTACAACCCTGCTAGCTGACTCCGGTGCATAACTCGGATCAGTGGCTGTCTCTCCTGAGTCTCTTTGGCGTTCACCAACCGCCCTTAGCCCATGTTCTGTGGGAACAACCTTGCTTCCCACAGTACGTGTCAAGGGCTCCTCTTCCGACTCCTCTTCCTCCTCACAGGAACAAAATCCAGATGGAAACCAGCAGACTCGGCTATGTCTCCAGCTGGGGCGGACACTGGAGGTATAACATCAGAAACTGAGCCTCTCGGTGGAGTAGGCATATCATCCCCAGCGTCCCCACTATCGTCTTTATTAGAGTCATGCTCTGGGAGCAGTAGCCTCTCGTCATCAGAATCACTGTCATAATGACGCCATTTGCGTCTCCCCGGCGCCACATATCTCTCGTTGGCCAAATGGTGAATCAACCTCTTCACCTGGGGCTTCACTTGCTTGCCCCAATACACCCTCATCCGACCCAAGGTCGTGTCATCCATAATCTCCAAAGCAACTGCATCATGACTCTCCTTGGGAAGAAGTGGCAGCTTCTCGTTGAAGATCAGTTGTAGAAACCTGGGGTACATACAAAATCCTTCCTTCCCCTTTGCCTCCAGGTTCTCCACCAAATAAGAGAAGATCATACTCGAAAAGCTGAAAGGGTGGTTCAGCACCAGTGCCACGTAGGCATTCTGAATCTGGTCTGATAGATCATCGAACCCACCCCTCCTCGAAGCAATGCACTTTAGGATCACATGCGCCAAGTACTTGTACTGGGGGCACAGGTTGCTCTTGTTGAGCACACCCGAGTTTATGTCCCCAGCGTACTTGATCCTGAGGAAGCAGCCTCTCACAGTCAGGGATGTAATCTGGTGGGGTGATTCGTATTGTCCCCAAACTCAAGAACTCTCTGGATATCAGCAACAGTAACCTTGATATCATGACCCAGAATTGAGCTCTGTATACTGTACGGCTCACGAGAGCGATCAACTGAGACATTCTCCCAGAATGTCTGGTGTAATGACCTATAGGGCGTGCAAGGTGTAGATATAGCCTTATGTATCCGGGATCGTCTAAGGAAAGCTATAATCTCTGTGAACTTGGCCCCGTTCCGAGTAGTATGATCCAAGTGAGCACATATGTTGTGCTTTGGATTAATGGACCATCTATCAGCCATTTTCCTGAAACACAATACACAGAACCATTAGTACATAATACATCAAAATTCAGTTCTAAGTGTAATGTTTAAATTCATTCTGTTTCATTCATGTGAATGAATCATGCGACTGAAGTCAGTCGGTTGTTCTTTCATGCGACTGAGCTCGTTCGGGTGAATGAGACATGCGACTGAGTTCAATCTGCTGATTGAGTCTGCGATTGGTTCAATCGGCCGACTGAGCTCATTCGCATGGTTCCTTCGGCCGATTGATCCAATCGCAAGTTTCAATCGTGCGATTAGAGTTCATCCGGTCGACCAGTCGCTTGTCCCACTGTTCAGTCGCCTGTGGTTCGAATTTTGACCAAAACAAGTGATTTAACATGGGTTACCAGTTCAATAGACTCGCCATTTAGTCACTAATAACCTATTAAACTTAATTTTAACATTTTGCATAGTTTAGGTTGGTGATTAGGTCATTTATAGTCCATTTCTTGTTTTTATTCGAATATCACCAAATTGGGGTTCTATTCCTTCTATTTTCGGTGCGATATTAATGCCATCTACCTGTTTATAAGTCAACAAACGTCAGAAGATCAACAACAATGTGAAAACAAGGTCTAGAGAAATTTTGGCAGAGTAATGGTACTTGGTGCGATTTAGGAGCGATTGAGGGTGATGAGTGGAATGCGATCGACTATGGCCCTTTAAATACTGAAGCTGAGTTCAATCGGCCGACTGGCCTTATTCGCCCAGTTCATTTGGGCGACTGAGGCTCAATCGTGCGATTGGCCCAGTCAGTCGCATTCAGTTGGCCGACTGAGTCTCAGTCGGTCGGTCGACTGACTCATTCGTGCCCTTTCATTCGCACCCTCAGTTAATCGACTGAGTCTCAGTCCGTCGACTGACTCATTCGTACCCTTTCATTCGGTCGAATGGATCATTCTGATAAGCCATTCGGGTGAATGTCTCAATCTCATGTCCAGTCGTGCGAATGGGATCCATTCGCATGGTTGGTCCATACTTATGATCCAGTCGTGCGAATGGGTTACACTTATGAACATTTAACACTTAAACCCTTTTTACCTGTTAAATTAACATTATGAGCATTTGATCATCTCAGACATGACATTTAACTTGAAAAACTTTTGATCACCTCAGACGTGATCCTTTTACACAATTTAGTCACCTCAGACGTGACCCTGTTAAACACTTTGTCACCTCAGACGTGACTGTTTTAAACTTTGAAAACACATGTGGTCATCTCAGACATGACCCTTTAGTGAGTTGATCCCTTACAGATTTTCATGATATAGTCCAACGAACAAACAAACTAAAATGGCTAACTAACTAGAAATTTAACTAAATACAAAAATAAAACTTGTTTTTGACTTTTTGTGAGAGATAAATCCTAAGATAGACTTCTACTAGATTTGGTTCCAGAATAGGCAACTTCAATTTTGCTTGACCACACCTGGACCAATTCAATTTTGGAATCATACAGGCAAGTCAAATCATTTAGGACTTGTTATCAAAATCTTTTGATGCTCTATTCTTGGTTTTCATCCAGAGTCGTTAGCAACTTTTAGGAAATCATACTGGAACTATTAGATTACCACATTGATTTGAACTTTCAAGAATTGCAGCCACAATGATTGTCAATATGTTTGTCCTCTTAAATCCATACACAGACTTTTGACACAGACTGGTGATAGATTTAGGTTTAATTATTTCAACTAACATTTATGAATCCCACACTTATATGGTAATCAACATTCCTCGGGAGCTTTTGAGCGGTCTACGGGTATTTTTACAAGAAGAGACTATTCTTAGAGCTTTCAAAGAGAAGCCAATCCTCAGGTCAGTGCCATCGCACAGCAGAGAGGCAGCAAACCACAATGAATTCTAGAATATCTAGGTTATGCTTATCCTCAGGTCAGTGCCATCGCACAACAGAGAGGCACACAACCTATCTCCTTGTTAGAGCAGCTTAATTTTATTTTGCACAAAATGCACCAACAACATAAGTCATTAGCTTGATAGCATTTTTCTTTCATTTTTTCGTGCTTTGCTCTATTTATGGTCATCCGCACACATTTGTGGCGTTTACATACTCATTACCCCTTATTGGAATATTGTTGATTGTGTTAACCGGTGATAAGATGGAAGCCCACAGTCAGTTGAACAACTTAGTTTGATCTTGAGATCACTAGTCAGGTCTAATAATCTATTGTGTTGAATCTACCGACATATCAATTGTGGTCTAGTAACCTCCAGGTCTACTCCCGTTGTGTTACCTTAGGAGTTACCAGTTTTTCTATCATTTTCCCTTTTATATTGCTTAGACTACACAGACTTATACTTTGAATTTTTGCATCTTTTCTAAATTAAAAATTTTAAAGTCCCTCTTGATTTGTTCCTGTGTACTATCATATTCCAAAAGGTTTGAATCAGTATCACAGATACGTTCTACCTTATATCAGCTTTCCACTCCTTCTCCCTCGTTTTTTTAATGTTACTTGCTGACTTATTCTCCCCCTAAAATACTAAAATCAAAACTGATTTAATTATTTTAGGATTTTAATAAACAGCAAAATAACATGAGTTTAATTTAAACAGACTAAAATAAACAAGTAAAATAAAATAAAAAAGAAAAATTAACTAAACTACATCAGACTACACATGATCATCATCAGGAATAACATCACTTTTCTTTTTGACGCTGTTGACCTCTAGCAAATATTTAAAACGTGGTTTATCAAAGGCTTTAGTATAGAGGTCAGCGCGTTGAAAATCAGTATTAATTTTTACCACATCAATTAAGTTCTTTTCAAGACAATCTCTTCTGAAGTGGTATTTAATACCGATATGTTTGGTCTTTGGATGTTGAACCGAATTTTTAGTTACTGCAATTGCAGCAGAGTTATAAACAAAAATAGGAGTAGAAGAAAACTTTAAACCATAATCCCGCATTTGCTGTTGAATCCAGATGATTTGTGAACAGCAACTTGCAGCAGCAACATATTCGGCTTCACAGGTTGACAATGCAACCGATGTCTGCTTCTTACACTGCCAGGTAACTAATCTTCTTCTAAAGAATTGACACCCTGCTGATGTAGACTTGTAATTCATCTTGTAGCCCCCGTAATCCGAGTCACTATACGCCGTGAGCTCAAAGTCATCATCACGAGGATACCACAACCCAAGTGTGGGTGTACCATTCAGATAACAAAATATCCTCTTGACCCCGATCAGATGGTTGAACTTAGGCTTAGCCTGATATCTAGAACATAAACATGTAGCATACATGATATCAGGTCTTGAGGCAGTGAGATACATGAGGGATCCAATCATTCCACGGTACATTGTGGCATCTACAAGATCTCTATTTTCATCAGGTGCTATATCGTGATTCGTAGCAAGTGGAGTCCCAGCAGCAGAAGCATTCTCCATGTCAAAACGACTGTGAATGTCTCCTACATACTTGGTCTAATGTATAAATATCCCATTTGGAGTCCGATCCACCTGTAACCCGAGAAAGAACTTCATCTCCCTCATAGCACTCATCTCAAATTCTTTCTTCATAACTGCTTCAAACTCTTTGCATAATTCTTCATTCTTTGAACCGAAGATTATGTCATCGACATAGATTACTAGCAGTAGGTCTCCATCTTTTTCTTTGATGAACAGTGTGCAGTCAATAACTCCCCTGCGAAAGCCATGTTTCACAAGATGAGTTGAGAGTTCTCATACCAGACCCTAGGAGCTTGATGCAGCCCGTATAAGGCCTTGTCGAGTTTGTAAACTCTGTCCCGATGATAAGGATCTTCAAATCCCTCAGGTTGACTGACATACACTGTCTCTCGAATTTCCCCATGAAGGACTGCACTCTTCACATCTAATTGATAGACTTTAATCTTCATATACGATGCATAGGCAAGGAAGATATGGATGGCTTCCATCCTTGCCACTGGTGCAAACATTTCATTGTAGTCAATCCCCTCGACTTGGCGAAATCCCTGAACAACCAGTCGAGCCTTGTTCCTGATAATGACCCCTTGTCATCCTTCTTGCATTTCAAGACCCATTTGGTGCCAATGACTTTAGCACCTTTAGGTCTATTACCAGAGTCCATACTCCTAACTTCTTGAATTGAAGAAGTTCTTCTTGCATGGCACTCACCCATGCCTCATCGTTTAATGCATCACTTACGTATTTTGGCTCAAACTGCGAGACAAAACACCGATAAGCACCATCATGAGTGTAACCCTTTTCCATAACAAAGGCATAATCAGCTGAGTACAGCTGATTTCGGGTTTGTACTCCTGATCTGACATCCCCAATGACATTGTCCAAGGGATGATAGATGTTTAGACGTGATCCTGGAGTAGTAGGAACAGCTACCTCAGAGCCAAGATTATGAAAATTTGGTTCTGCATCTGAGGTAGAAGGAGTTTGAGGTTCCAAAGTCAAAGGTGCATCACCGTTAGATGCTTGTGGACTTTCAGGAACTGAAACCTGTTGCTCCTGACTGTTCTGGTCATCTTCTTCAGGTTCATCTTCAGAGGAGGAGTCACTGTCGTCGACTACTTCCCTTGACTGAGTAGATGATTCTCCCTGTGAGCTAGATGTTGGTGTATCAAGATATCATCCATCATCCGTGTAGCTAACTCGTCATCCGAGGGAGAGAGAGGGATGTAAAGGACTTGAAGAATCCATCATAGTTGAAAAAGTAGGCGGGTCCTTTGCCAGTAGGTGGTGTGGTATATCTCTGAATGTCAACATTACACCACACTTCTACTAGACCGTTGAGTTGTTGTAAACCCTCTTGTTCGGTATGTTGTATCCTAGAAAGATTCCTTCATCCGCCTTCTCGCTGAATTTACCTTCTAGTGTTTTCTTCAGAAGTGTGCACGGCGCGTCAAATGGTTCGAGATACTCCAAATTCGGTTTGCGTCTTTGAAGTAGCTCGTAACATGTCTTTCTGTGCCGCTTGATAATCAGAACTCGATTCAGTGTATAACATGCATTAGCTACTGCCTCATTCCAAAATTGGATAGGCAGTTTTGAGTCTGCCAACATAGTCCGGGCAGTCTCTATCAAGCTCCTGTTCTTTCTCTCAGTAACACCATTCATCTGAGGCGTGTATGCAGAAGTGAATTGATGCCACAATTCCCTTTTCCTTGCAGTAATCCGCCATCCACTGATTCTTGAATTTAGTTCCGTTGTCTGAGCGTACTTGTCTCACCTTTAGCTTGTAGAGAGATTCCAGTGTGGTCACTAACTCCTTGAATGACTAAATGTTTCTGATTTGGACTTTAGAAACATTACCCAAGAGAATCTTGAGTAGTCATCAGTAACCACAAAACAGTACAAGTTGCCTGCAATGCTCTTTGTACTGACCGGGCCAAACAGATCCATGTGAAGAAGTCAAGAGGAAGTTCTATTGAATGAACTTTCTTGTACTTATGAGACTTCTTCGTCTGTTTGCCTTTCTTGCAAGCTATGCAAAAATCAAGAAGTTGGAAATTCTTGACGTTAACTCCTCTCACAAGATTCTTCTGAATCAAGTGATTCATCTTCCTTTGACTAATGTGTCCTATTCTCCTATGCCAGGAGATGGAATCCTTCTTAGTAGCTTTAGATAGAAAGCACTGAACTTCATGATTAGTTGTAGAAGCTGTTGAGAGATCCAAAACATAAAGGTCTTATATCTTGAAGCTGTCATCAGCACTTGGTCCTCCGGAATCACGTAATCTTTCTTAAGGACGTAACACTTCTTGTTGTTGAATATGACTTTAAAACCTTTATCACAGATTTGGGAAAGAGAAAGTAAGTTTTTTTGAAGTTGCTGGACGTAGTTCACCCTATCAAACTTAACTTTCTGATTTCCCACTTCTCCCTGAGCTGTGATATATCCTCCCTTGTTTCCAGCAAATGAAACATGCCCTCCTTTTATTTGCTTGACGTTAGATAAAAGAGCCCTGTTTCCTGTCATGTGCCTAGATGCTCCGCTATCTACAATCCACGTGTTAGTTTCAGCACTGTAGCGAACACCCTGCACATACAATGTAAAGGATTAGTTTAGGTTAGGAACCCAAGCCTTTACTGGCTTGGGTTTCCCAGAGGCATCACACATCAGAAATTCAACCCATTGACCCTTAGAAGTAGCTCAGGTTCCTTCTTGTTATCATTATCAGACACAGAGGTTGACTTCTCTTTCCATAAGCCAGATTTGTGCAATGCCTGTTTGTGATAAACATTCGACTGGCTGATGGATTGAACATTAGGTTTGCTAGTTCTTCTAGGTGGAGTTAAAGAGCTCCTCTTATAAGACCTAGGTTTTTAATTCTGAAATTCAATCTTCTTTCTAGGTGTCTGATAGTAAGGACAAAAGGAAGCAATGTGTCCACACTCTCCACAGTTGTAGCACGACCTGCTATCAACTTTATGATTAAACTTTCTTTGTGGAGATGTGTGTGACACTCTAGTAACATTACTCACTTTAGGTTTTGACTCTGGTTCTTTTGATGTTTTCTCTTGTTTAACAAAGTTAACTGTTTTAACATGTTTAACATCTTTTTCCTTTTGGTTAACTGGTTTTTGACTTAAAACATGTGAAAGATTAACATTAGAAGTCTTTTTAGGTTCTGATTTGACTCTGTTTGACCCTGACTTTAAGTTAACCTTTTCAATTCTTTTTCCAGATTAACACAAGGCAATTACCCTTTGCCTTTGAAGTGGCCTCCTTTTGTTTGTTTCCAGATTCAATAGATGAACATGAGGAATCTGGATCACTAACAAGAGGAGTAGACACCACATGATCCTTGATGGGGTTATTATTTACTGGTCTTCTCTTAGTGTTCATCAAGGTCTCAGGTGGTGGTGGAACCACTTTGTAACCCAAACCCTCCCCGTTGTTTCTTTCTCTCACTAAGTGTTGGACTATGTGTGATGAACTTGTCCAACTGTGCAGTTTCTGTTTTAATGAGTTTACTTCTACTTCTAGAACTGCCTTTTTCTTCTTAGTGTCTTCTAGGGAGTTTAGATAGTACCTAATGTCATTAGCTTGGTTAAATGCAACTACTTCGGTTTCCCTAAGCTGTTTAGTCAAAAGGTCTATCTTTTCTTTGTAACTATGCTCATTTTGTTTTAATACTCTATTAGCCTCAGTGCACAGATGCAAATCTTTTACTAAGTTATCATTATGATCTAATAACCTAGCAAATTTCTCATCTATGCTATTTCTAAACGTATTACAATCAGAAAAAGCATGATTATCAAACATTTGGTCAGTGGTACTTACCTGAGTTGGTTAAGAAGAGTTAGCCATCAACGCAGCATCAGATGTCTCTGGTTTTGGTGATTCTGTCTTTTCTGTCTTTGTGTGGTAGTCTCCTCTTTAGGCTTGTAACTGACCTCAGTTGCAGTTGTCTCTTCAATATTTGACATCGCTATCTCAACTGCTAGATCTCCTTCACTCGCGGAATCATCATCAATGTCTTCTACACTTGCAATGTTTGATTCCCCTGGAGAGACAAACCTAAACCTCCGGTCCTGTCCTTCATCATCATGAGCAGTCAAGGTTTTTGGATCCTTGCTTGATGAATTGATGAAGAAGAACTAGTAGCTTGCTTGTCTTGATGAGTGAAGGACGAGAATGGGTTCCCGTTACCCGTCTTCTTTGGCTTAAAACATTCTCTCTTGAAGTGCCCTTCTCTCCACAGTTAAAGCAGGTCACTTTGCTCTTGTCAAAGCCAAATGTGGTATCCTTAGTAGCTACCAAGTTCTGTCTGGTCTTTTTCACAAACTTCTTCGCCCTCCGGACAGCGCTAGCTAAGGCCCACATTATGTCCATTCTCTCAAGCTCCATTTCGTCCACCTGCTCATAGTCCTCGTCTACCAGATGGCAGTTTCCAATCTTCCCAGCAACAAGTCCATCATAAGAATGAACCACTGCAGCCAAAAGATCCATGTGTTCTCGAGCTACTTCTACAGTCACATTACCGAGGTTCTCGGTCTTCAGTCTTGTAGCACTTGTTTCAGATCCAATATGATGGGAACAAGAAGACCCTGACGTGTCTGATCCTGAAGGAGAAGCATGTGAAGGACTCGATGAGCTAGACACAAATGGAGTCTGGAGAGGTGCTCCAGATGTCTTAGCTTGAGGCGTGGCATTGTACAAAGCTGGATTCTGAGGATACGAAGACTTCTTAGCTCTGTACTTCATCCTAAGAGCTTCCTCTCGCAGCTTTAGAATGAAGTCATTTATATCCAGCTTTGCCAGCATTCCATTCTGTCTCAGGTTAGACACGAATGAAGCCCACTTTTCTGACAATCCGTCTGCAAAGTTAGTAACTTTCTCTTCTATGGTAGTAGCCACCCCATGTGTATGCAGTTCACTCATCAGATGGTAGAATCTATCTATAACATCATCCAAACTCTCGTTTCCCATCAATGAGAAGTTATGGAATTCCTTCTTTAACTCCTTAGCCTTGATTGCCTTCAACGAAGCATTCCCGTCGTACCTCTTTTCCAGCTCATCCCATAGTTTCTTGGACTGCTTATTCTCTGAGTACTGGTGGAATATGTCTTTAGGGATAGACTGTGTAATCAATGCATAAACCCTCTTCTCTGCATTATATTTAACTTTCTGCGCGTTTATCATCCCTCCTAAGGGTAGCTTTACTCCATCGACTCCCACCGGCGTGCTATACCCAATCTCGATAGCTTCCCACAGATTCGGATCCACTCCATTGAGATAGATCTCAAAACGTTGTTTCCAGTGGAAAACTCATCTAACGTTAAGAGCTTTGGTGGTTTATTATGATTACCCACCTCACTCTCAAGTAACAGCAGGTCCTGGATCCTAGAGTCCTTCCCAGCAGTAAATGCTGACATTTGATCTTCCATGGCGAATAACTTTAAGTCTACTAAAACAAACTGTCAACTGGTGTGACTGAAGGATGCGATTGGGCTATCCGTGCGAATGAACTATACGAATGGTTCAATCGTGCGGCTGAACTAAGCGATTGGTTCAGTCGTGCGAATGAAGCTGATGCGTTTGAACACTGTGAACGAATGGTTCAATCATACGAATGGAGATGCGACTAGGTCCATCGTGCGTCTGAGCAATGCGAATGAGGTCCAGTCGTGCGAATGGCTCACTCGTGCGACTGAAGCTGCTGTTTTGCGAAAATTTCTAGGTTAACATGTTTTAGCCGTAAAAATTCAAAATTTCGCAAGGTCTAATCGCCTAAGTCCGTAGAAACCAAACTTTGATGAGCAGGGAACGTCCAAGATCACTTTTGACACAAAAGATTGTGTTTTTAGTGCAAAAACACAAACTTTTTTATCAATCTTGATTGAATCACACGTAATCAAGAGCCAAAGCTCTCATACCAGTTGTTAAGTCGGTTTTTCGAGATCGATAAACATCCGAGCATGTTTATGACGGAAGGATGAACAACCAAAACCAAAAGTTAAATCAATAACATGAACTATCAAATATTGGTTTTATTGATAAAAACCTAACGATTACAAGCTCGTTACAACATAAGAATCAAGACTCTTGGCAAGGGGAAGATCGAGCATGATCTCCCCTCTCATCCGACAGCCCTAGGCCCCGGGCAGACTTCCTCTCAATCTACTGTCTCTCCACACATTGAAACTGGTATATATAGGCCTTGGCCCATATTAGATGCGACTGGGCCCATTCGTGCGATTGGACCATGCGTATGGTTCAATCGTACGACTGGACCATGCGTATGGTTCAATCATACGACTGGACCATACTTATGGTTCAGTCTTACGAATGTCCCAATCGCATCTCTCAGTCGCACGGCTGGTCCATTAGCATGGCTCAGTCGTACGACTGAGTCTCATTCGCATATGCTCCTGCGAATGACCCAGTTTCATGTGTTTACAACATATGAGGTGTATACCATTAAGCCTAGACTATTCGACAAGCGATGGACACACTATATATGACTATATATGCTCCAACATCTCGTCCTTTAATCGTCAGGACAAGGCCACATCTATCAGTTCTACATCATCAAACAAGGACCCCAAAGCCCTGACTGCTAATGATGATGAATGACAGGACTGGAGCTTTCGGTTTGTTTCACCGGGAGAGTCCAACATAGCGAGTGTGAAGGACATTGAGGATGATTCTGCCAGTGAGGGAGATGTAGCAGTAGAGCTCGCGATGTCAAATCCTGAAGACACTACAAATATGGTCAACCATGTCCTGCCTGAAGAAGAAAAATCAGCATCAACATCAGAATCACCAGAACCAGAATCAACAGACTCTGCACTCATGGCAAATTCCTCTTCAACATCTCAGGTAAGTACTACTGACCAGCTGTTTAATAATTATGGTTGCTTAGAATGTAATAAATTCAGAGAAAGTATAGGTTCGAAATTTGCTAGGTTATTAGATCATAATGATAGCTTAGTAAAGGACCTGGAACTGTGCACGGAGGCAAATAGAGTGTTAAAACAAAACGAGCACAGTTATAAGGAAAAGATAGACCTATTAAATAAACAACTTAGGCAAACTGAGGTAATTGCTTTAACCAAGCAAATGACATTAGGTACTATCTGAACTCCGTAGAGGACACTAAGAAGCAGAAAGTAGTTTTAGAAGTAGAACTCAATTCATTAAAACAAAAATTACATAGTTGGACAAGCTCATCACATATTGTCCAACACTTAGTGAGAGAGAGAAATAATGGGGAGGGACTGGGATACAAAGTGGTTCCACCACCACTGGAGACCTTGATGAACACTAAAAGTAAACCGATTAACAATAACCCCATCAAGGATCACGTGGTGTCCACTCCTCTGGTTAATGATCCAGATTCCATAAGTAAATCAAGTGAACTGACTCTAAATAGAAGGAGGCCACTTCAAAGGCAATAGGAAAAATGCCTTGTGTTAACCGGGAAAAAGTATTTGAAAAGGTTAGTTTAAAGTCAGGGTCAAACGAAGTCAAACAAGAACCTAAAAGGAGTATAAAACTAATCAATCACTTGCGTCATGTCACAGTCCAGGTAAACAAGAGATCAAAGATGTAAAACCAGGTAAAGCAATTAAGTTTGTAAAACCAACTCATACATCTAACAATGAAATGTCTCAATCCAAACATAATAAGCTCAACTGTGTGACATCTGCATCTCCACCAAAACAAATAAACCGTAAAGTTGAAAGCAGATCCTGCTATAATTGTGGAGAGTATGGTCACATAGCGTCCCAGTGTCCTTATTATCAGACACCAAGGAGGAAAGTAGAACTTCCAGTATCTACACCTAGATCTTTTAAGAGGAACTCAGTGACGCCTCCAAAAAGGTCTAGTGAACCCAATGTTCAATCCATCAGCCAGTCTTCTGTCTATCACAAACAGGCATTACACAAAGCTGGTTTATGGAAAGAAAAATCCGCCTCCGCGTCTGAAAATGAAAACAAACCGAAATCTGAGCTTCCCTCAACCTGAAATGGTCAATGGGTTGAATTTATAATGTGTGATGCCTCAGGGAAACCCAAGCCAGTGAAGGCTTGGGTTCCTAACATGAACTAATGTTTTCCTTAATATGCAGGGTGTTCGCTATAATGCTGAGACTAACACGTGGATTGTAGATAGCGGAGCATCCAGGCACATGATAGGGATCAGAGCTCTCTTATCAAATGTCAAACAAATTAAAGGAGGGCACATTTCATTTGCTGGAAACAAAGGCGGGTACATCACAACCCAAGGAGAAGTGGGAAATGAGAATGTTAAGTTTGATAAGGTAAACTACGTCCAACAATTACAAAATAATTTGCTTTTAGTCTCTCAAATTCGTGATAAAGGATTCAAGGTAGTCTTTGACAACAAGAAGTGCTATGTTCTAAAGAAGGACTACGTGATCCCGAAGGACCAAATCCTAATGTCAGCTTCAAGATATAATGATCTTTATGTCTTGGATCTCTCAAAGGCCTCCACAACGGATCGTGAAGTCCAATGCTTCTTGTTTAAAGCTACTGAGAAGGACTCCATCTCCCGGCATAGGAGAATGGGACACATAAATCCGAGGAAAATGAATCACTTAATCTAGAATGATCTTGTGAGAGGAGTAAATGTCAAAAACTTCCAACTCCCGGATTTCTGTATTGCGTGCAAAAAGGGCAAATAGACGAAGAAGGCTCATAAGGAAAAGAAAGTTCATTCTATAGAACTTCCTCTTGAGCTTCTTGACATGGATCTGTTTGGTCCAGTCAGTACAAGAAGCATCGCAGGCGACCTGTATTGCTATGTAGTTACTAATGACTACTCAAGGTTCTCTTGGGTAATGTTTCTGAAATCCAAATCAGAAACATTTGAATCCTTCAAGGAATTGGTAACTACACTGGAATCCCTATACAAGCTGATGGTACGACAGGTGCGCTCAGACAACGGAACCGAGTTCAAGAATCAGAGGATGGAGGACTATTGAAAGGAAAAGGGAATTATGCATCAATTTACCTCGGCCTACACCCCTCAGATGAACGGAGTTGCTGAACGGAAGAACCGCAACTTGATAGAGACGACACAGACTATGCTGGCAGACTCGAAACTGCCTATCCAATTCTGGAATGAAGGAGTGGCAAATGCATGTTATACGCTTAATCAAGTTCTGGTAGTGAAACGCCATGGAAAAATGTGCTACAAGTTATTACAGCGACGTAAACCTAACTTAGAATATCTCGAGCTGTTTGGCGCCCCATGCACCTTTCTAAAGAAGACTCAGGAGGGAAAATTCAGTGAAAAGGTTGATGAAGGGATCTTTCTAGGATACAACATACTGAACAAGAGAGTTTACAATAACTCAACGAGTCAGGTAGAGGTGTGGTGTAATGTTGATGTTCAGAGATATATCACACCGCCTGCTGGAAAAGGGCATGCTTACTTCTTCGACTATGATGGATTCTACAAGTCCTTCAACATACCTCTCTCTTCTTTAGAAGACGAGTTGGCAAACAAGATGATGTACAATGTCTTGAACACACCGTCTCAAGATTCAACAAGTCAATCTCCTACCAACTCAGGGGGAGCACTTGAAGTAAGTGACTCTTCCTCTGATGAAGAAAATGAAAAAAAAATGATCGGATCAACCACGATGTACAGGTTCCAACTACCACAAGTCCACAAGCATATGCTAGTGATGCTTCTGAACCTTCGGAACCTCAGACTCCGATTGCCTCAGATCCAGAACCAAATGTTTATAATCTTGACTCTGAGGTGGTTGTTCCGACAACTCCTGGCTCACGTCTAAACGTCTATCATCCTTTGGATAATATTATAGGAGATGTGAGATCAGGTGTTCAGACTAGAAATCAGCTATACTCAGCTGATTATGCCTTTATGATGGAAAAGGGATACCTTCACGATGGTGCCTACCGCTGCTTTTTGTCTCAGTTTGAGCCAAAGTATGTTAGTGAAGCACTAAATGATGAGGCTTGGGTGAGTGCCATGCAGGAAGAACTTCTTCAGTTTAAGAAGTTAGGTGTATGGACACTATTGTATAGGCCTAAAAGAGCTAAAGTCATTGGCACCAAATGGGTCTTGAAATGCAAGAAGGATGATCAGGGAGTGATCATCAGAAACAAGGCTCGACTTGTTGTTCAGGATTTTCGACAAGTTGAGGGTAGGAGTCATTGACTGTATATTATTTATCAAAGAAAAAGATGGAGACTTACTGCTAGTACAGATCTATGTAGATGACATAATCTTCGGTTCAAAGAACCAAGAATTATGCAAAGAGTTTGAAGCAGTAATGAAGGCAGAGTTTAAGATGAGTGCAATGGGAGAGATGAAGTTCTTTCTTGGGTTATAGGTGGATCAGACACCAAATGGGATCTTCCTACATCAAACCAAGTATGTAGGTGACATTCTCAGTCGGTTTGACATGGAGAATGCTTCCACAGTGGGCACTCCACTGGCTACAAACCATGATGTAGCACCCGATGAGAATGGTGATCTAGTAGACGCCACTATGTACCGAGGGATGATTGGATCTCTCATGTATCTCACGGCCTCACAACATGATATCATGTATGCTACATGTTTATGCTCAAGATATCAGCCAAATCCTAAGGTGAATCATTTAATTGGGGTCAAAAGGATTTTTTGTTATCTGAAGGGCACACCCACACTTGGGTTGTGGTATCCTCATGATGATGACTTTGAGCTTACAGCGTATAGTGACTCGGATTACGGCAGCTGCAAGATGAACTACAAGTCTACATCAGCAGGGTGTCAGTTCTTTGGAAGGAGATTAGTAACCTGGCAGTGTAAGAAGCAGACCTCGGTTGCATTGTCAACCTGTGAAGCCGAATATGTTGCTGCTGCAAGCTGCTATTCTCAAATAATATGGATTCAACAACAAATGCGGGATTACGGTTTGAATTTCTCTTCTACTCCTATCTTTGTTGATAACTTTGCTGCAATTGCAGTCATTAAAAACCCAGTCCAACATCCAAAGACCAAACACATCGGTAGTAAATATCACTTTATTCGTGATTGCTTTGAAAAGAACTTAATCGATGTGGTAAAAATAAACACAGATTTTCAAGGCGCTGACCTCTATACAAAGGCATTTGACAAACCATGTTTTTTATATTTGTTAGAGGTCAACAAAGTTAAAAGGAAAATTGAGGTCATACCTGAAAATGACCATGTATAGTCCGATGCGTTGTGTCTAGTCTATTGTTTTACACTTTTAATTTAATTTAATTTTATTCTCTTGTTTTTGTTTAATTTTAATTAGTTTAATTACAATTGGTTTATTTCCTTGCCAATTAAAATCCTAAAATTCTAATCCGTAGTGGTTTTATAATTTTAGGGGGAGAATAGGTCTAGGAAATATAAAAAAAACAAGGGAAAAGGAGAGGCTAGCTTATAATAAATAAAATCGTATGTGTGATACTGATTAAACGTTTGGAATATGATAGTACATAGGTACAAACCATTTGGGACTTCAATAATCAAAATTGAAAAAAAAATGCAAAGCTCAAGTATGAGTTTGTGTAGTCTGAGCAATATAAAAGGAAATATGATAGATAAGCTAGCTACTACTAAGGTAACACAAAGAAAGTAGACCTAGAGGTTGCAAGACCACAGATGATATGTCGATAGATTCAACACAATAGATGACTAGACCGTTTTGGTGATCTCAAGATTAAACTAAAATGTTTGACTAGCTGTGGGTAACACCTTATCCCTGGCCAACACAATCAACAAGATTCCAATAAGGGGTGACGAGCAAAATAAACGCCATAAAAGTGTGCGTAAGACCAAAGCATGAGCAAAAGCACATGGAACAATGCAAATACAATCAAACTGATGACCTATGTTGTTGGTGAGATATGTGCAAAAAGAATGAAAATTGCTCAAACAAGAAGATAGGTTATGTGCCTCTCTGCTGTGCGGTGGCACTGACCTGAGGATAAGCATAACCTATATATTCTAGAACTCATTGTTGTTTGCCGCCTCTCTACTGTGCGATGGCACTGACCTGAGGATTGGCTTCTTTTTGAAAGTTCTAAGAATAGTCTCTTCTTGAGTACTACCCTAAGACCACTAAAAAATCTCTTGAGGAATGTTGATTACCATATAAGTGTGGGATCCACAAATGCTTGTTGAAATAAACAAACCTTAAAACGATCATCAAACTGTGTTGAAAGTCTGTGTATGGATTTAAGAGGACAAGTATACTGAAAATCACTGTGGCTACAATTCTTGAAAGTTCAAATCAGTTTGGGGACCTAATAGTACTAGTATGATTTCCTAAATTTGCTGAATGACTCTAGATGAAAAACACGAATAGAGCATCAAAATCTTTTAATATAACTTGTCCTGAATGATTTGAATCTCTTGTATGATTCCAAATTGAATTGTTCCATGTATGGTTTAAATGATTGAAGATGCCATTTTTTAGAAAAATAATTCTATAGATTTACATCTTAGGAGTTAACCCTCACAAAAACACAAAAACATGTCTTAGTTTAATTTTCAGTGTTATTTCTTTCATTTCTGGATAGAGTTTGTAAACTTCATTTTGTCTTGTATCGGACTATGCCATGGAAGTTGATAAGGGACCTTATCATCTAAAAAGGTCACGTCTGAGGTGACCACACGTACTTTCAAATAAAAATGGGTCACGTCTGAGGTGACAAAATGTTTTAAAAGGATCACATCTAAGGTGATCAAAGGTTTTTTAAGTTAAAATGATCATGTCTAAGATGATCAAATGCTCATAATATTATTCAAAAGTTAAATAGAGAAATTGGAAAATGGTCATAAAGTCAAAATCATGGGTATGACCCATTCGCACGAATGGACCATGAGTATGGACCAATCATACGAATTGACCATACTCATGCATTAAACAACTGAATGGACATGAGTATGAACCATTCAACCGAATGGACTATCAGAATGACCCATTCGCCCGAATGAGAGTGTGCAAATGAATCAGTCGGCCGACTGAGAGTGATCGACTGAACCAATCGCCCGACTGAGTTTCATTCACCCGAATGAACTGAGCGAATTAGTCTAGTCAGCCGATTGAACTCACATTCAGTATATAAAGGGCCACAGTCGATCGCATTCTCCTCACCACTTCCAATCTCCCTTATATCGCACATCCTACCGTTACGCTGCCCAAATTTCTTTAGACCTCGATTATACATCCCTATTGATCTTTTGACTTGTGTTTGCATTTTTATAGGTATAATAAGATGAAATCTCATAGAAATCAGGAGAAATGGTGCCCTATTTGTGATGATCGATTGAAACAAGAACCGAACCATAAAATGAACTAATAACCTACTGAAATTGAGTAAAATGTTAAAACTCGTGTTATAAGGTCATTAGTTAAGAGATTGCAAGTCTAAAGAACCATTAAACAACGTTTAATTTCAAGAATTGGTCAAGATTCGAACCTCAGTCGACCGAACAGTGGGTCATGCGACTGGTCGTCTAGATGAACTTCAATCGCACGATTGAGCTGGCCGAATAGGTCAATCGGCCGAACGTATCATACGAATGAGCTCAGTTGGCCGACTGAACCAATCGCAGGATCAGCCAACCGATTGAACTCAGTTGCCTGTTCTTTCACCCGAATGAGTCCAGTCGCATGATAGGACAACCGACTGAACACAGTTGCATGATTCATTCGCATGAATGAATCAGAATGAATTCAATCAAGCTACTTAGAACCGATTTGTGGTATGTGATTATTTAATGTTTATGTCTCTTGTTTTGTAGATCGATGGCTGATAGATGGTCTATAAACCCCAAGCATAATATATGTGCTCATTTAGACCATACTACTCGGAATGGTGGCGAGTTTACTGAGATCATCGCTTTTCTCAAGCGATCAAAGATCCACAAGGCCATCTCTACTCCATGCACACCCTACATGTCTATACATCAGGCATTCTGGGAGAATGCATCTGTTGATCGTTCACATGAGCCGTACAACATACAGAGTTCTATCTGTTGAATGGATATAGAGGTTACTGCTACAGACATTCAGAGGGTACTTGAGCTGGGTGATGACACTAATCACCCCACCAGACTTCACCCACTGATGGTGAGAGGATATTTTTTTGGGGATTAAGTACGCTGGGGACATCAACTCAGGTGTGCTCAACAAGAGCAACCTGTGCCCCTAGTACAAGTACTTGGCACATGTCATTCTGAAGTGCGTAGCTTCCAGAAAGGGTGGGTTTGATGATCTATCAGACTAGATACAGAATGCCTACATGGCACTGGTGCTGACTACCCCTTCAGCTTCTCCAGCATAATCTTCTCTTACCTCGTGGAGAATCTAGAGGCAAAGGGAAAAGAGGGTTTCTGTATGTATCCTAGGTTCCTCCGGATGATTTTTGACGAGAAGCTGCCTTCTCTTCCAAGGAGCGCCACGATGCTGTGGCTTTAGAGATCATGGATGATATGACTCTAGGTCGTATGAGAGTTTACCGGGGTAAGCAGGTAAAGCCCCAGGTAAAGAGTCTGATAGGCCATCTAGCCAATGAGAGTTACGTGGTGCCAGGCAGACGTAAGTGGCGTCATGTAGATATTGACTCAAATGATGAGCAGCTACAGCTCCCAGAGCACGACTCTGATGATGATGATAGCGGGGATGCTGGAGATACATTGCCCGCTCAACCAAGGGGCCCCACTACTGATATTACATCTCCAGCTTCTGCCCCCACTGAAGATAGAGTTGAGACTGCTAGGTTCCACCCGAGTTTCATACCTGGTGAGGAGGAAGAGGAGTCAGATGAGGAGCCACTAACCCGACTATGGGAAGTAAAGTCGTTCCCATAGAATAGGGGCTCCGGGCGGTTGGTGGATGCCCCAATGGATTGGGAAAGACTGCTGCTGACCCTACATATGCTCCCGATCAGCCAAGCTGTGTTCTAGGGGGAGCATCCTCCTCGACTGGATCGAGGAAGAAGAGGATGGCTCAGCCCCACGACATGAAGAAGAAGCGAAGACTCACCTTCATCACTCCCACTACTACCACCACAGCCACCATCCCTACCACCATTCCACCCAACACCACGACCACCACCCTTCCATCCACCACCATATCATTCACACCTACACCACCACCACCATCATCTATAACACCTCCAATCTTCACCACTGTCACCACCACTACTAGACATCCTGTAGTACCATCTTCTTTCTCTCCATATCCATCAGGATCACCTTTACCTCCCAGTGGGGTAGAGGAACCGCTCTCAGCACTTAACCGAATGGTGCTGAGGCTGTTAGCTGCAGATGAAGAGAGACCACTCAGATACGACAGTTGGTAGACCTGACCATTGTCCAATCTCAGTAGCTTTCTCATTAGGCTCGATTGATCGATGAGCAGGCTCATCAGATGTCTCAGTTCCAGGAGCAACACGCCAAAAGGATTGAGGAGCTGGAGGTTGCAAACAAATATCTGCAGTTAAAGCTCAAAGGTCCAAAGACGAGCCCTTAAAGATAGGAGAAGGTGATGGAGACGATGATGCTGATGATGATAGTGATGATGATGACGATGGTGATGATCACTATGGTGATACTGATGTTAGTGATGATGATAATGATGACTCTTCAGCTGCGGGTGCCACATCAGAGAGCGAAAGGAGGACCAAATGAACTCAAGATCCGAGTGCCTCCACATCCAACCCGGCAGCAAAAGAGCCGATGATCCAGGACAAGAGTAATACTTAGATGTTTTATTGTTATTTAAAGTCATTTGTATTTGGATCATATATAAAATTAATGAAATGAATGTTTATATGTTATGTAAATGGTTATGTCTCACTTATTATGGTTATGTCTTGAGTAGTGACTAATGATTGCTGTGTTGAATGTTTAAATCAAGCAGATCCAGACTTTCAAAGGGACGATTACGACGTTGCTCCCCTTCAGCAGGTCAAGACTCAACTAACCATGATTCTTGATCTGCAAGGGATTGTTAGGAGACTAGTGAGTTACACCCCTGAAGAAGGGGAAATAATTCACAATCTCACTAACGAGCAAATTGCAGAAATGTTCAAGCTCAATCCCGATGAGATTGTCAAGGATGCTCCAACTTTTGTAGAAACCAGTGATGACGAGCTGAACGACATTGATGAAATAGAAATCAAGGACGTCACTACGGAGCACTATCCGGAGTACGCTGACAAAGAGGAAATGTGGTCCCCAATTTGGGTGATTCCCTAGACAGTGATACATTTGAGATATTGGATAAGATGGAGCAAGAGTCTGAGAAGGTTGAAGAACAAGCCCAAGCCTCAAACACCGATGTAGATATCAGAAAAGCTGAATGGGCTGCATGTTTTGAGGAGATCCGAGCACAACGCTCTGCTCCTAAACCGAATATCTACACCAAGCTCTACAAAGTGAAGAAACATCACAAGGTGTCAGACAAGATTATCACATGGGCTCATTTTGATGATCTTAATGTATACGTGGTAAAGAGAGAGATGGGTATTGAGTACTTTAGATTCCCGCATGATCTAAAGTCTCTACCTAGTTTTGAGCTCAACCAGCTGGCTAAATTGAAGCTGTTATATGCTGACGCGAGGAAGATGTCAGGCTGGTTTGAGGCTGCCTTAAAGAAAGAGTACCACACTAGGTGGGTCAACTTCAAACCTCAACAACCTACGAGGTATATCAGACGTTCTGAAGTTGATCCCATAACTAGAAAGCCTAAAATAGTGCTGAAATGGAGTCCCCCAAGAACAATGTCAAGAATTCCTCTTAGGGAAATGCCACAGGACTTCACTCCACACTTTAAGTGGTGGTACTATGATTGGAGAACAGGGGAGGCGGTCATAGTTCTGAACAAAGCGGGCATAATGGATACTATCAGGGTATTTGACCCGATGTGGCTTACAAACTTGTCAGCTGAAGATGTCTACACACTATACAAGTGGCCATTGTTCTATGACACGCAAGATATTGTACAAGCCCTCCAATTCCAAAATGTGATACGACTCTACTTTGCATTTGAAATACATGTAGGAGTCACAAGAGAGGAGAAGTACAATAAGTACGAGGAGGTTATGAAGAAGGTAAGACAATAGATGAATCTAGGTCCAAGGGGGAGTTTGTTGATACATGTGTACCTTGATTCTGATCTTAATGTAATATGTCTTTGTTGTCTTACGCTTATGTAATAGTTGGGTACTTAATGAAATGCAAATGTTTGGTTGTGTTTATCATGTTAACTATTTCATTAATGAGTTGTTTAACGCATATTGACTTGATTATATAGGTTTGTGGTTGATTGAACTAATATAAATAACATTACTATGTTTAATATATTCAAACTTAATAACATGAAGGTATCATACGAATGGCACATGCTAATGAACCATACGCATGAACACGTTCATACGAATGACTCAGTCGCACGACTGAGCCAGGAGACTGGATTAGTCGTATGACTATAACATGAGATTGGCTCAGTCGCACGACTGAACACTCAGCCATGCAAATGGATCAACCACATGTCTTAATCGTACGAATGAACCATGCTTATGGTTCCGTCGCCCGAATGAGCAACATAACCTATAAATACCACCTAATTCGTGGAAAAACAAAAGGATTCAATCCATTTCGACTCTAGAAGTACCCTAGCCATCCAGAAGCCTCTAAGTTCGTACTCCAAGTTCATAGAACGCTGTGGATCGATTCCTAAACGATTCTTGACGTTAGTTTCAATACATTATTGTTTCTACGTGCATTCTCACTGATTGGATCGCTAATCAAATAGGATTCCGCACTATTTGGTTTGGTTTAACACGTTACTCAGTTGGTGTTTCATTCAAATACCAGATCCTAACACCTCTAAACCGCGACTCGCGCTTTTTTTCGACACCTACTCTTCAAACAAATTTAACCACAATTGACAAAGGGCTATTAGTTGAATACACTTCCTCGAGCTCTACCGGTGATTAATTCGAGTGAAAACATCGTCTGGGTGTTGAATCCCATCTCGATCACAGTGGCAACTACTCTCTTTGAATAACCACTAATTCGTATCGAATCACGTAAGTTTCTTACATTAATATGCTCAAAATCATTCGGGGAACGAAAGCCCCATGGTTGCTGGGGTTAATAACATCGAATTAAGGTTCAATTCAATCTGGAATCAATTCTAGGGTTCATGGATTTTGGGGATTTATTTGGACTTTGGTTTTAAGAAATCAAAACTAACTAATGTCACGGCTGAAGCCTTTGGTGTACTGGTAAGAAGTGGGTGAGGTGGACTTGAGGTCCCAGGTTCGAACCCGGGGACCCTCAATCCATCAGTTTTGCTTCCTTTTTCATAGTTTTTAAAATTTAAACACTTCTAAAATTTTTAAAAATTAATTCCAAAGACTTTGGGTATTTGAAAGGCACGTTAGTAATTTCTATAAATTTAATTTATAAAAAATTAAGCTTTTTTATAAACGAAAGATGTTATTTAGTTTACTTATATAAATTAGATTATAAAAAGATGATGATTAAAACCTTATATTATTATTGATTCAAATATTTTGTCCAAATTGATTTTGGTAAATAAATTACTAGATATAAAATTTTATTTAAACTTTATATAAAACCTTTTAGATTATTATTATTCTTTTCATATCCTTGATTAAAATATAAATATATACATTTTCCCAAGAAAATATAAATTTATCCATTGGCTAAAAATATAATTATTCGACAAAGCACAAATTCAACCTAAAACCCTAGCCCTTGTTAATTCACTAAACTTAATATCATTAAACTTAAACATTGCAAATATATGTATACTTAGGTACCTTGTGAAGAACTACATTGAAATGTTACTTATTATTTTTCATTATTAATCATCAATTATATACTTGTTGACCATGTGAGTATTTCTATACCCCTTTTTCATATTTTTACACTTTTGGGTGAAACATGTTACATTATAACCATTGCACTTGTAAAACGTTTGATTCTTGTAAACTTATGGCAATTCACTTGTATGATGTGGTTAGTTGATCTTAGTAATTACCATGTATTGACGATTATATGTACAATCATTAACTATTGCTAGCCTGGCGACATCATAGATCTATGGGCCTGACAAGCCTGCTTAGTTAATCTAAGTACACTTAGCTAATCGTATAAACTTGTAAACGTGAGAACTTGTAAACTGTCAAGGTTTGATTGTGCATCTGTCTTACATCCCTAGTTACTTTGTTCACTAATTTCATAACCTGAATTGCCATCTTTTATATGCTTATGTATTGAAAACTATGGAAATCTCACCCACATTATGTTGACCTTTTATTTTTAACATGTTTTAGGAAATGCGTATGATAGCCATTTTTTGAAGCTTATACACTCCTAGGAATGGACCTAGTCAAATAAATGGATGAACTTGAATATTACTTTTTATGCATGTTGTTTTCTCTCTTTGAGACTTATGCTTATAATGATATATTTGAAACTTATGATTAATATAATACCGTTATGTGGTAGGGAACGATCTTAACCCTCACATCTCGATGTTCCGCCGACAAAGTTAGGGTGTGACAGATTGTTATCAGAGCCCATAACTATAGGGATTTAGGTTATTAGAAATGGTGACTGTAACACCTCAAATTTCTATTTAACCAAAAGGAAAAGAAAAGTAAATAGAAAAAATAGATAATGAGCACAAGTGGAGGGAGATGAAGTGTACAAAGTACAAAACCTTATTATTTTAAGGTTTAAAGGGACATGGTCACCCATATCAAAAGCAGAAAGCTGCGTTTGCTCTCGGAGGAAGAAAGAAGAGAGAGAGAGCCCTGGTTCTAGAGAGAGAAAGAGAAAGAAGCAGCTGCAAAGGTAAGTCTTCTCCTTTATAAGCTCGGTTTCAGCTGGGTTTCGAGTTCTTGACCGAAGTTCTAGGTGTTTAGTGTTTGTTTTCGGGATTCAAGAGCTGAATCGAAGGTGGGTCTCGAACGGGAAGAGTGTTGCTCAAAGGCTGCTCAAGGTGAGTTTCTAGTACCCTTCTTTTACTGATTTTCAACTTGTTTGGGGCTATTATGCATACTAAGTAAACATTTTGAAAGTAACGGTGGGTCTACAACCTTATGTTCGAAATGATGTATGAATGTATGTTTTAGTGTTGATTATGGGTTAGTGAAGATGTTTAGCATGCTTAGATGGCCTTAGTATGTTAGATCTGTGCTTGGGTATCATTAGAATGATGATCGAGTGATGTTGGTAGCATAGAAAATATTTCAGAATGTTCTCATGAACATTAACAGTGGTCCATGCGCCCAGAGGGGCTCATGCGCCCAAACAGTATGAGTGGCCAGACGCCCAAGTGTTGGCCATGCACCCAAGAGTGGGTCATGCGCCTAAACAGTTGTAACATCTGCCAATTTCCAAGTTAAAACTAATTTTTTTAGTTTTGTTATAAAATTATAATAATAATCGAAATGGACCAAATGTATTAATTTACAATTTATATTGTAAATTATATATTGTTACATCTAAAGAACTTGTAATATTTTTTTAAGTTAAGGTGAATAATCATTTCAAAATAAAGATTTAAGTGGAGAAGACTTATTAAAAATTTATAAAGTTATTAAGTGAATACAAATTTACTATTTATTATAAACTCTAGTTATTGAAAATAAATAATCAAATAATAAAGCTTACAAGATTTATAAAGATTAACAAATAATTGATTTGGTTTATCATTCAAATGGGTTTTATAAAGTTTAAGGGTGAAGTGGTAATTTTTAATACTTGAAATAAAAGTTATTACATAAAATAACAAAGACTTAAAACTTTAGGGACCATATGTGTAACAATTCAAAACCCACATTTCCCTTCTCCCCTTTGACCCCGATCACGGCCACCACCTCCGGCCATCGCTCCGCCGATGGTCAAAAGCCACCAAAACAGTCAATTTAAATGAAATTAAACCGATCATTAACTATTCCCCATCGGTTTCGATCGTAACCCTTGTTTAATTATGTTTAGTCGACCTGTAACACCTGAAAACGAAACTGAAACACCGGCTTTAAACCTTTGAATCGTTCGAACATAATGAACCAAGTTAAAACCACATAATTGAAGGGAAACCTTCCTTTGATCTCGAGAAGCTACCTAAACCACCAATTCCATTCACCAAACTTATAAACAACAAATTGGACCGTCATCTTCATTCGCGACTCTGATTCAATCGTGATCCAGGTTCGAAGCTATACTAATCAAAATTGACAAAGGGCTTTTGCTCGTTATCGATCCTAGAAGCTGTCTGCAAAGTTAATTTGATTAACATCAATAGTTGTATCTGAAACTCTTTCTTCTCGGTCGTGACATGCAGTTCATATTACCTATCATCATTCCAATCCGGAAAAGGTAAATTAATCATACATTTCCAAGTGTTTTGATGTGTTGAACAAAACACCTAAACTTATTACAACTATCACCGTGAATTGATGCTCGATTTGGAACAAGATCAAACTAGGGTTCATTTTGATTTGGGGGTTTATTTGGAAGAATGTTTGTATTAATTAATTTGGGTTTTAAGACAAGAACTTGGCTTTGGTCTGTTGGTTAGTATCAAACACTTATACATGGCAGGTTAGGGGTTCGAACCCTGCCCCTGCCATGTTTACTCTTTTTATTTTAATGAGTTATTCAATACTAAAATGATAAATCTAAATAAATATTATTTTGTTAACCAAAATATTTCAGAAATTATTAAGTTAATTTTTAAAAGATTTCAAAACTTATAATTTTTAGATTTAATTATTGTAAAAAAAAAGAATAACAAAGGGTATAAAAATATTATTAAATCATTTATCTGATTTAAAGTTATAAATCTAATTTGGCTCGAACATAGATTATTTTAAACCACTTTAAATCTACGTGTCACTAATACTTTAAATAAATAATTATTCAAATAATTATTAATTATTCAATTATTCGTTTAATCATATTATATCATAAATAACTATTAAAATAATTGTTTATTTTCACAATTCATACTTAATCCTTATTAAATCAATTATTAAATTATTTAATTCTACTAACGTTTCATTTTTGAGATTTTAATTAATTAATTCCTTAATCTTTTTATCCTTGAAACTTATTTTACAATATAATTAGCTATTATAAGTTATTTTCATTTTAAGGTTTTGTAATATAAGACTTTTATAATAAATCATTTTAAAGGTTTAAACTTTATAAAACTATTTTAAATAATTTATTAAAGTTATTTAAACAAATATTCCCTAAATTCTCTTTATCAAATTTTAAACAAGTATTGTTAAGTTAATTAATTCTTTTCACACATCATATTTAATCATTAAATTAAATTATTGAATTCTTATTTTTTATTACTCTAGTCCAACTTTATTGAACCCAAAACATAATCGACTCTTTATTTTAGTTAATTATTTACAACCTCAAATTCCAATTGAGACCCTAGTTCATCTTAAATTGTTAATCTTATTATTAAACTTAATCTTGGAATCGATACCTTTAGGTATCTTGTAAAAGAAATCGTTGGAGCCCCATCTAAATTCCTATGATCACCTTATATATATCAAGTGAGTTTTCCTAGCCCATTTTTTATCTTTTCACACTATTTTGGGGTGAAACATAATTATTTATACATCATACACTTATAAACGTTTGAGACTTGTAAACCACTTGCAATTCATATTTTTGTCATGGTAATTTATATGTTGTAAGTGATTATATGAGATACATAGTTTGTTTACAATCGTTAACTATTGCTAGCCTAGCGACGTCTTAGATCTTTGGGCCTGACAAGCCTATTTGGTGCTAAAGTCAATGTATTGTCGACTCCTGATGATGTATGCTTGTTCATCATGGGAACCAAATACACTTAGCCAATCTTATATACTTATAATGAAGTCGAGGTTTGGTTGTAACGATATGTGTTCTATAACCTTACTAACTTATAACCTATGACATAAATTGCTACTTGTAACCTTGTTATATTATGTATGAAAACCTTGGAAACTCACCAACTATTTTTTAGTTGACCTTTTTTTTATCATGTTTCATGTTTACTTCTTGTGGATTTCTCCTCGTGCTCATATAGGACTTGGACCTAGTTTAAATTGAAAGTCTTATGTTTTTGGATGTATTTTGATTGTTTTGTAATTATCTTATTTGTCTTGTAATGTTTATTGAATATTGACATTTAATATTACTTCAACTTAATAGTTCCATGTGCTATGAGCAACTGTCTCCCATTCGTCCGCCCTGATGATTCCGCCGTCAGTGGGGGTGTGACAGATTGGTATCAGAGCCATGGTTATAGGGATTTAGGTTATTAGAAATAGAATGACCAAGACTATAACTAAGTACCCTCACACATGAGTCCTCTCATGTATTTCATATGCTTAGATATGATTTTATGTGCCTTATGTGTTATACTTGTTTATGTGATTATATGCCTTATGTGTTTATGCTTATACCTTGAATCTTATCAATGGACCCAATCTTAAATCATATTCTAAGGCATTATATGCCTGAATCAAATGATTTTCAAAATGTGCTTTTAAATCGTTATTCGTGGTTTTCAAGTCTCGTTAAAGTCTATGTCCTACAACTTGAAACATGTAATGCTGGAAGAGTAGGATGCCTGTATCTCGAGGTGTTCTGTCTAGGCAAGGTATTCATATAAATCCAAATCAACCGATGGATCCGTTTACCTTACCTGGGAACCCTTGGGGTGAATGTCTGCTTATAGGTACACATTTGTTCATTACGGTTATAGTTGACCTAATACTTTGATAAGTCAACGTAATGTTTTGGTTTGTAAACCGAACGTTACATTCGAAACATCTTGTTATTTTTGACTCGTTTCTTCATTGATTTTGTTTCCTTGAATCTTAAACTCATTATCCCAAATCTCTTAACGACCCTTAATAATCTTTCCGAATGTCTTCCCCTCAAAACCGAACTTATCCTGAAAACCTATACAATGATGCTCTCATTCTAAATTGAACCCTTAATCATAACAAAACATGATTCTCATATCAACATTACGCTAATAAAACTTTGAAACCTCAAAGACATAATTAAACAAGAATGCTTCATCCTGAAACCCTGTAAAATTTATTTGCTTAGGAAGCTCTTATGAACTTTATATCCCATCCAAAAGCATCCTGAACTTATGTCTCGTATCACACTAATACTTAGCGTTTCATTCATGACAAAACTTTTCTAACCGTCTTGAACGGTTTAAAATACAAACGTTTATCAACTAAAAATTCTAAGCTAATAATCTTGTACCGTTTATCAAGAAACACATGAAATTGAACAAACATAAGCATATCAAAACATCATAAGTAATCTTGTTGAATTTAAATGCTTTCAAGAGTTCACGCGAAAACATGAAACCGAATCCAAGTCTTCTCATATCTTTGAAATTAGTCCCCATGTGATTAAATTTCGGGATGAAATTTCTTAAAGTAGGGGAGACTGTAACATCCGCCAATTTTCAAGTTAAAACTCATTTTTTTAGTTTTGTTGTAAAATTATAATAATAATTGAAATGGACCAAATGTATTAAATTTACAATTGTGAAATATATAATTGTTAATCATCTAAAGAACTTGTAATATTTTTTTAAAGTTAAGGTGAATAATCATTTCACAATAAAGATTTAAATGGAGAAGACTTATTAAAAATTTATAAAGTTATTAAGTGAATAAAGATTTACTATTTATTATAAACTCTAGTTATTGAGAATAAATAATCAAATAATAAAGCTTACAAGATTTATAAAGATTAAAAAACAATTGATTGGTTTATCATTCAAATGGGTTTTATAACGTTTAGGGGTGAAGTGGTAATTTTTAATACTTGGAATAAAAGTTTATTACATAAAATAACAAAGACTTAAAACTTTAGGGACCATTTGTGTAACAATTCAAAACCTACGTTTCCCTTCTCCCCTTTGACCCCGATCACGGCCACCACCTCCGGCCATCGCTCCGCCGATGGTCAAAAGCCACCAAAACAGTCGATTTAAATGAAATTAAACCGATCATTAACTATTCCCTATCGGTTTTGATCGTAACCCTGTTTAATTATGTTTAGTCGATCTGTAACACCTGGAACCAAAACTTAAACACCCGATTTAAACCATTGAATCGCTCGAACATAATGAACCAAGTTAAAACCCATAATTGAAGGGAAACCTTCCTTTTGATCTCGAGAAGCTACCTAAACCACCATTTCCATTCACCAAACTTATAAACAACAAATTGGACCGTCATCTTCATTTACGACTGCGATTCAATAGTGATCCAGGTTCGTAGCTGTACTAATCAAAATTGATAGAGGGATTTTGCTCGTTATCAATCCCAGAAGCCGTCTACAAAGTTAATTTGATTAATATAAACAGTTGCATCTGAAACTCTTTCTTCTCGGTCGCGACATGCACTTCATATTACCTATCATCGTTCCAATCCGGAAAAGGTAAATTAATCATACCTTTCCAAGCGTTTTGATGTGTTGAACAAAAGCCCTAAACTTAGTATAACTATCACCGGTGAATTGATGCTCGATTTGGAACAAGATCAAACTAGGGTTCATGTTGATTTGGGGGTTTATTTGGAAGAATGTTTGTATTAATTAATTTGGGTTTTAAGACAAGAACTTGGCTTTGGTCTGTTGATTAGTATCAAACACTATACATGGTAGGCAGGGGTTCGAACCCTGGCCCTGTCATGTTGACTCTTTTTATTTTAATGGGTTTTTCATTACTAAAATGATAAATCTAAATAAATATTATTTTGTGACCAAAATATTTCAGAAATTATTAAGTTAATTTTTAAAAGATTTTAAAACTTATAATTTTTAGATTTAATTATTGTTTTAGAAAAAAAGAATAACAAAGGGTATAAAAATATTATAAATCATTTATCTGATTTAAAGTTATAAATCTAATTTGGCTCGAACATAGATTATTTTAAAACACTTTAAATATACGTGTCATTAATACTTTAAATAAATAATTATTCAAATAATTATAATTATTCAATTATTCGTTTAACCATGTTATATCATAAATAGCTATTGAAATATTTATTTATTTTCACAATTTATACTTAATCCTTATTAAATTATTTAATTCTACTAACGTTTCATTTTTAAGATTTTAATTAATTAAGTCCTTAAACTTTTTATCCTTGAAACTTATAGAACAATATAATTAGCTATATAAGTTATTTTTATTTTTAAGGTTTTGTGTAACACCCGGTTATTTTTAAAAGACAAGATATGATGAATAAAAAGAAGAGAGGCAAATAAGTCTAAGTGGAGGGACTAAAAGTGTCCAAAGGGACGAAACTTTGAGAAAGTTGGTGTAGAGGTGGGCATGGCCGCCCGCCCTCACCTCACATCATCATCTTTCTTTGGTTTCCGAGAGTGAGCAGAGGAGTTCTCGGCTGAAGAAAAAGAAGATGAAGTGAACGAATTCAAGATTTTTGAACTCATTACAAGCGGGTTAGAAAGGAAGAAATACCCAAGTTGCATGAGGTGAGTTCTAGACCCCGGTTTTTACTTCTTTTAAACATCTTTAGGGCTAAAAATGTATTAAAATAATTTTTACAAGGTTATGTATGTTTACCCGTATGTAATGTGCATGATTGGACGTTGATTCTTGCATGCTTATAGGTTGTTCATGTTTAGAATAGCCATATTAAGCTTAGAACAGATGAGTTTGATGATTGGGGTTGAAAATATCTAGAAACATGTTTTACAGAATGCTCATGCGTCTAGGTGAGGCTCATACGCCTGAAAATACCTTAGAAGAATTTAAGTGTAATCCATGTGCCTAAACAGTAGCCCATGCGCCTAGGATTACTTTAGAAATGTTTAAGTATGGCCCATGCGCCTGAACAGTGGCTCATGTGCCTAGAAATATTAGTCGGATGACTAAGTGTAGGGCCATGCGCCCAAGTGGCTCATGCGTCGAAGTGGCTCATGCGTCGAAGTGGCTCATGCGTCGAAGTGGCTCATGCGCCTGAATAGTACCCATGCGCCTAGAATTTAGGCTGGAATTGACTAAGTGTCCAGACGTCCAGGATTCCCAATGCACCTAAGCACTCATGCGCCTGCATAGTGCCCATGCGCTTGAAGTTTCCCATGCGCCTAAGTGTTCCCCATGCGCCTGCATAGTGTCCATGCGCCTGCATAGTGCCCATGCACCTAAGGACTTAGAATATTTTCTGGATTTTAGGGGAAAAAGAGTATTATTGGCTATGTAAGTTGACTTTTGGTGTCATAGATGGTATGATGGGCATGTTATGTTATATGAATGATGATGATGATGTTGCATGGTTATACATGATGTACGTTATGTGTGTATGATGCCCTGCTTGATGATGCGTGAATGATATGTTTATGTTCCTTATGATGATGTATGTTTATCTTTCCTATGAGTTTACGTGTGATGTTAATGAATAGATGAAGTATTATGTAAAGTAAATTGAAAGATAAAGGAAAGAGGAGCATGAAGTAAGAATGCATGCATTAGTGAGTAATGAAAGTAGAGATAGTCTTGTAAGCATGGCATGTACATCGGGGTCTTTCTTTATGATTGACCATTAGCATAGAACTATTGCTGCATACCTTAGGTACTGTGACCACGAGGTGCGATGCACCGTTATAGAAGGTCTATGATAGGCCTAAGTCCAGAACCACGAAAAGAAAGGTATTGCATATGGCAATGGTAAATCTACATTCATACCTTAGGTACTATGACCACGAGGTGCGATGCACCGTTATAGAAGGTCTATGATAGGCCTAGGTCCAGAACCACAAACAGAAAGGTATTGCATGGTAAACCTACATTCATACCTTAGGTACTGTGACCACGAGGTGCGATGCACCGTTATAAAAGATCTATGAGAGGCCTAGGTCCAGAACCACGAACAGAAGGTATTACATAGTAAACCTAAATCTTACCCTAGGTACTGTGACCATGAGGTGTGATGCACCGTTATAGAAGGTCTATGATAGGCCTAGGTTCAGGACCATGAACAAAAGGGAATGGTTTATGGTTGTTTGAAAGAAAAAGGTAAAGCATGAAAGATAAAAGAAGATAATGATGATATTATCTGTATGTATGTACAACGTATGATCACGGATGAATGATAAGTATAGTATGATTTTGAAAGAACGTAAAGAATGGTTTTCATAAGAAAAGTATGTTTTATTTATAAAACTAGAGCTCACTCAGCAACACTGACTTTTATACATTTTCAGTTGGCAGGAAAACGTTGCTGGGGATGGCACGAGGCGGCTACTCAGCTCTTTTGGATGGCATTCTTTTGTAATGTTTTTGCATTGTAATGCGAACGAATGATATTTTGAAATGAACGCTTGTATTAACTTGCAGAAATATTGTAATGATATGAGAATTTATGCTTTATTTATGTTTCCGTTGTAATGTTTTCGTAAAGCAAATGTATTTATAATGTTTTATGTGTAATGAATGACCAATTGTGAGGTCTCCGGGAACGGGGCCTTACAAGTGGTATCAGAGCCAAAGTTTAAGTGAAATGGGTAAAATTTCAAAATAAACCTTAACTTAAACTGAGAATGGGATGGAATGGGAATGGGATGCCAATCTGAGTAGCTGCATGCCATCAGGTATTTTCGTAATGTTAAACGGTTTATGTGCGCATGGTATGTGGTTATGTGTTGTATGTAGATTTAGATACTGATTAAGTCAGGATAGGAGATGCTTGGGGTATGAAGAGTAAAGTAAGTGACTAATCACAACTAGCCACTGTAATTAGGAACTTACTATACTTGACATAAACTGAGTGTTACCTTGAATGACCACGTTAGTGTTTGAATCTTACAGTGTGTTAGAAGATGGCTGGTGGTAGATCTTCGAAAGCCTCTCACGGTGGAGGTCACGGTGCTACTCTACGACCCAAGAGAGGGAGACCCAGAGTCGAGAAAGTGGTTCATGAAGAACCAGAGGACCCGACATCCGGAGGGAGGCGACGAGAGCGCCAATCTGAGAGCCTCAGTAAAGGAGGCTGTGGTGGAAGAGGTTCACCAGGTCATGTAGATGGTTCTATCATCTGTGGTGACCGAAGTGATCAAAGCAGTAAGGGATGGGGAAAGGAAGGAGAGGAACAGGTCCCTGGGGGGATGAGAACAACCAGAGCCAGAAACAGTTCTCTCTGATGATGAGGAGGAAGAAGAGGAGCCTGCGCTGGAGGCGACTAGAGGCTGTAACAATGGGGCGTTTATGAGATGCAAGCCCCCTACTTTCGATGGAAATGACACTGCTGCAGCCACTCACCGATGGGTGAGTGAAATGGAGGCTGTCCTCGATATTAGCGAGTGCCGGGAATACCAAAAGGTGAAGTTCGCTACCCACTCTTTTGTGGATTTGGCTTTGTGCTGGTGGGACAACATTGTCCAAGCCGAGGGTAGCAGGGCCATCAAGAGGATGAGATGGTCTGAGCTGAAAAAGTTGGTGATTGAAGAGTTTTGTCCTCATCGGGAAATGGACAAGGTCGAAAGGGAGTTCCTGCAACTGGAGGCGGGAACTATGACGCACCAGCAGTACACAATGAAATTCAATGAGATGGCACGTCTGGTGCCGGATCAAGTGACACCTCTGTCTCGAAAAATCTAGAGGTACATTCAGGGTTTGCCAACGGATATTCACAGGCACATGATCGCTGCCCGGCCGAGCATGTTTAGGTCGGCAGTGAATTTGGTAGGGAGACTATATGATGAGAGGATGGTGTTGGTGAATGAAGGTGGAAAGAAGAGTGGTGGTGATCGTAACTGGCAGGGGAAAAGGTTTGGTCGGGGTAATGCTTTGAGGGGTAACAATAAGGCACGGGTGGACAACCGTCGTGTGGTCGCATCGGGTGCGGGTGCAAGGAGGTGTGATAGGTGTGGGAGAGAACACAACGGGGAATGCAGGTTGGGGTTGAATGTATGCTTCAAATGTGGGAAGCCGAGGCATATAGCCAAGGATTGTCGTACGATCCGGTGTCTTAACTGTGGCATGGAGGGCCATGTGAACAAGGATTGTAAGAAGCCCAGGGCTGAGAGTTCAGGAGCGAAGAAGGCTGGAGGAGAAGGACAGAAGGCAAGCGCCTGAGCTTTCATGATGATTCAGGAGGAGGCTAGGACAGACCCCGACGTGGTGTCAGGTATGTTTCTAGTAAACAAAAATCTTGCATCTGTGTTGTTTGATTCTGGTGCTAGTTGGAGTTTCATTTCTGCTGCCTTTTGTGCTAAGTTTCCCAGTAAGAGTAGATGTATTGATGAGCCCTTCGAGGTAGACAGTGCCATAGTTAAGTCTACAAAGATTTCTGAGGTGATAAAAGGTTGTGACATAGAACTAGACGGTCATAAGTTTCCTGTTAGACCATTCGTGATGACCTTAGGCGGTTTCGATGTAGTCCTAGGAATGGATTGGTTGGCAGACTACAAAGCGAATATTATGTGTCGCAAGAAGATGATCCGATTGACAGCACCTGACGGGGATAAGGTGACGGTTTATGGCGATCGAGTCGTGACGATCCCGAAAGTGATTTTGATGGCAGTGGCGGGAAAGTGCATGAGGCATGGATGTAGTGCCTACTTGGCCTACGTAAAGGACGTGGACGCGCCAACACCACAACTATCTGATGTACCAGTTGTGTGTGACTTTTCGGACGTATTCCCGGAAGACTTACCGGTGTGCCATCGGATCGCGAGATTGAGTTCCAAATTGATCTGATACCCGATGCTCAACCCGTTGCCAAAGCACCGTATCGGTTAGCTCCGACAGAAATGAAAGAACTGACGGGACAATTGTAGGAGCTGCTCGATAAGGGGTTCATTAGACCGAGTATCTCTCCCTGGGGTGCTTCGGTCCTGTTTGTGAAGAAGAAAGATGGTAGTATGAGGATAGCATTGACTACGGCGAGCTGAACAAGTTGACGGTGAAGAACCGATATCCCTTACTAAGAATAGATTATTTGTTCGACCAGCTTCAGGGTGCCAATTGGTTTTCAAGGATAGACCTTCGATCTGGTTACCATCGGTTGAAGGTGAAGGAGCAGGACATCCTTAAAACAGCTTTTTGTACGCGCTACAGTCACTACGAGTTTCTTGTCATGTCTTTTGGTTTGACCAACGCGCCAGCTGCTTTTATGGACTTGTTGAATCGAGTGTGTCGGCCAATGTTAGATAAATCAGTGATTGTGTTTATTCACGATATCCTCATTTATTCGAAGAGCGAGGAAGAGCATGCCGATCACATTCGAGAGGTGTTGGAGACATTGAGAAGGGAGAAATTGTATGCCAAATTCTCCAAGTGCGCATTCTGGTTGCGCGAAGTTCAGTTCTTGGGTCATGTGGTGAATCCTGACGGGATTATGGTGGACCCGGCTAAGGTGGAGATAGTGATGCAATGGAAGTCTCCAAAGATGCCATCTAAGATTCGTAGTTTCTTGGTTTGGCGGGCTACTACAGAAGATTCATCCAAGAGTTTTCCAAGATCGCTTCTCCACTGACCAAGTTGACCCGAAAGGATGTAAAGTTTACATGGGGTCAAGCTCAAGAAAAGGCGTTAGAGGAGTTAAAGGTGAGGTTGACTCAAGCTCCTGTCTTGTTGTTACCCGATGGAAGCGAAGATTTGGTGGTGTATTCAGATGCTTCTTACTCGGGGTTGGGGTGTGTGTTAATGCAAAGAGGAAAATTTATAGCCTAGGCATCCCGACAACTGAAGGTTCATGAGGTCAACTACCCTACTCATGACTTGGAACTAGTGGCCGTGGTCTTTGCACTAAAGATTTGGAGACACTATCTGTATGGAACGAAGTGCACCATCTTCACCGACCACAAGAGCTTAAAGCACTTCTTTGAGTAGACGGACCTGAATATGAGGTAGAGACGATGGTTGGAGCTCATAAAGGATTATGATTGTGAGATCCATTACCATCCGGGCAAAGCTAACGTGGTGGCGGATGCCCTTAGCCGAAAGGAGATGCCCGAACCAATTCGGGTGAAAGCTTAACTAATAATCATGACCTCTGAGGTGATAAAGCAAGTCAAGGAGTTTCAAGATGAGGCACTAATAGAGAATCATCTAAACTCTGAAAGAATGAGAGGTCTGGTAGGGGAATTGGGTGAAAACACACTTGGTGTTAAAACTCGATTTGGACGGGTGTGGATTCCTCGTTTCGGGGATTTATGTGTGAGGATTTTGGATGAAGCTCACAAGACTCGATACTCCATTCATCCTAGTGCCACAAAGATGTATCAAGATATGAAGAAAGACTATTGGTGGCTGGGTATGAAGCGTACGTGATGGAGTATGTGAGTAAGTGCCTTACTTGTTTGCAAGTGAAGGCCGAACATCAGAAGCCGTATGGGAAGATCCAACGTTTAGATATACCGGAATGGAAGTGGGAGCACATCACCATGGATTTCATTATGAAGCTACCACGTACTCCGAAGTGGTACGATGCCATATGGGTGATTGTTGACCGTTTGACGAAGAGTGTTCACTTCCTACCCAACTGTGAGACATATTCATCCGAGAGTTTGGCTGACCTGTTCATCAAGGAGATTGTAACTCGTCATGGTGTGCCGGTGTCCATTGTGTCTGATTGTGACACCCGGTTTACGTCTAAATTCTGGAAGAAATTCCACGATGCTATGGGGACAAGGTTACGTATTAGCACGGCTTATCATCCCCAAACTGATGGTCTGTCAGAAAGGACCATTCAGACATTGGAAGACATGCTTCGGGCATGTGTGATTGATTTTGGGGGAAGTTGGGATGACCACTTACCGTTAGCTGAATTCTAGTACAACAATAGCTATCATGCCAGCATTGGCATGCTACCATATGAGATGCTATACGGTAGGAGATGCAGAACACCCGTTTGTTGGGGTGATATTGGTCAGAAAGAGTTAGGGATCGTTGAGGTAATCGAGGCTACGACTAAGAAGCTTGAGAGGATTAAAGCCTTCATGAAGGCAGCCAAAGATAGACAGAAGTCGTATGCCGATAAACGGCACAGACCGATCGAGTTCCAGGTGGGTGACCAGGTCATGTTGAAGGTCTCACCTTGGAAGGGTATTATCCGATTTAGGAAACGAGGTAAGCTAAGCCTGAGGTACATAGTACCTTTCCGAATTATTGCTCGAGTAGGAGAGGTGGCCTATAAATTGGAGTTACCAGATGAGTTAAGTGGAATTCACCGACATTCCATGTATCTCATTTGAGAAAGTGCTTAGCTGATGAAGACATGATTGTTCCACTAGAGGATATCAAAGTAGACGAATGGCTCATTATGTGGAGCAACCAGTGGCAATCATCGATCGTAAAGAGAAAAGGCTAAGAAATAAAGTGGTTCCTCTTGTGCGTCTACAGTAGAAGCTGCAAGATCGTTGAAGGGTATGAGTTACAACACAACAACACAAAGAGGAGATAAACTTAAACTTAGATCAAATAGTAAACTCGATTAACCAAGTGATGTCACTAAGAACACAAGTAGTACATGAGACAGAACACAAAGAGCACACGTGTTTGGTTTTTCAAGAATACAATATATTGCTTTCTCTATGTTCTATTACAAGTGTTACAAAGCATATTCGAAAGATACAAGAACATGAGATACTTATACAACATCCTACAACCGGCTATACTTTGAAAGCCAGTTGGATACAATTGACTAGACACACATAAAATCATTTGTAGAGTCAAAAGGCAGATTGCCTTTTGACTAGTGACTATGACATGCCATAGCTCACATCCTTATATATTACAAAAAGGATAAAGTACATAAAGTAGAAAGTTACAGACTCAAGACCTCAATGTACAGTTACCAAAAGCATGGACCTTTTCACCAAACCATGTTAGTTGGTGACTTGCAGAGTTGCAGCAGAAAGTTGTCCAGCTTTATGGAACAGTACATCAGATAAAGCATGTTACTAAAAGTCTTTGGAAGAAATCTGTCTTCATGAACTTGCAGCTTCGGAAGACTTTGTCTTTGAGGCTTCGGAAGACTTCATCTTTGGCTTCGGAAGATGTTGGTCTTGGCTTCGGAAGATTTCACACTTAGAGTATTTCTTTTGCATATGTGAAACTTCCGAAGCATTCTACTTCAATGCACTTGTGCAGCATGCAGGAAAGACTAAAGATATTTAGGTTGCATCAGCCTCTTCAATAATCTCTACAAACTCCCCCTAGGCTGATGCTACCAAAACACTTAGAAAACTTCAGATATTAACAGTCCTCATTAGGATTATCACCATTCCTTTCTTCATAAGATGATCAGGATCCTTCAGGCTATCAAAGTGTCTTCTCATGTCAAAGAGATCATGCAGAGGCAACTAAAACATATCTTGCCATGTATAGAAGTCTTCAATGCCTTGATCTCTAATAACATGCCACCTTTCTGGATTTGTGGTGTATGTCCAAGACAAGATGGGTCTTCCTGATGCTAGAGGAACTACTGAAGTTGGAGTTGATTGAGCATCCTCTGGCTGTTCTGATTCATCCTGAGGTTCAGAAGGGGATTCAGGCTTCTTCTTCTTCTTAGACTTTGGTTTAGAAGCCATCCTTTTCCTTCTCTTTCCAAATTTTAACTGAGAAGACTGGCCTGCAACACCAATTGATCTTCACTGTCTTTCTCAGTTGGGACTTCCTCTCTCTCAGGTTCTGATGGAGAAGGAGGTTGACCCTGCTGTGGATCAGAAAATGAAGCTTGCTAAGCATTAGCAGGAGGTTCGGGTTGTGTTGTGTCTGGTTGTTCAACCTTAACCTCCACTTCAGGTGGGGCCTGACTTGGAGTGGAGTGTAAGTCAGTGAGCACTCCACTCTTAATCTTCTGCTTGATTACCCTGATATGCTCATCCATAGTAGATAGATACATGGGTTCAAGTCTCCTTCCGGAGAATCCATACAGCTTCAAGAAGCTCATCATCCTCTGCCTATCAGTAGACTTCTTCATGCTCTTTTGGATGATGGCTCTTGACTTTGCAGCTTCTTCCCTCAGCTTCTTCTTTGTTGTCTTTCTTTCCTTGACTAACTCAAGCTCAAATTGTTTTAAATACTCAAACTCAACATAGTCATAAGGTAAGGGAAGGAGTGCATCTGCCTGATAAAGACCTGTGGCACTCAGGTAGTTAATCATCTTGATTCTGTCTTCTTCCTTATCTACCTGAGGTTCTTGTCGAACCACATCCTCTTGTTCAGGACTTTCTTGAACTGGTGAGAGGGTAGGCATACCTTTGTACAGTCTTTTTCTTCTTCTCTCTTCTTTGACCTGTACTAGGAGTTCTTCATCTTCTGCCTCCTTCTTTTCTCTTGACCTTTCCAATCAACCAGCTCATTCAATTCATCCAAGGGGAGAGAAATGATATTATTTATGTCATAGTTCCTAGTCTGCAGATAGTTGATCCTGCCTGCCCTTAACTCATCATTCTGAGTATCTGGTCTGGGGGCAGCCCTGATTGCAGACTCCATGAGTCTTGGAGACTCAGTAGAGGAACCTTCTCCCCTTAGCCTCCTTTTCCTCTCTCTCTCTCTCCTCCTCCTCAATCTCCTCAGATGTCATTTTTCTTTTCCCTTTGTCACTCACAGACCTTTGTGACTCAGGGTGGAGAGAGCTTTGGCCTTCATTGCTCGTTGCAGCATTTGAGCTCAGGCCAGAGAGAGGTTGAGAAGCACCTTCACCAGCAGGTGTCTCAAAAGGAATATGGATCTCTGCAGCAGTTGGAGATGATGAGACAGGGCTCTCAGGTTCTGTCACTGGGCCTTCAGTCAAGGTTTCCCCTATGAAGCTAATCTTAGGGTCTGCCTCAACATCCAGTTGACCGATGACATTGCCTGATTGCCTTAGTCTCCTTCTTAGACTGAATTCTGCAATGATCCTGTCTTGATTGGCTTGGTTGACAAGTGGCATGTTGACTAGATCCAGACCTTCATAGTAGTCCAAGTTCTAAAAATTAAAGACTTATTGATTTCCTTGAACTCTTATGATAATGAGGGTTCTCCTGTTGTTGTCATACCTCCACCCAATAATGTGATTAAAGGATGATGAAGATGACAGAGCCCTTGGTATCCCATCCTCAAACAGACTCTGTATGAAGGAGTCTGTGTAGTCCACATCAATGTGAACTAGAGAAGGTTGCTGAGAATGCACAGTTTCAAGTGAGGATGGTGAGTCCTTAATGTCCATTCTCTCGGAGGAACTCCCAGGTTCTGTGGCTAGAATGACTTTCTCCCCCTTTTTGATAGCATCAGCCACTTGCATAGGTGAGATGGAGGATAGGTCAATCACATCCACACGTTCTTGTGTTCCTGGTTGAGCTCTCCTTAAGGGTCTCCCAGCTAGTTTTTCCTTAAGATAAGAAATCTCAAGTTGGTGATCATTGATCCTGTTTTGTAAGGTAGTCACCTGAGATTCAAGGTGACTGACCTTTGAGACTAGGTAAGTGCATGTTTTAGACAGTTTGTGCACTTTTAGTCTCAGATCCCCCTCATCTTCATCAGAAGAATCACTAGGGGTGGAGAAGATTGGACCAGAATCCTTTCTCTCATGACCAGTTCTAAGTTCTTGGCTACTGGATTTCCTCTGCTCACTGGCAGTCTCAGTTGAGATGTCAGTGGGCTGAGTTGCCATGGTTGAGGTCTTAATGATGTAGTCACTTTTAGAAGTGAGAGCCTCTTCCATATGGACATCCTGAACATGTGCAGTAGTGTCCACCTCAGTAGTAGGTGACTGATGTGGGATAGATGTAAGAGACTCAGGAGTACCCATCTCTCTTTGAGTAGGGGGAAAGAAGAGAGATTCATTATACTCACTGAAACCTATATCTTCATCAGTATAGAAGTCAAGGTTGGGAATTGGTTGGTTGAGATCTATAGGCTGGGGATGGTAACTGTCCCCTGAAGGTTGATCACTAGAGTGTTGAGACTCAGAGTGATGGCTTAAGGCAGTAGGGCTAATGAGTTCATCAGGCTGAGCATGAGAAACCTAAGCACTGATTCTTGAATAGATGGGAGTGGTCTGCTCCTCAAGAGAAATGGGAGCTCCAGTGTTCATTTCTTCCTGTATGGGTGAGTATATGGGGGCCTCCACAGACTGAATAGTCTGAGCAGGGGTTCGTTTGGATTTTCTTTGGTAGTAATGGAGATTTGAGGCTGTGTGGGTGGCTGGGAAGTAACAGGTGTGGGTTCAACACTAGCTTGTGCTGCTAGGTTGTCACCTTGAGCAATGAGCTCTAACATTTTTGGGACTAGGGCGTTTCTACCCCAGAGAATTCAACAGTGGACTTTCTCAATATTTTAAAGATGCCGGGCTTCATCTGTCCCAATTTAAGAATGTTACCTGTTCCCCTTAACTGTGAGCCCAGTTCACAGTTAAGAATGTACTGGACATATCTAGGAAAAATGTAATATTCTAAGAGTCTAAATTAGCAAGTAAATTTGTATAAACAAACTAAGAGTACCTAAATTTGACCCCTTGAACCATTCAATGGACTATGAAGGAGAGATCTTCGGGAATCTGGTCCCATCCACCATGCTTGTTTGATAAGCTGTGGATGACCACATGGAGCAGGAATCTCCATTGGGATGAGACCTTCCCTTTCCTGAAGGTCTTTACAGAGATATCTCCCTCATACCCCATCTGCTCAAAGGAATGATTAACAACATCCTTATGAAGATTGTTCTCCCCTGCACTGTGACAGACAGTGCCTTCTCCCCATCCATAATGACCTCTTGGCAGGTCTTCTAGAATTCAAGTAACAGATCCTCATAGAGTGGAGGATCAATGGTGAGGGAGGTGAAGTAGTTCGACAGAGACAAGAAACGACAAACCTCTGAGAAATGAGGATATTTCTTAGAGTGTAACAGAGCGACTTGATTGTGTTGTCTGTGTAGCTGCATGGTAAGGTTTGGATCATTTCTGTGAGCAAGGTTGGCCATTTTGAAGTAGCTAAGGATGAAGGAAGAGGAAAGAAAGAAATTTCAGAGAGAAATTTGGGTTTTTAGGTTTGGAGGAAGAACAGATGATGGAAAGAGGGGGGGAAACCATTGGGTTTATATGTGAGAAGGATTTCAGATAAAGTTTAATGAAAGAGGATAAACTTTGAAATCCGAATGTCGGTCCCACCTTTAAAAAGTAGTTTACTTTTTGCTCAAAAAGTAGTTTTCTTGGAAGTCAAAAAGCTTCCGAAGGTTAATTATCTTCGAAAGTTTTAATTAAAAAGCTTCCGAAGCTAAAATGACTTCGGAAGAGTTTCCTGAGAGATTTGATATTTTGCTTCGGAAGAAAAATTAAAGCTTGAGTGCTTTGTGTGGAAACAGACAAAGCTTCAGAGAGTCATTTTGCTTCGGAAGTAAATAGTCCTTAAAATTTAGTAAGTGTCTGAGACATATATCCAAGCTTGGAAGATAAATTTTGAACTCTTCCGAAGGTAAACTTATTAGACAATTATTTAATTGAAGGCATGATTTACTTCCGAAGTTAAAAACAAAACTTCTGAAGTATCAACATTTTTAAAAAATCTAATGAAAGTCTTCAGAAAGAAATTTTTTATCCAAAGAAAACATGAGCTTATGAAAGTGAAGAACTAGACAACTTAGGACACACATATTTTAAGAAATAATAAGAATTAGTTTTAAGAAAAGCTTACTCAAGGTTTATCATCCCAATAGCAGATATAAGATATTTAAATCTCTGTTCATCAAAAGCCTTTAGTAAACAGATCAGCATATTGTTCATCTGTGTGAACCTGACTAGTTTAATTAATCCATTTTCATAGTTATCTCTTATTAAATGATAGCTGATATTGATGTGCTTTGTCCTTGAGTGCTGCACAGGGTTTTCTGTGATTGAGATGGCACTGTTGTTGTCTATGTGAATGGGAGTCTCCTTGAAGTTTAACCCATAGTCCAGCATCTGATTTTGAATCCAAAGTACTTGAGCACAGCAGCTTGCAACAGCAATGTATTCAGCTTCAGCAGTTGATGCAGAGACACGGATTGTTTCTTGCATTGCCATGAGACAACCCTTCCACCAAGAAATTGACATCCCCCAGATGTAGACATTGCAATCATGTTGCAACCACCATAATCACTATCTGTATAGGCATACAGATTAAAGTCAGAATTCTTGGGATACCATAGGCCAAGTGATGGTGCACCCTTGAGGTATCTTAGAATCCTCTTAACAGTGATAAGGTGAGACATCTTAGGGTTGGCTTGATATCTTGCACAAATACATGTAGCAAACATGATATCAGGCCTGGTAGCAGTAAGATACATAAGAGACCCAATCATAGACCTGTATAAATGCTCATCTACACAATCCCCCTCAAGATCAGGACCAAGGGAGTGGTTTCTAGCTATGGATGTCTTAGCAATCTTACAATCAGTCATATTAAACCTCTTGAGTATGTCCTGAACATACTTTGACTGACTTATGAAGATGCCATCTTCAACTTGCTTCACTTGAATTCCTAGAAAGAAATTGAGTTCCCCCATGGCACTCATTTCAAATCTGTCTTTCATCAGCTTCTCAAAGTCTTTGCAGAGCTTTGGATTAGTTGAACCAAAGATGATGTCATCCACATATACCTGAACTAGCAATATATCTTTTCCTTGTCCTTTGATGAAGAGAGTTCCATCTATAGTACCCCTCCTGTATCCATGTTTACAGAGATACTCAGACAGTGTCTCATACCACTTCCTGGGTGCCTGATGCAGCCCATAGAGAGCTTTGTCAAGCTTGCAGACATAAACAGGATGATCAGGGTCTACAAAACCAGTGGCTGTTTGACATAAACCTCTTCATCTATCACTCCATACAAAAAGGCACACTTCACATCAAGTTGAAAAACCTTGGAGTTCTTGGATGCAGCAAATGTCAGGAATATCCTAACAGCTTCTAATCTTGCCACAGCAGCAAAGACATCAGTGTAGTCAATCCCTTCTTCTTGTGTGTATCCTTGAACAACCAGTCTAGCTTTGTTCTTGATGATGATGCCTCTATCATTTTTCTTGTTCCTAAACACCCATTTGGTTCCAATGGTAGTCTTCCCAGAAGGAAGAGGACAAAGGTTCCAATATTTCTGCCTTTTGAATTGAAGCAACTCTTGTTGCATAGCTTCAACCCAACTTCCATCCTTTAGAGCTTCATCAACATTCTTTGGCTCTATCTGGGATAGAAAACAAGAGTGAAGACGAACATTTGCTTCATGGGTTTGTCCCTTGTTTTTACCCCTGAGACAACATCTCCAATGATGTTTGTGGTAGGATAAGACTTGTGATCCTAAGCTGAGGGATCACAGCAAGTTGTTGAGAAAGATCTAAATTTGAGAAATTTAGATCTGGCATAGAGTTTCTCCCACCATATCAGCACACTTTTCAAGTGAAACTTGATCCAAGCATGTGTGACATCATTGATGTTCTCATCCACAGTGTGGTTAGTGGCATCAAGAAATTCTTGGTCACTGTCCCCAACACCATTGTTCTCTTCCACAGTTGAGGTGTTTATCTAGGTGTAGAGCCTCTGAGCTGGAATTTGAAGGCATACCAGATGTATCAGTTGAATTTGTCATTGTAGGGCTGATAGAAACCTCATTTGCAGAAGTGGTTCCAACTGGAGCTGAAGATATGTGTCTTGAAGATCTTCCTAGCTTAAATCTTGGATCAGGATCATCTGTATTCAAGTTTTCTGCAGATCCTGAAACATTCTCACAAGATTGTTAAAACAATTAGTAACCAAATCAAGATCAAACAGCCAATCCGGACCAGAACAGTATCACAAGGTGTGTGTTCATTGAAAGTCACATTGGCTGACTCCTAACAAATCTAGTTTGAAATTGTATACTCTATAAGCCTTAGCTTGGGAAAAGTATCCAATAAAGTGTCCATCATCTGATTTCTCAGCAAACTTGGAAATTTGATCTTTGGTATTCAAGATGGTGCAAGGACATCCAAATGACCTGAGAAAACCAATGAAAGGTCTCCTCTTGTGCCAAAGTTCATAAGGAGTCTTGCCATGAGTCTTAACTACTAAAACTCTGTTATGCACATAGCAGGCAGTGTTGAATGCCTCTGCCCAGAAGGTGATGGGCAGTTTAGAGTCAGACAACATGGTTCTTGCAGCTTCAATTAGTGTCTTGTTTCTCCTCTCAGCAACACCATTTTGCTGAGGAGTCCTGGGAGCACTAAATTGTCTTGTAATACCCTTTTCATCACAAAATGTGTCAAGGATATGGTTCTTAAATTCGGTTCCTTGATCACATCTTATGATCTTGACCTTATGATCAGATGATTCTCAATCTTTAAGATGAAATTCTTTAGAATCTCAAGAGTCTCATCCTAGTTCTAAGGAAGTAAACCCAAGTGAATCTTGTAAAGTCATTGTGATCATTAGACAGTATAAGGTCCTTCCTAAACTCATTACACTGGTGGGGCAAAAGAGATCCACATGTAATAAGTGTAGGGGTGTAGTGATGGAGTTCTTTTCCTTAGGCTTGTGAGATACCTTATGTTGCTTCCTTTTAGGCATACAACACAATGGTCATCACTTATAAACTCTTTCTTTGGCATTCCAGTTACCAAATCATGCTTAACTAATTTATTCATGTTCTTAAAGTTTACATGGCACATTCTTTTATGCCATAGGAAAGACTCATCACGATTAGCTTTAGACAGAAAGCATGTAACTTCTCCAGAGGGAGAGGTTTCTTGCAAATCCATCTTGTACATGTTTCTTTCCTGGGGGCTCTAAGAAGGATATACTCATGAGGAATGACCACACCAGGCCTAAGAACAATGCACTCATGCTCAGTAAAGAGCATGTTATGACTCTGATCACAAAATTGAGATACACTTAGAAGATTGTATCAAAGCTCCTTAACAAAGTTTACCTTTTCTATGCTGAGCTTACCATTTATGACCTTGCCCCTTCTAGAAATGTAACCACCTTCACCTCCTCCAAAAGCAACTAGTCCTCCATCAATCCTTTCAAAGTTCTAGAGTAGTGACCTATTGCCTGTCATGTGCCTGGAGCAACCACTGTCTATGATCCAGACATTTCTGTCTGTCTTCAGCTGTCCCTGCATAAAAGCAAATGATTAGTTACATCTGGAAACCCAAACCTTGCTTGTCTTGGGCTCACTTGCAGAAGGTAAATTAACAGTAATAGATCCTATGGTTGTACAAAAAGGATCTTGAGCTGTTTTTGATGGAGAAATCTCAGTCACTTGGTCTTTCTTAGACGTCCACACCACCTTTGGAGTCTTGGACTTGACCTTCAAAACTTTAGAAACTTTTGGAGTTTCAGAAGTTTTGATGACTGAACCTTCAGAAGATTCTGCAAACACTGCCGCAGACATCAGTGCTTCGGAAGAATTCCTTTCTTCCGAGACCAAATGTTCTTTCGAAGAGAATTTTCCACTTCCCTTCTTGATAGATTTGGAACTTCCGAAGGAAACTGATTTTCCTTCCGAATCCTGAATCTTCTTAGAACTCTTTGAAGCCTTTGTTTTGGCCATATGGACAGTACCTTTAGGATTGAAGGGACAATCCTTGCAATGTGAGTGGTGCTGTCACACATAACACAGTTCATCTTCTTCTTCACAAGAGCCTTTTCTTGAGAGTAAGACTGTCTTTGGTCACTTCCCTTCTCCACCTTCATCTTTGCAGATGCTGAGACAGTCCTCGGGCTGAGAACTGTGCTTGGAGTTTGATGAACCAGGCTGTGCAGCAGTGGTATACACAGATCAGTCTTCTTCTTGCTACTGAGATTAGTTGAGCAAGAACCAGAACTCTTAGTAGAGTTTTGGTTGATGCCTTCAGTCCCTACCACTTTAAACCCTGCAGAAATAAAACTTGTTTCTGCTTAGAGTCAAAAGTAGCCTTGATCTCTTGAGCCTTCCTTGCCTTTCTTTTGCTCTTTCTGATCAAGTTCTTTCTCATGGACTTGGTCATCACAGTCTTCACTTTCTCCTCAGAAGGATAGTGGCCCTTCTTGGTTTCTCCTCTTCACTCTTTGTAGAGGGATTCTTCACTATCTCTTCTTCATCCTCCTCACTCATAGGATCTGTGAGAGGAAGCTCATCTTCACAAGTTCCACACCTAGGAGATTTTACTGACAAGATTGTGTGTGGAGGAGCTATCTCATTGGATCCCAGTCCCTGTCTATTTTGATAGCACACTTTGTTGTGCAGGGATGACGATATCATGTTCTTGAAGGTCCTTCTTCAAGAACACTCTTTTTTGCCCTTGCTTTTGCTGATCACAAGCTCAGCCTGGCACTCAGTTAACTTGGTTATGAGATCTTTAATTTGATCCTAAAATCTATGTGTTCATGTTTTAGAACTGAAATGGTTTTCTCTAAGTCCTCTATTTTCAGCTTATAATCATTTTCAGACGTTCTAAAATCAAATTTTAAAATGTTTAAGGACTCAATATCAGATCTCAGGTCCAAGTTATAGGACCTGTACCTGTTAACTTTAGTAATGCATTCAGGAGTACAGAGATGTTCCAATACCTTGGCTTCATCATGATCTGCCATCAGTGCTTGGTTTGGAGAGCATCTTCAACCTGAAAGCTCCAGTCAAAGCCTCCTTTTTTAACAGCAATAGCAGCTGGCTTTGACTTCTCATTGTGGAGAGCTTTGTCAGTGTAGTTTGGTCTGGATTGTGTTTGGTCACCATTTGTTCTAGGTGCCTTACACTCTCTTGCAAAGTGGCCCATGAGGTTACAGTTGTAACACTTGACTTTGCCTTTGTCCAGTCCAAACTTTCCACTAGTTGCATTGCTTGGAAACTTCTTTGTAGTCCTCTTGTAGAACTTCTTGGCTCTGTGAGTGAGATGAGCCATCTGCTGGACTATTCCATGTATTCCAGATCATCTGGATGGATACAGTCCAGGTCTTCAAGAGTGAAAAGAAAGTTGCCACAGCTTTCATCAGAAGACACAAAAGCTTGAGAAGAGCTTGTCTCTTGGAATGGGCTTCCTTGAGTGTAGTTCTCCTTTGGTGTCTCTGGGAAGGTGATGAAAGGACCCTTGGGTGAGTTGTCAGGGTAGCATAGAGATGATGTTTGGGTTCTATGTAGTCCTTTTCAACCACATGTAGGGCTGAACCCATTTGATTGTTGGAGCTTCCAGATGAACCTTGCATGTTCATTCTATCTGGTAGCCACTGAGAATCCCATATAACTCAGTCAGAGTAAGAGTTTTGAGATTTTCAGTTCTTTTGATCACCACACAGTAGTGTGTCCACTGCCTAGGAAGTGAGGACATGAACTTCCTTACAATGTCTATGTTTTCAAGAGAAACTCCTCCATCCACTAGGGTATCCACTATCTCAACATACCTGAAGTACTGCTGAGTCATGGTTTCACCTGTTTTAAAGGTGAAGTTTTCAAACTGCAGCTTTAGGAGATCCTTCTTGTTCTCCTTGGCTTCAGAAGAACCCTCATACATCAGTTTTAGTGCATCCCACAACTGCTTGGCTGTTTTGCACTTCTTGAAACCTCTGTATACAGAGTTTGGAAGGGCAATATGAAGTGCTGTCATGGCTTTTCTGTCTATCTCTACTCTCTTCCTATCTTTATCAGAGTAGTTAGCCATATCTTTAGGGATCATACCAGCACCAGTAGCAGAAGGTGTGCTGGGTATGAAAGGTCCATTCTCAATAGACTCCCACATTCTTGAATCAAGATACCTGATGAAACCTTCCATTTTTAAACACCGGGTGTCAAACTCATCAAGAGTGATCAGTGGGGACTTGTTCATGGTTCGAGTTTCCATATCAGTTTTGGAAATGGCTGCCATCTGAAAAGTATAGTATTTGTGTGTGTGAGGGATCTAAAGATGGTGAGATCTTATATCAAAAGCCTGGAATGCTCTGATACCAAATGCAAGATTGTTGAAGGGTATGAGTTACAACACAACAACACAAAGAGGAGATAAACTTAAACTTAGATCAAATAGTAAACTCGATTAACCAAGTGATGTCACTAAGAACACAAGTAGTACATGAGACAGAACACAAAGAGCACACGTGTTTGGTTTTTCAAGAATACAGTATATTGCTTTCTCTATGTTCTATTACAAGTGTTACAAAGCATATTCGAAAGATACAAGAACATGAGATACTTATACAACATCCCACAACCGGCTATACTTTGAAAGCCAGTTGGATACAATTGACTAGACACACATAAAATCAATTGTAGAGTCAAAAGGCAGATTGCCTTTTGACTAGTGACTATGACATGCCATAGCTCATCCTTATCTATTACAAAAAGGATAAAGTACATAAATTAGAAAGTTACAGACTCAAGACCTCAATGTACAGTTACCAAAAGCATGGACCTTTTCACCAAACCATGTTAGTTGGTGACTTGCAGAGTTGCAGCGGAAAGGTGTCCAGCTTTATGGAACAGTACATCAGATAAAGCATGTTACTAAAAGTCTTTGGAAGAAATCTGTCTTCATGAACTTGAAGCTTCGGAAGACTTTGTCTTTGAGGCTTCGGAAGACTTCATCTTTTGCTTCGGAAGATGTTGGTCTTGGCTTCGGAAGATTTCACACTTAGAGTATTTATGTTGCATATGTGAAACTTCCGAAGCATTCTACTTCAATGCACTTGTGCAGCATGCAGGAAAGACTAAAGATGTTTAGGTTGCATCAGCCTCTTCATTAATCTCTACAGAAGCACATGAAGGGATCCGAGTCTACATGGGAGACTGAGGAGGAGATGAGGCAGCATTATCCTTATCTATTTGAGGAATAATAGGTTTCGGGGACAAAAGGGGTGGTCTTGTAACACCTGGTTATTTTAAAAGACAAGATATGAGGAATAAAAGAAAGAAAGGCAAATAAGTCCAAGTGGAAGGACTAAAAGTGTCCAAAAGGATAAAACTTTGAAAAAGTTGGTGTAAAGGTGGGCATGGCCACCCACCCTCACCTCACATCATCATCTTTCTTCGGTTCTAGAGAGAGAGAGCAGGGGAGTTCTCGGCTGAACTCATTGCAAGCGGGTTAGAAAGGAAGAAATACCCAAGTTGCATCAGGTGAGTTCTAGACCCTGGTTTTTACTTGTTTTAAACATCTTTGGGGCTGAAAATGTATTAAAACGTTTTTACAAGGTTATGTATGTTTACCCGTATGTAATGTGCATGATTGGACGTTGATTCTTGAATGCTTATACGTTGTTCATGTTTAGAATAGCCATATTAAGCTTACAATAGATGAGTTTGATGATTGGGGTTGAAAATATCCTAGAAACATGTTTTTAAAAAAGCTCATGCGTCTAGGTGAGGCTCATACGCCTGAAAATGCCTTAGAAGAATTTAAGTGTAATCCATGCGCCTAAACAGTAGCCCGTGCGCCTAAGATTACTTTAGAAATGTTTAAGTATGGCCCATGCACCTGAACAGTGGGTCATGCGCCTAGAAATATTAGTCGGATGACTAAGTGTAGGGCCATGCGCCCCAATAGTTCCCATGCGCCCAAGTGGCTCATGCGCCCAAGTGGCTCATGTGCCTAAATAGTACCCATGCGCCTAGAATTTGGGCTGGAATTGACTAAGTGTCTAGACGTACAGGATTCCCAATGCACCTAAGCACTCATGCGCCTGAAAGTTTCCCATGTGCCTAAGTGTTCCTCATGCGCCTGCATAGTGTCCATGCGCCTGCATAATGCCCATGCGCCTAAGGACATAGAATATTTTCCTAGTTTTTGGGGAAAAAGTGTAATGTAGGCTTTGACTTGGGAGATTCCTGAGGGGCTATGTAAGTTGACTTTTGGGGTCATAGAGGGTATGATGGGCATGTTATGTTATATGAATGATGATGATGATGTTGCATGGTTATACATGATGTACGTTATGTGTGTATGATGCCCTGCTTGAGGATGTGTGAATGATATGTTTATGTTCCTTATGATGATGTATGTTTATCTTTCCCATGACTTTATGTGTGATGTTAATGAATAGATGATGTATTATGTAACGTAAAGTGAAAGATAAAGGAAAGAGGAACATGAAGTAAGAATGCATGCATTAATGAGTAATGAAAGTAGAGATAGTCTTGTAAGCATGGCATGTACATCCGGGTCTTTCTTTGTGATTGACCATTTGCATAGAACTATCGCTGCATACCTTAGGTGCTGTGACCTCAAGGTGCGATGCACCGTTATAGAAGGTCTATGATAGGCCTAAGTCCAGAACCAGAAACAGAAAGGTATTGCATATGGCAATGGTAAACCTACATTCATACCTTAGGTTATGTGACCACGAGGTGCGATGCATCGTTATAGAAGGTCTACGATAGGTCTAGGTCCAGAACCACGAACAGAAAGGTATTACATAGTAAACCTACATTCATACCTTAGGTATTGTGACCATGAGGTGCGATGCACCGTTATAGAAGGTCTATCAGAGGCCTAGGTCCAGAACCACGAACAGAAAGGTATTGCATAGTAAACCTAAATCTTACCCTGGGTACTATGACCACGAGGTGCGATGCACTGTTATAGAAGGTCTATGATAGGCCTAGGTCCGGTACCATGAACAGAAGGGAAGGGTTTATGGTTGTTTGAAAGAAAAAGGTAAAGCATGAAAGATTAAAGAAGATAATGATGATATTGTTTGTATGTACGTACAACGTATGATCACGGATGAATGAAAAGTATAGTATGATTTTGAAAGAAAGTAAAGAACGGTTTTCGTAAGAAAAGTATGTTTTATTTATAAAACTAGAGCTAACTCAGCAACGCTGACTTTTATACATTTTCAGTTGGCAGGTAAACGTTGCTGGGGATGGCACGAGACGGCTACTCAGCTCTTTTGGATGGCATTCTTTTGTAATGTTTTTGCATTCTAATGCGAACGAATGATATTTTGAAATGAACGCTTGTATTAACTTGCAAAACATTTGTAATGATATGAAAATTTATACTTTATTTATGTTTCCGTTGCAATGTTTTCGTAAGGCAAATGTATTTATAATGTTTTATGTGCAATGAATGACCAACTATGAGGTCTCCAGGAACGGGGCCTTACATTTTGTAATATGAGACTTTATAATAAATCATTTTAAAGGTTTAAACTTTATAAAATTATTTTAAATAATTTATGAAAGTTATTTAAACAAATTTTCCATAAAATCTCTTTATCAAATTTTAAACAAGTAATTGTTAAGTTAATTAATTCTTTTCACACATCATATTTAATCATTAAATTAAATTATTGAATTCTTATTTATTTATTGATCTATTCCAACTTTATTGAACCCAAAACATAATTGACTCTTTATTTTAGTTAATTATTTACAACCCTCAAAATCCAATTGAGACCCTAGTTCATCTAAAATTGTTTATCTTATTATTGAACTTAATCTTGGAATTGATACCTTTAGGTAACTTGTAAAAGAAATTGTTGGAGCCCTATCTAAATTCTTATGATCACCTTATATATATCAAGTGAGTTTTCCTTGCCCCTTTTTTATATTTTCACACTATTTTGGGATGAAACATGATTATTTACACATCATACACTTATAAACGTTTGAGACTTGTAAACCACTTGCAATTCATATTTTTTGTCATGGTTATTCGTATGTTGTAAGTGACTATATGAGATACATATTTTGTTTATAATCATTAACTATTGCTAGCCTGGCGACGTCTTAAATCTTTGGGCCTGACAAGCCTATTTGGTGCTAAAGTCGATGTATTGCCGACTCCTGATGACGTATGCTTGTTCATCATGGGAACCAAATACACTTAGCCAATCTTATATACTTGTAATCAAGTCGAGGTTTGGTTGTAAAGATATGTGTTCTATAACCTTACTAACTTATAACCTATGACATGAATTACTACTTGTAACCTTGTTATATTATGTATGAAAACCTTGGAAACTCACCAAGTATTGTAAGGCCCCGTTCCTGGGACGCTTACAGCTGTTGATTCATCGCACACAAAACATATACATTTCATTTATACATCAAAATAGTGCAGTGAAAAACATAAAACAAATGGTATTTCATTTGATCCTAAAAACTTTTGCAAAATAATGCATCATTTGTCGGTTACAAAATTATATCATTGTATTACATCACAAAAGCCTTAATTAAATGGATGTCATCCAAAAGAGCTGAGTAGCCACCTCATGCCATCCCCAGCAACGTTTACCTGCCAACTGAAAACGTATATAAGTCAGCGTTGCTAAGTGAGTTCTAGTTTTATACTAAAACATACATAAAATCATTATTTATTTCTTTTCAAAACCCATACTATTCGTTTCATCGTTCGTGATCATACATCATACGTACATACAGATAATATCATTATTATCTTCCATTACGTTCATTAATCTTCGTTCATTCGTTACATCTTGTGACATGTACAATACCCCGAATATTGTGCACGAAGCTGGTTACTGGGCCTGAGGTCTATCATAGACCCTGAACATTGTGCACGAAGCTAACTCCAGTACCTGGGGCAAGTACATTCACCATTCATCTTTTCTTTTCATTCCGGATCAATGCCATATGCTATACCCCGAACATTGTGCACGAAGCTGGTTACTGGGCCTGAGGTCTATCATAGACCCCAAACATTATGCACGAAGCTGACTCCAGTACCTGGGGCAAGCGGCAAGGATCCATACATATGGTCCATCACAAGGATTGGACCCCAGTTTGCATCCTTCTGAGGTAGCTAACCCGCACACAGTTGAGCAAACACCCTTCATTGGGTGTGAACCTCCATACATTTGCTTGCAAGACTCTTTACGTTCATTCATTCGTTAATGCATGCATTCATTCATCATGTTCCTCTTTCATTATCTTTCACTTTACGTTACATAATACTTTCAGTTCATTCATTAACATAACACGTAAGGCCATGGAAAGATAAACGTTCATCATCATAGGAACATAACATAACATACCATACATACATCATCACAGGGCATCATACATACATAACATACATCATGCATGATCATGCAACATCATCATCATCATCATACATGCCCATCATACCATCTATGACCCCAAAAGTCAACTTATAGTCCCCCGGGAATTTCCCAAGTCAAAGCCTACTTTACACATTTTCTCCAAAAATAGAAAAAATATTCTAAGTCCTAGGCGCATGGCACTATGCAGGCGCATGGGCACTATTCAGGCGCATGGGGAACACTTAGGCGCATGGGCCACTTTCAGGCGCATGGGGACTTCCGGATGTCTGAACACTTAGTAAATTCCAGCCTAATTTAGGCGCATGGGTACTATTCAAACGCATGAACACTTAGGCGCATGGGCCACTTGGGCGCATGGGCACTATTGGGGCGCATGGCCCTACCCTTAGTCATCCGACTAACATTTCTAGGCGCATGGGCCACTGTTCAGGTGCATGGACAGAACTTAAACATTTCTAAGGTAAATTTTGGGCGCATGAGTTACTGTTTAGGCGCATGACTTACACTTGATTCTTTCTAAGGCAATTTCAGATGTATGAACACTTATCTCGGCGCATGAGCATTCTTTAAACATGTTTCTAGGATATTTTCACTCCTAATCATCGGATCCATCCGCTCTAAGCATAATGTGGCTATTCTAAACATGGGTAACCTATACACCATCCAGAACTAACATCCAACATACACATTACATACGGGTATTCACATACACTTTGTAAAAACCATTTTAATATGTTTTGTTAGGATCAGAGATCTAAGTTTGATTAATTAGAGAGTATTTCAGCGGAATTCGAACAACGAATTAAACAATTCACAAGAACACAACTGATATTCAATGTAACAGTACACAGATATAGAAAGAGAGAATTCTACAAAAGAAATATTTTATTCATATGCTTTCGTGGTGGCTCAATGTCACACTTTACAACTAGGTCAACATTCCTTATATAGGATATGAGACGTCTGCTGATGTCACTTGATAGTGACATCTAACAGAATTATTCAAACTACTGAAACTATGCAAACTACTGAGAATGTTTTCAACTATTGATTACATCACAGAGAATGCTTAAGTACAAAAATATAAAACTACTGAACTACAACTACTGAAACTATAACTACTGAAAAGTAAATTACAAGTACTGAAAGGAAACCATCACAACTACTGAAGTTAATTACTTCAGCTATTGTGATAACTACTGATCACTTTGGTCTTCAGTCTTTGTCTTCAGTACTTTACTTTCAGACTTTGTCTTCAGATGATGGCTTCAGACTTTGTCTTCAGCTGATGGCTTCAGACTTTGTCTTCAGTCTTTGTTCTTCAGTACTTTACTTTCAGACTTTGTCTTCAGACCTTGTAATCAGCTGATGTCTTCAGCTGTTGTGATCTTCTTCAGCAGTTGTAATGTCTGTGGGACTTAGAGGTTTTTCTGATCAGGCTCATTGATTCTTTTGGTCCAACAAACTCCCCCTGAACCAATGCAGCCAAAACCTCTAAACATATTGATAATCCTACTTATTCTGGCAGAAACACCATCTTGATCAGCTTAAGAGGTAATCAGTTAAGCATAGGCCGGGAAAAGGTTTCTAATTTTTTTGATTGGCTAAGTATGGAAGGGAACTCTGTCTTGGGAAACTAGACACAGAGTCTTGTCCCAACCATGAAACCTAATTCCCATTAATGAGTCTATAAGACTCACTAGCATAGGCCTCAAGGAGAACAACTTGTTCCTCTTTGGTGAGTCTTCTGCTTCTCCCTCGAAGAAGAACTCTGGGCCATAATACTCAGACAGGTATCTCACTGTCTTTCCATTTTTCAACTCCACAGTTGTTATCTCTCTATAAGCAAATTCATCAGGGTGAGAGCCTTCAAGTAACAACTGGAGTTCACTCTTCTGAAGATCTTCAAGTTTTTGTATAAAAACCCCTTCTTGATCATTTTTTCTCAAGAATAGATTGAGGGGTTGTCTTGGATTTGTGAGCTCTCTTGAATTCTTCAATGATTTCACAGGGTGAGACTACCATGGCCAATGTAATTGCAGCATCAAGGTCTTCTTCACTTGCCATGATATCTACTTGGTATATTCTTCATATGAATTCTAGAACTTACCCTGGGGTCTGGCCAGATCCGCACTCTTTCTTTTTGATGTTGAAAAGTATGTCTAAGAGTGTACAGCCTCAGAGCCTGTTCTTCATTTCTTGAATGGATGAGGACTGAGGGAAATCCTTATCAACCATCTTGAGAAACTTCTCATCGTGTTGTTTCTGCTGTTCTACTTCTTCAATCTTTACCTTCACCATCTACATTTGCAAGTCAGGAGTAATCACTTGTTGACTTCTGTGCTCAGGTGATTTGAGTTTGAGAACAACAGAGATTGGCAGACTATCATCATCATCATCCTCTTCTTCATCTCTTCTACCCTCAACACCCTTCTCCTCCTTCTGGGTGCATCACTGGGTAAGGTTTGAGGTGATTTTTAGGGTAAAGGGATTGGTTTTGTGGGTTGAGTGTGGGTGGCTTTGGTTTAGGGATAGATTTGGGAGATTTTAGAGATAAGGGTTATGTTTGAGTAGGAGTGTGAGAAGACTGACTTAGCATTTTGGTGGTGAGTTTGGCTTTGGAGAGCTTTGCCATTTCAGTTCTCTTCCCTGCACCTGCTTCATCCAGTGCTTCAATATCAACCCCTTATTATAGCCTCCAGCAGAGTAGATCTTCTTGGTTATCTCCAAGATACTGTCTCTGGACCAGGCCTTTATCTCTATCAATGATCTTCCAAGGTACTTGGCAATGAATCTGATCATTATCTCCAATCTTTCCCTTTCCAACACTAAACTAGCCCATCTAGCTTGAATCTCTTCTATTTCCAGCCTTCTGATCTCAGTGTCTAGTGTGGCTGTGTCATGACCTTGTCGAAAGAGCTGATCTATAATTTTATCCATGGATCTACTATGAGCTTCATCAATATCTTTGACAAGATCTTCTAAGGATTTATCTTCATTAGCTTTTGACTCAACACTTTTCTTCCTTTTATATGTGATCAGCTAATCTTCCTTCTCTTTATCTGTGATCAACTGTTCTGAGATTAGTTCTTTTTCCACCTCCTTCTCTTTTGCAGGTTCTTTCATCATCAACTCTTTTTCTTTTCTTTTCTTTCACTACCTTAGACTTGGAAGTCTCCCCCTTTTTGGTTGCATGGGATCAGGGTTGAAAGGCAGAAAAGATTTGTGAACAACATCATCAATGAGGGTTTGTAGATTTGAGGATATCCTCTCATCAATGGCTTTATGCACTATGTCAGTGATGATGGGAGTGATGAGAGGTAAGGAGTTTTGAAAGATAGCAACCATCTGCTCAGAGGGGTTCTGTCCCTGAGAGATGGTGCCAAAAGTAGTGGTTGGTGGCTCAGTTAAGTGTGTAGGCTCAGTGTTTGGGGAACCTTTAATGGAAGGTGCCATCTGTGAGGTTTGTGAGGAGATGGACTTTGATCCTGAGACATTTTGGTTAACAACTCTTTGAGTCTGCTCACCTCAGTCTCATGGATGGTATTATGGGCTAATATATCATAAAAAAGCTCAGGTCATCATCAGTCTGTGCTGAATCACCTGACCTCCTGATTGAATCAGGATGTACAGGCTCTGAGTGTAGATCAGTAGAAGCATGTGGCCCTTGTTCTTGGTACTGGGGACTTCCTGCCTCAGGACTGTGTCCTTCATTGGCAGTTGCCTCTGGTAAGGTCTTATGGATGCTACCACTTCATCCTGATCATTTGCTGAATCAGTAGAAGTGGCAGCCTTACCAGATGTTCTAACCTCCATTTCTACACTTGGAGATTAAACATTGTAACCATGTGTGGGGGTTATCAGAAGCATTTTGGTCCTCCCCCTCAATAGTTGAGGTATTCCCAGTGGTAAGTGGTTTCTGGGGAGGGGTGAGGAATGCAACTGACTCAGCACTTTAGCAACTATCAGTGTTGGGCTTTGAGGGGCGGTTGCATGTGGAGATTGGTCTGAAGCAGATTGCACCGGGGTGAGAGGTGCTCTTCAATGGTAACCCTCTCAATTGAGATAGGTTCCAGAATGTGGGATCCCCAATTGTGGTTGCAACAGGATCCTGTTGAGAGGATACCTATGCGGCTTAGCAGGTTGAGTCTTGGACATAATTGGGGGGTTATAACCAGTATGTATTTCCTGTGTTTGTGGTACAGGGGCATCCTCAGGGGACTCATCTCCTTGAGTAGCCTTTTGGGTTTTGGGTTTTGGGTTTGGTGGGGACTTTGGATCTGGAAGTGGAGGTTGTGGGTTCCCTCTGCTTGGGTTTTAGCATTCGGGCAGCCCCTTTAGAGTAGGGTCTGAGTTATGTCTGGAGTATATCTCAGCTAAAACAACTGGAGCAGGGACTCCACGACCAACAAGGCTATCAGATTTAATTGATTCAAAATTATGGCTATCAGAAACCTGGGATAAAGTAGCCATCTATTTGCCACAGGTTTCTGAGCCAGATCCTTTAGTTCCATGAACACTATCTCAGAAAAATTTAGATTTTGGCGTTAAAGGATAGAGTACAATACCTGTTGCCATCGGGAAGACATCTGATCCCAAGAAGATGTCTTTGATGCAAGGCAGACATTCACCATGAAAGATAAGTCTTTCAGCATCATGATGAAGTGCTTTTTAAGTATGGTTGTAGCACTTATATCGCCTTCATACCCGTTATGGAGAAAAGACATATCAGTGGTGCCTTTCGGGTATTCTTTAGGATAGGTGCCATCATGCAAATTTAGGGTTTTGTGAATGATGTCGGGGGTGATGAGCACCTGTTTTGGTTCACCAACGACTGAAGAGTGATTGTCTATCTTCTCGAGTTATTACAGAGACGTTGTCCAGAATGGGATAAGGAGTCAGGATATATGGTAGGATTCAGAAGAAAGGTTGTTCTGTATGGGGAATCCACCATAAGATCGATGGCAGTGTCAAACTTGTTCCAGAAGGCCGATTTCGAAAGGTAGGCAACACAATTGTGCCGGGGTTTGAGTTTCATGGTCGCCATTGTTGAGAGAGAAAGGTTTGAAAACGGCTAATGAAACGTTTGGCTATAAGTGCAGGTATTTATAGGTTAAGAAAAGGCTGAAAAGAAAAACGACTGAAAGTGTTGGTGTTGGCATCAGTTGTTATGAAAACAACTGAAGACTTGGTTTTAACTATCAGACGTTTGAAAACAACTGAAGACTTGGTTTTAGTCATCAGTAGTTGTGAACTACTGAAAACCTTGGTTTTGTTTTCAGCTGCTGTAAACAACCGAGGACTTGGTATTAGTCATCAGTAGTTGTGAAACTAATGAAGATATGGTTTTGTCATCAGCTGTTAAGAGTGAAACAACAATTTGTGGAAAGCGACTGAAGTGAAAATTCTCATCAGTAGTTTTCAATCTTTTCAGCTGTTCATACTTATACGTCCCTCAACACTTACTCATCAAACTGTTAGCTGATTTCAGTTGTTTCAGGGCATCAGTACTTATTTTTACTGACATCAGGAGTTATAACTACATCAGTAGTGTAACTGCATCAGTTTCTTTTAACAAAATTAGTACATATTTGTGACATGTTTAATAATGATCATCAGTACTTGTTTACTGAGATCATTAGTAGTTATCACTTATTCTAGCTGCAGCATACCAAGCCTTAACACAAGGTTTTGGAAAGTTGAACTATCCAAGGGCTTAGTAAATATATCTGCAAGCTCGTCAACACTAGGCACAAACTTTGGATCAATCAGACCTTTTTCAAAACAATCCCTAATAAAATGGTGTCTGATCTCTATATGTTTGGTCCTAGAGTGCTGGACTGGATTCTTGACAATGCACAAAGCTGAAGCACTATCCAGATAATGGAGTCTTAGTCTCTGTAATGCCATAATCAATAGTTGGTTTTGAAGCCAGAGTACCTGAGATGTACAACTTGCAGCAGCAATGTACTCTGCTTCAGCAGTGGATGTAGCAACAGATGTTTGTTTCTTACTCTGCCAAGAAATCAAACAGTTGCCTAGGAATTGACATCCACCAGAAGTTGACTTTCTGGTTAACTTACACCTTGCATAGTCACTATCAGAAAAAGCAACTAATTTTCATAAGTGTCCAGTTGAATACCAAAGACCTAGAGATTGTGTACCTTGCAGATATCTAAAGATTCTCTTGACTGCAATCAAATGAGACTTTTTAGGAGCAGCCTGAAATCTAGCACAAACACAAGTTGCAAACATGATATCTGGTCTAGAAGCTGATGTTAAGTACATCAAGGATCCAATCATACATCTGTAAAGTGTTTCATCAACAGCTTTACCTTCTGATATGCATCCAGTTGTGTGGTGTTGCACATGGGAGTAGAACAGGGCTTACAATTTTGTAAATCAAACTTATTCAAAAGTTCTTTTGTATATTTTGATTGATGAATAAAGGTTCCATCAGCCTTTTGTTTGATTTGCAAGCCTAGAAAGAACTGTAATTCTCCATTGCACTCATTTCAAACTTTTGTTTCATTAGACTTGTAAAATCATCACACAACTGGGGATCAGAGGATGCAAAAATAATATCATCAACATAAAATTGAACAAGTAGCTTATGTTAATCCACTTTCTTAATAAACAAAGTTTTATCTATGGAACCTCTAGTGAAATTATATTAAGTAAAAAATTTGAAAGTGTTTCATACCAGGCTCTAGGAGCTTGCTTCAACCCATAAGAGCCTTATCAAGTTGATACACCCAATCAGGATGTTTATTGTCCTCAAAACTTGGTGGTTGACACACATAAACCTCTTCTTTTATTTTACCATATAAAAATGCACTTTTGACATCCATTTGAAAAACTTTAAGATTGTAGAATGCAACATAGGCTAAGAACAATCTAATTGCCTCTAGTCTGGCTACAGGGGCAAAGGTTTCATCATAATCAATACCTTCTTCTTGTGAAAACCCTTGTACAACCAGTCTAGCTTGTTCTTGACAATAAGCCCATTTTCATCAGTTTTATTCCTAAACACCCATTTAGTACCTATTGCACCTTACCTGGGGTAGAGAACTAGTTCCCACACTTGCTGCTTTTTCAACTGAAGTAGCTCAAGCTGCATGGCTTCAACCCATCCATTGTCTCTTAAAGCAACATGATAGTTCTTTGGCTCTAGCTGACTGATGAAGAGAGCATAGAAGCAGAAGTTAGACAATTGACTTCTGGTTGAGACACCAGCATTGATATCACCAATGATTTAAGACATGGGGTGATTCTTCAGCTCTTGGTATACTATAGATCAGTGCAAGTGTTTGTAGTTGGTTCAGCAGCAGCAGATGGTGATCCAGATTCTTGAAACCAAGTATTAGATGGCAATCCAATGATGTAGAGGAGTCAAAATCTCATCAGCATTTGTTGTGGATAGCTACAGAAGCTACAGGAACATCAAGTTTAGCAGACTCAGGCAGTTGGTCACTAAACTTGAAAAGGTGAGTACTGATATCATCATCATCTTCAGTACCACCAGGTGGAAGACTTGCTGCAGAAGATGATATATCCGCATGATCTGCAACAGCTGGAGATTGATAAGGAACATATTGCAGTATGTCCAGATCAAACAACTCCACAGGTTTTTGTGGAATTTTATCCTTAGGAGATTCATGAATTTCACATGCAAGGTTTCTTCAACTAACTTCGTTCTGCAGTTGAAGACCCTGTAAGCCTTATGTGGATGAATAACCTACAAAATACCCTGCATCCACCTTAGGATCAAATTTGTGGAGTTGATCCTTTGTGTTTAGAATGAAACAAGGACACCCAAAGGTTTTGAAGAATGAAGTTAGAGGATCCAAATGATGTAGAACTTCATATGGAGTCTTCATCAACCTCTGATTTACTAATACTCTATTCTGCACATAGCAAGCTGTGTTAACAGCTTCAGCCCAAAAGGTCAATGGCAAACCAGATCAGCCAACATAGACCTTGCAGCTTCAACTAGGGTCTTGTTCTTTCTCTCTACTACTCCATTTTGTTTGGGAGTCCTTGGGATGCTAAACTGCCTCTTGATTCCTCTTGATAGATAAAAATCATCAAGTGTATGGTTTCCAAATTCAGTTCCATTATCACTCCTTATACACTTGACTGATAGGAATACCGCTTCTCAACATACAACACAAAGTTATAATCGTCTGAGCAACCTCATCCTTTAATGCAAGAAGAAAGTCCATACAAATCAGGAGTAATCATCCACAATTACCAGACAGTATCTCTTCTTTGCCATGCTCATCACTCTCACAGGACCAAATAGGTCCATGTGCAGTAACTGCAAGCAGGCAGTGGACTTAGGTTCTTCAATAGGAGGGAATGAGACTTTGTGCTATTTTCCTTTCAAACAAGCAGTGCAGGTTTCATCATAGTGGAACTCTTTATTGGTAGACTCTCACTAAATATTGTGGATCAGCTGATTCATGTTTTTGAGATTAACATGACCCAGCCTTCTATGCCACAGTTTAGATTCCTGAGGAGAGGCTTTGGAGAACAGGCAATGATGACCCTTCAAATCAATATTCTTTGACAAATCCAAGGCATACACTCTTCCAATCCGTTGGCCTTCAGGAGAGTATGTTCATCCAATACCTTGTCAATCAGCCTCAGAACTTAGGAAGACAGAATCCTGTAGTCTCGCTTGTGAAAAGGCAACATGCCCTTTATCACACATCTGACTGACACTCAGCAGATTATACTTGAGATTCTCGACATGGTTAACATCATCAAACCTGATTTGTCCATTAGACACAATCACTTCCTGATGATGTAACCTTGGCATCATTCCAAATGAAACAAATCCCTTTTCCTTGAGAGTAGTGAATAAGAAGAGAATGCTCCAGTCATATGCATAGATCCTCCACTGTCTACATACCAGATGCTCCTTTGGCATGCTGAAGAACCCTGCATTCATAAAAGAACTAGTTAGGTTTTGAGACCCAAACCTTTTGGTTTTGGGTCTGTTTTCATCAACAGATTTAAGCATAACTTGTTTCTTATGATTAATAGCTGATGAAGGGGAGATGGTGCTGAAATGGATTCCTGGATTTGGGTGGAATGCCTTTTTAGTGGTTTGATCACAGGTGCATCTAGTTGGTTAACTCTCCCCAAAATGCTGAACCATCATAACAAGTTGTGTTGATTGTAGCTAAAGCTTTCAGCTCTTGTGACATATCAGTACTTGTGTTTGTTGAGTTCCTGTGACCCACATTTCCTCATTAAATTCACAGACTTAGTCTGATGTTTATCATGAGGAGCACTATCAGCTGTTTTATGATAAACCCTATCCTTCTTTTGGATTTGGATGAAGGCTTGGATTCATCACATTGGGATGACTGTGGTACAAACTTGGTCTCAAACTCATTTTCATTTATCCATCTGGATTTTAATGAGCTTATCTCTGTTGAGTTTGGAACCCTTTCTGTACCAACATTCATGAGAAAGATGATTGAATTTACCACATATTTCACATGGCTTATTCTTCATCTTGAATTGATCAACGCTGATATGGAAACTACTGAAGGTGTGCTCTTCAGTACTTTCCCTTTCAGTACTTTTGTTTAGTACTGAAGGATCTGTAACAACTGAAGACTTGTTCTTCAGCTGTTTCTATCAGCAGTTGTTAATCCTTTTATTTCAGCTGATTTGAAATGCTTTTAAGATGTTGTGACTTGCCCTTCAGTACTTGAGGTACTTTGAGGGACAACATCTGAAGTACTCAGCTTCATGTGCTTATCAGTTTTAACCCATCAGCCATTGATTTGTTAATCAACACTGATTTCATCTTATGATTTTAGGTGATCACTTGAGGATGATGCATATGATGATGTGGTTTGGAAATTACTTTCACCTTCAGATTTTACTATTGGTTTGGAGTAAAATCTGTAGGTGGTGCAATGTGGTTGTAACCTATTCCAAACTTCACATTCGAAGCAGATTGCTTGCTGAGCAACATTTCAAATCCCTTGCAGGATGATACCTAGCGGTCACACTCAACTTGGGTAACTGCAAGTTTTTCTTTGAGATCTCTATGGTTCTCAAGAATGACCTGTAGCTTAGCCTTTTCATCATTTAATTGGCTTTAAGCTTATAAATCTCATCATCTTTATCCTTAAGGACAGACTCATATTCAGCTTTTCTTTGGAAAGGGTTTGCTCAAGCTCTAGATTTTGATTTATTAAAGCTACATTTGCCTCTCTAATAGAGATAAATGCAGCTATGCAAGATTCAGAACATAGCTTGGCCTTAGCCTCAGAGGATACCTGGTTGACCTGTGATGAAGATGCATTGGAGCATGAACTATCAGTAGATTCCAGGGCCATGAGAGCTAGATTCCCAAAAGGATGTTCACCACCATGTTGACGATCACCAGCAAATAATTGCTCATTACCAGAGAGATCATCTGGTAAACTGTCCAGTCAACAATACCGGGGTGAAGAAGCTGTGATGAGGTTGTGATTGAGATGATTGAGATGGTAGAGGCTCAGGTAGGGCTTGAGGTTGTTGTGCAATAGGAACTTGAACCGGATTTGGGTGTGGCATGTAATAGCAGGGATATGGATATGACATTGGACCCTGAGGAACAAAATATGCAGGAGATATAGGTTGTGAATGATGACCAGAACTAGCAGGATGTTGCCCTCTGTTTTGTGGACTATTGTTTGGAAAAGTCACAAAGGGTGCAGAGGAGTTAGATCCAGATGATCTACACTTTCTTGCAAAGTGTCCAAGCCTGTGGCATTTTGACACCTCAACTTACTCTTGTCAAAACCAACTTTGGTTTTGCCAGAGAGTCCTGGAAATTCCTACCAGTTCTCTTGTAGAACATTTGAGATCTGATATTAATCAAGGCCATTTGCTCAGAATATCCATCTCTTCTAAGTCATCATCAGCAATACCCTTTAAATCATCCATAATGAAACACAAATTGTCACTATTACAGCCCGACTGACTGTCAACACTAACAAATGCATGATCTGAACCGTTTGAGGAGAAATCTATATGCTCATCATATTGCTTTCTGATGCAGCATATTCTGACTCATGACCAACCAAGGCAGTGTTCCCTGGTACAAAGTCATCAGTGAGCTTTCCTGATGATGCCAGTTTCCTTTTCTGCTCTATCTCTCTTTCAAATGTAAGCAGTTTCTCATGGAGTTGGGTGAGAGATAGACTATCCAGATTTGCACTGGAGCGTAGGACAATGGTATATGTCCCATCTCTCAGGCAGTGATCTGAGGAATCTGTTGTTCATCTGACTATTAGTGTATTCATGTTTGACCATTTTCAGCTCAGAGATCAAACAGGAAAAACGCTCAAACTGTTGAGTCAGTCACTCCTATGAGAGAATGTCTCCTATTGTTGGGCAAGGATTTCTCTGTGTTTGCTAAGACCTCATCTGTTCCACCAAATTGTTCCTTCAATGCATTCCAGAGGTCATGAGCAGTTTCATGATGCATAAGCCCAGAATAGATTTCATTCGGCAGTGCCATGGCCAGAATTCCATGCGCTTTAGCATCAATCTCAAACAGTATTCGATCCTCATCTGAGTATTGTTCCTTCTTCTTCGGAACCATTTGGTTGGTTTTCGGATTGTTCACCATAGGCTTGTGTGGACCATGTACCACAGATGTCCAACAACCTTAACTGTTAACAGACAGGTGATGAAGCATTCTTCGTTACCATATGTTATACTCAGTCCTAACCAGCATCGGAGGCTTGGTTGAGGAACCGGTATTGTGAGGTTCATTAGAAGGAGTAGTCATTCTCAGATTCAACCAAATTCAATTAAGTTTTAACTGATTTAGTGCAAAACATAACAAACTCAATATGAACCAAGAGAAAACTCAAAGCAGATAAACGAAAGCAGCAGAAATTCAATGATCTATAACCAATTCTTGCAAATATGCTAATTCAATCAAACTTAGATATCAAATAGCACTTTCAATGATCAATTGTTAGATCGATCAATGATTAACCTTGCTCTGATACCATTTGTTAGGATCAGAGATCTAAGTTTGATTAATTAGAGAGTATTCAGCGGAATTCGAACAACGAATTAAACAATTCACAAGAACACAATTGATATTCAATGTAACAGTACACGGATATAGAAAGAGAGAATTCTACAAAAGAAATATTATATTCATATGCTTTTGTGGTGGCTTAATGTCACACTTACAACTAGGTCAACATTCCTTATATAGGATATGTGACGTCTGCTGATGTCACTTGATAGTGACATCTAACAGAATTATTCAAACTACTGAAACTATGCAAACTACTGAGAATGTTTTCAACTACTGATTATATCTCAGAGAATGCTAAGTACAAAAACATAAAACTACTGAACTACAACTACTGAAACTATAACTACTGAAAGTAAATTACAAGTACTGAAAGGAAACCATCACAACTACTGAAGTTAATTACTTTGGTTGTCAGCCTTTGTCTTCAGTCTTTCTTTCAGACTTTGTCTTCAGCTGATGGCTTCAGACTTTGTCTTCAGCTGATGGCTTCAGACTTTGTCTTCAGTCTTTGTTCTTCAGTACTTACTTTCAGACTTTGTCTTCAGACCTTGTAATCACCTGATGTCTTCAGCTGTTGTGATCTTCTTCAGCAGTTGTTATGTATGTGGGACTTAGAGGTTTTTTCTGATCAGGCTCATTGGTTCTTTTTGTCCAACTGTTTTCAGCCCCAATCATGTTTCAAACATGTAAAAACCGGGGTCTAGAACCACCTGGTGCAACTTGGGGTTGTTCTTCCTTTTAACACCGCTTGCAAAGAGTTCAAAACACATAGAAAAACACCAAAAACACACACACACCCACACAAACACACCCATAAGCATACAAGCACATAACCGGATAAAAACTCGTCATAGATGATGCAAAACCATAAATTCTTACCTTAAATTCGATTTCTTCTTTCCTCTCTTCAAAACCGAATTCTGCTCTTCTTCCCATTTTGTCTCTCTAAAACCGAGACAAATGGTGAAGTGAGGTGAGGGTGGGCGGCCATACTCCTTTACACCAACTTTTGAAAGGTTTGTCCTTTTTGGACACTTTTAGTCCTTCACTTGGACTATATTGCCTTTCTTGCTTTTATTCTTTATATCTTGTCTTAAAAAAAATAACCGGGTGTTACAAGTATTTTTTTATTTGACATATTATTTTTATCATGTTTGTAGTTTACTTGTTGTGGATTTCTCTTCGTCCTCATATAGGACTTGGACCTAGTTTAAATTAAAAGTCTTATGTTTTTGGATGTATTTTGATTGTTTTGTAATTATCTTATTTGTCTTGTAATGTTTATGAATATTGACATTTAATATTACTTCAACTTAATTAGTTCCATGTGCTATGAGCAATCGTCTCCCATTCGTCCGCCCGATGATTCCGCCATCGGTTGGGGTGTGACACATGAAACCGAATCCAACTCTTCTCAGTCATTGAAATTAGCCCCCATGTGATTAAATTTCGGAACAAAATTTCTTAAAATAGGTGAGACGTAACATCCGCAATTTTTCAAGTTAAAACCCAAAACCCGAACTCAATTTGATTTTCATTATTAAATTGTTTTAATGGTTTTCATGGATTAAATACAACTTTTAATGTGAATTGTTTTTTCAAATTACTTAAAACAACTTGTAATTTTTATGATTTATAAACAATTCTTTTTCATAAATTTTTAATGTGAATAATCGTCTTACAATAAATAACTAATGGAAGATCTTATTAAAATTATTAAATGAATTTTAATAAACTTATAAAATTATAAATAACTAAAATATTATAGTAGTTATGGATTTTATTAGTGAAATTAAAGAAAATAAAATTAATTATAAAGACTACAAGTTTATAAAAGTTTAATAAATAATTATTTAATTTATCATTTACATTAAGTTTTAAAAGTCAAGGGTTTAACTTGTAAAATATGAATCTTTATTTTAAGTTAGTCATAAAATAATAACTTGTAAAACCACAGGGACCAAAATTGTAATTATCATTTAAAACCTTCCCCTTGCCCGCACGTCCGGCCGACTCACCGGCCAACCTCGGCTAATGCTCCGGTGAGGTCAAAAACTGCATAAAAACCTCCCAACTTCGAACCCAAATGATCCCAACCGGTTCACGAACGTGGTTCGAATTCAATAGCGATCTTTAATTGAGTTAATTAGCCGTTGCGAACACCAAACAAGTCGAGTAACCGTCAACTTTAAAACATTGAGCTGTTCAAGCAATTAAGACTAATAATAATCCAATTAGTCGAAACTAAACAATCGGCCTATCTATCCTTAACGTTTACTACTTCCAATTTCACCTGAAAAGCACATAATCATCGAGTTCGACCACCGGTATCACCGGGACCTGCAACTGTACAATTCGTCAACATTCGAGCAATTTTGGTTGAAATTGATAGAGGGCTTTCGTTCATCGAGTCCAGTAAGAGCTTCCTATGCAACGAATTTGGGTATCATCAACGATTGAATCTCGAACCAACCCTACCTTGGTCGCGGCTATCCTTATCACCATATTCATCGAATCGAACTTAATAATGTAAGTTGTGCATATCATTACACTCGATTTAGTGTAGGGACAAAAGCCCTCTGTTTATTACTATTATCATTATCGAATTGATGTTCAATTGGAATCAAATCGATTCTAGGGTTCTTGGATATTTGGGGATTTTTCTAATGAACATTTATAAATATTATTAATGGACCCTAATCAGATTCAGGCTAACACCCACCTGTTAACATCATGTCCACTTGCGGAAGGGACCCGGGTTCGAACTCGGGCTCCTTCAAATCATTTTTTAAGGCTTTTTAGCAAATAAATTAATTATAGAAAATTTCTAATAAATAAAAAATAGTTTTGTAAACTTTAAATATTTTTTAAAGACACCTAAATTTTCTTTAATTTTTCTAAATTTAAATAATTAAATAAATTTTATTAAAACATTTTAAAGATTATTCTTGGATTATTTATATCAAAATGGATTTTAATAATTAATAAATTATTAGTGGTCCAAACAATTCCTTTAAATATTCATCGTTTGAATCACGTGTTTTAAATGGAGATTTCTTGAAACATTATAAAGCAATATGTTAATGAAATTATTTAAATAATTATTTAAATATTTATTTTAATAATTAGTTATTCACCTTTTCATTTAACCATGTTATATATAATTATTTAATAATTTATTCCTTAATTTTGTTTAGATTCTTGAAACTTATATAACAATATAATTTCTATTATTCTTTATTTTGGGTTTTGATATTATAGGACCTTTATAAAGATATTTAAAATGTTTAAAAACTTTATAAAATGACTATAAATAAGTTTATTATTTTGCAAGTCATATAATTAAGTATTCAATAAATCATCTTTATCAATTTTGAATAATTAATTTCTAAATTAATTATTTCATTCAACACATTATATTTAATCCTGGTTTATTTAAATAAATTAAATTATTAAATCGTTCATTATCGCCTCAATCTTAATTAATTTATTTCGTCTTTATTTAACCAAACATAATCGTTTGTTTTATTTTACTTGATTTAATTAGTAAAACCCTCCAAATTCCAAATGAAACCCTGATTTGTATTTACTCTTGAATCATATCTTATTCTAAACCTAAGACACAAAATCTTAGGTTGAGTCGTGAAGAAATCTTTGGAACTACATTTATCTCTTATAAATATCTAATGTGTCTTCTATATCAAGTGTGTTTCGTTGCCCCTTTATCATATTTACACACTTTGGGGCGAAACATGAATTCTTATACTTAACGCACTTGTAAATGTTTAGACTTGTAAAGCACTTGCAATTCATATTTTTGTCTTGGTTATTTGTGTGTTGTAAGTGTTTATATGAGATACAAATTTTTGTTTACAATCATTAACTATTGCTAGCCTGGCGACGTCTTAGATCTTTGGGCCTGACAAGCCTATTTGGTGCTAAAGCCGAGGTATTACCGGCTTCTAATGATGTATGCTTGTTCATCATGGGAACCAAATACACTTAGCCAATCTTATATACTTGTAATCAAGTCGAGGTTTGGTTGTAACGATATGGTGTTCTATAACCTTACTAACTTATAACCTATGACATGAATTGCTACTTGTAATCTTATCATATTATGTATGAAAACCTTGGAAACTCACCAACTATTTTTAGTTGACTTTTATTTTCATCATGTTTCAGGTTTGATGCTTGAAGATCTTCTTGTGCTCATATAGGACTTAGACCTAGATAAATTGAAATACTTATGTTATTGGTTGTTTCTTGTTAGTTTTGTAATTACTTATATGTATTGTAACGTTTAATGAATAATGACATTTAATATTACTTAATTAATTAGTTCCATGTGCTATGAGCAATCGTCTCCCATTTGCCCGCCCTAATGATTCCGCCGTCGGTTGGGGTGTGACAACAGTGGCCCATGCGCCTAAGTGTTGGCCATGCGCCCAAGTGTTGCATGCGCCTAAACAGTGGCCCATGCGCCTGTGTTGGCCATGCGCCCAAGTGTTGTCCATGCGCCTAAATAGTGCCCATGCGCCCAAGTGTTGAAACGGCCAAGTGTTGGTGATGCGCCTGAACAGGTGCCATGCGTTTGTATAGTGACGAAGCGCCTGAACAGGGCAGAAGCACCCAGAATATTTATGCCTGGAAGGTCCCGCGCCTAATTTGGACTTAAGGTTTTCTAAGTGGTTTTTAAGGGGTAATGGGGAGATAGGCCTGGTTATGATGTGATGACTTATGTTTGATGTATGTTATGTATGTATGATGTTGCCTGTATGGTGATGGTGTATGTTTATGATTATGTATATGTTCCCTATTATGTATATATGTCTTCCCTTAGCTTTGCGTTGAATGTTAATGAATGTAATGAAAGTATTATGTAACGTAAAGTGGAAGATAATGAAAAGAGGAACGTAATGAATGAATGCATGCATGAATAAATGAATGAACGAATGAAAGACTTGCAAGCATATGTATGAGGTGAGCGACTCTGTGTCAGAACAGACTCGAAAGAGGTCCTTGTCATGTACTCCGGTACTGTGTCAGTCTTCAGAAATGAGTCGGGGGTTTGTTAATCAGGCCCCAGCACAGTATCAGTCTTCGGACATGAGTCAGGGGTATTGCATGAGACGAGATAATGAGGTGAGCGACTTTGTGTTGCAACAGACTCGGATAGAGTTCAATCCCTGTTATTGACTCATATTGGATCTTTGTCGCATATCCCGGTGTTGTGTCATTCTTCGGACATGAGTTAGGGGTTTATGAGTAGGCCCCAGTGCAACATCAGCTTTCGAGCATGAGTCGGGGATATTGCATGAGAGAAGATTCGAGTAATAATGAATGAAAGATAATGTATGAAAGAACGAAGTATGAAATGAACGTTAATGAATTATCGTAATAATGTACTGAACAGGATCCTTGTCATTCGACCTTAGTAATCATGGTTGAGTGCCACGAAGAGGGTAAAGTCTGACCGGATCTAGGAAGAGAAGTGAACGATAATGTAACACGTTGAATGAATGGAAGTTAACAAACGTAATGACGAAGATAATAATGATATTATTTGTATGTATGTATGATGTATGATCACGAACGATTGTAGAGTATAGTATGCTTTTGAAAGAAAAGTAAAGAACAGTTTTGATGAAAGTAAATATTTTATTATAAAAACTAGAACTCACTCAGCGTCGCTAACTTTTGTTTGCATGATAGTTCGCAGGTATTTGTTGATGCTGAGGAGTTGCAGGCATGGATGCATAAGCTTCTAGGAGCATTTTGAGGCTGCATCCGTATTTTGACATGTCTTTGTATTTTGAGATGAAAACAAATGCTATAAATGAATGAAATGACATGTTTTTAGTTATTAATGAAAGTTTTAAATTCCGCTGCAAAATAAACGTACCTTTTATAATGTTTTAAGTGTAGTGAATGACCAACTATGAGGTGCTCGAGAACGGGGCCTTACAAGTTGGTATCAGAGCAAAAGTTTAAGTGAATTGAGTAAATATTTTGAAAAACCTAATCTTAAACTGAGAATAGGATTAAAAAAGAAAAAAGGGATGCCAGTCCTAGTAGCTACATGGCTGCACATAAAGGTTTTATGTAAACGTTTAAAGTAAGTTAACGTTAACCGGCATTATCTGCGCATATTATGTGGCTTGTGTGCTTTTGTGTAGATTTAGATACGGATGTAGTCAGGATAGGGAATGCTTGGGGTATGAAGAGTAAAGTAAGTGGCTAATCACAACTGGCCACTATAATTAGGGACTTACTATACTTGACATAAACTGAGTTACTACCTTGAATGACCGCGTTAGTGTTTGAATCTTATAGTGTGTTAGATGACGGCTGGTGGTAGATCATCGAAAGCTTCGTGAGGTAGAGGTGGCGGTGGACGTGGTGCTGAACCACGGGTCACAAGAGGAAGGTCTAAGACTGAAAGAGTAGTTCATGAAGAACTCGAGACCCCTCATCAGGAGGGCGGTGATGAGAATGCTAATCAGAGGGCCTCGATGAGAGAGGCAATCGTGGAGGAAATGCATCAGGTCATACAGATGATCCTACCGTCTGTGGTGACCAAAGTATTAAAGGCTGTTAGAGATGGGGAGAGACAGGAAAGGGGTGGACCTTCGGGCGAAAGGAGACAACCTGAGACTGAAACGGTTTTCTTCGATGACGAAGAGGAAGAAGAGGAAGAGCCTGCGTCGGGAGGATTAGAAAGTAAAGTTTGCTGCCCATTCTTTTGTGGAGTCGGCCCTGTGCTGGTGGGACAATATAGTCCAAACCGAGGGTAGCAGAGCTATTGGGAGAATGAGATGGTCGGAGCTGAAGAAGTTGGTTATTGAGGAGTTCTATCCTCACCGAGAGATGGAAAAGGTTGAGAGGGAGTTCCTGCAACTAGAGGCGGGAACCCTGACACATCAACAATACACCACGAAGTTCAATGAGATGGCACGTCTGGTGCCAGATCAGGTGACACCTCAGGTGACACCTCAGGTCACACCTCTTCACGAAATATCAAGAGGTATATTCAGGGCTTGCTGGGGGACATCTGTAGGCACATGATCGCTGCCCGACTGAGCACGTTTAGGTCGGCAGTTGACCTGGCGGGAAGGTTGTACGACGAGCAGGGGGCGATGGCGATGATAGACGAAGGGGAGGAGCGAGCCTATGTTAAGAAGGGGAAAGGAAGACGAGACAATGATGGTGGATTTGTGTATGAAGGTACACGTCGAGGGACGATGTTCGGAAGAGAATAGAAAGAAAAGGAGAAGTATGCAAAAAGTGCGGTAGAGGCCATCAGGGGGAATGCAAGTGGGGACTGAACGCCTGTTTCTAGTGCGGGAAGGAGGGCCACAGAGCGAGGGACTGTCAAATGGCTAAATGCTACGACTGTGGCTAGACAAGACACATGAGCAAGGACTGCAAGAAGTGGAGGGTAGGAAGCTGCGGTGCGAGGAAGGAGAATAGAGGGTGAAGGCTAGAGCCTTCTATATGATCGAGAGGAGGCTAGGTCAGACTCTGAGGTAACGTCAGGTACGTTCTTGCACGTTTAGATTTATGCATCTATACTTTAGTTATGGACGCTAGTAGTAGTTTTGTTGCCGCTATTTTCTGTGATGTTGCACGTTAGGGGTAGGAAGATCGATGATCCCTTCGATGTAAGAATTGCTATTAGTAAGTCTACCAGGTTACCTAATGCCCTAGAGGATTGCGCAATAGAATTGAGAGAGAGCGCTTGTTCTTGCTAGGTTGTTCAAGACAGACATAGGTAGATAGATAGGCATCTCCGGGTGAGTTGATCAGTAGTCTATGACTCAAACCCCAAGTGTTGCAAGAAGATGGATTGCTCAACCATGCACAACCAGAGTTCGGTGATGACTAATGACAATGAAGTATGAGGAAGGCTTCGACCAGGAAAGCACATTGCTTGGTTTGGAATCGAGTAAAGCTAATATTAAAGTGTAGAGGGACATTCCCAGTTGTTGCTCAGGTAGGAGAAGTGACACATCGACTGGAGCTACCCGATGAGTTAAGTGGAATTCATCTAAAGTTCCATGAATCTCGTCTAAGAAAGAGCTCAACCGATGAGGGTATTATCATGCTAATAGAGAACACTAAGATGGACAAAGTTGTAGAGATTAATGAAGAGGCTGATGCAACCTAAACATCTTAAGTCTTTCCTTCATGCTGCACAAGTGCATTAAAGAAGAAGCTTAGGAAGTTTCACACATGAAACAGAAAATACTCTAAGTGTGAAATCTTACGAACCTAAGACCAATATCTTCCGAAGCCAAACATGAAGTCTTTCGAAGCCTCAGATACAAAGTCTTCCGAAGCTTCAACTTATGAAGACAGATTTCTTCCGAAGACTTTTAGTAACATGCTTTATTTGATGTACTGTTCCATAAAGCTGGACACCTTTCCGCTGCACCTCTGCAAGTCACCAACTTACATGAGTTGGTGAAAAGGTCCATGCTTTTGGTAACTGTACATTGAGGTCTTGAGTCTATAACTTTCTACTTTATGTACTTTATCCTTTTTGTAATAGATAAGGATGTGAGCTATGGCATGTCATAGTCACAAGTCAAAAGGCAATCTGCCTTTTGACTCTACAATTGATTTTGTTTGTGTCTAGTCAATTGTATCCAGCTGGCTTTCAAAGTATAGCCGACTGTAGGATGTAGTATAACTATCTCATTTTCTTGTGTCTTTCGTATATGCTTTCATAACATTTGTAATACAACATAGAGAAGGCAATATACTACATTCTTGAAAACCAACTACATGTGTTCTTTGTGTTCTGTCTTTTGCATTACTTGTGTTCTTAGCATCTTAACACTTGGTTAATCCAGTTTACTGTTTGATTTTAGTTTAGTTAATCTCCTCTTTGTGTTGTTGTGTTATAACTATAACCCTTCAACGATCCTGCATTTGGTATCAGAGCTTTTCAGGCTCTTGATATAAGATCTCACCATCTTAAGATCCCTCACAGACACAAATACTAAACTTTTCAAATGGCAGCCATTTCCAAAACTGATATGGAAACTGGAACCATGAACAAGTCCCCACTGATCACTCTTGATGAGTTTGATACCTGGTGTTTAAGAATGGAAGGTTTCATCAGGTCTCTTAAATCAAGAATGTGGGAGTTTATTGAAAATGGACCTTTCATACCCAGCACCACTTCTGCTACTGGTGCTGGTATGATTCCCAAAGATGTGGCTAGGTACTTTGATCAAGATAGGAAGAGAGTAGAGATAGACAAAAAAGCCATGACAGCTCTTCAAACTGCCCTTCCAAACTCTGTATACAAGGTTTCAAGAAGTGCAAAACAACCAAGCAGCTGTGGGATGCACTGAAACTAATGTATGAGGGTTCTTCTGAAGCAAGGAGAACAAGAAGGATCTCCTGAAGCAACAGTTTGAAAACTTCATCTTCAAAATAGGTGAAACCATGACTCAATAGTATTTTAGGTATGTTGAGATCATGGATACCCTAGTGGATGGAGGAGTTTCTCTTGAAAACAAAGACATTGTAAGGAAGTTCATGTCCTCACTTCCTAGGCAATGGACACACTACTGTGTGGTGATCAAGAGAACTAAAAATCTCAAAACTCTTCCTCTAACAGAGTTATATGGGATTCTCAGTGGCTACCAGATGGAGATGAACATGCAAGGTTCATCTAGCAACTCCAACAATCATATAGGTTCAGCCTTACATGTGATTGAAAGGGATAGCATAGAACCCAAACCTCATCTCTTATGCTACCCTGACAATTCATCAAAGGCCTTTCATCACCTTCCCAGAGACACCAAGGGAGAACTACACTCAAGGAAGCCCATTCCAAGAGACAAGCTCTTCCCAAGCTTTTGTGTCTTCTGATGAAAGCTGTGGCAACTCTCTTTTCACTCTTGAAGACCTGGACTATATCCATCCAGATTATCTAGAATATATGGAAATAGTCCAGCAGATGGCTCTTCTCACTCATAGAGCCACGAAGTTCTACAAGAGGACTGGAAGGAAGTTTCCAAGCAATGCAACTAGTTGAAAGTTTGGACTGGACAAAGGCAAAGTCAAGTGTTACAAATATAACTTGATGGGCCACTTTGCCAGAGAGTTTAAGGCACCTAGAACAAATGGTGGCCAAACACAATCCAGACCAAACTACACTGATAAAGCACTCCATAATCACAAGTCAAAGCAGCAAGCTGTTGTTGCTGTTGAAGAAGGAGGCTTTGACTGGAGCTTTCAGGTTGAAGATGCTTCTCCAAACCAAGCATTAATGACTAATCATGATGAAGCCAAGGTATTAGAACATTCCTGTACTCCTGAATGCATTGCTAAAGTTAACAGGTACAAGTCCTACAACTTGGAACTGAGATCTGACCTTGAGTCCTTAAACATTTTAAAATATGATTTTAGAAAGTCTAAAAATGATTATAAACTGAAGATGTAGGACTAAGAGAAAACCATTTCACTTCTAAAACATGAACATATAGATTTTAGGACTCAAATCAAAGATCTCATAACCAAGTTAACTGAGTGCCAGGCTGAGCTTGTGATCAGCAAAGCCAGGGTAGAAAAGAGTGTTCTTGAAGAAGAGACCTTCAAGAACATGATATCCTCATCTCTGCACAACAAAGTGTGCTATCAAAACAGGCAGGGACTGGGATCCAATGAGATAGCTCCTCCACACACAATCTTGTCAGTAAGATCTCTTAGGTGTGGAAGTTGTGAAGATGAGCTTTCTCTCATAGATCCTATGAGTGAAGAGGATGAAGAAGAGATAGTGAAGAATCCCTCTAAGAAGAGTGAAGAAGAGGATTCCAAGAAGGGCGACTATCCTTCTAAGGAGAAAAAGAAGACTGTGATGACCAAGTCCATGAGAAAGAACTTGATCAAAAAGAGCAAAAGAAAGGCAAGGAAGGCTCAAGAGATCAAGACTACTTTTGACTCTAAGCATAAACAAGTTTTTATCTCTACAAGGTTTAAAGTGGTAGGGACTGAAGACATTAACCAAACCTCTTCTGCTAAGAGTTCTGGTTCTTGTTCAACTCATCTCAGCAGCCAGAAGAAGACTAATCTACTGTGTACCACTGCTGCACAGCCTGGACCATCAAACTCCAAGCACAGCCCTCAGCCCAAGAGGATTGTCTCAGCATCTACAAAGATGAAGGTGGAGAAGGGATGTGACCAAAGACAGTCTTATTCTCAAGAAAAGGCTCTTGTGAAGAAGAAGATGAATTGTGTTATGTGTGACAGCACCACTCACATTGCTAAGGATTGTCCCTTCAATCCTAAAGGTTGTTGGACCAAAAGAACCAATGAGCCAAGATCAGAAAACCTCTAAGTCCCACATGATATCACAACAACTGCTGAAGGCTTCATCAGCAGTTCGACAAGTGCTGAAGACTTCAACAGCTGAAGATCAAGTACTAAAGACTTCAACAGCTGAAGACTAAAGTACTGAAGCTCAACAGCTGAAGAACACAAGTGCTAAAGCTGAAGACTAAAGTGCTGAAGCTCAACAGCTGAAGAACACAAGTACTGAAGCTGAAGACTAAAGTGCTGAAGCTCAACAGCTGAAGAAAACAAGTGCTGAAGCTGAAGACTAAAGTGCTGAAGCTCAACAGCTGAAGAACACAAGTGCTGAAGCTGAAGACTAAAGTGCTGAAGTCCAACAGCTGAAGAATACAAGTGCTGAAGCTGAAGACCAAAGTACTGAAGTTCAACAGCTGAAGAGTCCACAAGTGCTGAAGATCAACAACTGATGTACAAAGTCTGAAGACAAAGACTGAAGACATCAGCTGATGACATCTACTGAAGTCATCAGCTGATGAAACGTCTGAAGTTCAAGTCTGAAGACCAAGTGCTGAAGTTTCAGTAGTTTGTCACAACAGCTGAAGAGTACTTCTTCAGTAGTTGTGTTATCAGTAGTTTTATGTTTTTACTTTCAGTAGTTTTGTAAAACGAATGAAGAGCTTGTTCTTCAGTCGTTGTAGTTTCAGTACTTTCTTATCAGTAGTTTTGTAATAAGTAAACACTTAGCTTCTTGTAAGAAGATGTCAGCTGCTTGACATCTTCAGTAGTTTTAGTGTTTCAGTAGTTTGTTAAATAACGGTTAGATGTCACTATCAAGTGACATCGGCGTACGTCATCTTTCCTTATATAAGGAAGAATGACCTAAATTGTAATTTTGCGAATGCCATGCCAAAGCGTGTGATTGAATGAAATATTTATTTTGCAGAAACTTTCTCTCTCTATAACTAATTCTGTTCATTGCTATATCTTTGGTATTCTTGCTCGAATTGTGCTAGTTGGTACTCTATTCCGCTGCTGAAATCATTCGAATCGATCAAACTAGATGCTGAGATCCTATCAAATGGTATCAGAGCAGGTTAATCATTGATGGATCTAACAATTGATCATTGAAACTGCTCATTTGCTCTAAGTTTGATCGAACTAGCAAATTCGCACGAATCTGTTATAGAGATTGAAGTTCTGTCCCTTTTGGCTATTTTAATTAAGGTTCTTAGTGGTTTTGAGCTAAATTTGTTTTGCTTATCTTGAATTTGTCTGAATTTTCGAAAATGACTACACCTTCTAATGATCCACACAATACTGGTTCCTCAACCAAGCCTCCGATGCTGGTTAGGAATGAGTATAACATTTGGCAACGAAGAATGCTCCATCACCTGTCTGTCAATAGTTCAGGTTGTTGGACATCCGTGGTACATGGACCACATAAGCCAATGGTGAATCATCCGGAAACAAATCAGTTGATTCCGAAGAAGAAGGAACAATACTCTGATGAGGACAAGAAGTTGTTTGAGATTGATGCTAAAGCCCATGGAATTCTGGCCATGGCACTGCCTAATGAATCTATTCCAGGCTTATGCATCATGAAACTGCTCATGACCTTTGGAATGCACTGAAAGAACAATTTGTGGCACTGATGAGGTCTTAGCAAATAGCAGGGAAATCCTTGCCCAACAGTATGAGACTTTTGCTCATAGAAAGGGTGAGACTCTAACTCAGCAGTTGAGCGGTTTTCATGTTTAATCTCTGAGTTGAAAATGGTTAAACATGAATATACCAAAAGCCAAATGAACCACAGATTCCTCAGATCACTGCCTGAGAGATGGGACACATATACAATTGTCCTACGCTCCAGTGCAAATCTGGATAGTCTATCTCTCACCCAACTTCATGGGAAACTGCTTACATTCGAAAGAGAAATAGAGCAAAAAAGGAAACTGGCTTGATCTGGTAAGCTCACTGAAGACTTTGTACCAGGCAACACTGCCTTTGTTGGTCATGAGTCAGAATATGCTTCATCTGAATGCCAGTATGATGAGCATATTGATTTCTCTTCAAACACTTCTGATTCTGCATTTGTGACTGTTGATAGTCAGTTTACTGGGTGTAATAATGACAATCTATGCTTCATCATGGATGATCTCAAGGGGATTGCTCATGATGACTTAGAAGAGATGGATATTTTGAGCCAAATGGCCTTGATAAATATCAGATCTCAGAAGTTCTACAAAAGAACTGGAAGAAAGTTCCCAGGACTCTCTGGCAAAACCAAAGTTGGTTTTGACAAGAGTAAGTTGAGGTGTTACAAATGCCACAAGCTTGGACACTTTGCTAGAGAATGTAGATCATCTGGATCTAATTCTTCTTCACCCTTTGTGACTTTCCCTGGCAATAGTCAACTACACAGAGGGCAACATCCTGTCAATTCTGGTCATCATTCTCAACCACAATCTTCTGCATATTTTGTTCCTCAGGGTCCAATGCCATATCCTTACCCTTGTTATTACATGCCACAAACCAGTCAGGTTCAAGCACCCATTGCTCAACAACCACATGCTCTTCCTGAGCCTCAACCATCTCAATCTCATCAACCTCCTCAACCTCAACAACACAGTTTCTTCACCCCTGGAGTTGTTGACTGGAGTAGTTTACCAGATGACATGTCTAGTCATGAACAACTGTTCACAGGTGCTGGTCAATATGTGGTGACAATCCTTTTGGGAATCTGGCACTTATGGCTCTGGAGTGTGCAGATGGATCATCCTCAAATGCCTCTTCATCACAGGTATCACAAGTATCCTCTGAGGCTAAGGCCAAATTATGTTATGAAACATGCATAGCAGCATTTGCCTCTATTAGAGAAGCAAATGTATCTTTAATTAATAAGAACATAGAGCTAGAAAAGATCATTTCCAAAAGAAAAGCTGAGTTTGAGTCTATGCTTAAAGAAAAAATGATGAGATTTATAAACTTAAATGCCAAATCACTGATGATAAGGCTAGGGAAGAGGTACTTTTAGAAAAGTACAAAGACCTCAAAGAAACCCTTGCAGTCACCCAAGTAGAGTGTGATCGATGGGTACAATCATGCAAAGGTTTTGAAATGCTTCTTAGTAAGTAATCAGCTTCCAATGTGTAGTTTGGCATTGGTTATAATCACACTGCTCCTCCTACAGATTTTGCTTCAAGAGCAGAAGTGAAATCAGATGGAGAAAGCAATAACCAATCCACCTCATCATGTGATTCACTTTCTGATAGAGCACCATCAGAAGTTGAAGTTAGTATGATTCCCTCGTTGAACCTATCAGCTGATCTTGATGGTTCAAATACTGACACTCACATGATCAAAGAGTTGATCAACTCAGGTGTTATTTCTGGAGGTCCTGAAAGGACTGGAGAGCAAGATTTAACACCTGAAGTTCAAACTCCAACTACTGTCAGCACTGAAGAGAAGAAAGCTTCATTTCCCTCCATAGAAGAACCTAAGTCCACTGCCTGCTTACAGCTTCTTCACATGGATCTCTTTGGTCCTGTGAGAGTGATGAGTATGGCTAAAAAGAAATACTGTCTGGTAATTGTGGATGATTACTCCAGATTTGTATGGACTTTCTTCTTGCATTCAAAGGATGAGGCAGCTCAGAAGATTATCAATTTTGTGTTGTATGTTGAGAAGGAGTATGCCCTCTCAGTCAAGTGTATTAGAAGTGATAATGGAACAGAATTAGAAACAATGCACTTGATGAGTTCTACCTCTCAAAGGGAATCAAGAGGCAGTTTAGCATTCCAAGAACTCCTGAACAAAATGGAGTAGTGGAGAGAAAGAACAGGACCCTTATTGAAGCTGCAAGGTCCATGTTGGCTGATTCTGGACTGCCAATGACTTTTTGGGCTGAAGCTGTCAATACAGCTTGCTATGTACAGAATAGAGTTCTAGTAAATCAGAGGTTGATGAAGACTCCATATGAAGTTCTTCATCATTTGGCCCCTCTAATTTCATTCTTCAGAGCTTTTGGGTGTCCTTGTTTCATTCTCAACACACGGGATCAACTCCAAAAATTTGATCCTAAGGTGGATGCAGGGTACTTTGTTGGTTATTCATCAACTTGCAAAGCATACAGAGTCTTCAACTGTAGAACAAAGATGGTTGAAGAGACTCTACATGTTAAGTTTAATGAATCTCCAAAGGACAAGATTCCACAAAGCCCTGTGCAGCTATTTGATTTAGACATACTGCAATATGTTCCTTATCAAACTCCTGTGTTGCTCCTGTCAACAGTTCACCACCTGGTGGTACTGCTGGTGCTGATGATGATGATGATGATAGCAGTACTCACCTCTTCAGGTTTAGTGACCAACTGCCTGTGTCCTCTAAACCTGATGCTCCTGTAGCTTCAGTAGCTTCATCCACAACAAGTGCTGATGAGATTTCTGCATCTTCAACTTCATTTGAGTTGCCACCATCTACATGATTTCAAGCGTCTACATCAACATCTGTTGTTGCTGAAGGTTCTACAAACACTTGCACTGATCTCATTGTTTATCCAGAGCTGAAGAATCACCCAATGTCTCAAATCATTGGTGATATCAATGCTGGAGTTTCAACCAGAAGTCAATTGTCCAATTTCTGCTTCTATGCTCTCTTCATCAGTCAGCTAGAGACAAAGAATTATCATGTTGCACTTAGAGACAATGGCTGGGTTGAAGCAATGCAGCTTGAGCTTCTTCAGTTCAAAAAGCAGCAAGTGTGGGAGCTTGTTCCTCTTCCCCCAGGTAAGTGTGCAATAGGCACTAAATGGGTGTTTAGGAATAAAACAGATGAAAATGGGCTTATTGTTAAGAACAAGGCCAGACTGGTTGTTCAGGGGTTTGCACAAGAAGAAGGTATTGATTATGATGAAACCTTTGCCCCTGTAGCCAGACTTGAGGCAATTAGATTGTTCTTAGCCTATGTTGCACTCCACAATCTTAAAGTTTTTCAAATGGATGTTAAAAGTGCATTTTTATATGGTAAAATAAAAGAAGAAGTTTATGTGTGTCAACCACAGGTTTTGAGGATAATAAACACCCAGAATGGGTATACAAGCTTGATAAGGCTCTTTATGGGTTGAAACAAGCTCCTAGAGCCTGGTATGAGACATTATCTAACTTTCTTCTGCAAAATAATTTCACTAGAGGCTCCATAGATAAAACCTTATTTATTAAGAAGGTGGATCAGCATAAGCTACTTATTCAAATTTATGTGATGATATATATTTGCATCCTCTGATCCCCAGTTGTGTGATGATTTTACAAAATTAATGCAAAGGAAGTTTGAAATGAGTGCAATGGAGAATTACAGTTCTTTCTAGGCTTGCAAATCAAACAAAAAGCTGATGGAATTTTCATTCATCAGTCTAAATATACAAAAGATCTTTTAAATAAGTTTGATTTACAAAACTGTAAGCCCTGTTCTACTCCCATGTGCAACACCACACAATTGGATATTGATCAGATAGGTAAAGCTGTTGATGAAACGCTTTACAGATGTATGATTGGGTCCTTGATGTATTTACCAGCTTCTAGACCAGATATTATGTTGCTACATGTGTTTGTGCTAGATTTCAGGCTGCACCTAAAGAGTCTCATCTGATTGCAGTCAAGAGGATCTTTAGATATTTGCAAGGTACACAGTCTCTAGGTTTATGGTATTCCACTGGGCACTCTTGCAAATTAGTTGCTTTCTCTGATAGTGACTATGCAGGGTGTAAGTTAACCAGGAAATCAACTTCTGGTGGATGTCAATTCCTAGGCAACTGTTTGATTTCTTGGCAGAGTAAGAAACAAACATCTATTGCTACATCCACTGCTGAAGCCGAGTACATTGCTGCTGCAAGTTGTACATCCCAAGTACTCTGGCTTCAGAATCAACTTTTGGATTATGGCATTACAGAGACTAAGACTCCGTTATTAATGGATAGTGCTTCAGCTCTTTGCATTGTCAAAAATCCAGTCTCTAGGATCAAACATATAGAAATTAGACATCATTTTATAAGAGATTGTTTTGAAAAGGGTCTAATTAATCCTATGTTTGTGCCTAGTGCTGATGAGCTTGCAGACATTTTTACTAAGCCTTTGGATAGTTCAACTTTCCACAACCTGGTGTTAAGGCTTGGTATGCTGCAGCTAGAATAAGTGACAACTACTGATGATCTCAGTAATAAGTACTGATGATCATTGGTAACCATGTCACATATAAGTATTGATGAGTTCTTTTACCCTCAGTAGTTTTTATAACTACTGAAGGCTAAATGCCTCGAGTACTGAAGTACTTTATCTGTTCTAACTACTGATGTAGTTACAACTACTGAAATCAGTAAAAACAGATAAGTAATGACAACCTATGAAACACCTGAAAAGCAGATGAAAAGTCTGATGAGTAAGTGTTGAGGATAGTATGAAACAGCTAAAAAGCTAAGAATTGACGAAAACAGCTGATGAGTAATTTCTCTTCAGTTGTTTCTACAACTGCTGTTTCTAAAACAACTGAAGTAAGACCATAGTTTCAGTAGTTTCACAACTACTGATAACTAATACCACGTCTTCAGTTGTTTACAACAACTGATGGCAAAACCACTGTCTTCAGTAGTTTCACAACTATGATGACAAACACCAAGTCCTCAGCTGTTACATTATATGAAGTCAAAACCACGACCTTCAGTAGTTTCATAAATACTGATGGTTAACACCAAGACTTCAGCTGTTTCAACGTCTGATGGTCAAAACCAAGTCTTTAGTTGTTTTAAAACCTGATGACAACACCACCACTGTCAGTAGTTTTAAACCTCTGAAGGTTAATACCACGTCATCAGTAGTTTCAAACAGCTGATGACCACACCAAAACCTTCAGTAGTTTTCTTTCAGCCTTTTCATATCCCAACCCTATAAATACCTGTCTTCTTCTCAAACGTTCCATTAGCCGTTCTTCTGACCTTCATACTTTCAAAAATGGCAACCATGAGTCTAAAACCCAGACATAATTGCATCGCCTACCTCACGAAATCGGCCTTCTGGACAAAGTTTGATCATGCCATAGACCTAATGGCTGATTCTCAGTATCGTACTGCTCTGCTCTTAAACCCGACCATCTACCCAGAGTCACTAAGTCAGTTTTGGTCCAATGCCTACGTTCACACTGATGTGCCTTCCGGCCAAATTTCTGTTCGGTCATTGGTCAACCAAAAACAAGTAGAGGTTACACCTGATAGCATTCGTCGAGTGCTAAATTTACAAGATGCTACTGCTGTGACTGAGTACCCGAAGGGCACAACTGATATGTCCTTCATCAACAATGGGTACGACGGAAATCTTCGAGCTGATACCATACTGAAGAAGAACTTCCCTGATGCTGAAAGACTGATATTTCATATGGTGAATGTTTGCTTAGCCTCGAAGACATCCTCATGGGATCAAATGTCTTCCCAGTGGCAACAGGTATTATATTCAATTCTAGAACACCAACCTTTAAATTTTTCACAAATTGTGTTTCTAGAAATCAAAGATCTGGCACATAAACCTGTGGGAAAAAGATGGCTATTATATCCCAGGTTTCTGATGGCCATAATTTTAAATGAATTACAAACTGATGGCCTTGTTGGCCTTGGAGTCCCTGCACCAGCTATTCTAGCTGAGGTATACTCCAGGCATAACTCTGACCAATCTCTCAAAGAAGCTGCCCGTTTGCTCAAACCCAAGCAAAGGGAACCCACAGCTTCAACTGCCAAATCCAAAGTCCCCACCAAGCCAAAATCCAAACCAAACAAGCTAATCAGGGAGATGAGTCCCCTGATGATGCTCCTGTACCACCAAACAGGATAAACTACTGGTTCAAACCCTCCAGTAGTGTTAAAGACTCAACCAGAACAGCCGCACATGTATCCTCTCAAAAGGATCCTGTTGCAACCACTTCAGGGGAAACCACATTACTGAGACCTCTATCACTTGAGGAGGTTATCATTGAAGAGCATCCCTCTCCCCGGATGCAATCCGCTTCTATCCCCTCTCCCCATGCAAATGCCCCCCAAAGTCCAACCATTATAATTGCTAATGTGCTGACTCAGCTGCATGCCTCTCCTCCTCCCCTACAACCACCAACAAAGGGGAGAACAACAACAATTGAGGAAGAGGATACACATGCTTCTGACAACCCACAGCACCGGGGTTTAAATGTTCTATCTCCTGGTGTGGATATGGAGATCAGAACATCTGGTGAGGCTGCCACCTCTTCTGAATCAGCATGATCAGACTGAGGTTGGTAACATAACTAAGACCTCACCAGAGGCAACAGCTATGAAGGACAAAGTCCTGAGGCTGGAAGTCCCCAGTTCCAAGACAAAGGGGCACATGCTACATCTGGTCTACACCCAGTGCATGTACATCCTGCTACAAGCAGGAGGTCAGGTGATTCAGCATCTGCTGATGATGACCTGGGCTTCTTTATGATGTTCTTGCCCAGAACATAATCCTAGAGGAGGAAGTCAGTAGGCTGCAAAAACTACTTGACCAACTCTCTCAGGGAGAAAGACCATCTGCCACCACATCAACCCAACAGATGGCACCTTCCTCTGAAGGTCACTTAAACACACAGCCACTCAAAGAATCTCAGCCACCTGCCTTTGTTTCTGGCACCATTTCTCAGGATCAAAAACCCCCTGAGCAAATGGATGCTATCCCTCAAAATTCCCTATCTCTCATCACACCGCAGATAACTGAACTTGTCATTAAAACTGTTGATGAGAGACTTTCTTCTGTCTTACAACCTATGGTGGAGGATGTACTGAGCCAAAAGCTTTCTGCTGATCAAACCTTAAAACCAATGCACCCAAAAAGGGGGAGATTCCAGTAGTGAAAGCTAAAAGAAAGAGGATGGAGAAGGAGAAAGAGAAAGAGAAGGACAAAGAAGTGGAAATAGAGAAGGACTGTGTGTATGAGACCGAGAAAGAGAAGGAGAATGAGAATGAGAAGGGAGCTGAAAAGGAGAAAGTACATGAAAGTCAAAAGGACTTTCATGTCACATATAAGAAAAAGAAAAGTGCTGAAAAAGAGAAAAACTTGAATGAAATGGTTAAAGAGGCTGATGCTGAACACAGCAGATCAATGGACAATATCATTGATCAGCTGTTAGGCAAGGTTTCAATACTGAAAAGCTGGACTCTGAAATAAGAAGATTAGAGATCGAAGAGATTCAACAAAGATGGGCCAGCTACAGCACAATGGATAGAGAAAGACTTGAGATCATGATCAGATTTATCAGCAAATACCTTGGGATCATTGATCGAAATAAAATCATGGACCAGGGACAGATCTTGGCCATAACCTCCAAGATCTGTTCGTCTGAGGCATATACTAATGGACTAGTAATAGAAGCTTTGAATGAAGCAGGAGTAGGAGCAGGACTGAGCTAGCCAAACACTCAAAAGCCACACTCACCTCCAAAATGCTAACTCAGCCTGTCAACATTCCCTCTCCAAAACAACCACAACCACAACCCACAAAACCAACTCCCTTACCCTCAAAACCAACAGCCGATGATGCACCTAAGCAGAAGAAGAGAAAGGTGTTGAGGCTGGAAGAAGAAGAACATGATGATGAAGACAGGCTGCCGATCTCAGGTGTTCTGCAGTTGCCTAAGGCCAAAGATCTCTCTCTTGCAATAACTCCTGAGCAACAAAGAGATGCAATCAAAGTGAAATGGAAGAAGAAGAACAACACAGATTGCACGATGAAGAGTTATTGAGGAGAGTTGATAAAGCATATGCAGCCATTCCTCCATCACTAATATGAAAAAACAAGCTCAGAGGATTTATACTCTTAGACATACTTTTCAGTATGTGAAAGAAAGAGTAAGAATTTGGCCTGATCCCAGGGTGGCTCACAGAATACAAAAGAAAAATATCCCTCAGAGATACAATGGGCAAGTGAAAAATATTGTAGATGAAGTGATCTCCTTAGCCCTTGTAGTCTCACCCTGGGAATCCTGGAAGATTTCAAAAAGGCCTACACCTCAAACATGCCTCCACAAAAGATGCTGGAGAACAGAATGATCAAAAAGGGGCTGGTGTATAAGAGGTTGAATGAGATCAGAAAGGATGAGTTACCATTGCTGTTAGAAGGTCATCATCCTGATGAATTTGCTTACAGACAGATTACAACAGTGGTACTCAAAAATGGAAAACAGGTCAAATTCCTGTCTGAGTACTATAGGCCTGAAGGATTCTTCGATGGTGAGGCAGAGGAGCTCACCATGGAGGAACAAATTGTATTTTTGGAGGCCTACACCGGGGATCCTACAAGCTCATAGTTGGGAAGTGAGTCTCATGGATGGGGGAACAGCTCAGTGTCCAATTCCCCAATACAGAGCTCCTCCATACATTGCCAACCAAATCATAAGAGACTCATTCCCAGGCCAGTGCTTAAATGGGTCATCTTCTCAACTGATCAAGAAGGAAAAAGACCAACCATTCTGCCAACAATAAGTGGGAAAATAAATCAATTAGAGGTTTTGTTGCATTGGTTCAGGGGGAGTTTGTTGGACCAAAAGAACCAATGAGCCAAGATCAGAAAACCTCTAAGTCCCACATGATATCACAACAACTGCTGAAGGCTTCATCAGCAGTTCGACAAGTGCTAAAGACTTCAACAGCTGAAGATCAAGTACTGAAGACTTCAACAGCTGAAGATCAGTACTGAAGACTTCACAGCTGAAGACTAAAGTACTGAAGCTCAACAGCTGAAGAACACAAGTGCTGAAGCTGAAGACTAAAGTGCTGAAGCTCAACAGCTGAAGAACACAAGTGCTGAAGCTGAAGACTAAAGTGCTGAAGCTCAACAGCTAAAGAACACAAGTGCTGAAGCTCAACAGCTGAAGACACAAGTGCTGAAGCTGAAGACTAAAGTGCTGAAGTCCAACAGCTGAAGAATACAAGTGCTGAAGCTGAAGACCAAAGTACTAAAGTTCAACAGCTGAAGAGTCCACAAGTGCTGAAGATCAACAGCTGATGTACAAAGTCTGAAGACAAAGACTGAAGACATCAGCTGATGACATCTACTGAAGTCATGAGCTGATGAAACGTCTGAAGTTCAAGTCGGAAGACCAAGTGCTGAAGTTTCAGTAGTTTGTCACAACAGCTGAAGAGTACTTCTTCAGTAGTTGTGTTATCAGTAGTTTTATGTTTTTACTTTCAGTAGTTTTGTAAAACGACTGAAGAGCTTGTTCTTCAGTCGTTGTAGTTTCAGTAGTTTCTTATCAGTAGTTTTGTAATAAGTAAACACTTAGCTTCTTGTAAGAAGATGTCAGCTGCTTGACATCTTCAGTAGTTTTAGTGTTTCAGTAGTTTGTTAAATAACGGTTAGATGTCACTATCAAGTGACATCAGCCTACGTCATCTTTCCTTATATAAGGAAGAATGACCTAAATTGTAATTTTGCGAATGCCATGCCAAAGCGTGTGATTGAATGAAATATTCCTTTTGTAGAAACTTTCTCTCTCTATAACTAATTCTGTTCATTGCTATATCTTTGGTATTCTTGCTCGAATTGTGCTAGTTGGTACTCTATTCCGCTGCTGAAATCATTCGAATCGATCAAACCAGATGCTGAGATCCTATCAAAGGTACTGTCCATATGACCAAAACAACGACTTCAAAGAGTTTTTAGAAGATTCAAGCTTCGGAAGGAAAACCTGTTTCCCTCGGAAGCTCAAAATCTAACAAGAAGGGAAATGGAAAATTCCCTTCGGAAGAAAATTTGGTCTCGGAAGAATGGAGTTCTTCCGAAGCACTGAAGTCTGTTGCAGCGTCTGCAGAATCTTCTGAAGTTCAGTCATCAAAACTTCTGAAGTTCCAAAAGCTTCTAAAGTTTTGAAGGTCAAGTCCAAGACTCCAAAGGCGGTGTGGATGTCTAAGAAAGACCAAGTGACTAAGATTTCTCCATCAACAACAGCTCAAGATCCTTTTAGTACAACCATAAGATCTATTACTGTTGAATTACCTTCTGTAAATGAGCCCAAGACAAGCAAGGCTTGGGTTTCCAAATGTAACTAATCATTCTCTTCGTGCAGGGACAGCTGAAGACAGACAGAAATGTCTGGATCATAGACAGTGGCTGTTCCAGGCACATGACAGGCAATAGGTCACTACTCTAGAACTTTGAAAGGATTGATGGAGGACCAGTTGCTTTTGGAGGAGGTGAAGGTGGTTACATTTCTAGAAGGGGCAAGGTCATAAATGGTAAGCTCAGCATAGAAAAGGTAAACTTTGTTAAGGAGCTTTGATACAATCTTCTAAGTGTATCTCAATTTTGTGATCAGAGTCATAACATGCTCTTTACTGAGCATGAGTGCATTGTTCTTAAGCTAGTGTGGTCATTCCTCATGAGTATATCCTTCTTAGAGCCCCCAGGAAAGGAAACATGTACAAGATGGATTTGCAAGAAACCTCTCCCTCTGGAGAAGTTACATGCTTTCTGTCTAAAGCCAATCGTGATGAGTCTTTCCTATGGCATAAAAGAATGTGCTATGTAAACTTTAAGAACATGAATAAATTAGTTAAGCATGATTTGGTAACTGGAATGCCAAAGAAAGAGTTTATAAGTGATGACCATTGTGTTGTATGCCTAAAAGGGAAGCAACATAAGGTATCTCACAAGCCTAAGGAAAAGAACTCCATCACTACACCCCTACACTTATTACATGTGGATCTCTTTTGCCCCACCAGTGTAATGAGTTTAGGAAGGACCTTATACTGTCTAGTGATCACAAATGACTTTACAAGATTCACTTGGGTTTACTTCCTTAGAACTAAGGATGAGACTCTTGAGATTCTAAAGAATTTCATCTTAAAAATTGAGAATCATCTGATCATAAGGTCAAGATCATAAGATGTAATCAAGGAACCGAATTTAAGAACCATATCCTTGATACATTTTGTGATGAAAAGGGTATTACAAGACAATTTAGTGCTCCCAGGACTCCTCAGCAAAATGGCATTGCTGAGAGGAGAAACATGACGCTGATTGAAGCTGCAAGAACCATGCTGTCTGACTCTAAACTGTCCATCACCTTCTGGGCAGAGGCAATCAACACTGCCTGCTATGTGCAGAACAAAGTTTTAGTAGTCAAGACTCATGGCAAGACTCCTTATGAACTTGGGCACAAGAGGAAACCTTTCATTGGTTTTCTCAGGTCATTTGGATGTCCTTGCACCATCTTGAATACCAAAGATCAAATTGCCAAGTTTGCTGAGAAATCAAATGATGGACACTTTATTGGATACTCTTCCCAAGCTAAGGCTTATAGAGTGTACAATCTCAGAACTAGAATATTGAGGAGACAGCCAATGTGACTTTCAATGAACACACACCCTGTGTTGCTGGTTCTGGTCTAGATTGGTTGTTTGATCTTGATTTGGTTACCAACTGTTTTAACAAATCTTGTGAGAATGTTTTAGGATCTGCAGAAAATTTAAATACAGATGATCCTGATCCAAGATTTGAGCTAGGAAGATCCTCAAGTGATACATCTTCAGCTCCAGTTGGAACCACTTCTGCAAATGAGGTTTCTATCAGCACAACAATGACAAACTCAGCTGATACATCTGGTATGCCTTCAAATTCCAGCTCAGAGGCTCTACAACCAGATAAGAACATCTCAACTGTGGAAGACAACAATGGTGGTGGTGACAGTGACCAAGAATTTCTTGATGCCACTAACCACTCCATTGATGAGAACATCAATGATGTCACACACTGCTTGGATCAAGTTTCACTTGAAAAGTGTGCTGATGTGGTGGGTGAAACATCCATGCTAGATATAGATTTCTCTAATTTAGATCTTTCTCAACAACTTGCTGTGATCCCTCAGCTTAGGATCCACAAGTCTCACCTTACCACAAACATCATTAGAGATGTTTCTCAGGGGTAAAGACAAGAGGACAAACCCATGAAGCAAATGTTTGTCTTCACTCTTGTTTTCTATCCCAGATAGAGCCAAAGAAAGTTGATGGAGCTTTAAAGTATGGAAGTTGGGTTGAAGCTATGCAACAAGAGCTACTTCAATTCAAAAGGTAGAAAGTTTGGAATCTTTGTCCTCTTCCTTCTGGGAAGACTACCATTGGAACCAAATGGGTGTTTAGAACAAGAAGGATGATAGAGGCATTATCATCAAGAACAAAGATAGACTAGTTGTTCAAGGATACACACAAGAAGAAGGGATTGACTACACTGATGTCCTTGCTCTAGTGGCATGATTAGAAGCTGTTAGGATATTCCTAGCATTTGCTGCATCAAAGAACTTCAAGGTCTTTCAACTTGATGTGAAGTGTGCCTTTTTGTATGGAGTGATAGATGAAGAGGTTTATGTCAAACAGCCACCTGGTATTGTAGATCCTGATCATCTTGATTATGTCTGCAAGCTTGACAAAGCTCTCTATAGGCTGAATCAGGCACCCAGGAAATGGTATGAGACACTATCTAAATATCTTTGTAAACATGGATACAGGAAAGGTGCTATAGATGGAACTCTCTTCATCAAAGGACAGGGAAAAGAGATATTGCTAGCTCAAGTATATATGGATGACATCATCTTTGGTTCAACTAATCCAAAGCCCTGCAAAGACTTTGAGAAGCTGATGAAAGACAGATTTGAAATGAGTGCCATGGGGGAACTCAATTTCTTTCGGGGAATTCAAGTGAAGCAAGTTGAAGATGGCATCTTCATAAGTCAGTCAATGTATGTTCAGGACATACTCAAGAGGTTCAATATGACTGATTGTATGATTGCTAGGACACCCATAGCCAGAAACCACTCTCTTGGTCCTGATCTTGAGGGGGAGTGTGTAGATGAGCACTTATATAGGGCTATGATTGGGTCTCTTATGTATCTTACTGCTAGCAGGCCTGATATCATGTTTGCTACATGAATTTGTGCAAGATATCAAGCCAACCCTAAGATGTCTCACCTTATCACTGTTAAGAGGATTCTAAGATACCTCAAAGGTGCATCAACACTTGTCCTATGGTATCCCAAGAATTCTGACTTCAATCTATATGCCTATACAGATAGTGATTATGGTGGTTGCAATATGACTGTAAAGTCTACATCTGGGGGATGTCAATATCTTGGTGGAAGGGTTGTCTCATGGCAATGTAAGAAACAATCCTGTGTCTCTACATCAACTGCTGAAGCTGAATACATTGTTGTTGCAAGCTACTGTGCTCAAGTACTTTGCTTTCAAAATCAGATGCTGGACTATGGGTTAAACTTCAAAGAGACTCCCATTCACATAGACAACAACAGTGCTATCTCAATCACAGAAAACCCTGTGCAGCACTCAAGGACAAAGCACATCAATATCAGGTATCATTTAATAAGAGATAACTATGAAAAGGGATTAATTAAACTAGTCAAAGTTCACACAGATGAACAATATGTTGATCTGTTTACAAAGGCTTTTGATGAACAGAGATTTAAATATCTAATATCAGCTATTGGGATGATAAACTTTGAGTAAGCTTTTCTTAAAACTAATTCTTATTATTTCTTAAAAATTATGTGTGTTCTAAGTTGTCTAGTTCATTACTTTCATAAGCTCATGTTTTCTTTGGATAAAAAATTTCTTTTTGAAGACTTTCCTTAGACTTTTGAAAATTTCTGATACTTCGGAAGTTATGCTTTTAACTTCGGAAGCAAATCATGCCTTCAAAATAAATAACTGACTAAGAAATTTAACTTTGGAAGAGCTTTCAAATTTATCTTCCGAAGCTTAAATACTTGTCTCAGACATTTACTTATTTTCAAGGACCATTTACTTCCGAAGCAATATTAACTCTCGGAAGCTTTGTTGGTTTATATACAAAGCATTCAAGTTTTAATTTCTCTTCCGAAGAAAAATTGTCAAATCTCTCAGGAAATTCTTCCGAAGTCATTTTAGCTTCGGAAGCTTTTTAATTAAAACTTCCGAAGATAATTATCCTTCGGAAGCTTTTTGACTTCCAAGAAAAATACTTTTTGAGCAAAAGTAAACTACTTTTTCAGAGGTGGGACCGACATCCAGATTTCAATGTTTATCCTCTTTCATTAAACTTTATCTAAAATCCCTCTTACATATAAACCCAACGGTTTCCCCCCTCTTTCTATCCTCTGTTCTTCCTTCAAACCTAAAAACCCAAATTTCTCTCTGAAATTTCTTTCTTTCTTCTTTCTACGTCCTTAAGCTACTTCAAATGGCCAACCTTGCTCATAGAAATGATCCCAACTTTACCATGCAGCTACACAAACAACACAATCAGGTTGCTCTGTTAAGCTCTGAGAAAGATCCTCATTTCTCAGAGATTTGCCGTTTCCTAACTCTGTCAAACTACTTCACCTCCCTAACCATTGATCCTTCACTCTATAAGGACCAGTTGCTTGAATTCTGGAAGACCTGCCAAGAGGTCATTATGGATGGGGAGAAGCCACTGTCTACCATAGTGCAGGGAAGAACAATCTTCATCACTCCATCTATCATCAATAGACATCTTCAACTGGATGATGAAGAAGGTGAGGTGTTTTTCCCAAAGGAAGCTGTCAATCATTCCTTTGAGCAGATGGGATATGAGGGAGATTTCTCTGTAAAGACCTTTAGGAAAGGGAAGGTCTCATCCCAGTGGAGATTCCTGCTCCATGTGGTCATCCACAGCTTATCAAACAAGCATGGTGGATGGGACCAGATTCCTGAGGATCTCTCATTCATAATCCGTGGAATGGTTCAGGGGGTCAAATTCAGGTATTCCCAATTTGTCTATACTAATTTACTTGCAAATTTAGACTCCTTAGAGTATTACATGTTTCCTAGATATGTCTAGTACATTCTTAACTGGGCTCACAGTTGAGGGAAATAGGTAACATTCTTAAATTGGGACAGATGAAGCCCGGCATCTTCAAAATACTGAGAAAGCCCACTGTTGGATTCTCTGGAGTAGAAACAGCCCTAGTCCCAAAAATGTTAGAGCTCATTGCTCAAGGTGACAACCTAGCAGCACAAGCTAGTGTTGAACCCACACCTGCTTTTTCCCAACCACTCTCACAGCCTCAAATCACCATCACTTACCAAAGAAAAATCAAATGAACCCTTGCTCAGGCTATTCAGTCTGTGGAGGTCCCTATATACTCACCTATACAGGAAGAAGTGGACACTGGAGCTCCCCTTCTCCTGAGGAACAGACCACTCCTATCTCTTCAAGAATCAGTGTTGAGGTTCCTCATGCTCAGCCTGATGAGCTCATTAGCCCAACTGTCTTAAGCCATCACTCTGAGTCTCAACACTCAAGTGATCAACCTTCAGGGGATAGTTACCATCCCCAGCCTATAGATCTCAACCAACCAATTCCCAACCTTGACTTCTATACTGATGAAGATATAGGTTTCAGTGAGTATAATGAATCTCTCTTCTTTCCCCTACTCAAAGAGAGATGAGTACTCCTAAGTCTCATACATCTATCCCACATCAGTCACCTACAACTAAGGTGGACACTCCTAAACCTATTCAGGATGTCCATATGGAAGAGGCTTTCACTTCTAAAAGTGATTACATCATTAAGACCTCAACCATGGCAACTCAGCCCATTGACATCTCAACTGAGATTGCTAATGAGCAGAGGAAAAGCAGTAACCAAGAACCTCAAGCTGGTGGTGAGAAAGAGGACTCTGGTCCAATTATCTCATCCCCCAATGAGTCTTCTGATGAAGATGAGAGGAATCTGAGACTACTGGTGCAAAAATTGCCTAAAACATGCACTTACCTAGTCTCAAAGGTCAGTCACCTTGAATCTCAGGTGACTACCTTACATAAGAGGATCAATGATCAGCAACTTGAGATTTCATATCTTAAGGAAAAACTAGCTGGGAGACCCTTAAGGAGAGCTCAACCAGGAACACAAGAACCTTTGGATGTGATTGACCTATCTTCCAGCTCACCTATGCAAGTGGGTGATGCTACCAAAAAGGGGGAGAAAGTTATTACAGCCACAGAACCTGGGAGTTCTTTAGAGAGAATGGACATTGAGGACTCACCATCCTCACTTGCAAGTGTGCATTCTCAGCAACCTCCACTAGTTCACATTGACGTGGACTACACAGACTCCTTCATACAGAGTCTGTTTGAGGATGGGATACCAAGGGCTATGTCACCTTCACCATCTTCCAATCACATCATTGGGTGGAGGTATGACAATAACAAGAAGGCCCTAATCATCATAAGAGTTCAAGGATAGCAAGAAGTATTCAATTTTCAAACCTTGGACTACTATGAAGGTCTGGATCTAGTCAACATGCCACTTGTCAACCCAAGCCAATCAAGACAAGCTAACAGACTGGCTAAAATAATCCAAGACAGGATCCCTGTAGAGTTCAGCTTAACAAGGAGACTTAGGCAATCAGGCAATGTCATCGGTCAACTGGATGTTGAGGCAGACCCTAAGATTTGCTTCATCAGGGAAACCTTGACTGAAGGCCCAGTGATAGAACCTGAGAGCCCTGTCTCATCATCTCCAACTGCTGCAGAGATCCACATTCCTTCTGAGACACCAGCTGGTGAAGGTGCTTCTCAACCTCTCTCTAGCCTGAGCTTAGATGCTGCAACATGAAATGAAGGCCAAAGCTCTATCCACCCTGAGTCACAAAGGTTTGTGAGTGACAAAAGGGAAAAGAAAGATGACATCTGAGGAGATTAAGGAGGAGGAGAGAGAGGAAAATGAGGCTAAGGGGAGAAAGTTCCTCTGCTGAGTCTCCAAGACTCATGGAGTCTGCAATTAGGGCTTCCCCCAGACCAGATACTCAGAATGATGAGTTAAGGGCAGTCAGGATTAACTATCTGCAGACTAGGAACTATGACATAGATAGTGTCATTTCTCTTCCCTTGGATGAGTTGAATGAACTGGTTTACCTGGAAAGGTCAAGAGAGAAGAAGGAGGCAGAAGATGCAGAACTCCTAGTACAATTCAAAGATGAGAGAAGAAGAAAAAGACTGTATAAAGGTATGCCTACCCTCTCCCCAGTTCGAGAAAGTCCTGAACAAGAGGATGTGGTTCAACAAGAACCTCAGGTAGATAAAGAAGAAGACAGAATCAAGATGATTAACTACCTGAGTGCCACAGGCTTCTATCAGGCAGATGCACTCCTTCCCTTGCCTTATGACTATATTAAGTTTGAGTACTTAAAAGAACTTGAGCTTGAGTTAGTCAAGGAAAGAAAGACAACAAAGAAGAAGCTAAGGGAAGAAGCTGCAAAATCAAGAGCCATCATCCAAAAGAGCATGAAGAAGTCTGCTGACAGGCAAGGATGATGAGCTTCTTGAAGTTGTATGGATTCCCCAGAAGGAGACTTGGACCCATGTCTCTATCCACTATGGATGAGCATATCAGGGTAATCAAGCAGAAGATTAAGAGTGGAGAGCTCACTGACTTACACTCCACTCCAAGTCAGGCTCCACCTGAAGTGGAGGTTAAGGTTGAACAACCAGAGACAACACAACCCGGACCTCCTGCTAATGCTCAGCAAGCTTCATCTTCTGATCCACAGCAGGGTCAACCTTTCTCTCCATCTGAACCTGAGAGAGAGGAAGTCCCAACTGAGAAAGAAAGTGAAGATCAATCTGGTGCTGCAGGCCAGTCTTCTCAGTTAAAATTTGGAAAGAGAAAGAAAAGGATGGCTTCTAGACCAAAGCCTAAGAAGAAGAAGAAGCCTGCATTCCCTTCTAAACCTCAGGATGAATCAGAACAGCCTGAGGATGTGCATCCAGAGGAAGCTACATCAACTTTAATTCAAATTGCTCCTCTAGCAATAGGAAGACCTATCTTGTCTTGGACATACACCACAAATCCATAAAGATGGCATGTTATTAGAGATCAAGGCATTGAAGACATTTATACATGGCAAGATATGTTTCAGTTGCCTTTGCATGACTTCTTTGACATGAGAAGACACTTTGTTAGGATCAGTGATCTACGTTTGATTGATTAGAGAGTATTGCAGCGGAAATCAAACAATGAATTAGACAATTCACAAGAATACAGTTGATATTCAAATTAAGAGCAAACGAATATAAAAAGAATTCTGCAAATCAAATATTTCATTCAATATGCGCTTTCGTGGTGGCAAAATGTCACACATACAATCAGGTCAATCATCCCTTATATAAGAATGTCGTGGTGGACATTCCTTATATAGGAGATGTGACGTCTGCTGATGTCATTTGATAGTGACATCTAACAGAATTATTCAGAATACTGAAAGTTAACACAACTACTGAAGATGTCAAAACAGCTAACATCTTCTTACAAAAATACTAAGTGTTAACTATCACTACAACTACTGAAAAGAAACTACTGAAACTACAACGACTGAAGAACATGCTCTTCAGTCGTTTTACAAATACTGAAACATAAAAGAAACTACTGAAAGGAAACCATCACAACAACTGAAGAATGCTTCTTCAGTTGTTGTAACAAACTCTGAAGGCTTCAGTACTTGTACTTGAACTTCAGTTGTTGTCATTAGCTGATGTCTTCAGTCTTTGTACTTCAGCTGTTGATCTTCAGTACTTTAGTCTTTAGCTATTGATCTTCAGACTTTGGTCTTCAGCTGTTGAAGTCTTCAGTACTTTAGTCTTCAGCTGTTGAAGTCTTCAGTACTTTAGTCTTCAGCTGTTGATCTTCAGACTTTAGTCTTCAGCTGTTGAAGTCTTCAGTACTTTAGTCTTCAGCTGTTGAAGTCTTTAGACTTTGTCAAACAGCTAATCAAGTCTTCAGCAGTTGTTGTGATGTCTGCGGGACTTAGAGGTTTTTCTAATCAGGCTCATTGGTTCTTTTGGTCCAACAAACTCCCCCGAACCAATGCAGCCAAAACCTCTAAATTTATTGAAGATGTCCCACTTATTATGGCAGAATATTTGGTCTTTTTGTCTTCTAGATCAGCTCAGAAGTGACCCATGAAGCACATGCCTGGGAAGAATTCTCAATGATCTGTTTGGCAAAGGATGAATGGGAACTCTGTCATGGGGAACTGGACACAGAGCTGTTACCCCATCCATGAGATCTACTTCCCAACAATGAGTCTGTATGACTCCCTTGTATAGGCCTCAAGGAAGGTTATCTATTCCTCCATGGTAAGCTCTTCAGCTCCTCCTTCAAAAAGTAATTTTGGCCCATAATATTCAGATAGGTATTTGACCTGTTTCCCATTTTTGAGTTCCACAGTTGTTATTACTCTATAAGCAAATTCATCTGGGTGATTACCCTCTAAGAACAACTGAAGCTCATTCTTTCTAACTTCCTCAAGCGTCTTATATACTAACCCCTTTTTCACCATTTTAATTTCCAGCAACTTTTGTGGGGTCAGGTTAGCTTTATAGGCTTTCTTGAAGTCATCTAGGATTTCCTAGGGTGATACTACAAAGACCAGTGAGATCACTTCATCTACAATCTTCTTCACTTGGCCAATGTATCTCTGTGGAATGTTTTTCTTGTGAATCCTATGAGACACCCTGGGATCAGGCCAAATCCTCACTCTCTCCTTTTGATATTGAAATGTATGTTTAAGAGTGTATAACCTAAGAGCGTGCTTCTTCATGTTGATGATTGAAGATGTGGCAGCATATGCTTTGTCAACTATCCTCAACAATTCCTCATCATGTTGTTTATGAAGCTCTTCTTCTTCTAGCTTCACTTTCACAATTTGTCTTTGAGTTTCAGGAGTAATTATTGGGAGGTGACTTGTGGCCTTAGGCAATTGTATAATAGCTGAGATTGGCAGCCTATCTTCATCTTCATCATTATCTTCTTTTTCTTCTTCTAGCCTCAGTACCCTTCTCTTCCTCTTCTGGGGTACATCATCGGCTATTGGTTTTGAGGGTAAGGGAGTTGGTTTGGTGGGTTGTTGTTTTGGTGGTTTTTGGGGTAAAGGTATTGTTTTAGTGGGTTTTGGTATGGGAATTTTGACAGGCTGTTCTAGCATTTTGGATATGAGTTCGGCTTTAGATTGCTTGACTAGTTCAGTACTACTCCCAGCACCAGCTTCGTTTAAGGCTTCAATAACCAATCCTTTTGTGTATACTTCAGAAGAACAGATCTTGGTGGTTATTGCCAAGATGCTGTCCCTGGACCATGCCTTGATTTCAATCAATGATCTACCAAGATACTTCGCTATGAACCTGATCATGATTTCTAGCCTTTCCCTTTCCAACACATCATAACTTTCCCATCTAGCTTGTATTTCTTCAATCTCCAGTCTTCTGATTTCTGAGTCAAGTTTTTCAGTGTCGTGACCTTGCCTAAACAACTGATCAATGATGTTATCCATTGATCGGCCATGTTCGGCATCAGCCTTCTTCACCATTGTCTCCAAGTCAGTCTCCTTTTCATTCTTCCTTTTCTTGTATGTGACATGAAAGTCTTTAGTACTTTCAGTCACTTTCTCCATGTTAGCATCCTTCACCTTCTCCTTCTCAGTTTCTTTCCTATCTGCAATCCTCTTTCTTTTTGCTTTCACTGACTGAATCTCCCCCTTTTTGGTTGCATTGGTTGCAAGGGGTTGATTGTCAGAAAGCCTTTTGCTCACAGCATCCTCTATCAAGGGTTGTATAACTGAGGGAAGCCTCTCATCAAGGGTTTTAAGCACCATATCAGTGATAGTTGATGTGATGAGAGGTAAGGAATGTTGAAAGATAGTAGCTATTTGCTCAGGGGGGTTCTGTCCCTGAGAAATAGTACCAGAAGCAGAGGCAGGTGGCTGAGTGTTTTGGAGTGGCTCTGTGTATGGGAGACCTTCAGAGGAAGGTGCCATCTGTGGGTTTTGAGGGGTAGATGGTCTTTGATCCTGAGAAATTTTGGCAAGAAGCTCTTTGAGTCTGCTCACCTCATCCTCGAGGATGGTGTTTTGGGCTAAAACATCAAAAAAGAAGCCCAGGTCATCATCAGTGTTTACTGAATCACCTGACCTCCTGATAGAATCAGGATGAACATGCTCTGAGTGTAGATCAGTAGTAGCATGTGCCCCTTAGTCATGGTACTGGGGACTTCCTGCCTTAGGACCATGTCCTTCATCGGCAGTTGCCTCTAGTGAGGTCTTATGGATAGTACCAAATTCATCCTGATGATTTGCTGAAGCAGGAGAAGTGGTAGCCTCACCAGAAATTCAAATCTCCATTTCTACACTTGGAGATTGAATATGGTAACCCCTGTGTTGTGGGGTGTCAGAAGCACTTTGGTCCTCCCACTCAATGGTTGAGGCCATCCCAGTTTTGATTGGTATCTAGGGAGGAGGTGAGGAATGCAACTGAGTCAACACTTTGGCAATTATGATGGTAGGACTTTGGGGGGCGGTTGTAGTGGGAGAGGGTGCGAAGGCAGTATGCACCCGGGGAGAGTGGTGCGTTTCAATGGCAACCTCCTCAAGTGAGGAAGGTTCCAGATGTAGAGGTGCCCCAGAGGTGGTTGCTACAGGCTCCTGTTGAGAGGAAACCTGAGCGGTTGAGGGTGAGTGAGTATGTGTATCTACTGGGGGGTTTTGACCAGTAGATATAACCTGCGTTTGTGTTGCAGGGGCATCCTCAGGGGACTCATTTCCCTGAGTAGCCTTTTTGGCTTTCTTGTGTTTGGGTTTGGTGGGGACAATGGATTTGGAGGTGGTGGTTGTGGGTTCCAGCTGCGTGGGTTTTCGCAGTTTGGCAGCCAGTTTGAGTGACTGGTCTGAGTTGTGCCTGGAGTATACTTCAGGCAATACAGCCGTGGCAGGGACTCCAAGGCCAACAAGTCCCTCAACTTTCAGCTAGTTTACTATAATGGCCATTAGGAACCGAGGATATAATATCCATCGGTTAGCTATAGGCTTGGAGGCCATATCCTTGAGTTCAAGAAATAATATTTCAGAGAAATTTAAGCTTTGTTGGTCAAGGATAGAGAATAATACCTGCTGCCACCTCGTCGACATTTGATCCCAAGAAGAAGTCTTAGGAGCTATGCATACATTCACCATATGAAAAATTAGTCGTTCCGCATCATGGAAATGCTTCTTCAGGATGGTAGAGGCACTAAGGTTACCCTGGTATCCATGTTGGGCAAATAATAGATCAGTGGTGCCCTTTGGATACCCAGTGGGAAAAGTGGCATCATCCAGTTGTAGGGTTTGGCAAAGGATTTCTGGAGTGATGACCACCTGACGATTGTTGACGAACGACTGGAGAGAGTCGGTGTCATTCTCCCCAGTGATGAGAGCGACGTTCGTCCAGAACTGATGGAAGGATTCGGCATGAATGGTAGGATTTAGAAGGAAAGCCGTTTTGTATGGAGAGTTGATCATTAGATCAGTGGCATTATCAAACTTTGTCCAGAAGGGTGATTTGGTAAGGTAAGCAACACAATTGTGTTGTGGTTTAAGCTTCATGTTCGCCATTGATGTGAGAGAAGGTTCTGAGTTTTTGAACGTTAGGTTTGAGATGATGAAGCTCTGTAAGATAAGGTATTTATAGGATATGGGTTATAAAGCAACTGAAGGGTTTGGTATGAGTCATCAGTAGTTTTAGACGACTGATGACGTGGTATTAACCTTCAGAGGTTGAAACAACTGAAGTCTTGGTTTTAGGCATCAGTAGTTATAAAACTACCGAAGACCATGGTTTTAGCTTCATATGTTGGAAGCAACTGATAACTTGGTGTTAGTCATCAGTAGTTATGAAACTACTGAAGACATGGTTTTGTCATCAGTTGTAGTAAACAGCTGATGACGTGGTGTTAGTCATCAGTAGTTGTGAAACTACTGAAGACATGGTTTTGTCATCGGTTGTTTAAGATGAACCAGCAGTTTTAGAAACAACTGAAGAGAAAATTCTCATCAGTAGTTTTTGTCAATTCATAGCTTTTCAGCTGTTTCATACTGTCCTCAACACTTACTCATCAGTCTTTTTGGCTATTTTTCAGTTGTTTCATAGGACATCAGTACTTATCTGTTTGTACTTATATCAGTAGTTATGACTGTATCAGTTCTTGTAACAGAATCAGTACTTATTTGTGATATGGTTACAAATGATCATCATTACTTATTTACTGAGATCATCAGTAGTTATCACTTATTCTAGCTGCAGTATACCAAGCCTTAACACTAGGTTTTGGAAAGTCAAACTATCCAAAGCCGTACACTAGGTCTTATCATAATCATACCTTCTTCTTGTGAAAACCCCTGAACAACCAGTCTGGCCTTGTTCTTAACAATAAGCCCATTTTCATCTGTTTTGTTCCTAAGCACCCATTTAGTGTCTATTGCACACTTACCTGGGGGTAGAGGAACCAGTTCCCACACTTGCTGTTTCTTGAACTGAAGTAGCTCAAGCTGCATGGCTTCCACCCATCTATTGTCTCTCAAAGCAACATGATAGTTCTTTGGCTCTTGCTCACTGATGAAGAGAGCATAGAAGCACAAGTTAGACAATTGACTTCTGGTTGAGACGCCAGCATTGATACCACCAATGATTTGAGACATGGGGTGATTCTTCAGCTCTTGGTGCACAATAAGATCAGTGCAAGTGTTTGTAGCCGGTTTAGCATCAACAGATGTTGATTCAGATTCTTGAAACCAAGTATTAGATGGCAAATCAAATGATGTAGAGGAATCAGAAATGTAACACCCGGCCCCTCGCATCAACAATATTGTCCGCTTTGCTCACGGGGAGCTCACAGATTTGCTTTTGATTGCTCGGGTGAAAACTTCCCAGGGAGGTCACCCATCCCTGGATTGCTCCTACCTGAGCACGCTTAACTGTGGAGTTCTCCTCTCATCCACATCCAATACGCCCAAAACGCGTTGTTGATGTTAAAGGCCAGACATTCCTTATGAACCAGGAATCTCTCCTGTCCACGGCCGATGTGGGATATGTGTAGGGTGTCACAAGCATCCCCTGTTTGAACTCATCGTCCTCGATGAGCCTGAGAAGTCACCATCCTTGGTGAGGTATGTCCCACAACCCGAACGGCACAGGAGTGGCTCTGATACCAGTCTGTAACACCCGGCCCCTCGCAACAACAATATTGTCCACTTTGCTCACGGGGAGATCACGGATTTGCTTTTGATGGTGAAAACTTCCCAGGGAGGTCACCCATCCTTAGATTGCTCCCACCTGAGCACGCTTAACTGTGGAGTTCTCCTCTCATCCACAGCCAATACGCCCAAAACGCGTTTTTGATGTTAAAGGCCAGACATTCCTTATGAACCAGGAATCTCTCCTGTCTATGGCCAATGTGGGATATGTGTAGGGTGTCACAAGAAATCTCATCAGCATTTGTTGTGGATGGAGCTACTGAAGGTACAATAACATCAAGTTTAGCAGACTCAGGCAGTTGGTCACTGAACTTGAAAAAGTGAGTACTGATATCATCATCATCTTTAGTACCACCAGGTGGAAGACTTGCTGCAGAAGATGATTTATCCACATGATCTGCAAAAGCTGGAGTTTGATAAGGAGAATATTGTAGTATGTCCAGATCAAACAACTCCACAGGTTTTGTGGAATTTTATCCTTAGGAGATTCATTGAATTTCACATGCAAGGTTTCTTTAACTATCTTTGTTCTGCAGTTGAAGACTCTGTAAGCCTTGCAAGTGGATGAATAACCTACAAAATACCCTATATCCACCTTAGGATCAAATTTGTGGAGTTGACCCTTTGTGTTGAGAATGAAACAAGGAAATCCAAAGGCTCTAAAGAATGAAATCAAAGGAGCCAAATGATGTAGAGCTTCATATGGAGTCTTCATCAACCTCTGATTTACTAACACTCTATTCTGCACATAGCAAGCTGTATTGACAGCTTCAGCCCAAAAGGTCAAAGGCAAACCAGAGTCAGCCAACATGGACCTTGCAGCTTCAATTAAAGTCCTGTTCTTTCTCTCCACTACTCCATTTTGTTCTGGAGTCCTTGGGATGCTAAACTGCCTTTTGATTCCTTTTGAAAGATAAAAATCATCAAGTGTATGGTTTCTGAATTCAGTACCATTGTCACTCCTTATACACTTGATTGATAGGGAATACTGCTTCTCAACATACAGCACAAAGTTTTTAATCTTCTGAGCAACCTCATCCTTTGAATGTAGAAAGAAAGTCCATACGAATCTGGAGTAATCATCCACAATTACCAGACAGTATTTCTTCTTTGCCATGCTCATCACTCCCACAGGACCAAATAGATCCATGTGCAGTAACTGCAAGCAGGCAGTGGACTTAGGTTCTTCAATGGGAGGGAATGAGACTTTGTGTTGTTTTCCTTTCAAACAAGCAGTGCAGGCTTCATCACAGTGGAACTCCTTTATTGATAAACCTCTCACTAAACGATTGTGGATCAGCTGATTCATGTTTCTGACATTGACATGACCCAGCCTTCTATTCCATAGTTTAGATTCCTGAAGAGAGGCTTTGGAGAACAGGCATGGATGACCCTTCAAATCAATCTTCTTTGACAAATCCAAGGCATACACTCTTCCGATCCTGTTGGCCTTCAGGAGAGTATGTTCATCCATTACTTTGTCAATCAGCCTCAGAACTTGGGAAGACAGAATCCTGTAGTTCTGGCTTGTGAAAAGTGCAACATGCCCTTTATCACACATCTGACTGACACTCAGCAGAATATACTTGAGATTCTCCACATGGTTGACATCATCAAACTGGATTTGTCCATTAGACACATATCCTTTCCCAATGATGTAACCTCTGGCATCATTTCCAAATGAAACAAATCCCTTCTTTCCTTGAGAGTAGTCATTATGAAGAGAACTGCTCCCAGTCATATGCATAGATCCTCCACTGTCCACATACCAGATGCTCCTTTGGCATGTTGAAGAACCCTGCATAAAAGAAAACTAGTTAGATTTTTGAGACCCAAACCTTTTTGTATTGGGTCTGTTTTCATCAACAGATGCAACCATAACTTGTTTCTTAAGATCAACAGCTGAAGAAGGAGATGGTGCTGAAATGGATTCTTTGGATTGGGCTTGGAATGCCTTTTCAATGATTTGATCACAGGTGCATCTAGTTAGTTAACTCTCCCCAACAAATGCTGAACCATCATAACAAGTTGTGTCTGATTTGTAGCCAAAGCTTTCAGCTCTTGTGACATATCAGTACTTGTGTTTGATGAGTTCCTGTGATCCACCATTTCCTCCTTAAAATTAACAGACTTAGTCTGATGTTTATCATGAGGAGCACCATCAGTTGTTTTGTGATGAACCTTATCCTTCCTTTTGAATTTGGTTGAAGGCTCGGGTTTATCAAAATGAAATGATTGCGGTACAAACTTGGTCTCAAACTCAGTTTTCATTTCATCCATCTGGATTTTAATGAGCTTATCTCTGTTGAGTTTGGAACCCTTTCTGTACCAACATTCATCAGAAAGATGATTGAATTTACCACATATTTCACATGGCTTATTCTTCATCTTGGATTGATCAACTGCTGATGTGGAAACTATTGAAGGTGTGCTCTTCAGTACTTTCCTCCTTTCAGTAATTTTGTTCAGTACTGAAGAATCTGAAGCAATTGAAGAGTTGTTCTTCAGCTGTTCGTTGTCAGCAATTGTTAATCCATTTATTTCAGCTGATTTGAAATGCTTTTCAGTTGTTGTAAATTGCCCTTCAGTACTTAAGTTACTTTGAGGGACAACATCTGAAATACTCAGCTTCATGTGCTTATCAGTAGTTAACCCATCAGCCAATTGACTTACTGAGGTATCAACCCTTATTTCATCTTGTGATTTTGGGAGATCACTTGAGGATGATGCACATGATGATGTGGTTTGGAGATTGCTTTCACCTTCAAATTTTACTACTGGTTTTGGAGTAAAATCTGTTGGAGGTGCAATATGGTTGTAACCAATTCCAAATTCACATTCAAAGCAGATTGCTTACTGAGCAGCATTTCAAATCCCTTGCAGGATGACACCCAGCGGTCACACTCAACTTGGGTAACTGCAAGTTTTTCTTTGAGTTCCTTATGGTTCTCAAGAATGACCTCTAGCTTAGCCTTTTCATCATTTAATTGGCATTTAAGCTTATAAATCTCATCATTTTGTCCTTAAGGACAGACTCATATTCAGCTTTTCTTTTGGAAATACTTTGCTCAAGCTCTAGATTTTGATTAACTACAGCTACATTTGCTTCTCTAATAGAGACAAATGCATCTATGCAAGATTCAGAACAAAGCTTGGCCTTAGCCTCAGAGGATACCTGGGTTACCTGTGAAGAAGATGCATTGGAGCATGAACCCTCAGTAGATTCCAGGGCCATGAGAGCTAGATTCCCAAAAGGATGTTCACCACCATGTTGACCATCACCAGTAAATAATTGCTCAGTACTAGAGAGATCATCTGGTAAACTGCTCCAGTCAACATTACCAGGGGTGAAAAAGCTGTGATGGGGTTGTGATTGAGATGGTAGAGGCTCAGGTAATGCTTGTGGTTGTTGTGCAGTAGGAACTTGAACTGGATTTGTCGAGGCATGTAATAGCAGGGATAGGATATGACATTAGACCCTAAGGACAAATATGCAGGCGAAACAGGTTGAGAATGATGACCAGAACTAGCAGGATGTTGCCCCCTGTTTTGTGGACTGGTGTTTGGAAAAGTCACATAAGGGTGCAGAGGAGTTAGATCCAGATGATCTACACTCTTGCAAAGTGTCCTAGCCTTTGGCATTTGTGACACCTCAACTTACTCTTGTCAAAACCAACTTTGGTTTTGCCAGCGAGTCCTGGAAATTTCCTGCCAGTCCTCTTGTAGAACTTCTGAGATCTGATATTAATCAAGGCCATTTGGCTCAGAATATCCATCTCTTCTAGATCATCATTAGCTATTCGTCAAATCATCCATGATAAAACATAAATTGTCACTATTACAGCCTGAGTGACTATCAACACCAACGAATGCATGATCTGAACTGTTTGAAGAGAAATCTATATGCTCATCATAATTACTTTCAGATGCAGCATATTCCGACTCATGACCAACCAAGGCAGTGTTCCCTGGTACAAAGTCATCAGTGAGCTTTCCTGATGATGCCAATTTCCTTTTCTGCTCTATCTCTCTCTCAAATGTAAGCAGTTTCCCCATGAAGTTGGGTGAGAGATAGTTTATCCAGATTTGCACTGGAGCGTAGGACAATAGTGTATGTGTCCCATCTCTCAGGCAGTGATCTAAGGAATCTGTTGTTCATCTGGCTATTGGTATATTCATGTTTGACCATTTTTAGCTTAGAGATTAAACTGGAAAAATGCTCAAACTGTTGAGTCAGTGTCTCACCCTTCCTATGAGAGAATGTTTCATATTGTTGGGCAAGGATTTCTCTGTTGTTTGCTAAGACCTCATCAGTTCCACCGAATTGTTCCTTCAGTGCATTCCAGAGGTCATGAGCAGTTTCATGATGCATAAGCCCTGAATAGATTTCATTCGGTAGTGTCATGGCCAGAATTCCATGGGCTTTAGCATCAATCTCAAATAGTTTCCGATCTTCATCTGAGTATTGTTCCTTCTTCTTCGGAACCATTTGATCGGTTTCCGGATTTTTCACCATAGGCTTATGTGGACCATGTACCACCAATGTCCAACAACCTGAACTGTTAATAGACAGGTGATGAAGCATTCTTCGTGGCCATATGTTATACTCAGTCCTAACCAGCATCAGAGGCTTGGTTGAAGAACCGGTATTGTGAGGGTCATTAGAAGGAGTAGTCATTCTCAGATTCAACCAAAATCAATTATGTTTTAACAGATTTAGAACAGAACACAACAAACCAAATTGAACCAAGAGAAAACAGAAAACAATAAAACAAAAGTAGCAGAAATTCAATTTAACTATAACCGATTCTTGCAAATATGCCAATTCAATAAAATGCAGATATCGATTAGCAGTTTCAATGATCAATTGTTAGATCGATCAATGATTAACTCGCTCTGATACCAATAGTTAGGATCATTGATCTATGTTTGATTGATTAGAGAGTATTGCAGTGGAATCAAACAATGAATTAGACAATTCACAAGAATACAGTTGATATTCAAATTAAGAGCAAATGATTATAGAAAGAATTCTGCAAATCAAATATTTCATTCAATACGCGCTTTCGTGGTGGCAAAATGTCACACATACAATTAGGTCAATCATCCCTTATATAAGAATGTCGTGGTGGAACATTCCTTATATAGGAGATGTGACGTCTGCTGATGTCATTTGATAGTGACATCTAACAGAATTATTCAAACTACTGAAAGTTAACACAACTACTGAAGATGTCAAAATAGCTGAAATCTTCTTACAAAAATACTAAGTGTTAACTATCACTACAACTACTGAAAAGAAACTACTGAAATATAACGACTGAAGAACATGCTCTTCAGTCGTTTTACAAATACTGAAACATAAAAGAAAACTACTGAAAGGAAACCATCACAACAACTAAAGAATGCTTCTTCAGTTCTTGTAACAAACTCTCAAGGCTTCAGTACTTGTACTTGAACTTCAGCTGTTGTCATCAGCTGATGTCTTCAGTCTTTGTACTTCAGCTGTTGATCTTCAGTACTTTAGTCTTCAGCTGTTGATCTTTAGACTTTGGTCTTCAGTCGTTGAAGCCTTCAGTACTTTAGTTTTCAGCTGTTGAAGTCTTCAGTACTTTAGTCTTCAGCTGTTGATCTTCAGACTTTAGTCTTCAGCTGTTGAAGTCTTCTGTACTTTAGTCTTCAGCTGTTGAAGTCTTCAGACTTTGTCAACAGCTGATCAAGTCTTCAGCAGTTGTTGTGATGTCTGCTAGACTTAGAGTTTTTCTGATCAGGCTCATTGGTTCTTTTGGTCTAGCACACTTTGACAGCCTGAAGGATCCGGATCATCTTATGAAGAAAGGAATGGTGATCATCCTAATGAGGACTGTTAATATCTGAAGTTTTCAAAGTGTTTTGGTAGCATCAGCCTAGGGGGAGTTTGTAGAGATTAATGAAGAGGCTGATGCAACCTAAACATCTTAAGTCTTTCCTGCATGCTGCACAAGTGCATTAAAGAAGAAGCTTAGGAAGTTTCACACATGAAATAGAAAATACTCTAAGTGTGAAATCTTCCGAAGCCAAGACCAATATCTTCCGAAGCCAAACATGAAGTCTTCCGAAGCCTCAGAGACAAAGTTTTCCGAAGCTTCAACTCATGAAGACAGATTTCTTCTGAAGACTTTTAGTAACATGCTTTATCTGATGTACTGTTCCATAAAGCTAGACACCTTTCTGCTCAACCTCTACAAGTCACCAACTTACATGAGTTGGTGAAAAGGTCCATGCTTTTGGTAACTGTACATTGAGGTCTTGAGTCTGTAACTTTCTACTTTATGTACTTTATCTTTTTGTAATAGATAAGGATGTGAGCTATGGCATGTCAAAGTCACAAGTCAAAAGGCAATCTGCCTTTTGACTCTACAATTGATTTTGTTTATGTCTAGTCAATTGTATCAGCTGGCTTTCAAAGTATAGCATGCTGTAGGATGTAGTATAAGTATCTCTTGTTCTTTTATCTTTCGTATATGCTTTTGTAACACTTGTAATAGAACATAGAGAAGGTAATATACTACATTCTTGAAAACCAAACACTTGTGTTATGTCTCTTGCATTACTTGTGTTCATAGAATCTCAACACTTGGTTAATCTAGTTTACTGTTTGATTAAAGTTTAGTTAATCTCCTCTTTGTGTTGTTGTGTTGTTGTGTTGTAACTATGACCCTTCAATGATCCTACAAAAGTATCCAACCACGAGAAGCAACTGGTGGCCATTACTAATAAGAAGAAGAGAATAGGCTAAGGAGGATGATGGTTTCACTTGTGCAGGTGCAGTGAAGTCTAAAGGGATCTAAGTTTAAATGCAAGATCAAAGAAGAGGTGAGACAATGTTACCCATAACTATTCGAGAAGCGGTAGGTTTCGGGGACGAAACATTTTTAAGGGGGGTAGACTTGTAACACCCCAAATTTCTGTTTAAGCGAAAGGAAAAGAAAAGTAAATAGAAAGAATAGATAATGAGCACAAGTGGAGGGGGATAAAGTGTACAAAGTACAAAACCTTATTATTTTAAGGTTTAAAGGAGCATGGTCGCCCATATCAAAAGCAGAAAGCTGCTTTTGCTCTCGGAGGAAGAAAGAAGAGAGAGAGAGCCCCGGTTCTAGAGAAAGAAAGAGGAAGAAGCAGCTGCAAGGTAAGTCTTCTCTTCTATGAGCTCGGTTTCAGCTGGGTTTCGAGTTCTTGCCCGAAGTTCTGGTGTTTAGTGTTTGTTTTCGGGATTCAAGAGCTAAATTGAAGGTGGGTCTCCAACGGGAAGAGTGTTGCTCAAAGGCAAGGTGAGTTTCAAGAACCCATCTTTTACTGATTTTCAACTTGTTGGGGCTATTATGCATACTAAGTAAACATTTTGAAAGTAACTATGGGTCTACAACCCTATATTTGAAATAATGTATGTATGTATGTATGTTTTAGTGTTGATTATGGGTTAGTGTTGATGTTTAGCATGCTTAGATGGCCTTAGTATGTTAGATCTATGCTTGGGTATCCTAGAATGATGATTGGGTGATTTTGGTAGCCTAGAAAATATTTAAGAATGTTATGATGAACATGAACAGTGGTCCATGCGCCCAGAGGGGCTCATGCGCCCAAACAGTGGCCCATGCGCCCAGCGTGAGTGGCCAGACGCCCAAGTGTTGGCCATGCGCCCAAGAGTGGGTCATGTGCCCAAATAGTGGCCCATGCGCCTAAGTGTTGGCCATGCGCCCAAGTGTTGATCATGTGCCTAAACAGTGGCTCATGCGCCTGTGTTGGCCATGCGCCCAAGTGTTGGCCATGCACCTAAATAGTGCCCATGCGCCCAAGTGTTGAAATGACCAAGTGTTGGTGATGCACCTGAACAGGTGCCATGTGCCTGCATAGTGGCGAAGCGCCTGAATAGGGCAGAAGCGCCCAAATAGTGCCCATGCACCCAGACTATTTTATACTTAGAACTTTTATGCCCATGCGCCTAGAAGGTCCCATGCGCCCAATTTGGACTTAAGGTTTTTAAGTGGTTTTTAAGGGGTATGGGGAGATAGGCCTGGTTATGATGTGATGGCTTATGTTTGATGTGTGTTATGTATGTATGATATTGTCTGTATGGTGATGGTGTATGTTTATGATTATGTATATGTTCCCTATTATGTATCTATGTCTTCCCCTGGCTTTGCGTTGAACGTTAATGAATGTAATGAAAGTATTATGTAATGTAAAGTGGAAGATAATGAAACGAGGAACGTAATGAATGAATGCATGCATGAATAAATGAATGAACGAACGAAAGGCTTGCAAGCATATGTATGAGGTGAGCGACTCTGTGTCGGAACAGACTCGAAAGAGGTCCTCGTCGCGTACTCCAGTACTGTGTCAGTCTTCGGACATGAGTCGGGGGTTTGTTTATCAAGCCCCGACATAGTATCAGTCTTCGGACATGAGTCGGGGGTATTACATGAAACAGGATGTAGATCGCGTATCCTGTTGTTATGTCAGTCTTCCGACAGGAGTTGGGGGTTTGTGTTCAGGCCCCGGAATAGTATCAGTCTTCGAACATGGGTCGGGGGTATTACATATGACGAAAGTGACGGATGATGAGATCTGTGTCGCGTATCCCGGTACTGTGTCAGTCTTCGGACATGAGTCGGGGGTTTGTTTATCAGGCCCCGACACAGTATCAGTCCTCGGATATGAGTTGGGGGTATTGCATGAGACCGGTTGCAGATCGCATATCCCGGTGTTGTATCAGTCTTCGGACATGAGTCGTGGGTTTGTTTATCAGGCCCCGGCATAGTATCAGTCTTTGGACATGAGTCGGGGGTATTGCATGAGACGAGATAATGAGGTGAGTGACTTTGTGTTGCAACAGACTCGGATAGAGTTCAATCCCTGTGATTGACTCATATGGGATCTTTTTCGTGTATCCTGGTGTTGTGTCAGTCTTCGGACATGAGTCGGGGGTTTGTGAGCAGGCCCCAGCACAGCATCAGCTTTCGAGCATGAGTCGGGGATATTGCATGAGACAAGATTCGAGTAATAAAGAGTAATGAACGAAAGATAATGTATGAAAGAACGAAGTATGAAATGATGTCAATGAATTATCGTAATAATGTACTGAACAGGATCCTTGTCATTCGACCTCAGTAATGGTGGCTGAGTGCCACGAAGAGGGTAAAGTCTAACCGGATCTTGAAAGAGAAGTGAATGATAATGTAACATGTTGAATGAATAAAAGTTAACAAACATAATGACGAAGATAATAATGATATTATCTGTATGTACGTATGATGTATGATCACGAACGATTGTAGAGTATAGTATGCTTTTGAAAGAAAAGTAAAGAACGGTTTTGATGAAAGTAAAGTATTTTATTATAAAAACTAGAACTCACTCAGCATCGCTGACTTTTGTATGCATGATAGTTGGCAGGTATTTGTTGATGCTGAGGAGTTGTAGGCATGGATGCATAAGCTACGGGGAGCATTTTGAGGCTGGCATCCATATTTTGACATGTCTTTGTATTTTGAGATGAAAACAAATGTTGTAAATGAATGAAATGAAATATTTTTAGTTATTAATGAAAGTTTTAAAATCCACTGCAAAATAAATGTACGTTTTATAATGTTTTAAGTGCAATGAATGACCAACTGTGAGGTGCTCGGGAACGGGGCCTTACAATGACCTAGACTATAGCGTATGCATTAACCTTATAGAATTATATTTCTATCTTGTAAAATATATGGTTTGCATGCTATATAATGCTATACCTTCTTGTGTGCAACTTGATGCCTTAGCATAGGATTGCCTTATGAATGCTTAAACCTTGTTACCTGTCTCCCCTAAACTTAACTTTGAATCTTTGATTCTCCCCGGACATGAAATTTCTTAATCTTATTCTCGAGACATGTGGGATCGTATACTTATTGTTTATGACTTGGATCTTTAGACTTTATGTCTAATCTATACAACTCTCATCAAGGTTTTGATTTCATGAATCTAAGGAATATTGTGTGTCACATAGACACCTGTATTCTGGATTTCCTGGTAAAAGGCCTTCGGGCTCAGGTAAGTATTTTGCATAAATCATACGAGACTAGTTATGCTTACCTGTGGATTTATGGGATGAGTGATAAACTATGGTCGACATACACAAGTTTCTATGTCAAATGGGTCAATTCACCTTGACGTGTCAATGTTTCCAAATGGTAATATGTTACCAAATAGAATCATTCCATGTACCTTACAAGTCTTAGCTTATTCTTGTTTAAATTACTATCCTTTGTTATCCTCATTCCTGTGTCTTTCGAGTTCGAGCCTATGCTTTCTAAGCCGCGTGTTAATCTAGAAAGATCCTTTACAGTCGAAGTCGCTTATGGAAAATCGATCGTCGTTGATGCCGTAATACGCGATTATACCTTGAGTCTTAACGAACACGAGTTCTTCATCGACCTTATTCCTATGCAACAGGGAAGCTTGGATGTTATTATCGGCATGGATTGGTTAGCTAAGCAACACCCGGAAATTCTATGTTTCGAGAAGTTGAATTCAAGATTGACTTGATTCCTGGTGCGAACCCTGTGGCTAAATCACCTTATCGCCTTGCACCGTCTGTAATGCAAGAACTAGCTAGTCAACTGCAAGAGTTGACCGATAAGGGTTTCATTCATCCTAGTTCTTCACCATGGGTTGCACCTATGCTGTTTGTGAAGAAGAAAGATGGTTCATTCCGTATGTGCATCGATTACCGGGAACTCAACAAGCTTACCATAAAAACTGATACCCTCTTCCTCGAATCGATAATCTCATTGATCAACTTCAAGGAGCAACCTAATTCTCAAAGATCGATTTACGTTCTGGGTATCATCACTTACATGTCCATGACAACATTCCAAAGACCGCTTTCCGTACTCGATATGGACATTAAGAGTTCATGGTTATGCCTTTTGGCTTGACCAATGCACCTGCCGTGTTCATGGATCTCATGAATCAAATATGTAAACCGTATTTGGATAAGTTTGTGAGCGTGTTCATTAATGACATTCTTATTTATTCCAAGAAAAAATTGATCACGAGATGCACTGACGAAAAGTTCTTGAACTTTTAAAAAAGGAGCAACTACACGCCAAGTTCTCCAAGTGTGAGTGTTGTTTAGAAGAAGTTCAATTCTTAGGGCATGTGGTGAATAACCAAGGAATTCACATTGATCCTGCTAAAATAGAAGCCATGAAGAATTGGTGTGTTCCCACAACCCCAACTGAGGTTCATTCTTTTCTCGGTTTAGCGGGATACTACCGTAGGTTCATAGCATATTATTTGAAAATTGCTAAACCACTAATGGCGCTAACCCAAAAGAATCGACTTTTTGAATGGGGACCCGAGCAAGAAGAGGTTTTCCAGACATTGAAACACAAGTTGTGTAACGCTCCTATACTCACACTCCCCGATGAAAATGACAACTTTACCGTGTATTGTGATGCCTCTAATCAAGGTCTTGGTTGTGTTCTCATGCAACGAGGCAAAGTCATAGCATACACGTCAAGGCAATTGAAGGTTCATGAAGTGAACTACACAATTCATGATCTTGAACTTGGTGTTGTGGTTTTCGCTTTGAAGATTTGGCGACACTATCTTTATGGGATGCAATGCATAGTCTACATTGATCATAAGACTCTCCAACACGTGTTCAACCAAAAGGATCTCAACATGAGACAAAGACGTTGGATTGAGTTGATTAACGACTACGACTATGACATTCGCTTTCACCCTGGAAAGGCGAATGTTGTTACCGACGCACTGAGTCGCAAGGTCCACAACAAGACTGTCTCGCTTCAAGAAATCCGAGATCGAAGGCAATGGTTTGATACGGTAGGGGAATTTGATACCGAGATTCATGTGGATGTTAACGAGGCTACTGTCATGCTTCAAAACATAGGGATTGATAGTGATCTCGAGTTATGCATTCACGAGGCTCAACAAGCGACGTTAACCGACGAAGGGAAAGATGAAGATTTGATGTTTAATGTTCGGTCACAATTGGAGACAAAACCGAATGGCATGTGGTACTTTTTGAATCTACTTTGGGTTCTGAATCGTGATAACCTTCGACGCTTCATTATGAACGAAGCTCAAGAAACTTGGTATTCCATTCATCCCAGCTACGATAAAATGTAAATGGACCTGCATGGTCAATACTGGTGGCCTGGAATGAAGAAAGATATCACTTCCTATGTTTCCAAGTGTCTCACATGTGCAAGGGTCAAAGCTGAGCACTACGACCTAGTGGTTTACTTGAACAACCCAAAATCCTTATGGGAAATGGGAACATATATCCAAGGATTTCATAACAAGTTAGCTTGTACTCCTTGTGGTCATGATAGTATATGGGTGATTGTTGACCGTTTGACCAAAACGACACATTTCATACCAATACGAGACACATACAAAGTTTCAAGCCTGCTCCCATCTACATTGATGAAATTGTGAGTCGTCATGGCATGCCATTGCACATCATATCTGACTAAGACGCTCGTTTCACTTCGCACTTTTGGTCGTCCATGCAAGAACTGTTGGGTACTTAATTGGATTTAAGTACGGCTTACCATCCTCAAACTGATGGTCAAACTGAACGAACAATTCAAACCCTTGAGGATTTGCTACGACTATGTGTCCTTGACTCTGGTAGTGATTGGGATACGCATTTACCGCTCACGAAATTTTCGTATAGTAATAGTTATCACTTGAGTATCAAGATGGCACCATTCGAAGCACTTTATGGTTGTAAATGTCGATCATCTATCTGCTGGACCGACATTGGTGAAAACTTCATCACTGGTCCTGAACTCATACAAGAAACGACCGATAAAGTCTCCACAATCCACAAGAACCTTGAAATGGCAAGAAGTCGACAAAAGAGTTATGCCGATAAGCGTCGTAAGCCGTTGGAGTTACAAGTTGGCGACGTGGTTCTTCTTAATGTTTCACCGTGGAAAGGTGTCGTTCATTTTGGAAAGAAGGGGAAACTGGCTCCAAGATTTGTAGGACCTTTCAAAATCCTAAAAAGGATTGGGAAAGTTCCTTATAGACTGGAACTACCTTCCGACCTTAGTGGAGTTCATCCTGTGTTCTATGTCTCAAATTGAGAAAGTGTTTGGCTGACGAGAGTCTACATGCTCCACTAGAAGACATTCAGATCGATGAGTCATTGCACTTTGTTGAGAAACCTATTGAAATTATAGATCGTTTTATGAAGAGACTAGAACCACAACTATTCCAATTGTCAAGGTTCGTTGGGAGAATAAGTATGGGCTGAGTTCACTTGAGAGCGTGAGGACCAAATGGGGAGACTGTAACATCTTGTAATTTTGGATTAATTTAAAGTTAGCATTCTTAGTTCATGTATGGACCGTTGTTGCCATATATAAGACTTTGGGCCAGTTATGCTTATCGTTTTAATTGTTTTAATTTGTCCTTAATTCTTTATATGAAAGTTGATAATGTAAATTAGTACATAATAAATATGGTAATCATAATAATAATAATATAATACTAATAATAATAATAATAATAATAATAATAATAATAATGTAACACCTGACTTTTTTTAAGACAAGATATGAGGAATAAAAAGAAAGAAAAGTTATAAGGTCCAAGTGGAGGGACCAAAAGTGTCCAAAAGGACAAAACTTTGAAAAAGTTGGTGTAAAGGTGGGCATGGCCGCCCACCTCACTTCACATCACCACTACTTTCGGTTTTAGAGAGAGAGACAAGGGAAGAAGAGCATAACTTCAGATTTTTGAAGAAGAAGTGAATGAATTCAAGGTAAGAATTCGTGGTTTTTATATGTTTATGACGGGTTTTATCCCGGTTGCATGCTTTTGTGCTTATGTGTTTGTGTATGTGCTCGGGTGTGTGTGTTGGGTGTTGTTTTTAGGTGTTTGAACTCATTGCAAGCAGGTTATAAAGGAAGAGATACCCAAGTTGCAAAAGGTGAGTTCTAGACCTTGGTTTTACTTGTTTTAAACGATCTTGGTGCTGAAAATGTATTAAAATGATTTTACAAGTTCATGTATGTTTACCCGTGTGCATTGTACATGTTGTATATTGATTCTTGTATTGCTTATAGGTTATTCATGTTTAGATTGACATATTAAGCTTAGAACAGATGAGTTTGAGGATTGGGGTTGAAAACATCCTAGAATCATGTTTTACAGAAAGCTGATACGTCTGGGTGAGGCTCATGCGCCTAAAAATGCCTTAGAAAGAATTAAGTGTAAGCCATGCGCCTAAACAGTAGCTCATGCACCCAAAATTTGCCTTAGGAATGTTTTAAGTATAGCCCATGTGCCTAAACAGTGGTCCATGCGCCTAGAAATGTTAGTCGGATGGCTGAGTGCAGGGCCATGCGCCCAAATAGTGCTCATGCGCCCCAATAGTGCTCATGCGCCCAAGTGGCTCATGCGCCTGAATAGTACCCATGCTCCTAGAAATTAGGCTGGAATTAACCAAATGTCCAGGCGTGTAGGATTCCCATGCGTCTAAGCACCCATGCGCGTGCATAGTGCCCATGCGCCTGAAAGTTGCCCATGCGCCTAAGTGTTCCCCATGCGCCTGCATAGTGTCCATGCGCCTGCATAGTGTCCATGCGCCTGCATGGTGCCCATGCGCCTAAGGACTTAGAATATTTTCTGATTTTTGGGGAAAATGTGTAAAGTAGGCTTTGATTTGGGAGATTCGCGGGGGACTATATAAGTTAACTTTTGGGGTTATAGATGGTATGATGGGCATGTTATGTATTGTGACTGATGCTTATGCATGATGATGATGATGATGTTGTTGCATGGTTATACATGATGTATATTATGTATGTATGATGCCCTGCATGATGATGTATGAATGATATGTTAGGTTCCTATGATGATGTATGTTTATCTTTCCCGTGGCTTTACGTGTTATGTTAATGAATGTAATGAAAGTATTATGTAACGTCAAGTGAAAGATAAAGGAAAGAGGAACATGAAGTAAGAATGCATGCATTAATGGGTAATGAAAGTAGTGATAGTCTTGTAAGCATGGCATGTACATGAGGGTCTTTCTTTGTGATTGACCAATTGCATAGAACTATTGCTACATACCTTAGGTATTGTGACCACGAGGTGCGATGCACCATTATAGAAGGTCTATGATAGGCCTAGGTCCAGAACCACGAACAGAAAGGTATTGCATATGGCAATGGTAGACCTACGTTCATACCTTGGTACTATGACCACGAGGTGTGATGCACCGTTATAGAAGGTCTATGATAGGCCTAGGTCCAGAACCACGAACATAAAGGTATTTCATAGTAAATAGACATTCATACCTTAGGTACTGTGACCACGAGGTGCGCTGTACTTTTATAGAAGGTCTATGAGAGGCCTAGGTCCAGAACCACGAACAGAAGGTATTACGTATTGCATAGTAAACTAAATCTTACCCTAGGTACTGGGACCACGAGGTGCGATGCACTGTTATAGAAGGTCTATGATAGGCCTAGGTCCAGTACCATGAATAGAAGGGAAGGGTTTATGGTTGTCAAAAAGGAAAAGTAAAGCATGAAAGGTTAAGAAGATAATGATGATGTTATCTGTATGTACGTATAACGTATGATCACGTATGAATGAAGAGTATAGTATTATTTTGAAAGAAAGTAATGAACGGTTTTCGTAACAAAAGTATGTTTTATTTATAAAACTAGAACTCACTCAGCAACGCTACCTTTTTACATTTTCAGTTGGCAGGTAAACGTTGCTGGGGATGGCACGAGGCGGCTACTAAGCTCTTTTGGATGGCATTCTTTTGTCAATGTTTTTGCATTGTAATGCGAACAAACGAAATTTTATTATGAATGTTGTATTATTTTGCAAAAGCATCTATAATGAAAAGTTATTTTAATGTTCCGCTACGATGCTTTATGAAAGTTAAATGTAATTATATGTTTTATGAGCAATGAATGACCAAATGTGAGGTCTCGGGAACGGGGCCTTACAAATAATTATATTAATAATAAAAATAATAATAGTAACAATACTAATAATAATAAGTTTTACAAGTTAGAAAGTTAAATTATATAAAACCAAAGGTTTGACTAAATTCAAGGGGTCATTTTGTTAATTTAGAAACCTTAAACACTAGAGTTTGGGCATAAAATAATAACTTTTGAAACAACTGGGACCATTTGTGTAAATGAATTAAACCCAACCCAAAACCCCCCTTGAGCCCGCATTCCGGCTAGGATTCCGGCTAAACGCTAGCGGCCTTCTGGCCACCCCAAAAACACCAAATTCAACCGATTTCGAAACCCAAAACCGTTCCAAGTCATTTCCTTTGCCTACTTCGAACTTGAATGCATCAATTAACCATCTTTCATCGTCGGTGATGAGTTTAATTGAAGGGGAAACCGAAATATTTAACTCATCAAACCGTTGGACCATTAAACTTTAATAATAATTCGATTAAACGAACCCAAACGATCAATTAACCATCCCTAATCGTATACTAGTTCCAATTGCATCAGTAATACACTGAAATTACATGAACAATTCCCTCTAAACCACGACTCGCGCTTGTTGGATTCTTTATGCCCAAGACACATACAACATTGATGTGGTTAGTACGGTATGATCCAAGTCGGGTCATACCAATAACAAGCTTTGCAAACACCAAATATATTTAATTGATGATATGATCATACAATTAAATAAATACACCAATTTAGAAAATGAGTTTTCTAAATAAGTTGCATATGAAATTGAACAACTTATATGGATATTTTGTTGATGGATATTATTTGTAATGTCGTTTAATTTAGTTAAATAACATCAAATAATAAAAGTGTGTGTATGTTATATAATTAAAAGGTTAATTATATATCTATTCTAATAAAATAGTTTATCAAGGATTAAAAGGGGTTTTGGGGGGAAAACAAAACAAGAGAGAAGGGTTCGGCCGCCCCTTTTCGGGTAGCCCTCTCTTTGGTTTTCCTTTGGTTCTCCTTTGGTTCTCTTGAGATTTTGGCTCTCCTAGAATAGACACACTCTCCATTCAGATATCTCTTACTCTCTCATATGCAAAAGGGTCACAAGAACATCAATTTTTCTTATGGAAGAAAGATATCATGGCTGGAACATAGCTGTAGCAGCTTTGTTGATTGTTCACAGCTGGAACAAGGTTCTAGCAGCTTTCTTGATCCGATTTGGTGCTCAAATCCTAGCAAGAATGGTGTATGCTTCATGCTTGTGGGTATGGAAGCTTAAGGACACCTCTTCTTGGTGTTTTGGCTGTTCAAGAACATCATTCTCTTCATCTATATCTCGTTTTTCAGCAGCCTTTGGAAGGTAGTATGTATTGCTTATTTGGGTTGATATTTATTGGTAATAGCTAGTTCAAACACATATATAAGATCCTTATGTTCTTGGGTTTGTTGTTGTCATGAAATGAACCATATTTTCATATTACAAATGACAATATTTGATTTTAATCCCCTGCTTTAATGGTTAAACTAGTTTGATTTGATCCAACAAACCCAACAGCGCTCTCCATCGACACCCACTCTTCAAACAATTTTAACCACAATTGACGGCTTTCAGTTGAATACACTTCCTCGAGCTCTACCTGTGATTAATTTGAGTGAAAACATCATCTGGGTGTTGAATCCCATCTCGCTCACGGTCGCAACTACTCTCTTTGAAATCGCCACTAATTTGAATCGAATCACGTAAGTTTCTTACATTAATATGCTCGAAATTATTCGGGGAACAAAGCCCCATGGTTGTTGGGGTTAACAACATCAAATTAAGGTTCAATTCGATCTGGAATCAATTCTAGGGTTCATGGATATTGGGGATTTATTTGGACTTTGGCTTTAAGAATTCAAAACTAACTAATGTCCACGACTGAAACCTTTGGTGTACTGGTAACGAGTGGGGGAGGTGGACTTGAGGTCCTGGTTTGAACCTGGGGACCCTCAATCCATCATTTTGCTTCCTTTTTCATAGTTTTAAAATATAACACTTTTGAAATTTTTAGAAATTAATTCCAAAGACTTTGGGTATTTTTAAAGGCACGTTAGTAATTTCTATAAATTTAATTTCTGAATTAAACTCTTTTATAAAATGAAAAAAGTTATTTAATTTACTTATATAAGTTAGATTATAAAAATGATGATTTAAGACCTTACATTATTATTGATTCAAATATTTTTTCCAAATTAATTTTGTTAAATAAATTACTTGATATAAAATTTTATTTAAACTTTATATATAACCTTTTAGATCATTATTGTTCTTTTCATATCCTTGATTAAAATAAATATATTTTCGCAAGAAAATAAAATTTATCCCCTTGGTTAAAAATATATTATTTGACAAAGCACAAAATCCACCTAAAATCCTAGCCCTTGTTAATTCGTTAAACTTAATATCATTAAACTTAAACCTTGCAAATATATGTATACTTAGGTACCTTGTGAAGAACTACGTTGGAACGTTGCTTATTATTTTTCCTTATTAATCATCAATTATATACTTGTTCACCATGTGAGTATTTCTATACCCCTTTTTTATATTTTTACACTTTGGGGTGAAACATGTTACATTATAACCATTGCACTTGTAAAACATTTGATTCTTGTAAACTTATGACAATTCATTTGTATGTTGTGGTTAGTTGATCTTAATAATTACCATGTATTGACGATTATATGTACATAATTAACTATTGCTAGCCTGGTGACGTCATAGATCTATGGGTCTGACAAGCCTGCTTGCTTAATCCAAGTACACTTAGCTAATCGTATAAACTTGTAAACGTGAGAGCTTGTAAACTGTTAACGTTTGATTGTGCATCTATCTTACATCCCTAGTTACTTTGTTTACTAATTTCATAACATGAATTGCCATTTTTTATATGCTTATGTATTGAAACCTATGGAAATCTCACCAACATTATGTTGACCTTTTATTTTTAACATGTTTTAGGAAATGCACAAGTATGATAGCCATCTTTTGAAGCTTATACACTCCTAGGAATGGACCTAGTCAAATAAATGGACGAACTTGAATATTACCTTTTATGCATGTTGTTTTCTTTGTTTGAGACTTATTTTGTAGTGATATATTTGAAACTTATGATTAATATAATTGGGTTTAATAATAGCGTTATGTGGTAGTGAACGATTTTTACCCTCACATCTCGACGTTTCCGCCGTTAAGGTTGGGGTGTGACACTACATATATACCTACAACACACACGCATGCACATACATACACACAGTGCATGCACCCGATGCACACACCCACCCGACACCCACACACACACACCCATATATACATGTATATACCCATCATACATTATGATTTTGTAAAAGATTAAGATGTTTCTATAAAACTAAACCTTTATGCATGGTCAAATCACCCCCCAATCACCCAATGCATGGAGAATTCATTTAGGGGCCTAGTTACTTGCATCAGTCATGAAAATACCCACAATCCCACCATAATATTGCAAAATTCAAGAATTTGAGACTCCTAAACCCCCCTCGAACCATCGGCCAAACCCACCATACCACCACCATCTCCACCTTCATTTCATACTACAACTCCAACAAAACACACACTACTCTCTCTTGAATTGCCTTCTACTCTCTTGAACTCATTAAACACCAAGACTCCAGCTTTTTGAAGCCAAGGAACATCCTAAACTCAAGCATCATCAACCTCACAAGATCAAGGTAATCACACAAAACACACACTTGGGCACTATCAAGTTCTATCTTCCATTTCTTCCCATTCGTAAACTTGGCCTAATCTCCTCTTTTGAACATATTTTCCATTTCATATCAGGTCCTCACTCCAACCCCTGAAACCCTCACGATCACCCAAGAACCAAGGTAACTTGCTACTATCCGAAAACACGTAAAAATCACGTTTCGTCACGTTAGTGACACAACTAACCCCACGACACCCCCAACTTCTTATGATATCTTAAAACACCTTATTTTTCAGTAAAAAATTGATACTCAACCCTTTCACACCCTATTTGACCCCAAGTATGGGTTTTTTAAGTTTAACAATACCGAAAACTAGGTTTATCACAAAAAAACATGAAAGTCTATTACATGAGTCCAAAAGTTCTAACCAAAATATTTCTAGAATTTAAGAAGGTCATCTCAGGTCACAAACAAATATTCATAAATTAAATTTATGTATTTTACTTTTTATGAATAATACAAAATTTCAAATCAAAATAGAAGAAAATAGAAAGGGGACTTAAGTATTGAATTTAAGGGTTTATTTAGGAGGTATTTATATTAAAAAATTGTAACTATGTAAAATTTTGGTTTTATAAAAACTCTAGTAGACTATTACATTTACAAAATCCTAAAAAATTAATTTCATAACTTTTAAATTATTTCATTAGTAAAGAAAAATACAAAGAGATTCACCATAAAATAAATAAAATTGATAAAAGAAGCTTAAGAACAAAACTAGTGAAAACTCCAAAACTTAAATTTTTTTATAAGTATATTAAATCCATATATGATAAAAAGTGACCAAAATCAACCATGACAAGAAAACCCCTTAAAAACTCGAACCGGTAACGTTTAAACACCAAAACCGAAACCATAAATTAAAGACCTAAATTTTCAGTAATATATAGTTTAAGTAAAGACTAAGATAAGTTAAAAGCTAAACATTTATAAAATTTTAGAATATTACAAAAGATCTTACAAGATTTAGCATCTAAATTAAATAACTACCAGTTTGATACATTGAAAAATCCTAAAATATATAAATAACCCTTAATATTTTGAAATCAATAACTTTTCAGTAGAAATCTACACTTATTCATAAACAAATAAAAATATAAAAACAAGGATTAATCTCACAATTACCAACATACCCGAATCGCGATACGATACACGTTTAAGAACACAACAAGTAACCCATCAATCTAGAGCCATACCATTAACCCTACAGAGACCATTATTATTATAATTTATAATTGAGACAAAGTCTTCATTGGACCACCCAACGACCTCAATTGGGAAAGTAACCAAGCATAACTTCATAAAAACGCTTAAACCGAAACAAGCTGTTGAAACCGTTAAGGAAGATCAAATAATATAAAAACCCACTTATTACAGTAGCCAAATTCACCAAAAACTATAAAAACTACTATAAGTAATTATAATGTAAGAATTTCAAAATTCAGGGCCAAAAGTGTAAATCTAGCAAAGTTAAGAGACCACTCTCGCCAACTAATGAAACCTTTCTTTTTTGAGACTATACCACGCCTAAAAGAACAAAATAATCAGAACATAAAGGCCTAACGTCAAGAAACTAAAAATATTAACTAAAACCTAAGGACCTAAAGTGAGATTACATGTATGTAAAGTAAAGTAACACCCATCAAACTAAGGTATACAATCTCAAACCATAAGGATTGGGCTTAATTAATCCTTTGTTGATACATGTATGTGCCTAGATCATGATATGAAATGTAATAGATTTTGTTTGTCTGATTCCGATATGTAATTTGATATGATTAATGAAATGATATTGGTTATTTGTGATTTGTAATGACTAATATTTCATTAATGAGTTGATATTAAATTGGCTAATTAGGTTTGTGGTTGTTAGAATTGTTACACATAATATTTATTAATTAATACATTCAAACTTAACTTAATGAAGTTCTCATGCGAATGCCCAATGCGAATGAACCATAAGCATGAATAACTTCATACGAATGACTCAGTCGCACGACTGAACCGGGACACTGGATCAGTCGTATGATTGTAACATAAGATTGGCTCAGTCGCATGACTGAACACTCAGTCGTGCGGATGAATCAACCGCATGGTTCAATCGCACGACTAACCATGCTAATGGTTCAGTCGCACGATTGAATAATACCAACCTATAAATACAACCCAATTCGTGAAAAATAAGAGCTTTTGATTAACTACGATTCCAGACGTACCCTAGCCATCCAGAAGCCTCCCAATTCGTTCTCCAAGTTCATAGAACACATTAGATCGATTCCCAATCGATTTCTAACGTTAGTTTCAATTCTTGATTGATTCTTCGTGTGTTCTCACTGATTGGATCCCCAATCAAATAGGATTCCACACTATTTGATCTGGTTTACACGCTAAACTCTAGGTATTTCGTTCAAATACAAGGTCCTAACAAGTGGTATCAGAGCTTTGGCTCTTGATTACGTGTGATTCAATCAAGATTGATAAAAAGTTTGTGTTTTTGCACTAAAAACGCTATCTTTTGTGTCAAAAGTGATCTTGGACGTTCCCTGCTCATCAAAGTTTGGTTTCTACGGACTTAAGCGATTAGACCTTGCGAAATTTCGAATTTTTACGGCTAAAACACGTTTAACCTAGAAATTTTCGCAAAACAGCAGCTTCAGTCGCACGAGTGAGCCATTCGCACGACTGGACCTCATTCGCATTGCTCAGACGCATGATTGGACATAGTCGCATCTCCATTCGTACGATTGAACCTTTCGGGCATACTGTTCATACGCATCAGATTCATTCGCACGACTGAGCTAATCACTTAGTTCAGCCGCACGATTGAACCAGTCGTAGAGTTCATACGCACGACTAGACCAATCGCACCCTTCAGTCGCCCCAGTGACAATTTGTTTTATTAGACTTAAAGTTATTAGACTTAAAGTTATTCGCAATGGAAGATCAAATGTCAGCCTTTACTACTGGAAAGGACTCTAGGATACAGAACCTGCTGTTCCTTGAGAGTGAGATGGGTAATTAATAAACCACCAAAGCTCTTGACGTTAGATGAGTTTCCCCACTGGAAACAACGTTTTGAGATCTACCTCAACGGAGTGGATCCGAATCTGTGGGAAGCCATCGAGATTAGATATAGTACACCGGTGGGAGCTGATGGAGTTAAGCTAACGTTAGGAGGAATGACGGACATGCAGAAAGTCAAATACAATGCAGAAAAAAGGGTGTATGCATTGATTACACAATCTATTCCTGAAGACATATTCCACCAGTACTCAGAAAATAAGCAGTCCAAGAAACTTTGGGATGAGCTAGAAAAGAGGTACGACGGGAATGCTTCGTTGAAGGCGATCAAGGCTAAGGAGTTAAAGAAGGAATTCGATAACTTCTTATCGATGGGAAATGAGAGTTTGGACAATGTTATAGATAGATTCTACCATCTGATGAGTGAACTGCATACACATGGGGTGGCTACTACCATGGAAGAGAAAGTTACTAATTTTGCAGACGGATTGCCTAAAAAGTGGGCTTCATTCGTGTCTAATGTTAGACAGAATGGAATGCTGGCAAAACTGGATATTAATGACTTCATTCTTAAGTTGCGAGAAGAGTCACTTAGGATGAAGTACAGAACTCAGAAGTCTTCATACAATCAAAATCCAGCTTTATACAATGCCACGCCTCAAGCCAAGACATCTGGAGCACCTCTCCAGACTGCATTTGTGTCTAGCTCATCGGGTCCTTCACATGCATCTCCTTCAGGATCAGATACATCGGGATTTTCTTGTTCCCATTATATTGGATCCGAAGCAAGTGCTACTAAACTGAAGACCGAGAATCTCGGAAATGTGACAGTGGAAGTAGCTCGAGAACACATGGATCTTTTGGCTGCAATGGTCCATTCTTATGATGAACTTGTTGCTGGGAAGATTGGAAACTGCCATTTGGCAGACAAGGACTACGAGCAGGTGGACAAAATGGAGCTTGAGAGGATGGATATAATGTGGGCTTTAGCTAGTGCTGTCCGAAGGGCAAGAAGTTTGTAAAACAAACTGGACAGAACTTGGTAGCTACTAAGGATACCACATTTGGCTTTGACAAGAGCAAAGTGACCTACTTCAACTGTGGAGAGAAGGGGCACTTCAAAAGAGAATGTGTCAAGCCTAAGAAGACGGGTAACGGGAACCCTTCTCGTCCTTCACTCGTCAAGACAAGCAAGCTACCAGTTCTACTTCATCAAGCAAGGATCCAAAAGCCTTGACTGCTCATGATGATGAAGGACATGATTGGAGCTTTAGGTTTGTCTCACCAGGGGAATCAAACATTGCAAGTGTAGAAGATATTGACAGTGATTCCGCTAGTGAAGGAGATCTAGCAGTTGAGATAGCGATGTCACATAGTGAAGAAGCAACTGCAACCGAGGTCAGTTACCAGCCTAAAAAGGAGAACTACCACGTCAGAGACAGAAAAGACAGAATCACCAGAACCAGAGACATCTGATGCTGCGTTGATGGCTAACTCTACTGAATCAACTCAGGTAAGTACTACTGACCAAATGTTGATAATCATGCTTGTTCTGATTGTGATACTTTTAGGAATAGCATAGATGAAATTTGCTAGGTTATTAGATCATAATGATAACTTAGTAAAAGATTTGCAACTGTGCACTGAGGCTAATAGGGTATTAAAACAAAATGAGCATAGTTATAAAGAAAAGATAGACCTTTTGACTAAACAGCTTAGGGAAACCGAAGTAGTTGCCTTTAACCAAGCTAATGACATTAGGTATTATCTAACCTCCCTAGAAGACACTAAGAAGCAAAAGGAAGTTCTAGAAGTAGAAGTAAAATCATTAAAACAGAAACTGCACAGTTGGACTAGTTCTTCACACATAGTCCAACACTTAGTGAGAGAAAGGAACAACGGGGAGGGATTGGGTTATAAAGTGGTTCCACCACCACCTGAGACTTTGATGAACACTAAGACTAGACCAATAAATAGTAATCCCATTAAGGATCATGTGGTGTCTACTCCTCTTGTTAGTGATCCAAATCCTTATGTTCATCTGTTGACTCTGGAAACAAACAAAAGGATTCCACTTCAAAGACAAAGGATAAATTGTCTTGTGTTAATCTAGAAAAGGAATTTGAAAAGGTTAACTTCAAGTCAGATCAAAAAGAGTCAAATCAGAACCTAAAAGGACTTCTAAGGTAAATCTTTCACATACTTCAAGTCAAAAACCTATTAATCAAAAAGAAAAGGAGGTTAAACAGGTGAAAATAGTTAACTTTGTTAAACCAGAGAAAACAACCAAAGAACCAGAGTCAAAACCTAGGGTGAGTAATGTTACTAGAGTGTCACAAACTTCTCCACAAAGAAAGTTTAATAGCAGATCGTGCTACAACTGTGGTGAATATGGACACATTGCTTCCTATTGTCACTAATATCAGACACCCAGTAAGAAGATTGAACTTCAGGTTTCAAAGCCTAGGTCTTCTAAGAGGATCTCACTGACTCCACCTAGAAGAGCTAGTGAACCTAAAATTCAACCTGTAAGTCAGTCGACTGTTTATCACAAACAGGCATTGCACAAATCTGGATTATGGAAGGTGAAGACATCCTCAGTGTCTGATACTAATGACAAAAAGGAACCAGAGCTACCCTCATCCTCTAACGGTCAATGGGTAGAATTTATGATGTGTGATGCCTCTGGGAAACCCAAGCCAGTAAAGGCTTGGGTTCCTAACCCAAACTAATCCCTTACTTTGTATGTGCAGGGTGTTCGATACAGTGCTGAAACTAACACGTGGATAGTAGACAGCGGAGCATCCAGGCATATGACAGGAAACAGGGCTCTTTTATCAAACGTCAAACAAATAAAAGAGGTCATGTTTCGTTTGCTGGAAACAAGGGTGGATAATTCATAGCACAGGGAGAAGTGGGGAATCAGAAAGTTAAGTTTGATAAGGTGAACTACATTCAACAACTATAAAATAACTTACTTTCTGTCTCCCAAATATGTGATAAGGGATTTAAAGTCATCTTCGACAACAAGAAGTGTTACGTGCTAAAGAAAGACTACGTGATCCCAGAGGACCATGTTTTTGATGACTGCTTCAAGATATAAGATCTTTATGTCTTGGATCTGTCAACAGCTTCTACAATGGATCATGAGGTTCAGTGTTTTCTATCTAAAGTACTGAAAAGGATTCCATCTCCTGGCATAGGAGAATGGGACACATTAGTCAAAGGAAGATGAATCACTTGATTCAAAAGGATCTGGTGAGAGGAGCTAATGTCAAGAACTTTCAGCTTCCTGACTTTTGTGTAGCTTGCAAGAAAGGCAAACAGACAAAGAAGTCTCATACAGAAAAGAAAGTTCATTCAATAGAACTTCCTCTTGAACTTCTTCACATGGATATTTTTGGTCCAGTCAGTACAAAGAGCATCGTAGGCGACGTGTACTGTTTTGTGGTCACTGATGACTACTCAAGGTTCACTTGGGTAATGTTTCTGAAATCCAAATCAGAAACATTTGAATCATTCAAGAAGTTGGTAACCACACTGGAATCTCTCTACAAGCTGAAGTTAGACAAGTACGCTCAGACAACGGAACGGAATTCAAGAACCAGTGGATGGAAACATACTGCAAGGAAAAGGGAATTGTGCATCAATTCACTTCTGCCTACACACCTCAGATGAATGGCGTTGCTGAGAGAAAGAACAGATGCTTGATAGAGACAGCACAGACTATGCTGGCAGACTCGAAACTACCTATCCAATTCTGGAATGAGGCAGTGGCGAATGCATGTTATACACTGAATCGAGTCCTGATAGTCAAGCGCCACGGAAAGACATGTTACGAGCTACTACAAAGACGCAAACTGAACTTGGAGTATCTCGAACCATTTGGCGCGCTGTGCACACTTTTGAAGAAGACACAAGAGGGAAAATTCAGCGAGAAGGCAGATGAAGGCATCTTTCTAGGATACAAAATACCGAACAAGCGAGTTTACAACACTCAACGGGTTTAGTAGAAGTGTGGTCTAATGTTGACGTTCAGCGATATACCACACCACCTATTGGCAAAGGACCCACCTACTTTTTCGACTATGATGGATTCTTGAAGTCCTTCAACATCTCTCTCTCCCTCGGATGACGAGTTAGCTACACGAATGATGTATGATATCTTGAATACACCAACATCTAGCTCACATGGAGAATCATCTACTCAGTCAGGAGAAGTGGTCGATGACACTCCTCCTCTAAAGATGATGCTGAAGAAGATAACCAGAACAGTCAGGAGGAACAAGTTCCAGTTCCTGAAACTCCACATGCATCTACCAATGATGCACCTTCGACTTCAGAGCCTCAAACTCCAACTACCTCAGATGCAGAACCAAATGTTCATAATCTTGGCTCTGAGGTAGCTGTTCCTACTACTCCAGGATCACGACTAAACGTCTATCATCCATTAGACAATGTCATTGGATATGTTACCTCAGGAGTACAAACCCGAAATCAGCTATACTCAGCTGATTACGCCTCAGTTATGGAGAAGGGATATATTCATGATGGTGCTTATTGGTGTTTTCTCCCAATTTGAGCCAAAATACGTCAGTGAAGCACTAAATGATGAGGCATGGGGAGTGCAATGCAAGAAGAACTTCTTCAGTTCAAGAAGTTAGGTGTATGGACTCTAGTTGATAGACCTAAAGGTGCTAAAGTAATTGGCACCAAATGGGTCTTGAAATGCAAGAAGGATGACCAAGGGGTCATTATCAGGAACAAAGCTCGACTGGTGGTTCAGGGTTTTCGCCAAGTCGAGGGATTGATTACAATGAGGTGTTTGCACCCGTGGCACGGATGGAAGCCATTCGTATATTCCTTGCCTATGCATCATACATGAAGATTAAAGTCTATCAATTAGATGTGAAGAGTGCATTCCTTCACGGGGAAATTAGAGAAACAGTCTATGTAAGTAACCCGAGGGATTTGAAGATCCGTATCATCGAGATAGAGTCTTCAAGCTCGACAAGGCTTTATACGGGCTTCATCAAGCTCCATGAGCTTGGTATGAGAAACTCATTACTCATCTTGTGAAACACGGCTTTCGCAGGGGAGTAATTGACTGCACTCTGTTCATTAAAGAGAAAGATGGCGACCTACTGCTCGTACAGATCTATGTTGATGACATAATTTTTGGTTCAAAGAACGAAGAGTTATACAAAGAGTTTGAAGTAGTTATGAAGAAAGAGTTTGAGATGAGTGCTATGGGGGAGATGAAATTCTTTCTCAGGCTACAGGTGGATCAGACACCGAATGGGATCTTTCTACATCAGACTAAGTACGTAGGAGACATTCTCAATCGCTTTGACATGGAGAATGCATCTGCTGCTGTACTACTCCTCTGCTACGAATCACGACATAGCACCTGATGAAAATGGAGATCTTGTAGATGCCACGATGTTCCAAGGAATGATTGGATCCCTCGTGTATCTCACTGCCTCAAGACCTGATATCATGTATGCTACATGTTTATGTTCTAGATATCAGGCTAAACCTAAGGTCAATCATCTGATCGGGGTCAAAGGATTTTTCGATATCTATAGGGTACACCCCACTTGGGTTGTGGTATCCTCATGATGATGATTTTGAGCTCACGGCGTATAGTGACTCGGATTACAGGGCTGCAAGATGAACTACAAGTCTACATTCGTAGGGTGTCAATTCTTTGGGAGAAGACTAGTGACTTGGCAGTGTAAGAAACAGACATCGGTTGCGTTGTCCACCTGTGAAGCGAATATGTTGCTGCTGCAAGTGCTGTTCACAAATCGTCTGGATTCAACAGCAAATGCGGGATTATGGTTTAAAGTTCTCCTCTACTGCTATTTGTGTTGATAACTCTGCTGCAATTGCAGTAACTAAAAATCCGGTCCAACATCCTAAGACCAAACATATCGGTATTAAATACCATTTCATACGAGACTGTTTTTGAAAAGAATTTAATTGATGTGGTAAAAATTAATACTGATTTTCAACGCGCTGACCTCTACACTAAAGCCTTTGATAAACCACGTTTTCAATATTTGCTAGAGGTCAACGGCATTAAAAAGAAAAGTGATATTATTCCTGATGATGATCACGTGTAGTCCGATGTAGGTTAGTTAATTTTTTTTATTGGTTTATCTTAGTCTGTTTAATTTAAACTCATGTTAGTTTTGCTGGCTATTAAAATCCTAAAATAATTAAACCAGTTATGATTTTAGTATTTTAGGGGGAGAATAAGTCAGCAAGTTAACATTACAAAAAAGGGGGTAGAAGGAGTCGAAAGCTGATATAAGGAAGATCGTATCTGTGATACCGATTCAAACCCTTGGAATATGATAGTACACAGGAACAAATCAAGAGGGACCTTGAAATTTTAATTTAGAAAAGGTGCAAAAAATCAAAGTATGAGTCCGTGTTGTCTAAGCAATATAAAGGGAAGATGATAGAAAAACTGGTAACTCTTGAGGTAACACAATGAGAGTAGACCTAGAGGTTGCAAGACCACAATTGATATGTCGGTAGATCAACACAATAGATGATTAGACCTGACTGGTGATCTCAAGATTAAACTAAGTGGTTCAACTACTGTGGGCTCCCACCTTATCACTGGTTAACACAATCATATATTCCATAAGGGGAAATGAGCATGTAAACGCCACAAATGTGTGCGGATGACCATAAATAGAGCAAAGCATGAAAAGATGAAATAAAAATGCTATCAAGCTAATGACTTATGTTATTGGTGCATTTGGTCCAACATAAAAATTAAGCTGCTCTAACAAGGAGATAGGTCGTGTGCCTCTCTGCTGACCTGAGGATAAGCATAACCTAGATATTCTAGAATTCATTGTTGTTTGCCGCCTCTCTGCTGTGCGATGGCACTGAGCTGAGGACTGGCTTCTCTTTGAAAGCTCTAAGAATAGTCTCTCCTTGTAATAATAACCGTAGACCGCTCAAAAGCTCTTGAGGAATGTTGCTTACCATATAAGTGTGGGATCCACAAATGTTAGTTGAAATAATTAAACCTAAAACAATCACCAGTTTGGGTCAAAAGTCTGTGTATGGATTTAAGTGGAGAAACATATTGACAATCATTGTGACTGCAATTCTTGAAAGTTAATTCAATGTGGTAATCTAAGAGCTTCAGTACGATTTCAAAGTTGCAAATGACTCTGGATGAACACCAAGAATTGAGCATCAAAAGATTTTGATAACAAGTCCAAACTGATTTGAATGCCTGTATGATTCCAAAATGGAATTGGTCCAGGTATGGTCAATCTAAGTTAAAGTTGTCTATTCCGGAACCAAATCCAGTAGATTTCCATCTCAGGACTTATCTCTCACAAAAAGAAAAAACAAGTTTTATTTTTTAGTTTAATTTTCTAATTTAGTCAGTCGTTTTAGTTTGTTTGTTTGTCGGATTACATCAGAAAAACCTAAGGGATCAACTCACTTACAGGGTCATGTCTGAGATGACCACATATGTGTTAAAAGTTAAATCAGTCACGTCTGAGGTGATAAAAAGGTTTTTCAAGTCAAAACGATCATGTCTAAGATGATCAACTCATCATAACGTAAATTTCTGCAATTAAAGGGATTTTAAAAGTTAAATATTCAAATTGGCAGAAAAGTTAATAAATATGACCTATTCGCACGAATGGACCATCCGTATGGACCAATCATACGAATGGAAGCTATTCGTACGAATGGACCATGAATATGGACTATTCAACCGAATGGCCCATACGATTGGCCCAGTCGGATGATTAAGGGAGAATGAGCGAGTCAGTCGCACGACTGAGATTCAGTTGGACGACTGAAGCAGGACGATTGAACCAATCGCACGACTGAGTCCCACTCGCACGACTGAAAGGTGCGTATGAGCTCAGTCGCACGATTGAGTCTAGGATTAATATAAATAGAAGGGGAGTCGGTCGCAGAGACTCACCACCTTCAAAATCACTCTGAATCGCATGAAATACCCAACTCTGCAAAAATTTCAATTGATACCAAAACCCCTGTTTCTTGATTACTGACCAATCTACATCGACTCTACAGGTAATTTACTGTATACATGCACTCCCATAACGTTAAATTTGATGAAAAACACGGTACATTCGGACTCACAAAGTAACCGAGACTTAAATGACTAAATAACCTACCTAAATGACTTAAACAAACGAAAGTAACGATGTTAGGTGGTTTAAGAGTGAATTGCGAGTCAAATGAACCAGATAGCGATGTCTAAAACTCAAAAATGGTGAAAAAGTAATTTTGAATTGAACAGTCTGTACTTCATGCGAATGGACAGCATGATGAACTTCAGTCACACGACTGAAGGGCTCAAACTGCTTAAACGCATGACTGAACCATGTGTATGAAGTTCAGTCGCACGACTGGTGTAACCGCATGAGGGTATATATGTAGGAGCCCAGTCGCACACTCAGAGGTACGTATGGGTTTAATCGCACGACTGAATCCCATTCGTACGGTTGAATCGTACGACTGAACCCCTTTCGCACGGTTCAATCACATGCCTGAACTCAGTCGCACAATCTCAATCGCATGACAGAAAGATTTTCTTCAAGCTTAGGGATTTCATGACTTTCTTAATCAATGGTACTAATGTTTACTATCTTTGTGTAACAGATGGTGAGTAGATGGATTATGAGCACAAAGCACAATATATGTGCCCATCTGGACTTAACATCCAGAAACGCTGCTGATTTCTCTGGCATAATCACATTCCTACTGAGATCGAGGATTGCACATGCCATATCTACTCCCTGCACTTCGTATCGATCCATTCCACAAGCCTTCTGGGAAGGCGCTACAGTTGATAGATCATCTGAGCCTCATTGCATCAGAAGTACCATATTTGGAGAGGCTATTACTGTTTCAGAGGAGGATCTAAGGATTGTACTACAATTGGGGGATGATGCTGACTGTCCGACTCGATTACACCCCATCACTGTTAGAGGATGCTTTCTCAGAGCCAAATACTCTGGGGACATCAATTGGTGGAGAACAGAGGATGCTTTCTCAGAGACAAATACTCAACAAGAGTAACCTCTGTCCCCAGTTTAAATATCTTGCACACGTGCTGCTCAAGTGCATGGCTTCCAGAAAAGGTGGTTTTGATGAGTTGTCTGACCAGATTCAGAACGCATACGTTGCGTTGGTGCTGAACCATCCGTTCAGCTTCTCCAAGATGATCTTCACCTATCTGGTGGAGAACATCGAGGGGAAAGGGAAGGAAGCCTTCTGTATGTACCCGAGATTTATGCAAATGATCATAGATCAGAAGCTTCCCTCCCTGCCAAAGGAAAAGGAAGATGAGGTAGTCTTGGAGGTAATGGATGACACTACCCTGGGAAGGATGAAAGTGTACAGGGGAAAGCAAGTGAAGCCTCCTGTCAGGAGGTTGTTTGGTCATCTTGCCTGGGATGACTACGTGGTGCCCGTGAAGAGAAAGTGGCATCACGAGGATAGTGATTCTGATGTGGAACAGATAGCTCTACACACTCCTGACTCAGATGATGATGACAGTGGGGATGCTGGAGACGATATGCCTATTCCACTCAGAGGCACCGTGTCTGATTCTGTACCTCCAGTGTCCGTCACAGCTGGAGAAGTAACCGAGTTAGCGGGATTTCATCAGGATTTTGTTCTTGGCTCGAAGGAGGAGGATGAATTGGATGAGGAGCCACTTACACGAACTGTGGGAAGGAAAGTTGTTCCCACAGAACATGGGTTAAGGGTGGTTGGTGAACACCCGAGAGACTCCGGAGATACTGATACTGACCCAAGCTATGCTCCGGGGTCCACAAGCAGGGTTGTAGGGGGAGCTTCCACCTCAACTGGAACAAGGAGGAAGAGAATGGCTAAACCCCATGGCCAGAAGAAGAAGAAGCGTAGGGTGACCTTCCTCACCACCACATCTACCACATCTACCACATCCACCACAGCCACCACATCCACCACAGCCACCACATCCACCACGGCCACCACATCCACCATATCCACCACCTCCACCACATCTACCACAGCCCCCACCATACCTCCCACCATAGCACAGATTCCCTCCACCACCATATCCTTTACTCCCACATCACCTCCACCATTATACTAACCTATCTTCACTACAGCCACCTCCACCACCACATCACACCAATCAATACCCTCAGCCCATCCCTCACACACTTATAGATGTCCTCTACCTCCAATCGGGGTAGAGGAACAGTTGTCAGCGCTTAACAGAATGGTGATGCGCTTACTGGCGGCTGATGAGGAAAAGGCAGCTCAGATCCGCCAGCTTACTGACCTGACTGCTGCATAATCTCACCAAATTGCAGAGCAGTCTTGAGTAATTGAGGAGCAGGCCCAGCAGTTGGCTGCTCAGAGCACCAAGATGGACCAACTCCAAGCTCAAAGTGTCACATCAAGCAAGCAAATAGAGGAGCTGGAGAAGGCAAGGAAGATTATCCTGTTAAAACTGAAAGGATCTAAAGAGGAGCCATTGAAGATCAGGGAAGGAGACAGAGATGAAGATGATGAAGATAATGATGAGGATGATTAGAGTGATACTAAGGAGGATGAAGATACAGAAAGAGATAGGACAGAGGAGAAGGATGATGATGAAGAAGCAGAAGGAGGGGATGCACCTGCATCGGCCACTGCTACAAGTCAAGAGAAAAGGACAAAGAACAGACAAGATCAATCAGCTTCTACCTCTGCTCCTCCAAGTGATGAAACCATGATACAAGATAAAAGTAAAGATTAGATGTTTATGTATTAATCTTCTTTTGTATTTGAATCCTGTAATTGAACACAATGTATTTAATGTTTATATTACTTTAATGCCTTTCTGTTTGATTAATTACTAATGATTTATGTGTGGAATGTTTAAATCAAACAGATCAAAATTACCAAAGAGATGAGTTTGATATTGCTCCCCTTCAGCAGGTTAAGTCTCAGCTAACAATGATTCTTGATCTACAAGGGATTGTCAGGAGGTCAGTGAATTATACCCCTGAAGAAGGGGAAATAATTCATGACCTATCAAATGAGCAACTCGCAGAGCTTTTCGAGCTAAATTGAGATGAGATAGTAAAAGATGCTCTGACATGCGATTCGACAAGTGACGAAGAGCTCAACGATGTTGATGATGTAGAGATCGAAGATGTCACTGCCGAGGAGTACTCTCAGTACGCTGACAATGAGGATAATGTGGTTCCCAATATGGGTGAATCCCTTGTCAGCGATACTATGAGGTGTTGAACCATATGGAGCAAGAAACAGAGAGAGCAGAAGACACAACCCAAGCCTCAAATGATGATGTTGACATTCGAAAGGCTGAGTGGGCTGCATGTTTTGAAGAAATTAGAGTCCAACGTACTGCACCAAAGAAGGATTCCTACACCAAACTCTATATAGTCAAGAAACATCACAAGGTGTCAGGAAGGATTATAGCATGGGCGTACTTTGAAGATCTCACTACGTATGCAGTTAAGAGAGAACAGGGCATAGAGTACTTCAGATTCCCACATGATCTAAAGACTCTACCAGGTTTTAAGCTCAACCAGCTGGCCAAACTAAAGCTTTTGTATGCTGACTCGAGGAAGATGTCAGGCTGGTTTGAGGCTGCCCTAAAGAAGGAGTATCATACTAGATGGGTTAACTTCAGACCCCACAGCCTACTAGGTATATGAGAAGGTCTGAGGTTGATGCCATTACTGGCAAGCCTAAGATAGTGTTGAAGTGGAATCCTCCGCGCACAATGTCAAGAATCCCACTCAGGAAAATGCCACAGGATTTCACTCCACATTTTAAGTGGTGGTACTATGATTGGAGAACAGCTAAAGCGGTCATAGTCTTAAGCAAAGAGGGACAAATGGATACTATCAGGGTATTCGACCCGATGTGGCTAACAAACTTGTCGGAAAGTGATGTCTATACGCTATACAAGTGGCCACTGTTCTATGATACGCAAGATATTGTACAAGCCCTCCAGTTCCAGAACGTTATACGACTCTGCTTCGTGTTTGAGATTCACACAGAAGTCACAAAAGAGGAGAAGTACAAGAAATACAAGGAGGTTATGCAGAAAACAAGAGATTAGAGAGATCTAGGTCCAAGGGGGAGTTTGTTGATACATGTATGTCCCTAGATCATGATATGAAATGTAATAGATCTTGTTTGTCTGATTCTGATATGTAATTTGATATGATTAATGAAATGATATTGGTTATTTGTGATTTGTAATGACTAATATTTCATTAATGAGTTGATATTAAATTGGCTAATTAGGTTTGTGGTTGTTAGAATTGTTACACATAATGTTTATTAATTAATACATTCAAACTTAACTTAATGAAGTTCTCATGCGAATGGCCAATTCGAATGAACCATAAGCATGACTAACGTCATACGAATGACTCAGTCGCACGACTGAACCGGGAGACTGGATCAGTCGTATGATTGTAACATAAGATTGGCTCAGTCGCACGACTGAACACTCAGTCGTGCGGATGAATCAACTACATGGTTCAATCGCACGACTGAACCATGCTAATGGTTCAGTCGCACGATTGAATAATACCAACCTATAAATACAACCCAATTCATGAAAAATAAGAGCTTTTGATTAACTACGATTCCAGACGTACCCTAGCCGTCCAGAAGCCTCCCAATTCGTTCTCCAAGTTCATAGAGCACATTAGATCGATTCCCAATCGATTTCTAATGTTTGTTTCAATTCTTGATTGATTCTTCGTGTGTTCTCACTGATTGGATCGCCAATCAAATAGGATTCCGCACTATTGATCTGGTTTACACGCTAATCTCTAGGTATTTCGTTCAAATACCAGGTCCTAACATCCTTTAATTACAGTACTAATCCATTTGAAATAAACATAGAAAGTCTCACATTCGGTAGCATCCAAACCTTACAAACGAACATGTGATCAACCACAGGTGAGTCTCATGAACCTCTTTTTTACTTTAAAACTTTCGGAGTGAAATACATACTCGTTGGTTATTATATTATTATGGTGCAATACTACCTATCCTTGTCCCCGAACAAAGCATAATCATTAACTCCATTAGGAGCTGTGGGATTTGTGAATGGTACTATTTGGGGAATCCCCCGCACACAATGGGCCCTTTATACAGGGAAACCCTCCCTTGAGATTTAATAATCGTTGTGTCATAAATAATGCCTTTTAACTGTACTTAGTAGGGCATAATTAAACCCAACAATTTAGTGGTAATGGGTTAGGAGATATTTTAGCTCTCGGGCGGGAAAGTCTAGGTCGGGCTTGATTGTGATACATTTTATTGTGCATCATCGTATGCGTACTATGATTGTTGTAATTATTAAATTATTGATTATTAAATCTGTCATGAATGGTAACGTCTCTTAAACTCATGAGCTCACCAACATTATATTGACATGTTTTGGGTGTGTATTCATGTGATGTGTAATTGACAGGTGTCAAAAGGATTGGTGCTGCCTTAGACGGACCCTTGGAGACTTAGCCACCGTCCTATCCTCCTTTTATTATGAACAATTAAATAAACATGTTTTATTCACATACTTTAGACAATTTTACATATGAATATTTGAAATGTGTAACACCCAGTTATTTCTTAAAAAGAAAAGGAAGAATAAGAGTTGAAGAATAAAGAAAGGAAATGTCAATAAACCCAAGTTGAGGGGTTAAATGTGTAAAAAGGACAAAAGTACAAAAAGTTGGTGTAAAGGTGGGCATGGCCGCCCACCCTCACTTCTCATCACCCTTTTCACTTCGGATTAGAGAGAGAGCAGAAACATTCTCGGTTGAAGAAGAAGAAGAAGGGAATTGAATTCAAGGTAAGATTCAGAGTTTTAAGTGTTCATGTTGGGTTTTTGTATCGGTTACATGCTTATGTGCTTGTGTGTGTGTCCGTGTGTGTGTGTTTTGGTGTGTATTTAGGTGTTTGAACTCATTTGCAAGCGGGTTAGAAGGAAGAAACACCCAAGCTGCACCAGGTGAGTTCTAGACCCCGGTTTTACTTGTTTTAAACTCTCTTGGGGCTGAACATGTATTAAAATGATTTTCAAATGTTTATGTATGTATACCCGTATGTGTTATGTATGTTGATGATGATCTTTGTTGGACCAAAAGAACCAATGAGCGGATCAGAAAAACCTCTAGGTCCCACAGACATCACAACAACTGCTGAAGACTTGATCAGCTATTTCATAAAGTCTGAAGAGCAACAGCTAAAGTACAAGTACTGAAGACTTCAACAGCTGAAGATCAAGGTCTGAAGATCAACAGTGAAGAACTAAAGTACTGAAGATCAACAACTGAAGACCAAAGTATGAAGATCAACAGCTGAAGTCTAAAGTACTGAAGAACAACTGCTGAAGTACAAAAACTGAAGACATCAGCTGAAGACAACAGCTGAAGACATCAACAGTGAAGACAACAGCTGAAGACATAAGCTGATGACAACAGCTGAAGACATCAGCTGATGACAACAGCTGAAGTTCAAGTACAAGTACTGAAGCCTTCAGAGTTTGTTATAACAGCTGAAGAAGCATTCTTCAGTTGTTGTGATGGTTTCCTTTCAGTAGTTTTCTTTTTATTTCAGTATTTGTAAAACGACTGAAGAGCATGTTCTTCAGTCGTTGTAGTTTCAGTAGTTTTCTTTTTAGTAGTTGTAGTGATAGTTAACACTTAGTATTTTTGTAAGGAGATGTCAGATGTTTGACATTTTCAGTAGTTGTGTTAACTATCAGTAGTTTGAATAATTCTGTTAGATGTCACTATCAAGTGACATCAGCAGACGTCACATCTCTATATAAGAAATTTGACCTAATTGTATGTGTGACATTCTGTTACCACGAAAGCGAATATTGAATGAAATATATTTTGCTGAATTCTCTTTGTCTATAACCGTTTGTTTTACTTCGAATATCTTTTGTGTTCTTGTGAATTTGCTAATTCATTGTTTGTTCTCCGCTGCTATACTCTCAATCAATCAAACGTAGATCACTGATCCTAACAAATGGTATCAGAGCAGGTTAATCATTGATCGATCTAACAGTTGATCATTGAAACTGCTATTTGATGTCTATGTTTGATTGAATTAGCTTATTTGCAAAAACTGGTTATAGATTATTGAATTTTTGCCACTTTCGTTTATCATTTGAGATCTCTCTTGGTTCAATTTGGTTGTTGTGTTTTGTTCTAAATCTGTTATAGCTTAATTGAATTTGGTTGAATCTGAGATGACTACTCCTTCTAATGACCCTCACAATGTTGGTTCTTCAACCAAGCCTCCGATGCTGGTTAGGACTGAGTATAACATATGGCAACGAAGGATGCTTCATCACCTGTCTGTTAACAGTTCAGGTTGTTGGACATCTGTAGTACATGGACCACATAAGCCTATGGTGAACAATCCGGAAACCAATCAAATGGTTCCGAAGAAGAAGGAACAATACTCAGATGAAGATTGGAAACTGTTTGAGATTGATGCTAAAGCCCATGGAATTCTGGCCATGGCACTGCCGAATGAAATCTATTCAGGGCTTATGCATCATGAAACTGCTCATGACCTCTAGAATGCACTGAAGGAACTCGCAATCGGTGGAATGATGAGGTCTTAGCAAACAACAGAGAAATCCTCTCCCAACAATATGAGACATTCTCTCATAAAAAGGGTGAGACACTGACTCAGCAGTTTGAGCGTTTTTCCTGTTTGATCTCTGAGCTAAAAATGGTGAAACAGGAATACACCAACGGCCAGATGAATAACAGATTCCTCAATCACTGCCTGAGAGATAGGACACATACACTATTGTCCTACGCTCTAGTGCAAATCTGGATAGCCTATCTCTCACCCAACTTCATGGGAAATGCTTACATTCGAAAGAGAGATAGAGCAGAAAAGGAAACTGTCATTATCAGGAAAGCTCACTGATGACTTTGTACCAGGGAACACTGCCTTGGTTGGTCATGAGTCAGAATATGCTGCATCTAAAAGCAATTATGATGAGCATATTGATTTCTCTTCAACCATTCTAATCATGCATTTGTTGGTATTGATAGTCATTCTGGCAGTAATAGTGACAATCTATGCTTCATCATGGATGATCTGAAGGGAATTGCTGATGATGATTTAGAAGAGATGGATATTCTAAGCCAAATGGCCTTAGTTAATATCAGATCTCAGAAGTTCTACAGAGAACTGGCAGGAAATTTCCTGGACTCTCTGGCAAAACCAAAGTTGGTTTTGACAAGAGTAAGTTGAGGTGTCACAAATGCCAAAGGCTTGGACACTTTGCAAGAGAATGTAGATCAACTGGATCTAACTCTTCTGCACCCTTTGTGACTTTTCCTAGCACTAGTCTACAAAAGAGAGGGCAACATCTGGGTTCTGGTCATCAATCACACCCTGTATCTCCTGCATACTTTGTCCCCCAGGGTCCAATGTCATATCCTTTCCCTGTTATTACTTGCCTTAGTCATTTCCGGTTCAAGCTCCAATTGCACAACAACCAAATGCATTACCTGAACCTCAACCTTCCCAATCTCATCACCAAACTCAACCTCAACAACACAGCTTTTTCACCCCAGGAGTTGTTGACTGGAGCAGTTTACCAGATGATTTGTCTGGTCATGAACAACTGTTCTCTTGTGCTGGTCACATGGTGGTGACAGTCCTTTTGGAAATCTAGCTCTTATGGCTTTGGAGTCTACTGATACTTCATCCTCTAATGCATCTACACCACAGGTATCACAGGTATCCTCTGAGGCAAAAGCCAAGTTATGTTCTGAAACATGCATAGCCGCATTTGCATCTATTAGAGAAGCAAATGTAGCTTTAATTAACAAGAACATTGAGCTAGAACAAACAATTTCCAAAAGAAAAGCTGAATTTGAGTCTGTGCTTAATGATAAGAATGACGAGATTTACAAACTTAAATGCCAAATCACAGATGATAAGGCTAGGGAAGAGGTACTTCTAGAGAAGTACATAGACCTCAAAGAAACACTTGCAACTACCCAGGTAGAGTGTGATCGATGGGTAAATTCTTGCAAGGGTTTTGAAATGCTTCTTAGTAAGCAATCTGCTTCCAATGTGAAGTTTGGCATTGGTTATAATCACACTGCTCCTCCTACAGATTTTACTCCCAGAGCAGAGGTAGAATCTGATGGAGAAAGCAATAACCAATACTTTTCATCATGTGATCTACTATCTGATACAGCACCATCAGAGGTTGAAGTCAGCATTAAGTCCTCTCAGAACCTATCAGCTAATGTTGATGGTTCAAATGCTGACACTCACATGATCAAAAAGTTGATCACTCCAGGTGGTATTTCACAAAGTACTGAAAGTACTAAAGTGAATGTCATAACACCTGGAAGACAAACCCAAACTATTGCATGTACTAAAGAGAAGAAAACTGCAAGTAGTAAGGGTGGGAAAACTACTGAAGAAGATATCAAGAAAGCAGGTACTAAAGGGAAGAAAACTGCTAGTATTGATAGTAAATTACTGAAGAACAAGTCTTCAGTAGTTTCATCTTCTTCAGTAGATGATCAATATAAGATGAAGAAAAAGCCATGTGAAATATGTGGCTTATTCAATCATCTTACTGATGATTGCTCGTATAAAAAGGGCTCCAAACTCAAACATAATGAAAACATTAAAGAGAAAATGGATAAAATGAAAACTAAGTTTGAAATCAAATTTGTACCAACAACATCAACACCTGTAACCCCAAAATCCAAAAACAAATCCACAAAGAAAGGGGTTAAACAGGCAACAGCTGAGGTTGCTCAAAGAGAGATGGTACAACACAGGAACCCATCTAACTTAAGCACTAATGTGTCTGATGAGCTGAAGGCCTTATCACAAAATCAGACACAACTTGTTATGATGGTTCAACATCTATTGGGAAGAGTCAACCAATTAGATGCTCCTGTGTTGAAACCACAAAGAAGAAAATCCATGCCAAAGGAATCTTCTTCTTCACCATCTCCATCCCCTCAGGCTGTTATTCATAGCAAGTCTGTTAGTTTACCATGTGTTGATGTGAATAGACCCAAAACCAAAAGGTTTGGGTCTCAAAAACTAACTAATTGTTTATGATTGCAGGGTTCTTCAACATGCCAAAGTAGCATCTGGTATGTAGACAGTGGGGGATCTATGCATATGACTGGGAACAGCTCTCTTCTTCATGACTACTCTCAAGGAAAGAAGGGGTTTGTTTCTTTTGGCAATGATGCTAGGGGTTACATCATTGGAAAAGGCTTTGTCTCCAATGAAGAAATAAAGTTTGATGATGTTAACCATGTGGAAAATCTCAAGTACAATCTCTTGAGTGTGAGTCAAATGTGTGATAAAGGCCATGTTGCTCTTTTCACCAGTCAGAATTGCCAGATTCTATCATCCAAAGTTCTGAATTTGATTGATAAGGTGTTGGATGATCACACTCTCCTGAGGGCCAACAGGACAGGAACAGTGTATGCCTTAGATCTTTCCAAGAAAATAAATATCAGAGGCCATCTTGCCCATTTTCCAAAGCCTCTCCTCAGGAATCTAAACTGTGGCACAGAAGGCTGGGTCATGTTAATTTTAAAAACATGAATCAGCTGATCCACAATAGTTTAGTGAGAGGCTTACCAATAAAGGAGTTCCATTGTGATGAAACCTGCACTGCTTGTTTAAAAGGAAAACAGCACAAAGTCTCATTCCCCCCCATTGAAGAGCCTAAGTCCACTGCCTGCTTGCAATTACTACATATGGATCTTTTTGGTCCTGTGAGAGTGATGAGCATGGCAAAGAAAAAATACTGTCTTGTAATTGTGGATGATTACTCCAGATTTGTATGGACTTTCTTTCTGTATTTAAAGGATGAGGTTGCTCAGAAGATTATCAACTTTGTGTTGTATGTTGAGAAGCAGTATTCCCTTTCAGTCAAGTGTATAAGGAGTGACAATGGAACTGAATTCAGAAACCGTACACTTGATGAATTTTATCTTTCAAAGGGAATCAAAAGGCATTTAGCATCCCAAGGACTCCAGAACAAAATGGAGTCGTGGAGAGAAAGAAAAGGACCCTAATTGAAGCTGCAAGGTCTATGTTGGCTGGCTCTGGTTTGCCACTGACCTTTTGGGCTGAAGCTGTTAACACAGCTTGCTATGTGCAGAATAGAGCCTTAGTAAATCAGAGGTTGATGAAGACTCCATATGAAGTTCTACATCACTTGGCTCCTCTAATTTCATTTTTCAGAGCATTTGGGTGTCCCTGTTTTATTCTCAACACAAAGGATCAACTCAAAAAATTTGATCCTAAGGTGGATGCATGGTATTTTGTTGGTATTCATCTACTTGCAAAGCATATAGAGTCTTCAACTGCAGAACAAATATAGTTGAAGAGACTTTGCATGTGAAGTTTAATAAATCTCCAATGGACAAGATTCCACAAAACCCTATGGAGTTGTTTGATTTGGACATACTGCAATATGTTCCTTCTCAACCTCCAGTTGTTGCAGACCATGTGGATAAATCATCTTCTGCAGCATGTCTTCCACCTGGTGGTATTGATGATGATGATGATAATATCAATACTCACCTATTCAAGTTTAGTGACCAACTGCCTGTGTCTGCTAAACTTGATGTTCCTATAGCTTCAGCAGTTCCAACAACAACAAATGCTGATGAGATCTCTGATTCCTCTACATCTTTTGAGTTACCATCAAATTCTTGGTTTCAAGAGTCTGTATCAACATCTGCTGCTGCTAAAGGTTCTAGAAACACTTGCACAGATATCATTGTTTATCAAGAGTTGAAGAATCACCCAATGTCTCAAATCATTGGTGATATCAATGCTGGAGTTTCAACAAGAAGTCAATTGTCTAACTTCTACTTCTATGCTCTCTTCATCAGTCAGCTAGAGCCAAAGAACTATCATATTGCTTTAAGAGCCATGCAGCTTGATCTACTTCAGTTCAAGAAACAGCAAGTGTGGGAACTAGTTCCTCTACCCCCAGGTAAGTGTGCAATAGGCACTAAATGGGTGTTTAGGAATAAAACTGATGAAAATGGGCTTATTATTAAGAACAAGGCTAGACTGGTTGTACAGGGGTTCTCACAAGAAGAAGGTATTGATTATGATGAAACCTTTGCCCCTGTAGCCAGACTAGAGCCAATTAGATTGTTCTTAGCCTATGCTGCATTCCACCATCTCAAAGTTTTTCAATGGATGTCAAAAGTGCATTTTTATATGGCAAAATAAAAGAAGAAGTTTATGTGTGTCAACCACCAGGTTTTGAGGATAATAAACATCCTGAATGGGTGTATAAACTTGATAAGGCTCTTTATGGGTTGAAACAAGCTCCTAGAGCCTGGTATAAGACACTCTCCACTTTTCTTCTCAAGAATAATTTCACTAGAGGCTCCATAGATAAAACTTTGTTTATTAAGAAGGTGGATCAACATAAGCTACTTGTTCAAATTTATGTTGATGATATCATTTTTGCATCCTCTGATCCCCAGTTGTGTGATGATTTTACCAAATTAATGAAACAGAGGTTTGAAATGAGTGCAATGGGAGAATTACAGTTCTTTCTAGGCTTGCAAATCAAACAAAAGGCTGATGGCACCTTTATCATCAGTCCAAATATACAAAAGATCTTTGAATAAGTTTGATTTACAAAATAGTAAGCCCTGTTCTACTCCATGTGCAACACCACACAACTGGATGCGGATGAGAAAGGTAAAGCTGTTGATAAACACTTTACAGATGTATGATTGGGTCCTTGATGTACTTAATAGCTTCTAGACCAGATATCATGTTTGCTGCTTGTGTCTGTGCTAGATTTCAGGCTGCTCCTAAAGAGTCTCATTTGATTGCAGTCAAGAGGATCTTTAGATATTTGCAAGGTACACAATCTCTAGGATTATGGTATTCCACTGGACACTCTTGCAAATTAGTTGCTTTTTCAGATAGTGACTATGCAGGGTGCAAGTTAACTAGAAAGTCAACTTCTGGTGGATGTCAATTCCTAGGCAACTGTTTGATTTCTTGGCAGAGTAAGAAACAAACATCTGTTGCTACATCCACTGCTGAAGCAGAGTATATTGCAGCTGCAAGTTGTACTTCTCAGGTACTCTGGCTTCAGAATCAACTTTTGGATTATGGCATTACAAAGACTAAGACTCCATTATTAATGGATAGTGCTTCAGCTCTGTGCATTGTCAAAAATCCAGTCCAGCACTCTAGGACCAAACATATAGAGATGAGACATCATTTTATTCGGGATTGTTTTGAAAAAGGTCTGATTGATCCTAAGTTTGTGCCTAGTGCTGATGAGCTTGCAGACATTTTTACTAAGCCTTTGGATAGTTCAACTTTCCAAAACCTTGTGTTAAGGCTTGGTATGCTGCAGCTAGAATAAGTGATAATTACTGATGATCTCAGTAACTAAGTACCGATAATCATTAGTAACCATATCATAGATAGTACTGATTCTGTTAAAACAACTGATCAAGTTACAACTACTGATGTAGTTATAACTACTGATATCAGTAAAAACATATAAGTACTGATGTCCTATGAAACTACTGAAAACAGCCAAAAAGGCTGATGAGTAAGTGTTGAGGACAGTATGAAACAGCTGAAAGGCTATGAATTGACGAAAACTACTGATGAGAACTCTCTCTTCAGTTGTTTCTACAACTGCTGTTTCATCCTAAACAACTGATGACAAAAACATGTCTTCAGTAGTTTCACAACTACTGATGACTAACACCAAGTCATCAGCTGTTTACAACAACTGATGACAAAAACATGTCTTCAGTAGTTTTATAACTACTGATGACTAAAACCAAGTCTTCAGTTGTTTTCAAACATTTGAAGTCAAAACCATGGTTTTCAGTACTTTTATAACTGTTGATGCCTAAAACCAAGACTTTAGTTGTTTCAACATCTGAAAGGGTAATACCACGTCATCAGTCGTTTAAAACTACTGATGATTAGCACCAAACCCTTCAGTTGTTTTCTTACCCTTACCCTATAAATACCTCATACTTAATCCTTCAGAGTTTATCATTTCTAAACCTAACGTTCAAACCTCCAAAACTTCTCTCTCATTAATGGCGATCATGCAGCTCAAACCATGACACAACTGTGTAGCCTACCTCACCAAATCGCCTTTCTGGACAAGGTTCGATAACGCCATTGATCTAATGGTCCAGTCACCCTACAAAACGGCCTTCCTTCTAAATCCCACCATTCATGCCGAATCCCTTCACCAGTTTTGGACGAATGTCATCGTTACCACTGGGGAGAACAACTCCGAGTCTCTCCAGTCGGTCGTCAACAACCATCAAGTGGTCATCACTCCGGCAATCTTACGCCAAACCCTAAACCTGGATGATGCCACTTTTCCTGCTGGGTATCCAAAGGGCACAACTGATTTATCCTTTGCCCACCATGGATATCAGGGAAGCCTTAGTGCCTCTACCATTCTGAAGAAACATTTCCATGATGCAGAACGTCTTGTCTTTCACATGGTAAATGTTTGTTTAGCTCCTAAGACATCCTCGTGGGATCAAATGTCTACCAGATGGCAGCAGGTACTATTCTCTATCCTTGAGCAACAAGACTCAAACTTTTCTGAACTCATTTTTCTTGAACTTAAGGATATGGCCTCAAAATCTATTTCTAACCGCTGGATATTATATCCTCGGTTCATTATGGGCATAATAGAGAATCAGCTGAAAGCTGAGGGACTTGTTGGCCTTGAAGTCCCTGCAATGGCTGTATTGCCTGAAGTATACTCCAAGCACAACTCTGACCACACACTGAAACAGGCTGCCAAACTGCGAAAACCCACACAGTTGGAACCCACAACCACCACCTCCAGAACCAGAGTCCCCTCCAAGCCAAAATCCAAAAAGCCAAAAAAGGCTTCTCAGGGAGATGAGTCCCCTGAGGATGCCCCTGTACCACAAACGCAGGAAACACATACTGGTATTAACCCCCAGTTGTGTCAAAGACTCAACCAACCACAGCCGCACACGTATCCTCTCAAAAGGATCCTGTTGCAACCAATATTGGGGAACCCACACTGCTGGAACCTATCTCACTTGAGAGGGTTACCATTGAAGTGCACCATTCACCCCGGGTGCAATCCGCTTCTACCCAATCACCACATGCAACCGCCCCCCAAAGTCCTACATTCATTGTTGCACAAGTGCTGAGTCAGTTGCACTCCTCACCCTCTCCCCAGATACCAATTACAATTGGGCATACCTCTACCATTGAGGGGGAGGATCAAAGTGCATCTGATAACCCACAGCATAGGGGTTACAATGTTCCATTTCCTAGTGTAGAAAAGGAGATTGGAATTTCTGGTGAGGCTGCCACTTATCCTGTTTCAGCATATGCTCAGGATGTAGTTGGTACCATGACTAAGACCTTACCAGAGGCAACTGCTGATGAAGGACGTAGTCCTGAGGCAGGAAGTCCCCTGTTCCAAGACAAAGGGGCACATGTTACAACTGATCTACACTCAGTGCATGTTCATCCTGATTCTATCAGGAGGTCAGGTGATTCAGTACCCACTAATGATGACCTGGGCTTCTTTTATGATGTTTTAGCCCAAAACACCATCCTGGAAGAGGAGGTGAGCAGACTCAAAGAGCTGCTTGCCAAAACTTCTGAGGATCAAAGACCATCTGCCTCTCAAACCCCACAAATGGCACCTTCATCTGAAGGTCTCCTAAACACAGAGCCACTCCCAAATTCTCAACACCTCCCTCTGCTTCTGGCACTATTTCTCAGGAACAGAACCCTCCTGAGCAAATAGCTGCTATCTTTCAAAACTCCTTACCTCTCATCACACCCATAATCACTGATATAGTGATCAAAACCCTTGATGAGAGGCTTCCCTCAATTATACAACCCTTGATAGAGGAAGTTGTGAGCAAAAAGCTTTCTGAAAATCAAACCCTTGCAACCAATGCAACCAAAAAGGGGGAGATCCAGTCAGTGAAAGCAAAAAGGAAGAGGAGTGCAGAGAAGAAAGAGAAAGAAAACGAGACAGAAGTGGTAAATGAGAAGGAGTTGGTTGGAGAGACCAAAAAGGATAAGGAGAAGGAAAAGGAAAATGCCTTGGAGCTAATGGTGAAAGAGGTTGATGCCGAACATAGCAGATCAATGGATAACATCATTGATCAGTTGTTTAGGCAAGGCCATGACACTGAACAACTTGACTCTGAAATCAGAAGATTAGAGATTGGAGAAATCCAATCTAGATGGGCAAGTTATGAGGTGTTAGAAAGAGAAAGGCTGGAGATCATGATCAGATTTATAGCGAAGTATCTTGGCAGATCATTGATCGAAATCAAGGCTTGGTCCAGGGACAACATCTTGGTAATAACCACCAAGATCTGTTCATCTGAAGTATACACCAAAGGGCTTGTTATTGAAGCTTTGAATGAAGCGGGTGCTAGGAGCAAGACTGAACTAGCCAAGCAATCTAAAGCCACACTCACCTCAAAAATGCTAGAACAGCCTGTCAACATTCCCACACCAAAACCACCAAAACAACCACCCACTAAAACAATACCTTTACCCCAAAAACCACCAAAAACACAACCCACCAAACCAACTCCCTCACCCTCAAAACCAATAGCCGATGATGTACCCCAGAAGAAGAAGAGAAGGGTATTGAGGCTAGTGTTGGGATTGAACATGTTTATCAAAGTTCATATTATCTTCTTTTGTATGAAAAACGCAGCGGAATCCAGTTTTAAAACATGTTAATATGTTGATTATTAAACCCATTTTAATAAGCAAACCCCAAAGCCATGGATCAATATACGAAATACATACAATGGATGAACATAGGATGTAAAGAACACAACCTTTGGAGCTGTTCAAAGTCGAGTTTCAAGAGGTGAAAGAGGATAAAATCGTGGCTGAAACTTCAAGATAGAAGTCCTCAAGAGGTGATACCCCAAGCTTGTACAAACACCTTTGATTGCTAGGATTCTTGACCCAAATTTTCAGCAACAAAACCCTTTTTGTGAGCTGAAAAATCTACTCCTACTTAGCTTCAAAACTATGAGAGAGAAAGAGAGAGTTTTAGGAGAGTAGAAGACCTTTTGCATGTAGGAGAGATGTGCCTTGAAGGATTGTGTCTAAAACCATTTAATCTAGTGTGTTATCAAGACAAAGATGGGACCCCCAAGGCAAGTGGGCGGCCGAAAATCCATTTGAAAATGGATTCCCACACTTTGTTTTGTAACACAATTAAATACACACTAAACCCTTATGTTTATAAGTTTAAAACATGTTTAAACATTATAAACTTAGTACTTTTATTTGTTATTATTTAGTAAGACTAAATAATGAAAAACAAAAGGTACCAAATGAACAATTATCCATATAAAGATGTTCATCTACAAAGGCAATGATTTAGAAAACCCATTTTCTAAATTGGTGTTTGTTTAGCTTGTTATTGGGTATGACCCGACTTGGATCATATCACACTAGCCACATCAACTTAATATGCATCTTGGGCAGATCAGGTCATTTCAGCTAGAAGATGATGAAGAAGATGATGAAGATAGGCTGCCACTCTCAGCTATTATACAGTTGCCAAAGGCCACAAGTCACTCCCCAACAATTACTCCTGAAACCCAAAGACAAATTGTGAAAGTGAAGCTAGAAGAAGAAGAACTTCACAAACAACACGATGTGGAATTGTTGAGGAGGGTTGACAAAGCTTATGCAGCCACATCTTCTATCATCAACATGAAGAAGCAAGCTCTCAGATTATACACTCTTAAGCATACATTTCAATATCAAAAGGAGAAAGTAAGGATTTGGCCTGATCCCAGGGTGTCTCACAGGATTCACAAGAAAAACATTCCATAGAGATACATTGGCCAAGTGAAAAAGATTGTAGATGAAGTGATCTCCTTGGTCTTTGTAGTATCACCCTGGGAAATCCTAGAGGGCTTCAAGAAAGTTTATAAAGCTAACCAAACCCCACAGAAGATGCTTGAAAATAAAATGGTGAAAAATGGTTAGTTTATAAGAGGCTTGAAGAAGTCAGGAAGAATGAGCTCCAGTTGTTCCTTGAGGGTAATCACCCTGATGAGTTTGCTTATAGAATAATAACAACTGTGGAGCTAAAGAATGGGAAACAGGCCAAATACCTATCTGAGTACTATGGGCCAGAATCTGTATTTGAAGGAGGTGCTGAAGAGCTGACCATGGAGGAACAAATTACCTTCCTAGAGGCCTATACAAGAGAGTGATATAGACTCATAGTGGGGAAGTAGATCTCATGAATGGGATAACAGCTCTGTGTCCAGTTCCCCAACACAGAGTTCCCATTCATACTTTGCCAATCAAATCATTGAGACTACTTCCAGGCCGGAGCTTACAAGGGTCACACTTGAGCTGATCTGGAAGACAAAAAGACCAATCATTCTGCCATAATAAGTGGGACATTTTCAATAAGATTAGAGGTTTTGGCTGCATTGGTTCAGGGGAGTTTGTTGGACCAAAAGAACCAATGAGCCGGATCAGAAAAACCTCTAAGTCCCACAGACATCACAATAACTGCTGAAGACTTGATCAGCTATTTCATAAAGTCTGAAGAGCAACAGCTGAAGTACAAGTACTGAAGACTTCAACAGCTGAAAATCAAGGTCTGAAGATCAACAGCTGAAGAACTAAAGTACTAAAGATCAACAACTGAAGACCAAAGTCTGAAGATCAACAGCTGAAGTCTAAAGTACTGAAGAACAACTGCTAAAGTACAGAAACTGAAGACATCAGCTGAAGACAACAGCTGAAGACATCAGCTGAAGACAACAGCTGAAGACATCAGCTGATGACAACAGCTGAAGACATCAGCTGATGATAACAGCTGAAGTTCAAGTACAAGTACTGAAGCCTTCAGAGTTTGTTACAACAGCTGAAGAAGCATTCTTCAGTTGTTGTGATGGTTTCCTTTCAGTAGTTTTCTTTTTATTTCAGTATTTGTAAAACGACTGAAGAGCATGTTCTTCAGTCGTTGTTGTTTCAGTAGTTTCTTTTTAGTAGTTGTAGTGATAGTTAACACTTAGTATTTTTGTAAGGAGATGTCAGCTGTTTGACATTTTCAGTAGTTGTGTTAACTATCAGTAGTTTGAATAATTCTATTAGATGTCACTATCAAGTGACATCAGCAGACGTCACATCTCCTATATAAGTGATGTTGACCTAATTGTATGTGTGACATTCTGTTACCACGAAAGCGAATATTGAATGAAATATATTTTGCTGAATTCTCTTGGTCTATAACCGTTTGTTTTTACTTCGAATATCTTTTGTGTTCTTGTGAATTTGCTAATTCATTGTTTGTTCTCCGCTGCTATACTCTCAAATCAATCAAACGTAGATCACTGATCCTAACATTCTTAGACACTTATAGGTTGTTCATGCTTAGAATAGCCTTGTTAAGCTTAGAACAGATAGGCTTGTGTTTGGATTCGAAATTATCCTAGAAACATGTTGAACAGAAGGTTCACGCGCCTAAATAAGGTCCATGCGCCTGGAATTTGCCTTAGAAATGATAGTGTATCTCATGCGCCTAAACAGTGCTTTCATGCGCCTAGAAAATTAGTCAGACGCCTAAGTGTACGGCCATGCGCCTCAATAGTACCCATGCGTCTGAATATTCCCATACACCTAAGTTTCCATACGCCCGAATAAACCCATGCGTCTAAATGTCCATGCGTCTGAATGGGTCATACGCCCGAATAGTGTCCATGCGCCTGAATTGTTCATGCGCCTAAGTGTTAAAGCAGTTAAGTGTTGGCCTGATACGCCTGCATAGTGATGAAGCGCCCAAACGGCCCATGCGCCCAAATAGTGTCTAAGGGCCTAAAACTTAGAACTTATTACAGAATTTCTGGGAGTTTGTGCTTTCAGGGTTTGACTGAGGTTTGACTAGGGTTTATTAATGAGGGGTTTCATGCATGATTATGATTGTTTTATGATTGCTCCTTATTTTATTATTGTTATTATTATTATTATTATTATTATTATTATTAGTATGTGACTTTACGTGGTGTGTTTATAATCGTAACGTAAAGTATTACGAATAAAAGAGGAAGAGCAATAAAGAAGAGAAGTGGAACTTTAAGAAAATGTTAAAAAATCTTGCAAACTTATAGGAGGTACATGACCATGCTGTCGTTAGCTCAACTGTGTTATGGGTTAGCTACCCTATTATGCATACGAGGCCAGTCAATTGAGACTGGGGACCTTTGCAACATACCTTAGGTGTCTAGGTCGGCCTTGTATACAGTATATAGAGCCCATTGTGGGATAAAGAGGGCCCCGCACGGTTTTGTAAGGCCCCGTTCCCGGGACACTTACAGTTGGATCCTCATCGCACATAAAACATATAATTACATTTGTCTTACGAAAATATTACAGCGGAAACATAAAAAAATAACTTTTCATATCATTACAAATTCTTTTGCAAGTTAATACAAGCGTTCATTTCAAAACATCATTCTTTCGCATTACAATGCGAAAACATTAACAAAAGAAATGCCATCCAAAAGAGCTGAGTAGCCGCGTCGTGCCATCCTCAACAACGTTTACCTGCCAACTGAAAACGTATAAAAGTCAGCGTCGCTGAGTGAGTTCTAGTTTTATAATAAAACATACATTGCAATCGTTAAAACCGTTCTTTACTTTCTTTCAGAATCAAGCTATACTTTTCATTTGTTCGTGATCATACATAATACGTACATACAGATAATATGATTATTATCTTCCATTACATTCGTTAACCTTGTTCATTTTATATATTCGTCCTTTCGAGTCTGTTGCGACAACAGGGTCGCTCACCTCATTAACAATCACAACGATTGCACGCTATCCGAGTATGTTGCAACCATAGGGTTGCTCACCCCAATTGCCACTTTCAATGATAGCATGCTATCCGAGTCTGTTGCAACCGTAGGGTCGCTCACCTCATGGCAACTTCACGATAGCTCACTATCTGAGTCTGTTGCACCCATAGGGTTGCTCACCCCAATTGTCACTTTCAATGATAGAACACTATCTGAGTCTGTTGCAACCATAGGGTTGCTCACCTCATGGCAACTTCACGATAGCACATTGTTCGAGTCTGTTGCAACAACTGGGTTGCTCGCCTCAGAGATGTGCTTGCAAGCCTTTCCTTCGTTCATTCGTCATTCAATAATGCATGCATTCTTACTTCGTGTTCCTCTTTCATTATCTTTCACTTTATGTTACATAATACTTTATTCATTCATTAACATGACACGTAAAGCCATAGGAAAGATAAACATACATCATCGTAAGGAACATATCATACAATCATACATAACCACCAATCATACATCACATCATACATCACATCATCACAACGTAAATGACTTCAAAAAGTCAACTTACATAGCCCCCGGGAACCTCCCAAGTCAAAGCCTACATTTCACTTTTTCCCCAAAAATCAGAAAATATTCTAAGTCCTTAGGCGCATGGGCACTATGCAGGCGCATGGGCACTATGCAGGCGCATGGGCACTATGCAGGCGCATGGGGAACACTTAGGTGCATGGGCATCTTTCAGGCGCATGGGCACTATGCAGGCGCATGAGTGCCGAGGCGCATAGGAATCCTGGACGTCTGGACACTTAGTCAATTCTAGCCCAATTCTAGGCGCATTGGTACTATTTAGGCGCTTGAACTTAGACGTATGGACTAATCAATCGCATGGACACTTAGGTGTATGTGCCACTTGGGCGCATGGGCACTATGCAGGCGCATGAGCCTACACTTAGTCATCCGACTAATATTTCTATGTGCATGGACCACTATTCGGGCGCATGGGCTAAACTTACACCTTTCTAAGGCAAATTCAGGCGCATGAACTCCCTATAAAACATGTTTCTAGGATGTTTTCAAACCCAATCATCAAACCAAAATGTTCTAAGCTTAACATCGCTATTCTAAACATGAACAACCTATAAGCATTCAAGAACCAACATCCAACATGCATAATACATATGAGCATACATACACAAACATTGTAAAAATCATTTTAATACATATTCAGCCCCAAAGATGTTTAAAACAAGTAGAGACCGGGGTCTAGAAACTCACCTGGTGCAACTTGGGTGTATCTTCCTTCTAACCCTTTTGCAACTGAGTTCAAACACCCAAAAATCCACCAAACACACACACCCGAGCACATACACAAACACATAAGCACATAAACATATAACCGGGATAAAACCCGACACAAGCACTTAAAAACCACGAATTCATACCTTAAATTTGACCTTCCTCTTCTTTTTCTTCTTCTTCCGAGAGTTTCTGCTCTCTCTCTCTCAATCCGAATGAAAAGTGATGTGAAGGGGAGGGTGGGCAACCATGCCCACCTTTACACCAACTTTTGAAAGATTTTGTCCTTTTGGACACTTTTAGTCCCTTCACTTGGACTTTATTGCTTTTCTTTCTTTTATTCTTCATTTCTTGTCTCTTTTTTTTAAAATAACCGGGTGTTACAAGTCCACCCCCTTAATTAGGTTTCGTCCTGAAACTTGTTATTCCTCGAACATATGAGGATAATGCTGCCTCATCTCTTCCTCGGTCTCCCATATAGATTCAGATCCCTTCTTGTGCCTCCATTGTACACGCACAAGAGGAACCACTTTATTTCTCAGCCTCTTCTCTTTACGATCGATGATCACCACTGGTTGCTCCAAATAATTGAGTTGTTCATCCACCTCGATATCTTCCAGTGGTACAACCATATCCTTCTCTGCTAAGCACTTTCTTAAGTGAGATACATGGAATGTCGGATGAATTCCACCTAGCTCACTGGGTAACTTCAATCTATAGGCCACCTTTCCTACCCGAGCAATGATTTGGAAAGGCCCTATGTATCTCGGGCCCAACTTGACCCGCTTCCTAAACCGAATGATACCCTTCCACGGTGAGACCTTCAACATAACCCAGTCACCCATCTGGAACTCAATCGGTCTGTGTCGTTTATCAGCATACGACTTCTTTCTATCTTTGGCTGCCTTCATGAAGGCTTTAATCTTTTCTAGCTTCTCAGTCATAGCCTCGATCACCTCGATACCTCCCAATTCTTTTTGCCCAATGTCTCCCCAACATACGGGCGTTCTATATCTTCTACCGTATAGCATCTCGTATGGTGGCATGCCAATACTGGCATGATAACTGTTGTTGTACGAGAATTCAGGTAACAGTAAGTGGTCATCCCAACTTCCCCCAAAATTGTAATACCCGGTTATTTTAAAAGTCAAGATAAACAGAATAAAAGCAAGAAAGCCAATAAAGTCCAAGTGGAGGGACTAAAAGTGTCCAAAAAGGACAAAACTTTCCAAAGTTGGTGTAAAGGTGGGTATGGCCGCCCACCCTCACCTCACTTCACCATTTGTCTCGGTTTTAGAGAGAGAGAGCAGAGAATACTCTCGGTTGAAGAAGAAGAGGAAGAAGGAAAGTGAATTCAAGGTAAGAATTTCAAGGTTTTTATGTTTTTATGACGGGCTTTATCCCGGTTATGTGTTTGTATGCTTATGGGTTGTGTTTGTGCTTGCGTGTGTGTGTTTTTGGATGTTGTTTCTAGGTGTTTTGAACTCTTTTCAAGCGGCTTAAAAGGAAGAACACCTAAGTTGCACCAAGTGAGTTCTAGACCCCGGTTTTTACATGTTTTAAACTATCTTTCAGGCTGGAAACGTATTAAAATGATTTTACAAAGTTTATGTGCGAATACCCGTACGTATTGTGTATGTTGGATGTTGGTTCTTGGATGTTTATAGGTTATTCATGTTTAGAATAGCCACATTATACTTAGAACCGATGGGTTTGATGATTACGATTGAAAATATCCTAGAAACATGTTTTACATAATGCTCATGCGCCTAGATAAGTGTTCATACATCTGAAATTGCCTTAGAAAGAATTAAGTGTAAGCCATGCGCTAAAACAGTAGTTCATGCGCCTAAAATTTGCGTTAGAAATGTTTAAGTACAGCCCATGCGCCTGAACAGTGGCCTATGCGCCTAGAAATGTTAGTCGGATGACTAAGGGTAGGGCCATGCGCCCCAATAGTGCCTATGCGCCCAAGTGGCCCATGCGCCTAAGTGTTCCCCATGTGCCTGAATAGTGTCTGTTTGCCTGCATAGTGCCCATGTGCCTAGGACTTAGAATATTTTTCTTATTTTTGGGGAAAATCTATAAAGTAGGCTTTGACTTGGGAAATTCCCGGGGGACTATATAAGATGACTTTTGGGGTCATAGATGGTATGAGGGGCATGTTATGCATTGTGATTAATGCCTATGATGATGATGTTGCATAAATATGCATGTATGAATGGTATGTTATTTTATGTTCCTATGATGATGAATGTTTATCTTTCCATGACTTTACGTGTTATGTTAATGAATGAACCGAAAGTATTATGTAACGTAAAGTGAAAGATAATGAAAGTGGAACATGCTGAATGAATGCATGCATTAACGAATAAATGAACGTAAAAGTCTTGCAAGCAAATGTATGGAGGTCCACACCCAATGAAGGGTGTTAGCTTAACTGTGTGCGGGTTAGCTACCCCAGAAGGATGCACACTGGTGTCCAATCCTTGTGATTGACCATATGTATGGGATCCTTGCCGCTTGCCCCTGGTACTGGAGTCAGCTTCGTGCATAATGTTCAGGGTTTATGAAAGACCTCAGTCCCAGTAACCAGCTTCATGCATAATGTTCGGGGTATAGCATGTGGCATTGATCCGGAATGAAAAGAAAAGATAAATGGTGAATGTACTTGACCTAGGTACTGGAGTCAGCTTCGTGCACACTGTTCGGGGTCTATGAAAGACCTCAGGCCCAGTAACCAGCTTCGTGCACAATGTTCGGGGTGATGTACATGTCACTAGATGTAATGAATGAACGAAGGTTAACGAACGTAATGGAAGATAATAGTAATATTATCTGTATGTACATATGATGTATGATCACGAACGAATGAAACGTATAGTATGGACTCTGAAAAAAATAAATAACGATTTTATGTATGTTTTATTATAAAATTAGAACTCACTCAGCAACGCTGACTTTTATACATTTTCAGTTGGTAGGTAAACATTGCTGGGGATGGCACGAGGCGGCTACTCAGCTCTTTCGGACGACATCCATTTATTTAAAGCTTTTGTGATGTAATACAACAATGTAATTTTGTAACCAACAAACGATGCATTACTTTGCAAAACTTTTTATGATGAAATGAAATGCAATTTGTTTTATGTTTCCGTTGCAAAGCTTTATGAATGATTAAGTATAAAATATATGTTTTATGTGTGATGATTGACCAACGGTGAGCGTCCCGGGAACGGGGCCTTACAAGTTGGTATCAGAGCCAAAGTTTAAGTGAAATGGGTAAATTTTCAAAATAAACCTTAACTTAAACTGAGAATGGGACGGAATGGGAATGGGATGCAAATCTGAGTAGCTGCATCCCATCAGGTATTTTCGTAATGTTAACTGGTTTATGTGCGCATGGTATGTGGTTATGTGTTGTATGTAGATTTAAATACTGATATAGTCATGACAGGTAATGCTCAGGGTACGAAGAGTAAAGTAAGTGGCTAATCATAACTAGCCACTGTAATTAGGGACTTACTATACTTGACATAAACTGAGTTGTTCCCTTGAATGACCGTGTTGGTGTTTGAATCTTTCAATGTGTTAGAGGATGGCCGGTGGTAGATCGTCTAAAGCTTCACATGGTGGTGGACATGGTGCCAACCCACGGGTTACGAGGGGAAGGCCTAGGGCCGAAAAGGTGGTTCGTGAAGAACCAGAAACCCCTCATCTGGAGGGTAGAGATGAGAGTGCTAACCTAAGAGCCTTAGTGAAGGAGGCGGTTGTGGAAGAAGTGCACCAAGTCATACAGATGATCCTACCGTCTGTGGTGACCGAAGTGATAAAGGTAGTTAGAGAGGGAGAGAGAAAGGAAAGGAGTGGACCTATGGGCGAAAGAAGACAGCCCGAGACTGAAACGGTTCCGTCTGACGATGAGGACGAGGAAGAAGAGCCTGCGCCGGAGGCGACCAGAGGCTACAACTACGGGGTGTTTATGAGATGCGAACCCCCTACTTTCGATGGAAACGGCACTCCCGCTGCTGCTCACTGGTGGGTGATGGAAATAGAGGCGGTACTTGATATCAGGGAGCACCAGGAAGACCAGAAGGTTAAGTTCGCTACCAACTCATTCGTAGACTTGGCTCTATGCTGGTGGGACAATATAGTACAAGCCGAGGGTAGTCGAGCGATCGGGAGAATGAGATGGACGGAGTGGAAGAAGATGGTGATCGAGGAATTTTGTCCTCACCGGGAAATGACAAGGTCGAGAGAGAGTTTCTGCAACTGGAGGCGGGAACTATGACACACCAAGAGTACACCACAAAGTTCAATGAAATGGCACGACTGGTGCCCGATCAGGTGACACCACTGTCATGAAAGATTAAGAGATATATCCAGGGGCTGCCGGAGGATATCCGTTGGCATATGATCACCGCCCGGCCAAGCACTTTTAGGTCGGTGGTTGATTTGGCTGGTACACTATATGATGAGCGTGAGGTGGTAGTGGCTGAGGAGAAGAAGACGAGTAGGGATGGGAGAAATTGGAATGGGAAACGGTTTGGATGTGGTAGAGCCACTCCAAACAATAAGGTGGCAAGGGTAGGTGACCGACGTGTGGTCACAGCTGGTGCTGGGTCGGAGAAGTGTGGCAAGTGCGGGAAGGAGCATGGTGGCGAGTGTAGATGGGGGTCGAATGTTTGTTTCAAGTGTGGGAAGTCTGGCCATATGGCTAGAGATTGTGGAGGCATGAAGTGTTTCAACTGCGGGGGGAATGGTCACATGAGCAGGGAGTGTAAGAAGCCAAGGGCCGAGGTTTCCAGGATGAAGAAGGCTGGAGGAGAAGGACAGAAGGCAAGTGCCTGAGCTTTCACGATGACTCGGGAGGAGGCTAGGACAGATCCCGACGTGGTGTCAGGTATGTTTCTAGTAAACCAAACTCTTGCATCTGTGTTGTTTGATTCTAGTGCTAGTACGAGTTTCATTTCTGCTACCTTTGGTGCTAAGTTTCCTAATAAGAGTAGATGTATTGGTGAGCCATTTGATGTAGAAACTGCTATTGGTAAGTCCACTAGAATTACTGAGGTGATAGAGGACTATGCCATAGAACTAGAAGGCCATAGGTTAGCTGCTAGGTTACACGTGATACCCCTAGGTGGATTTGATGTAGTACTAGGATGGACTGGTTAGCAACCTATGAAGCAAATATTGTGTGTGGCAAGAAGATGATCCGACTGACAGCACCTGACGGGGACAAGGTGATGGTTTATGGCAATCGGGTCGCGACGATCCCGAAAGTAATTTCAATGGTAGTGGCGAGGAAGTGCATGAGGCATGGATGTAGTGCCTACTTGGCCTACGTAAAGGATGTGGACGCGCGAACAGCACAACCATCGGATGTACCAGTTGGGTGTGACTTTCCGGACGTATTCCCGGAAGACTTACCCGGTGTGCCACCAGATCGCGAGGTTGAGTTCCAAATTGACTTGATACCCGGTGCTCAACCCGTTGCCAAAGCACCGTATCGGTTGGCTCCGACTGAGAGGAAAGATTTAATGGAGTAGTTGCAAGAACTGCTGGATAAGGGGTTTATTAGACTGAGTATCTCTCCCTGGGGTGCTCCGGTCCTATTTGTGAAGAAGAAAGACGGTAGTATGAGGATGTGTATGACTACCGAGAGCTGAACAAGTTAACGGTGAAGAACCGATACCCCCTACCAAGGATAGATGATATGTTTGATCAGCTCCAAGGTGCCAGTTGGTTTTCACGGATAGATCTTCGATCTGGTTACCATCAGCTGAGGGTGAAGGAGCAGGATATCCCAAAGACAGCTTTTCACATGCGCTGCTACGGTCACTATGAATTCCTTGTTATGTCATTTGGTCTGACCAATGCGCCAGCTGCTTTTATGGATCTAATGAACCGTGTGTCTTGGCCTATGTTGGATAAATCAGTGATTGTGTTCACTGATGATATCCTAATTTATTCGAAGAGTGAGATTGAGCATGCCGGTCACATTCGGGAGGTTCTGGAGACGTTAAGAAGGGAGAAGTTGTATGGAAAATTCTCCAAGTGCGCGTTTTGGTTACGCGAAGTTTAGTTCTTGGGTCATGTGGTGAATCCCGATGGGATTATGGTGGACCCGGCTAAGGTAGAGGCGGTGATGCAATGGAAGTCCGCAAAGACGCCATTCGAGATTCGTAGTTTCTTGGGTTTGGCGGGCTACTACAGAAGATTCATCCAAGACTTTTCCAAGATCGCTTCTCCACTGACCAAGTTGACACGAAAGGATGTAAATTTTATATGGGTTCAAGCCCAAGAACAGGCGTTCGAGGGGTTAAAGGTGAGGTTGACTCAAGCTCCTGTGTTGTCGTTACCCGAAGGAAGCGAGGACTTGGTAGTATATTTAGATGCTTCTTACTCGGGGTTGGGGTGTGTATTAATGCAGAGAGGGAAGGTTATAGCCTATGCATCTCGACAGTTGAAGGTTCATGAGGTCAATTATCCCACCCATGACTTGGAGCTAGCGGCCGTGGTCTTTGCACTAAAGATTTGGATGCACTATCTGTATGGAACGAAGTGCACCATCTTCACCGACCACAAGAGCTTAAAGTACTTCTTTGAGTAGAAGGACCTGAATATGAGGTAGAGGCGATGGTTGGAGCTCATAAAGGATTATGATTGTGAGATTCATTACCATCCGGGCAAAGCTAACGTGGTGGCTGATGCTCTTAGCTGGAAGGAGAGGCCCGAGCCGATTCGAGTGAAAGCCTACCAACTACTCATGACCTCTGATGTAATGAAGCAAGTCAAGGAGTTTTAGGATGAAGCATTAAAAGAAGATCATCTAATCTCTGAAAGAATGAGAGGTCTGGTTAGGGAATTGAGTGAAAACACACTTGGTGTTAAAACTCGATTTGGACGGGTGTGGATTCCTCGTTTTAGGAATCTACGTGTGAGGATTTTGGATGAAGCTCACAAGACTCGATACTCCATTCATCCTGGTGCCACAAAGATGTATCAAGACATGAAGAAAGATTATTGGTGGCCGGGTATGAAACGTGACGTGGCGGAGTATGTGAGTAAGTGCCTTACTTGCTTGCAAGTGAAAACGGAACATCAGAAGCCGTATGGGAAGATCCAACCTTTGGATATACCGGTATGGAAGTGGGAGCACATCACCATGGATTTTATTACAAAGCTACCACGTACTCCGAAGGGGTACGATGCCATATGGGTGATTGTTGACCGCTTGACGAAGAGTGCTCACTTCCTACCGATCCATGAGACATATTCATCCGAGAGTTTGGCTGACTTGTTCATAAAGGAGATTGTAACTCGTCATGGTGTGCCGGTGTCCATTGTGTCTGATCGTGACACCCGGTTTACGACTAAATTTTGGAAGAAATTCCATGACGCCATGGGGACGAGGTTACATATTAGCACGGCTTATCATCCCCAAACGGATGGTCAGTCAGAAAGGACCATTCAGACGTTGGAGGACATGCTTCGGGCATGTGTAATCGATTTTGGTTGAAGTTGGGATGACCACTTACCGTTAGCCGAATTCTCATACAACAGCAGCTATCATGCCAGCATTGGTATGCCACCATATGAGATACTATACGGTAGGAGATGCGAAACACCCGTTTGTTGGGGTGACATTGGTTAGAAAGAGTTGGGACGCGTCAAGGTAATCGAGGCTACGACTAAGAAGCTTGAGAGGATCAATGCCTTCATGAAGGCAGCCAAAGATAGACAGAAGTCGTATGCCAATAAACGACGTAGACCAATTGAGTTCCAGGTGGGTGACCAGGTCATGTTGAAGGTCTCACCTTGGAAGGGAATTATCCGATTCAGAAAACGAGGTAAGCTAAGCCCAAGGTACATAGGACCTTTTCGAATTATTGCTCGAGTAGGAGAGGTGGCCTATAGATTGGAGTTACCAGATGAGTTAAGTGGAATTCACCCGACATTCCATGTATCTCATTTGAGAAAGTGCTTAGCTGATGAAGACATGATTGTTCCACTGGAGGATATCGAAGTAGACGAACGACTCAATTATGTGGAGCAACCGGTGGCAATCATCGATCGTAAAGAGAAAAGGCTGAGAAATAAAGTGGTTCCTCTTGTGCGTGTACAGTGGAAGCACAGGAAGGGATCCGAGTCTACATAGGAGATGGAGGAGGAGATGAGGCAGCATTATCCTCATATGTTTGAGGAATAACAGGTTTCGTGGATGAAACCTATGTAAGGGGGTGGACTTGTAACACCCGGTTATTTTAAAATCAAGATAAAGAGAATAAAAGCAAAAAAGGCAATAAAGTCCAAGTGGAGGGACTAAAAGTGTCCAAAAAGGACAAAACTTTAAAAAGTTGGTGTAAAGGTGGGTATGGCCGCCCACCCTCACCTCACTTCACAATTTGTCTCGGTTTTAGAGAGAGAGAGAGCAAAGAATACTCTCTGTTGAAGAAGAAGAGGAAGAAGGAAAGTGAATTCAAGGTTTTTATGTTTTTATGACGGGTTTTATCCCGGTTATGTGTTGTACGCTTATGGATTGTGTTTGTGCTCGGGTGTGTGTGTTTTTGGATGTTGTTTCTAGGTCTTTTGAACTCTTTTCAAGCGGGTTAAAAGGAAGAACACCCAAGTTGCACCAGGTGAGTTCTAGACCCCGGTTTTTACATGTTTTAAACTATCTTTGGGGCTGGAAACGTATTAAAATGATTTTACAAAGTTTATGTGTGAATATCCGTATATATTGTGTATGTTGGATGTTGGTTCTTGGATGTTTATAGGTTATTCATGTTTAGAATAGCCACATTATGTTTAGAACCGATGGGTTTGATGATTAGGATTGAAAATATCCTAGAAACATGTTTTACAGAATACTCATGCGCCTAGATAAGTGTTCATACATCTGAAATTGCCTTAGAAAGAATTAAGGGTAAGCCATGCGCCTAAACAGTAGCTCATGCACCCAAAATTTGCCTTAGAAATGTTTAAGTACAGCCCATGCGCCTGAACAATGGCCCATGCGCCTAGAAATGTTAGTCAGATGACTAAGGTTAGGGCCATGCGCCCCAATAGTGCCCATGCGCCCAAGTGGCCCATGCGTCTAAGTGTTCATGCGTCTGAATAGTATACATGCGCCTAGATTGGGCTGGAATTTACTAAATGTTCAGACGTCCAGGATTCCCCATGCGCCTGAATAGTACTCATGCGCCTGAAAGTGGCCCATGCGCCTGCATAGTGCCCATGTGCCTAGGACTTAGAATATTTTTCTAATTTTTGGGGAAAATGTGTAAGGTAGTCTTTGACTTGGGAAATTCCCGGGGGACTATATATGTTGACTTTTGGGGTCATAGATGGTATGAGGGGCATGTTAAGCATTGTGAATAATGCTTATGATGATGATGTCGCATAAATATGCATGATGAATGTTATGTATGTATGATGCCCTGTGTGATGATGTATGAATTATATGTTATGTTATGTTCCTATGATGATGAATGTTTATCTTTCCATGACTTTACACGTTATGTCAATGAATGAACCGAAAGTATTATGTAACGTAAAGTGAATGATAATGAAAGAGGAACATGATGAATGAATGCATGCATTAACGAATGAATGAACGTAAAAGTCTTGCAAGCAAATGTATGGAGGTCCACACCCAATGAAGGGGTTAGCTCAACTGTGTGCAGGTTAGCTACCCTAGAAGGATGCACACTGGTGTCCAATCCTTGTGATTGACCATATGTATGGGATCCTTGCCGCTTGCCCTAGGTACCGGAGTCAGCTTCGTGCATAATGTTCGGGGTCTATAAAAGACCTCAGGCCCAGTAACCAGCTTCGTGCACAATGTTCAGGGTCTATGAAAGACCTCAGGCCCAGTAACAGCTTCGTGCACAATGTTCGGGGTAATGTACATGTCACTAGATGTGATGAATGAACGAAGGTTAACGAACGTAATGGAAGATAATAAGGATATTATCTGTATGTACGTATGATGTATGATCACGAACGAATGAAACGTATAGTATGGACTCTGAAAAGAAATAAATAACGATTTTATGTATGTTTTATTATAAAACTAGAACTCACTCAGCAACGCTGACTTTTATATGTTTTCAGTTGGCAGGTAAACGTTGCTGGGGATGGCACGAGGCGGCTACTCAGCTCTTTCGGATGGCATACATTTATTTAAAGCTTTTGTGATGTAATACAACAATGTAATTTTGTAACCGACAAACGATGCATTACTTTGCAAAAGTTTTTATGATGAAATGAAATGCCATTTGTTTTATGTTTCCGCTGCAAAGCTTTATGAATGATTAAGTGTAAACTATATGTTTTATGTGCGATGATTGACCAAAGTTGAGCGTCCCGGGAACGGGGCCCTACAAAAATCAATCACACATGCCCGAAGCATGTCTTCCAGTGTCTGAATAGTCCTTTCTGACTGACCATCAGTTTGGGGATGATAAGTCGTGCTAATATGTAACGTTGTCCCCATGGCATCGTGGAATTTCTTCGAGAATTTAGAGGTAAACCGGGTGTCACGATCAGACACAACGGACACCGGCACACCATGAGGAGTTACAATCTCCTTGGTGAATAGGTCAGCCAACCTCTCGGATGAAGTCTCGCGGATCGGTAGGAAGTGGGCACTCTTCGTCAGACGGTCAACAATCACCCATATGGCGTCGTACCCTTTCGAAGTACGTGGAACTTCATTATGAAATCCATGGTGATGTTCTCCTACTTCCATTCCGGTATATCTAAAGGTTGGATCTTGCCATACGGCTTTTGATGTTCGACCTTCACTTGCAAACAAGTGAGGCACTTACTCACATACCCCACCACATCGCGCTTCATACCCGACACCAATAATCCTTCTTCATATCTTGATACATTTTTATGGCACCAAGGTGGATGGAGTATCGATTTTTGTGGGCTTCATCCATTATCTTCACCTGTTGATCCCCAAAACGAGGAATCCACACTCGTCCAAATTGGGTTTTAACACCGAGTGTGTTTTCACCCAATTCCCCAACCAGACCTCTCATTTTTTAGAGTTTAGATGATCTTCTTTCAATGGCTCATCTTGAAACTCCTTGACTTGCTTCATCACATCAGAGGTCATGACTAGTTGATAAGCTTTCACCCGAATTGGTTTGGGCCTCTCCTTTCGGCTAAGGGCATCCGCCACCACGTTAGCTTTGCCGGATGGTAATGATCTCATATCATAATCCTTTATGATCTCCAACTATCGTCTCCACCTCATATTCAGGTCCTTCTGCTCAAAGAAGTACTTAAGCTCTTGTGGTCGGTGAAGATAGTGCACTTCATTCCATACAGATAGTGCCTCCAAATCTTTAGTGCAAAGACCACGGCTGCTAGCTCCAAGTCATGAGTAGGGTAGTTGACCTCATGAACCTTCAGTTGTCGGGATGCATAGTCTATAACTTTTCCCCTTTGCATTAACACACACCCCAACCCCAGTAAGAAGCATCTGAATAACCACACCAAATCTTCGCTTCCATAGGGTAACGACAAGACAGGAGCTTGAGTCAACCTCACCTTAACTCCTCGAACGCCTATTCTTGGGCTTGACCCCATATAAACTTACATCCTTTCAGGTCAACTTGGTCAGTGGAGAAGCAGTCTTGGAAAAATCCTGAATGAACCTTCGATAATACCCCGCCAACCCCAAGAAACTACGAATCTCGGATGGCGTCTTTCGAGACTTCCATTGATCATCACCGCCTCCACCTTTGCTGGATCCACCATAATCCCCTCGGGATTCACCACATGACCCAAGAACTGAACTTCGCGCAACCAAATACGCACTTGGAGAATTTTGCATACAATTTATCCCTTCTCAACGTCTCCAACACTTCTCGAATGTGATCGGCATGCTCCTCCTCGCTCTTCGAATAAATCAGGATATCATCAATAAACACAATCACTGACTAATCTAACATTGGCCGACACACTCGATTCATCAAGTCCATAAAAGCAGTTGGCGTGTTGGTCAAACCAAAAGACATAACGAGGAACTCGTAGTCCATAACGCATGCAAAAAGCTGTTTTAGGAATATTCTGCTCCCTCACCATCAACTGATGATAACCAGATCGAAGGTCTATCCTTGAAAACCACTGGTACCCTGGAGCTGATCAACAGATCATCAATTCTGGTAAGGGGTACCGATTCTTTACCGTCAACTTGTTAAGCTCTCGGTAGTTGATGCACATCCTCATGCTACCGCCTTTATTCTTCACAAACATGACCAGAGCACCCCAGGGAGAGATACTCGTCTAATGAACCCCTTATTGAGCAGCTCTTGCAACTGTTCCATCAACTCTTCATTTCTGTCGGAGCTAACCGATACGGTGCTTTGGCAACGGGTTGAGCACCGGGTAATAAATCAATTTGAACTCAATCTCACGGTCCGGTGGCACACCTGGTAAGTGTTCTAGAAGCACATCCGGAAAGTCACACACAACTGGTACATCAGATAGTTGTGGTGTTGGCACGTCCACATCCTTTACGTAGGCCAAGTAGGCACTACATCCACGCCTCATGCACTTTCCCGCCACCGCCATCAAAATCACTTTCGGGATCGTCGTGACTCGATCGCCATAAACTGTCACCTTATTCCCGTCAGGCACTGTCAATCGGATCATCTTCTTGAAACACACAATATTCGCTTCGTAGTCCGCCAACCAATCCATTCCTAGGACTACATCGAAACCACCTAAGGTCATCATGAATAGTCTAACAGGAAACTTATGACCGTCTTGTTCTATGTCACAACCTTCAATCACCTCAAAAATACTCGTGGACTTACCCATGGCAGTTTCTACCTCGAAAGACTCATCAATACATCTACTCTTAATGGGAAACTTAGCAAAAAAGGCAGCAGAAATGAAACTCCTACTAGCACCAGAATCAAACAACACAGATGCAAGAGTTTGGTTCACTAGAAACATACCTGACACCACGTCGGGGTCTGTCCTAGCCTCCTCCCGAGTCATTGTGAAAGCTTGGGAGCTTGCCTTCTGCCCTTCTCGTCCAGCCTTTTTTGCTCCCGAACTTTCAGCCCTTGGCCTCTTACAATCCCTGCTCAGATGACGATTCTCCCCATAGTTGTAGCACCTGCCAATCCTACAATCTCTAGCCATATGGTCAGACTTCCCACACTTGAAGCAGCTGTTTGATCCCCATTTGCATTTTCCCGAATGCTCCTTCCCGCATTTACCACACTTCTTCAATCCTACACCAGATGTGACCACATGTCGGTCACCCACCTTCGCCACCTTATTGTTTGGAGCGGCACCACCACGTCCAATCCATTTCCCATTCCAGTTCCGGTCACCACCCTTCTTGTTCACCATAGCCCTCATCACCTCGCGCTCATCAAATAACCTACCAGCCAAATCAACCGCCGACCTAAAAGTGCTTGGCCGAGCGGCGATCATATGCCTACGGATATCCGCAGGCAACTCCTAGATGTATCTCTTAATCTTTCGTGATAGTGGTGTCACTTGATCTGGCACCAGTCGCGCCATTTCATTAAATTTTGAGGTGTACTGCTAGTGTGTCATCGTTCCCGCCTCCAGCTGTAGGAACTCTCTTTCTACCTTATCCATCTCTCTATGAGGACATAACTCCTCAATCACTAACTTCTTCAGTTCAGGCCATCTCATTCTCCCAATGGCCCTGCTACCTCTCGGCTTGGATACTGTTGTCCCACAGCACAAAGCCGAGTCCACGAAATAGTGGGTAGCAAACTTCACCTTTTGGTCTTCACGACACTCACTGATGTCGATAGTAGCCTCCATTTCCTCACCCATCGGTGAGCAGCTACAACAATGCCGTTTCCATCGAAAGTAGGGGGCTTGCATCTCATAAATGCCCTGTAGTTACAGCCTCAGGCTGCCTCCGGTGCAGGCTCCCCTTCTTCCTCCTACTCATCATCAGAGAGAACCGTTTTTGGCTCTGGTTGCTCTCGTCCTCCCGAGGACCTTTTTCTCTCTTTCTTTCCCCTTCCCTTACTGCTTTGATCACTTCGGTCACCACAGACGGTAGAATCGTCTGCATGACCTGATGAACTTCCTCCACCACAGCCTCCTTTACTGAGGCCCTTAGATTGGCGCTCTCGTCGCCACCCTCCGGATGAGTGGTCTCTGGTTCTTCATGAACCACCTTCTCAACTCTGGGTCTCCCTCTCTTGCATCACGGTTCAGCACTGTGACCTCCTCCCCGGGAAGCTTTTGAAGATCTACCACCAGCCATCATACGCACACTGAAAGATTCAAACACCAACATAGTCATTCAAGGGAACAACTCAGTTTATGTCAAGTATAGTAAGTTCCTAAGTATAGTGGCCAGTTGTGATGCCACTTACTCTACTCTTCATACCCCAAGCATTACCTGTCCTGACTACATTAGTATTTAAATCTACATACAACACATAACCAGATACCATGCGCACATAAACCCGTTAACATTACGAAAATACCTGATGGCACGCAGCTACTCAGATTGGCATCCCATTCCCATTCTGTCCCATTCCCAGTTTAAGTTAAGGTTTATTTTGAAATTTTACCCATTTCACTTAAACTTTGGCTCTGATACCAACTTGTAAGGCCCCGTTCTCGGGACACTTACAGTTGGATCCTCATCGCACATAAAACATATAATTACATTTGCCTTACAAAAATATTGTATCGGAAACATAAAAAAAACTTTTCATATCATTACAAATGCTTTTGCAAGCTAATACAAGCATTCATTTCAAAACATCATTTGTTCGAATTACAATGCAAAATCATTAACAAAATAATGCCATCAAAAAGAGCTAAGTAGCCGGCTCATGCCATCCTCAGCAACGTTTACCTACCAACTGAAAAACATATAAAAGTCAGCGTCATTGAGTGAGTTCTAGTTTTACAATAAAACATACATTTCTATTGTTAAAACCGTTCTTTACTTTCTTTCAGAATCAAACTATACTTTTCATTCATTCGTGATCATACATAATACGTACATACAGATAATATCATTATTATCTTCCATTACATTCGTTAACCTTGTTCATTTTATACGTTCGTCCTTTCGAGTCTGTTGCGACAACATGGTCACTCACCTCATTAACAGTCACAATGATTGCACGCTATCCAAGTCTGTTGCAACCATAGGGTTGCTCACCCCAATTGCCACTTTCAATGATAGCACGCTATCCGAGTCTGTTGCGACCGTAGGGTCGCTCACCTCATGGCAACTTCATGATAGCTCGCTATCCGAGTCTGTTGCACCCATAGGGTTGCTCACCCCAATTGCCACTTTCAATGATAGCACGCTATCCGAGTCTGTTGCAACCGTAGGGTCGCTCACCTCATGGCAACTTCACGATAGCTCGCTATCCGAGTCTGTTGCACCCATAGGTTGCTCACCCCAATTGCCACATTCATGATAGCACGCTATCCGAGCTGTTGCAACCATAAGGTTGCTCACCTCATAGCAATTTCACGATAGCACGCTATCCGAGTCTGTTGCAACAACTGGGTTGCTCACCTTAAAGATGTGCTTGCAAGCCTTTCTTTCGTTCATTCATCATTCAATAATGCGTGCATTCTTACTTCGTCTTCCTCTTTCATTATCTTTCACTTTACATTACATAATACTTTACTCATTCATTAACATGACACGTAAAGCCATAGGAAAGATAAACATACATCATCATAAGGAACATATCATACAATCATACATAACCACCAATCATACATCACATCATACATCACATCATCACAACATAAATGACTTCAAAAAGTCAACTTACATAGCCCCCGGGAACCTCCCAAGTCAAAGCCTACATTTCACTTTTTCCGCAAAAATCAGAAAATATTCTAAGTCCTTAGGTGCATGGGCACTATGCAGGCGCATGGGCACTATGCAGGCGCATGGGCACTATGCAGGTGCATGGGGAACACTTAGGCGCATGGGCATCTTTCAGGCGCATGAGTGCCTAGGCGCATGGGAATCCTGGACGTCTGGACACTTAGTCAATTCCAGCCAATTCTAGGCGCATGGGTACTATTCAGGCGCATGAACTTAGGCGTATGGACTAATCAGTCGCATGGACACTTAGGTGCATGGGCCACTTGGGCGCATGGGCACTACGCATGCACATGGCCCTACACTTATTCATCCGACTAATATATATCTTGGTGCATGGACAACCGTTCAGGTGCATGGGCTATACTTAAACCTTTCTAAGGCAAATTCAGGCACATGAGCCTTAACTAGGTGCATGAACTCCCTGTAAAACATGTTTCTAGGATGTTTTCGAACCCAATCATCAAACCCATCTGTTCTATGCTTAACATGGCTATTCTAAACATGAACAACCTATAAGCATTCAAGACCCGACATCCAACATGCATAATACATACGCGCATACATACACAAACATTGTAAAAATCATTTTAATACATATTCAGCCCCAAAGATGTTTAAAACAAGTAGAGACCGGGGCCTAGAAACTCACCTGGTGCAACTTGGGTGTATCTTCCTTCTAACCCTTTTGCAACTGAGTTCAAACACCTAAAAACCCCACCAAACACACACACCCGAGCACATACACAAACACATAAGCACATAAACATATAACCGGGATAAAACCCGACACAAGCACTTAAAAACCACGAATTCATACCTTAAATTTGACCTTCCTCTTCTTTTTCTTCTTTTTCCGAGAGTTTCTGCTCTCTCTCTCTCAATCCGAATGAAAAGTGATGTGAAGGGGAGGGTGGGCGGCCATGCCCACCTTTACACCAACTTTTGAAAGATTTTGTCTTTTTGGACACTTTTAGTCCCTTCACTTGGACTTTATTGCTTTTCTTTCTTTTATTCTTCATTTCTTGTCTCTTTTTTTAAATAACCGGGTGTTACATGTTTCCCCCGCGCATACAGTTTAGGGTATTGCTCATTGGTCCATACAGATAATTAAAGATAAATATTAAAGAATACAGAGTAAACAAGGCATACAATAAAGAGATAAAGCATTACCTAATTGTATAGTTAATGCGTGCTCATGTATAAAGTGATGAAGTTTTTCATAGAAAAAGTATTTTCGTATTTATACCTACAGAAAGTATTTAATTACTTTTAAAACTAGAACTCACTCAGCAACGCTCACTTTTATACATTTTTAGTTGGCAGGTAATTATTGCTGAGGATGGCACGAGGGTGAAGCTACTCGGCAGGGAAAGACTGACATCCATTCATTCTTATAATGGTTGTTGTTTTGTAATGCAATTAAACTGTTCTTTGTAATCGATTAAACAATAGTGTATTGCTTAAAAACAATGTTTTAATGAAATGAATGGTTTTTGTTAAAATGATTCCGCTACATAAGTTTGTAAATTTATAATGTTTTAAGGTATTTAATGCTTTGAATGACCAACTGTGAGGTCTCCGGGAACGAGGCCTTACAAGTTGTTATCAGAGCCAAGGTTTAAGAGAATTAGGTTAAATAAACTTTTAAAACCTAAACTTAAACTGAAAATGGGACAATTGGAGGGATGTCAGCTCGAGTAGCTACGTGCCATCAGGTATGTCTTTCCTTAATGATAACGGTATTATGTGCGCATGCTATTTGATTATGTGCTCTTAGTAGATTTAGATACCGATAAGTCAGGATAGGAAATGATTGGGGTATGAAGAGTAAAGTAAGTGGCTAATCACAACTAGCCACTGTAATTAGGGACCTCCTATACTTGACATAAACTAAGTTGTTACCTTGAATGACTGTGTTAGTGTTTGAATCTTATAGCGTGTTAGAGGATGGTCTAGACGAAAAATTTTCAAAACTCCTAGAGGCAGAGGCGTCCACGTATGACCAGGAGTAGTGCTAAGGCTCCTGAGACGACTCATGAGAACCCTGAGGTCCATGGTCAGAGTGAAGAAAATGAGAATGCTATCTTGAATTCCTCATCCAGGGAGGCGATTGCTCATGAAGTACATCAGGTCATGCAGACAGTCTTACCCTCTGTGGTGACTGAAGTCATCAGGGGTGTGAGAAGCGAGTAGAAGAAGGAGAAGGAGAATAGAAAGGGATCAATGGGCAAGGGAAGCAGAAGGGAGGAGGACAACCAGAGCTTGATACTGTTTTGTTCGAGGAGGAGAAGGATGATGTAGTGGCGGTAGCAACCGGAGGATGCAGTTATAGGGCGTTGCAAAGGTGTAAGCCCCCGACTTTTAATGGTAATGCAATGCTGCTGCCGCTCACCGCTGGGTGAGGGAAATGGAGGTCGTTTTGGAGATCAGTGAGTGCCGCGAGGACCAAAAGGTGAAGTTCACGACTCACTCTTTTGTCGATTCAGCGTTGTGTTGGTGGGACAATATTGTCCAAGCTGAGGGTGCCAGAGCCATCAGAAAAATGCGATGGAAGGAGTTTAAGCAGTTGGTGATCGAGGAGTTCTATCCTCACAGGGAACTTGATAAAATCGAGAGGGAGTTCTTGCAACTTGAAGCGGGAACCATGACCCACCGGCAGTACACCACCAAATTCAATGAGATGGCGAGGCTGGTGCTAGATCAGGTGACGCCGGTGTCAAGGAAGATCAAGAGGTACATCCAGGGACTGCCGGTTGATATTCGCATGCACCTGATTGCTGCTCAGCCAGGTACCTTTCGATCGGTGGTGGATTTGGCGGGTAGATTGTATTATGAGCAAGAGGAGAACGTGGTGGAGGTGAAGAAGACGAGTGGAGATGGTAAGAACTGGAATGGAAAGAGGTTTGGATGTGGTGGTTTCACTCCAAAAAACAAGAAGATGAAGGTGTACGACCGTGGGGTGTCGTCAAAATCAGGGCGGAATAAGTGTGGTAGATGTGGAAAGGAGCATACCGGTGACTGCAGGATGGGACTGAATGTATGCTTCAGGTATGGCAAGCCTGGCCACATCGCTAGAGACTGTAAGAAGCCGAGGGCAGAGAGCTTGGAGCGGAGAAGAAGAAGCCGGAGGAAGGAGGGCCGAGGGCAGGCGCTAGAGCTTACACCATGACCCGAGAGGAAGCCAGAGCTGATCCTGATGTCGTGTCAAGTATGTTTCCAGTAAACCAAAATTGTGCCTCTGTATTGTTTGATTCCGGTGCTAGTAGGAGTTTTATTTCCACTACTTTCTGTGCTAAGTTGCCTATTAGTAGTAGAAATGTCAGGAACCATTCGATGTAGAAACCGCTATTGGCAAGTCCACGAGAATTACTGATGATAGAGGACTGTGCTATAGAACTAGAAGGTCATTGGTTTGCTGCTAGGTTACAGTGATGCCCCTAGGTGGATTTGATGTAGTACTAGGGATGGACTGGTTAGCAACCTATGAAGCAAACATCATATGTCGCAAGAAGATGATTCGATTAGTTGCGCCTGACGGGAGTTTGGTTACGATTTATGGAGATCGCGTTACTATGATCCCGAAGATGATTTCGATGGCGGTGGTGGGGAAGTGCATGAGACGTGGATGTAGTGCCTATTTGGCCTACGCAAAAGATGTGGATGCGTCGGTACCGCAATTATCTGAGGTGCCAGTGGTGTGCGACTTTCAGGATGTATTCCTGGAAGACTTACCCAGCGTGCCACCGGATCGCGAGATTGAGTTCAACTTGATTTGATACCCGGTGCTCAACCATTGCAGAAGCACCATATCGATTAGCTGACTGAGATGAAGGAACTCATGAGCCAATTGAGGAGTTTGATGGATTAGGGATTCATTCGATGAGTATCTCTCCGTGGGGTGCTCCGATATTGTTTGTAAAGAAAAGACGGAAGTATGCGAATGTGCATTGACTATCGAGAGCTGAACAAGTTGCGGTGAAGAACGTTACCCGTTACCAAGATTGACGACTGTTTGACCAGCTCAAGTGCAGTTGGTTCTTGAGAATAGATCTACGATTCATACATCCAATTGGAAGGTGAACGAAAAAGATTCCTACAAGAAAACCTTTCCGTATGGTGTGTATGGACACTACGAGTTTTCGGTATTCTTTGGTCAAACTAACGCGCTAGCTGACTTTAGGATTTGATTGACGGGTGTGCGGCCTATGTTGGTAAGTTAGGAGTGTTCGTTGATGATATTTTGAATCCATTCAAGACGAAGAAGAGCATGCCGGCACAATACGGGAGTGTTGGAGACAGTAAGAAGGGGGAAGTTGTATGCCAATTCCCAAGTGTGTTCTGGTTGTGCGAAGTTCCAATTCTGGGTCATGTGGTGAATCATGATGGGAATCATGGGGACCCGAAAAAGGTGGAAGCAGTGAGGCAATGGGAAGTATCCAAAGATGCCATACGAATTCGTAGTCTTGGATGGAGGGGATATCTATCGCAGGTTCATTCAGGCCATTCCAAGAATCGCTTCTCCACATAACCAAGTTGCCCCGTGTTGGACCAAAAGAACCAATGAGCCTGATCAGAGAAACCTCTAAGTCCCACAAGACATCACAACAGCTGAAGAAGACCTGATCAGCTGTTCTACAAAGTCTGAAGAATACAACTGCTGAAGTATTTCTGAAGTACTGAAGACAAAGACTGAGACAACAGCTGAAGATCTAAAGTCTGAAGACTTCAACAAGTACTGAAGACAAAGACTGAAGATCAACAGCTGAAAGACAAAGTCTGATGTTCAAGTACTGAAGACATCAGCTGATGTTAACAGCTGATGACAACAGCTGAAGAGGGCTTCTTCAGTTGTTGTGATGGTTTTCTTCTTCAGTAGTTTTCTTTTCCTTTCAGTAGTTGTTTACTTTTCAGTAGTTTTTTTCCTTTTCAGTACTTGTAAACAACTGAAGAGGTTGTTCTTCAGTTGTTGTAGTTCAGTAGTTTTATGTTTTTCAGTAGTTGTAAATAAGATGTTTAACACTTAGGAACATTTGTAAGAAGATGTCAGTTGTTGACATCTTCAGTAGTTGTTAAACATCAGTAGTTATAAAACGGTTACATGTCACTTTCAAGTGACATCAGCCTACGTCATTCTTTCCTTTATAAGGAAGGATGACTCACCTGTAATCGTGCCTTGAGGCCGACAATCTTAATGCAATATTCCTTTTGTCGGATATTTCTCTCTCTATAACAAAATTCTTTTATCGCTTATATCGAATGTTCTTGTTTGAATTTGTCTAATTCTGAGCTATTCCGCTGCTATATTGTTCAATCGATTAAACCAAGGGCTGAGATCCTAACAAATGGTATCAGAGCAGGTTAATCATTGATCGATCTAACAATTGATCATTGAAACTGTTCAATCGCTCTAAGTTTGATCGAATTAGCAAATTCGCAAGGATCTGTTATAGAGATTGAGAGTGTATCGCTTCTGGCCGTTTTATTTGAGGTTTTGTGTGGTTCTGAGCTAAATTTATTGTGATTTTACTTGAATCTGTCTGATTTTCACAATGACTACTTCTTCGAATGATCCTTTCAATACTGGATCCTCTACCAAGCCTCCGATCTTGGTGAGGAATGAGTATAACATTTGGCAGAGAAGATTGCTCCATCACCTGTCTGTCAATAGCTCAGGTTGTTGGACATCTGTGGTACATGGACCACATAAGCCAATGGTGAATGATCCGGAAACAAACCAGTTGGTTCCAAAGAAGAAGGAGCAATACTCCGATGAGGACAAGAAGTTGTTTGAAATCGATGCAAAAGCCCATGGAATTTTGGCTATGGCTATTCCTAATGAGATTTACTCTGGGCTTCTGCATTGTGAGTCTGCTCATGACCTCTGGAATGCCATCAAAGAACAATTTGTGGTACTGATGAGGTTTTAGCAAACAACAGGGAAATCCTCGCCCAACAATATGAGACTTTCTCTCATAGAAAGGGTGAGACTCTGACTCAACAATTTGAGCGGTTTTCATGTTTAATCTCTGAATTGAAAATGGTTAAACATGAATATACCAGGAGTCAGATGAACCATAGATTCTAAGATCACTGCCTGAGAGATGGAACACATATACCATTGTTCTACGCTCAAATGCTGATGTTGATCGCCTATCTCTCACCCAACTTCATGGGAAACTGCTTACATTCGAGAGAGAGATAGAGCAGAAAAGGAAATTGGTTTCATCTGGCAAGCTACTGAGGATTTTGTCCAAGGGAACACTGCCCTGATTGGACATCAAGAGTCAGAATATGCGTCATCTGAAAGCCAGTATGATGAGCATATTGATTTCTCTACAAACACTTCTGAGCCTGCCTTTGTGAGTGTTGATAGTTATTCTGCTGGTAGTAATAGTGACAATCTATGTTTCATCATGGATGATCTCAAGGGGATTGCTGATGATGACTTAGAAGAGATGGATATTTTGAGCCAAATGGCCTTGATAAATATCAGATCTCAGAAGTTCTACAAAAGAACTGGAAGGAAATTCCCAGGACTCTCTGGCAAAACCAAAGTTGGTTTTGACAAGAGTAAGTTGAAGTGCCATAAATGCCACAGGCTTGGACACTTTGCAAGAGAATGTAGATCATCTGGATCTAACTCTCCTGCACCTTTTGTGACTTTCCCTGGCAATAGTCAACAAAACAGAGGGCAACAACCTGTCAATTCGGTTATCATCATCAACCACAATCTCCTGCATATTTTGTTCCACAGGGGCCAATGCCATATCCATACCCCTGCTATTACATGCCACAACCAGGCCAGGTTCAAGCACACTGCTCAGCAACCACATGCACTCCCTGAGCCTCAACCATCCCAATCTCATCAACCTAATCAACTTCAACAACACAGCTTCTTCACACCAGGAGTTGTTGACTGGAGCAGTTTACCAGATGATGTGTCTGGTAATGAACAACTGTTCTCAGGTGCTGGTCAACATGGTGGTGAGCATCCTTTTGGAAATCTAGCTCTCATGGCTTTGGAATCCTCTGATGGATCATCCTCAAGTACCTCTTCAACACAGGTATCACAGGTATCCTCTGAGGCTAAGGCCAAATTATGTTCTGAAACTTGCATAGCAGCATTTGCCTCTATTAGAGAAGCAAATGTGGCTTTAATCAATAAAAATGTAGAGCTAGAACAAATAATTTCCAAAAATAAAGCTGAGTTTGAGTCTGTGCTGAAAGAGAAAACTGATGAGATTTATAAATTAAAATGCCAAATTCTGATGATAAGGCTAGGGAGGATGTACTCTTAGAGAAGTACAAAGACCTCAAAGATACTCTTGCTGTCACCCAAGTAGAGTGTGATCGATGGGTACAATCTTGCAAGGGCTTTGAAATGCTTCTTAGTAAGCAAACAGCTTCCAATGTGAAGTTTGGAATTGGTTATAATCACACTGCTCCTCCTACAGATTTTGCTTCAAGAGCAGGAGTAGAATCTGATGGAGAAAGTAATGACCAATCCACCTCATCATGTGATTCACTACTTGATAAAGCACCATCAGTAGTTGAAGTCAGTAGTAATCCCTCTGTGAACCTATCAGCTGATATTGATGGTTCAACTGCTGACACTCACATGATCAATGAGTTGATCAACCCAAGTGTTATCCCTAGAAGTACTGAGGGTACTGGAGAGCAGGGGATAACATCTGGAGTTCAAATCCCAATAACTGACAGCACTGAAGAGAAGAAAACTGTCAGTAGGAAGGATTTGAAGCCTACTAAGGAAGTTGACAAGAAGGCAAAAAGTGCTTCTAAACTGCTGAAGAGCAAGTCTTCAGTAGTTTCATCTTCTTCAGTTGATGATCAACAGAAGATGAAGAAGAAACCATGTGAAATATGTGGTCTATTCAATCATCTCACAGATGATTGTTGGTACAAAAAGGGATCCAAACTCAAACAAAAGGAGAAAATTAAAGAAAACTTGGCTAAAATGAAAACTGAGTTTGAGTCCAAGTTTGTACCAGCAGCATCAAATCCTGTTACTCCTATGTCAAAAAGAAATCTAAAAGGGAAGGAGTGCAACAGGCAATAGCTGAGGTTGCTCAAAAGAAGATGGTGCAACACAAGAACTCATCATCAAACACCAATACCAATGTGTCTGAAGAGCTGAAAGCTCTTTCCCAGAATCAGACACAGCTGGTAATGATGGTTCAACATCTGTTGGGAAGAGTTAACCAACTTGATGGCCCTGTGTTGAAACCCCAGAAAAGGAGATCCAAGCCAAAGGATTCCTCTTCTACACCATCTCCTTCACCTCAAGCTATTGTGCCCAATAAACCTGTTAGTTTACCATCTATTGATGAGACCAGGCCCAAAACCAAAAAGGTTTGGGTCTCCAAAACTAACTGATTGTTTATTTATGCAGGGTTCTTCAACATGCCAAAGTAGCATCTGGTATGTAGACAGTGGGGGATCTATGCATATGACTGGGAACAACTCACTTCTTAATGACTACTCTCCAGGAAGGAAGGGTTTTGTTTCCTTTGGCAATGATGCAAGAGGTTACATCATCGGGAAGGGCTTTGTTTCCAATGGGGAAATAAGGTTTGATGATGTCAACCATGTGGAAAATCTCAAGTATACCTCTTGAGTGTCAGTCAAATGTGTGACAAAGGCCATGTTGCCCTTTTCACAAGCCAGAACTGCAGGATTCTGTCATCCAAAGTTCTGAGTTTGATTGACAAGGTATTGGATGCTCACACTCTCCTGAAGGCCAACAGGACAGGAAGAGTGTATGCCTTAGATCTTTCCAAGAAAATAGATCTCAAAGGCCATCCTTGCCTATTTTCCAAGGCCTCTCCTCAAGAATCTAATCTATGGCATAGAAGGCTGGGACATGTTAACTTCAAGAACATGAATCAGCTGATACACCATAGTTTAGTAAGGGGAATGCCTATGAAGGAGTTCAAGTGTGAAAACAACTGCACTGCTTGTTTGAAAGGAAAACAGCACAAGGTTTCATTCCCACCTATTGAAGAACCAAAGTCCACTGCTGCTTACAACTTCTTCACATGGATCTCTTTGGTCCTGTGAGAGTGATGAGCATGGCAAAGAAGAAATACTGTCTGGTAATTGTGGATGATTACTCCAGATTTGTATGGACTTTCTTTCTACATTCAAAGGATGAAGCTGCACAGAAGATCATAAACTTTGTGTTGTATGCTGAGAAGCAGTATTCCCTCTCAGTCAAGTGTATTAGAAGTGACAATGGAACAGAATTCAGGAACAATACACTTGATGAGTTCTACCTTTCCAAGGGAATAAAGAGGCAGTTTAGTATTCCAAGAACTCCTGAACAGAATGGAGTTGTGGAGAGAAAGAACAGGACCCTCATTGAAGCTGCAAGGTCTATGTTGGCTGATTCTGGACTGCCATTGACCTTTTGGGCTGAAGCTGTCAACACAGCATGCTATGTGCAGAATAGAGTGCTAATAAATCAGAGGTTGATGAAGACTCCATATGAAGTTCTACATCATTTGGCCCCTCTCATTTCATTCTTTAGAGCATTTGGGTGTCCCTGTTTCATTCTCAACACAAAGGATCAGCTCCAGAAATTTGATCCTAAGGTGGATGCAGGGTACTTTGTTGGTTATTCATCAACTTGCAAGGCATACAGAGTCTTCAACTGCAGAACAAAGATGGTTGAAGAGACTCTACATGTCAAGTTCAATGAATCTCCAAAGGACAAGATTCCACAAAGCCCTGTGGAGCTCTTTGATTTGGACATACTGCAATATGTTCCTTATCAATCTCCTGCTGTTGCTCCTGTCAACAGTTCACCACCTGGTGTTACTACTGAAGATGATGATGATAGTAGTAATCACCTCTTCAGGTTTAGTGACCAACTGCCTGAGTCCTCTAAACCTGATGCTCCTGTAGCTCCAGCAGCACCATCCACAACAAATGCTGATGAGATTTCTGCATCCTCAACTTCATTTGAGTTGCCACCATCTTCATGGTTTCAAGAATCTGCATCAACATCTGCTGCTGCTGAAGGTCCTACAAACACTTGCACAGATTTGATTGTTTACCAAGAGCTGAAAAATCACCCAATGTCTCAAATCCTTGGTGATATCAATGCTGGTGTTTCAACCAGAAGCCAGTTGTCCAATTTCTGCTTCTATGCTCTCTTCATCAGTCAGCTAGAGCCAAAGAACTATCATGTAGCTTTGAGAGACAATGGATGGGTTGAAGCCATGCAGCTTGAGCTTCTTCAGTTCAAGAAACAGCAAGTGTGGGAGCTTGTTCCTCTACCCCCAGGTAAGTGTGCAATAGGCACTAAATGGGTGTTTAGGAATAAAACTGATGAAAATGGGCTAATTGTTAAGAACAAGGCCAGACTGGTTGTGCAGGGGTTTGCACAAGAAGAAGGTATTGATTATGATGAAACCTTTGCCCCTGTAGCCAGACTGGAGGCAATTAGATTGTTTTTAGCCTATGCTGCACTCCACAATCTTAAAGTTTTTCAAATGGATGTCAAAAGTGCTTTTCTATATGGTACATAAAAGAAGAAGTTTATGTGTGTCAACCACCAGGCTTTGAGGATAATAAGCACCCAGAATGGGTATATAAGCTTGATAAAGCTCTTTATGGGTTGAAACAAGCACCTAGAGCTGGTATGAGACCTTATCAAACTTTCTTCTACAGAATAATTTCACTAGAGGCTCCATAGATAAAACTTTATTTATTAAGAAGGTGGATCAGCATAAGCTACTTGTTCAAATTTATGTTGATGATATTATATTTGCATCCTCTGATCCCCAATTGTGTGAGGATTCCAAAACTTAATGCAACAGAAGTTTGAAATGAGTGCAATGGGAGAATTACAGTTCTTTCTAGGTTTGCAAATCAAACAAAAAGCTGATGGAATTTTCATTCATCAGTCTAAATACACAAAAGATCTTTTGAATAAGTTTGATTTACAAAACTGTAAACCCTGTTCTACTCCCATGTGCAACACCACACAATTGGATGTTGATCAGAAAGGTAAAGGTGTTGATGAAACCCTTTACAGATGTATGATTGGTTCCTTGATGTATTTAACAGCTTCTAGACCAGATATTATGTTTGCTACATGTGTTTGTGCTAGATTTCAGGCTGCACCTAAGGAGTCTCATCTGATTGCAGTCAAGAGGATCTTTAGATATCTGCAAGGTACACAATCTCTAGGCTTATGGTATTCCACTGGACATTCTTGCAAATTAGTTGCTTTCTCTGATAGTGACTATGCAGGGTGTAAGTTGACCAGGAAATCAACTTCTGGTGGATGTCAATTCCTAGGCAACTGTTTGATTTCTTGGCAGAGTAAGAAAAAAACATCTGTTGCTACATCCACTGCTGAAGCCGAGTACATTGCTGCTGCAAGTTGTACATCCCAAGTACTCTGGCTTCAGAATCAACTTTTGGATTATGGCATTACAGAGACTAAGACTCCATTATTAATGGATAGTGCTTCAGCTCTTTGCATTGTCAAAAATCCAGTCCAGCACTCTAGGACCAAACATATAGAAATTAGACATCATTTTATAAGAGATTGTTTTGAAAAGGGTCTAATTAATCCTATGTTTGTGCCTAGTGCTGATGAGCTTGCAGACATTTTTACTAAGCCTTTGGATAGTTCAACTTTCCACAACCTGGTGTTAAGGCTTGGTATGCTGCAGCTAGAATAAGTGACAACTACTGATGATCTCAGTAATTACTGATGATCATTGGTAACCATGTCACATATAAGTACTGATGAGTTATTTTACCCTCAGTAGTTTTTATAACTACTGAAGGCTAAATGCTTTAAGTACTGTACTTTATCTGTTCTAAACTACTGATGTAGTTACAACTACTGAAATCAGTAGAAACAGATAAGTACTGATGTCCTATGAAACAACTGAAAACAGCAAAAAGGCTGATGAGTAAGTGTTGAGGACAGTATGAAACAGCTGAAAGGCTATGAATTGACGACAACTACTGATGAGTACTCTCTCTTCAGTAGTTCACAAACTGCTGTTTCTTCATAAACAACTGAAGCAATACCATGTCTTCAGTAGTTTCACAACTACTGATGACTAACACCAAGTCTTCAGTTGTTTACAACAACTGATGGCAAAACCACGGTCTTCAGTAGTTTCACAACTACTGATGACTAATACCAAGTCCTCAGTTGTTTCAACATCTGAAGTCCAACTTGTCTTCAGTAGTTTTTAAAACTACTGATGCCTAAATCAGAGACTTCAGTTGTTTCAACGTCTGATTGTAAACACCATGTCTTCAGTTGTTTTATAACTGCTGACCACACCAATACCATCAGTCGTTTCAAACCTCTGAAAGTTAATACCACGTCATCAGTTGTTTCAAATACTGATGACTAACACAAAACCTTCAGTCGTTTCATAACCCGTACCCTATATATATCTGATCCCTCTTTCAGAGTTTTTCATTCTTTCACGACCTAAAATTTCAAAAGCTCTGAAAACCTTTCACCTTCATTAATGGCGACCATGCAACTCAAGCCTCGACACAACTGTGTCGCGTACCTCACTAAATCGCCCTTCTGGACCAAATTCGATAATGCTATAGATCTTATGGTCCAATCACCACTGAAAACGGCCTTCCTCCTAAATCCAATCATTTATGCCGATTCGCTACATCAGTTTTGGACGAATGCAACTGTTAATGGAGAATCTATCCATTCGTCCATCAACTCTCATAAGGTGGTCATCTCTACTGCTACCATCCGCCAGATATTACTATTAGATGATGTGCTACCCTGTTGGATATCCTAAGCGCCAACTTGATCTTTCATTTGGACAACATGGATATCAAGGCGATCTTAGTGCTTCGACCATCCTGAAGAAACATTTTCCAGATGCTGAACGATTGATATTTCATATGGTAAATGTTTGCCTGGCCCGAAGACTTCTTCTTGGGATCAACTGTCTTCCAGATGGCAACAGGTACTGTTCTCTATCCTTGAACAAGAACCACTAAACTTTTCTGAAATAATTTTTCTTGAAATCAAGGATATGGCCACAAAACCACTTTCTAACCGTTGGATACTATATCCTCGGTTTATAATGGCCATAATAGAGAATCAGCTTCATGCTGAGGGACTAGTTGGTCTGGGAGTCCCTGCTTTGGCTGTATTGCCGGAGGTATACTCCCGACACAACACTGACCAAACTCTTAAACAGGCTGCCAAGCTGCGCAAACCCACGCAGCTGGAACCCACAGCCTCCACTTCCACATCCAAAGTCCCCTCCAAACCCACAAAGAAGAAGCCTAAGAAGGCTACTCAGGGAGTTGAGTCCCCTGAGGATGCTCCTGCTGCACCAAAGCAGGTTATCTGACTGGAAATAACCCCCCAGTAGAGACTATGACTCCACCAACCGAAGCCGCTCAGGTTTCCTCTCAAAAGGAACCTGATGCAACCACTCAAAGGGAAGCCACACTGCTGGGATCCTCCTCACTTGAGGGGATTACCATTGAAGCACCACTTGTCCCGGGTGCACACTGCTTCCACACCCTCTCCTGATGCAACCGCCCCTCAAAGCCCTACAATCATTGTTGCAAAAGTGCTGACGCAGTTGCATTCCTCCCCCCACCCAGACACCAATCACTACTGGGATAACCTCAACACCTGAGGGGAGGATCACAATGCTTCTGTCAACCCACAGCACAGGGGTTATCATGTTCCATCTTCTAGTGTAGACAAGGAGGTGCGAACTTCTGGTGAGGCTGCCACTGCCTCTGACTCAGCAAATGACCAGGGTGCAGTTGGTAACATCTCTAAGACCTCACCAGCGGCAACAGCTGATGAAGGACATAGTCCTGAGGCTGGAAGTCCCCAGAACCAAGAACAAGGGGCACATGCTATAATTGATCTACACTCAAGGCATGTTCATCTGACTCTGTCAGGAGGTCAGGTGATTCAGTATCAACTGATGATGACCTGAGCTTCTTCTATGATGTAGTTGCTCAAAACACCATCCTAGAGGATGAGGTTAGCAGACTCAAAGAGCTGCTGGCCAAGATGTCTCAGGATGAAAGTCCATCTGCCACCACAATACACCCACAGATGGCACCTTCTTCTGAAGGTCCCCTACACACTGAGCCATACATACTTCCAAGCCACCAGCCTCTGCTTTTGGCACTGATTCTCAGGAACAGAACCATCCTGATCAATCAGTTGCTAACCTTCAAAAATCCCTACCTCTCATCACTCCCATGATCACAGATATAGTGATCAAAGCCATTGATGAGAGGCTTCCTACAATAATACAACCCTGGTGGAGGAGTTGGTGACCAAATCCCTTTCTACTGCTCAAACCCTTGCACCCAATGCAACCAAAAAGGGGGAGAGTCAGTCAGTTAAAGGAAAAAGGAAGAGGGGATAGAGGGGAGAAGGAGTTGGCTGTTATAAGTGTGGAATGAGAAGGAGAAGGAGAGTGAGAAGAGAGCTGAAGTGAATGAAAGTCAAAAAGACTTTCATGTCACATATCAAAAGAGGAAAAGAGAGTCTGAGAAGGAGAAGGAGCTGAATGATATGGTGAAAGAAGCTGATGCCAACCATAACCGTTCAATGGATAAAATCATTGATCAGTTATATAGGCAGGGTTTTGACATCCAACAACTAGACTCCGAGATCAGAAGGTTGGAAACAGAGGAGATCAACAAGATGGGCTAGCTATGATGCCTTAGAAAGAGAAAGGCTGGAGATAATGATCAGATTTATAGCTAAATACTTGGGAAGATCTCTGATTGAAATAAGGGCCTGGACCAGGGACAACATCTTGGCAATAACCACCAAGATTTGTTCGTCTGAAGCATACTCCAAAGGTTTAGTGATTGAGGCATTGAATGAAGCTGGGGTTGGGAACGAAAAGAACTGACAAAATTTACCAAAGCCTCCCTTACAGCCAAAATGCTAAAACAGTCTGAAAAGCCTCTATCCTCAAAATCACTACCTCCACAACCCACTAAAACAACCCCTTTACCCTCTAAACCAACCATCCAACCCACAAAACCAAATCCTTTACCCTCAAAACCCACTGCCAGTGATGTACCTAGACAAAAGAAAAGAAAGGTACTGAGGCTGATGAAGAAGAAGAGGAGGATGAAGACAGACTGCCACTCTCTGCAGTTATCACTTTGCCTAAGGCTAAACCAATGTCCATCACTCCTGCTTCTCAAATGCATGATGTGATGATAAAGATTGAAGAGGAACAGATGCAAAGACATGATGAGGAAATGCTGAAAAGCATTGACAAAGCATATGCCACATCCTCTTCAATGATTAGCATGAAGAAAGAAGTTTTAAGATTGTACACCCTTGCTAATACCTTTCAATACCAAAGGGAAAGAGTAAGGATATGGCCTGATCCTAGGGTGGCACACGGATTGTCAAGAAAGAAATTCCTTCAAAATACAAGGGCCAAGTGAAGAGGGTTGTCGACGAAGACATCACTGTGGTTCTTGTAGTGTCCCTTGGGAAATTGTAGAAGAGTTCAAGAAAGCCTATGAAGCCAAACAACCACCCCAAAAGATGTTAGAGAATAAAATTATAAAGAAGGGATTGGTTTACAAAAGACTTGAAAACTTCAAACAAGATGAGCTCAACCTGCTCTTAGAAGGGACTCATCCAGATGAGTTTGCTTATAGACAAATAACCACGGTTGAGCTCAAGAATGGAAAACAGGCCAAGTACATATCTGAAGTGTATGGCCGAGAAGGATTATTTGATGGTGTGCCCGAGGTGCTGACAATGGATGAGCAGATCATGTTTCTAAGGGCTTACACCAGGGAATCCTATAGGCTGATACACGGGAAGTAGATCATGGTTGGGGTAACAGCTCAGTGTCCAAGTCCCCAATACAGAGCTCCCAACCATATCATGCAAAACAGATCATCAGAGACTTCTTCCCAGGCCGGTGCTGAAAAAGGGTCACTTCTCATCTGATCAAGAGGATAAAAAGACCAATCTATCTGCCAAAATAAGTGGGACTCGTCAATAACTTAGAGGTTTTGGCTGCATTGGTTCAGGGGGAGTTTGTTGGACCAAAAGAACCAATGAGCCTGATCAGAGAAACCTCTAAGTCCCACAGGACATCACAACAGCTGAAGAAGACCTGATCAGCTGTTCTACAAAGTCTGAAGAATACAACTGCTGAAGTATTCTGAAGTACTGAAGACAAAGACTGAGACAACAGCTGAAGATCTAAAGTCTGAAGACTTCAACAAGTACTGAAGACAAAGACTGAAGATCAACAGCTGAAAGACAAAGTCTGATGTTCAAGTACTGAAGACATCAGCTGATGTTAACAGCTGATGACAACAGCTGAAGAGGGCTTCTTCAGTTGTTGTGATGGTTTTCTTCTTCAGTAGTTTTCTTTTCCTTTCAGTAGTTTGTTTACTTTTCAGTAGTTTTAGTCCTGTTCAGTACTTGTAACAACTGAAGAGGTTGTTCTTCAGTTGTTGTAGTATCAGTAGTTTTATGTTTTTCAGTAGTTGTAAATAAGATGTTTAACACTTAGGAACATTTGTAAGAAGATGTCAGTTGTTGACATCTTCAGTAGTTGTTAAACATCAGTAGTTATAAAACGGTTACATGTCACTTTCAAGTGACATCAGCCTACGTCATTCTTTCCTTTATAAGGAAGGATGACTCACCTGTAATCGTGCCTTTGAGGCCGACAATCTTAATGCAATATTCCTTTTGTCGGATATTTCTCTCTCTATAACAAAATTCTTTTATCGCTTTATATCGAATGTTCTTGTTTGAATTTGTCTAATTCTGAGCTATTCCGCTGCTATTCTGTTCAATCGATTAAACCAAGGGCTGAGATCCTAACAACCTGAAAAGGATGAAAGTTTATATGGGGTCAAGCTCATGAGAAAGCATCTCGAAGGGAGTTAAAGGCAAGGTTGAATCAAGCTTCATGTTCTGTCATTACCCGAAGGAAGTTAGGATTTGTGGGATATTCAGATGCCCTTCCTAATCAAGGTTGGGGTGCGTTTAATGCAGGAGAGGGAAGGTTATAGGCATATGCATTCCCGACGTTGAAAGTTCATGAGGTCAGTTATCCCACTATAAATTGGACTAGCACCCGTGGTCTTTGCTTTGAAGATTTGGAGGCACTATATCTACGGGAGAAGTGCACCATTTTCATGACCACAAGAGCTTAAGTCTTTCTTGGAGCAAAAGGACCTGAACATGAGAGGAGAAGATGGTTGAGAGCTCATAAAAGGATTATGATTGTGAGATACATTCAATCTGGCAAGGCTAAGTGGTGGCTGCTGCCTTAGCCGAAAAGAAGGCCCGAGACAATCAAGTGAAGCATATAACTAATCAGAAGTTCTGATGTGAGGAAAGCAAGTCAAAGACTTTCCAAGATGAGGCACTGACAAGAAGATCATCTTAACTCTGAAAGTATGAGAGGTCTGGTGGGAATTGGGTAAAAACACACTTGGTGTTAAAACTCGATTTGGACGAGTGTGGATTCCTAGCTTCGGGGATCTACATGTGAGGATTATGGATGAAGCTCACAAGACTTGATACTCTATCATCCTGGTGCCACAAAAATATATCAAGATATGAAGAAAGATTACTGGTGGCCGGGTATGAAGCGTGATGTGGTGGAGTACGTGAGTAAGTGCCTTAGTTGCTTACAGGTGAAGGCTAAGCATCAGAAGCCGTATAGGAAGATCCAACCTTTGGAATATCAGAATGGAAGTGGGAGCACATCACCATGGACTTCATTATGAAGTTGCCGCGTACTCCAAAAGGGTACGATGCCATATGGGTGATTGTCGACCATCTGACGAAGTGTGCTCACTTCCTACCGATCCGGGAGACATATTCATTTGAGAGGTTAGCAGATCTATTCATCAAGAAAATTGTAACTTGTCACGGTGTGCCGGTGTCTATTCTATCTGATCGGGACACCCGTTTACATCTAATTTTGGAAGAAATTCCATGACGTCATGGGCATGAGGTTGCATATTAGCACAACATATCATCCCCAAACTGATGGTCAGTCACAAAGGACCATTCAGACACTAGAGACATGCTCCAGGCATGTGTGATTGATTTTGGGGGATGTTGGGATGACCACTTACCGTTAGCTGAATTCTCATACAAAAACAGCTATCATGCCAGCATTGGTATGCCACCATATGAGATGCTGTACGGTAGGAGATGCAGAACACCCGTTTGTTGGGGTGATATTGGTTAGAAGGAATTAGGGAGCGTCGAGGTAATTGAGGCTACGACTTAGAAGCTTGAGAAGATTAAAGCCTTCATGAAGGCAGCTAAAGATAGACAGAAGTCGTATGCCGATAAACAACGCAGACCGATTGAGTTCCAGGTTGTTGACTGGGTTATGTTCAAGGTCTCACCTTGGAAGGGTATCATTCGATTTAGGAAACGAGGTAAGCTAAGCCCGAGATACATAAGACCATTCCGAATCACTGCTCGAGTAGGAGAGCTGGCCTATAGATTGGAGTTACCAGATGAGCTAAGTGAAATTCACCCGACATTCCATGTATCTCATCTGAGAAAGTGCTTAGCTGATGAAGACATGATTGTTCAACTAGAAGACATCAAAGTAGATGAAAGGCTCAATTATGTAGAGCAACCAGTGGCAATCGTTGATTGTAAAGAGAAGAGACTGGGGAATAAAGTGGTTCCTCTTATGCGTGTACAGTGGAAGCACAGGAAGGGATCCGATCTACGTGGGAGACCGAGAAAAATGTGACAGCATTACCCTCATCTGTTGAGGAATAACAGGTTGGGAACGAAACCTATTTAACGGGGGTAGACTGTAACACCCGGTTATTTCTTAAAAAGAAAAGGAAGAATAAGAGTTGAAGAATAAAGAAAAGAAATGTCAAAAACCCCAAGTTGAGGGTTTAAATGTGTAAAAAGACAAAAGTACAAAGTTGGTGTAAATGGGGCATGGCCGCCCACCCTCACTTCCCATCACCCTTTTTCACTTCGGATTAGAGAGAGAGAGCAGAAACACTCTCGTTGAAGAAGAAGAAGAAGAGAATGGATTTCAAGGTAAGAATTCGAGTTTTAAGTGTTCACGTTGGGTTTTGTCTCGGTTACATGCTTATGTGCTTGTTGTGTGTCCGTGTGTGTGTGTGTGTTTTGGTATGTTTTTAGGTGTTTGAACTCATTTGCAAGCAGGTTAGAAGGAAAACACCCAACCTGCACCAGGTGAATTCTAGACCCTGGTTTTACTTGTTTTAAACTCTCTTGGGGCTGAAAATGTATTAAAACGATTTTCAAATGTTTATGTATGTATACCCGTATGTGTTATGCATGTTTGATGATGATTCTTAGATGCTTATAGGTTGTTCATGCTTAGAATAGCCTTGGTAAGCTTAGAACAGATAGGCTTGATGTTTGGATTCGAAATTATCCTAGAAACAGAAGGTTCATGCTCCTAATAAGGTCCATACGCCTGGAATTTGCCTTAGAAATGATAAGTGTATCTCATGCGCCTAAACAATGCTCTCATGCGCCTAGAAAATTAGTCAGATGCCTAAGTGTAGGGCCATGCGCCCAATAGTACCCATGCGTCTGAATATTCCGATGCGCCTAATTTTCCATATGCCTGAATAAACCCATGCGTCTAAGTGTCCATGCGTCCGAATGGGTCATATGCCCGAATAGTGTCCATGCGCCTGAATTTGTTCCTGCGCCTAAGTGTTAAAGCAGTTAAGTGTTGGCCTGATGCGCCTGCATAGTGATGAAGCCCCAAACAGGACCCATGCACCCAAATAGTGTCTAAGCGCCTAACACTTAGAATTTTTACATAATTTCTGGGAGTTTGTGCTTTTAGGGTTTGACCGAGGTTTGACTAGGTTTATTAATGAGGGATTTTATGCATGATTCTGATTGTTTTATGATTGCTCCTTATTTTATTATGTTATTAATAATATTATTAATAATAATAATATTATTATTATTATATGACTTTACGTGGTGTGTTTATAATCGTAACGTAAAGTATTACTAATAATAAAGAGGAAGAGCCACAAGAAGAGATGTGGAACTTTAATAAAAAGTTAACAAGTCTTGTAAGCTTAGAGGAGGTACACGACCATGCTGTCGTTAGCTCAACTGTGATGCGGGTTAGCTACCTTATTATGCACACGGGGCCAGTCAATGAGACTAGGGACCTTTACAGCATACCCTAGGTGTTCGGGTCGGCCTTGTATACAGTATATAGAGCCCCTTGTGGGATAAGGAGGGCCCATCACCGTTTCCCCGCGTATACGTTTAGGGTATTGCTCATTGGTCCATACAGATAGTGAAAGATAAATTAAAGAATACAGAGTAACAAGGCTACAGTAAAGAGATAAAGTGTTGGACCAAAAGAACCAATGAGCCAAGATCAAAAACCTCTAAGTCCCCCATGGTATCACAACAACTGCTGAAAGCTTCATCAGCAATGTGACAAGTGCTGAAGACTTCAACAGCTGAAGATCAAGTGCTGAAGACTTCAACAGCTGAAGAACTAAAGTGCTGAAGTACAACAGCTGAAGAACACAAGTACTGAGCTGAACAGCTGAAGAACACAAGTACTGAAGCTGAACAGCTGAAGAACACAAGTACTGAAGCTGAACAGCTGAAGAACACAAGTGCTGAAGCTGAAAGACCAAAGTACTGAAGTACAACAGCTGAAGATTTACAAGTGCTGAAGATCAACAACTGATGTACAATTTGAAGACAAAGAGTGAAGACATCAGCTGATGATATCTACTGAAGTCATCAGCTGAAAAACATCTGAAGGTCATCTAAAGATCAAGTACTGAAGCGTCAGTAGTTTGTCACAACTGTGAAGAGTACTTCTTCAGTAGTTGTGATATCAAGTTTTTATTTCTAGTTTCAGTAGTTTTGTAAAACGACTGAAGAGCTTGTTCTTCAGTCGTTGTAGTTTCAGTAGTTTTATATTTCAGTAGTTATACAACTGATAACACTAAACTTTTTGTAAGAAGATGTCAGCCGTTTTGACATCTTCAGTAGTTGTGTTTCAGTTGTAATAAATCTGTTAGATGTCACTATCAAGTGACATCAGCAGACGTCACATCTCTTATATAAGAGGTGTCGACCTAATCATAATTGTGACATTCTGTTACCACGAAAGCGAATATTGAATGAAATATATTTGCAGATATTCTCTCTCTCTATAACCGTCTTTGTTCTTCATTGAATATCGTTTTGTTCTTGTGAATCGACTAATTCATTGTGTGAATTCCGCTGCGATACTCGTCAATCTATCAAACATAGATCACTGATCCTAACAAGTATCAGAGCATGGTTAATCATTGATCGATCTAACAATTGATAATTGAAACTGCTAATTGATTTCTGTGTTTGATTGAATTAGCGTATTTGCAAGAACTGGTTATAGGTTATTGAATTTCTGCCGCTTTCGTTCATTTATTTTGAGATTTTCTGGTTCATTGGTTGTTGCGTTTTTTGTTCTAAATCTGTTTTAGCTTAACCGAATTTGATTGAATCCGAGATGACGACTCCTTCTAATGATCCTCACAATACCGGTTCCTCAACCAAGCCTCCGATGCTGGTTAGGACCGAGTATAACATATGGCAACGAAGAATGCTTCATCACCTGTCTGTTAACAGTTCAGGTTGTTGGACATCTGTGGTACATGGACCACATAAGCCTATGGTGAACAATCCGGAAACCAATCAAATGGTTCTGAAGAGAAGGAACAATACTCTGATGAAGATCGGAAACTATTTGAGATTGATGCTAAAGCCCATGGAATTCTGGCCATGGCACTGCCTAAAAATCTATTCAGGGCTTATGCATCATGAAACTACTCATGATCTCTGGAATGCCCTGAAGAACAATTCGGTGGCACTGATGAGGTCTTAGCAACAATAGAGAAATCCTTGCCCAACAATATGAGACATTCTCTCATAGAAAGGGTGAGACACTGACTCAACAGTTTGAGCGCTTTCCTGCTTGATATCTGAGCTGAAAATGGTGAAACAGGAATACACCAATAGCCAGATGAACAACAGATTACTCAGATCACTGCCTGAGAGATGGGACACATACACCATTGTCCTACGCTCCAGTGCAAATCTGGACGGCCTATCTCTCACCCAACTTCATGGGAAACTGCTTACATTTGAAAGAGAGATAGAGCAGAAGAGGAAACCGTCCTCATCAGGAAAGCTCACTGATGACTTTGTACCAGGCAACACTGCCTTGGTAGTCATGAGTCAGAATATGCTGCATCTGAGAGCAATTATGATGAGCATATAGATTTCTCTTCAAATAGTTCTGATCATGCATTTGTTGGTATTGAAAGTCATTCTGGCAGTAATAGTGACAATTTATGCTTCATCATGGATGATCTGAAAGGAATAGCTGATGATGATCTAGAAGAGATGGATATTCTGAGCCAATGGCACTGATTAATATTAGATCTCAGAAGTTCTACAGAGAACTGGCAGGAAATTTCTGGACTCTCTGGCAAAACCAAAGTTGGTTTTGACAAGAGTAAGTTGAGGTGTCACAAATGCCAAAGGCTAGGACACTTTGCAAGAGAGTGTAGATCAACTGGATCTAACTCTTTTGCACCCGTTTGTGACTTTTCCTAGTACTAGTCCACAAAACAGAGGGCAACATCCTGCTGGTTCTGGTCATTATTCACATCCTAGATCTCCTGCATACTTTGTTCCCCAGGGTCAAATGTCATATCCTTATCCCTGCATTATGTGCCTCAACCAAATTCTGTTCAAGCTCCAATTGCACAACAACCACAAGCATTGCCTGAACCACAGCCTTCCTAATCTCATCACAAACTCAACCTCAACAACACAGCTTCTTCACCCTAGGAGTTGTTGACTGGAGCAGTTTACCAGATGACATGTCTGGTCATGAACAACTGTTCTCAGGTGCTGGTCAACACGGTGGTGATAGTCCATTTGGAAATCTAGCTCTTATGGCTTTGGATTCTACTGATACTTCATCCTCTAATGCCTCTATACCAAGGTATCACAGGTATCCTCTGAGGCAAAAGCCAAATTATGTTCTGACACATGCATAGCAGCATTTGCATCTATTAGAGAAGCAAATGTAGCTTTAATCAACAAGAACATTGAGCTAGAACAAATATTTCCAAAAACAAAGCTGAATTTGAGTCTGTGCTTAATGATAAAAATGATGAGATTTACAAATTGAAATGTCCAATAACTGATGATAAGGCTAGGGAAGAGATACTTCTAGAGAAGTATAAAGATCTCAAAGAAACCCTTGCAGTTACCCAGGTAGAGTGTGATAGATGGGTACAATCATGCAAGGTTTTGAAATGCTTCTTAGTAAGCAATTTGCTTCCAATGTGAAGTTTGGCATTGGTTACAATCACACTGCTCCACCTACAGATTTTACTCCAAGAGCAGAGGTAGAATCTGATGGTAAGTGATAACCATCCATCTCATCATGTGATCTACTTTCTGATACAGCACAATCAGAAGTAGCAGTCAGCATCAAGCCCTCTCTGAACCTATCAGCTGATGTTGATGGTTCAAATGCTGACACTCACATGATCAATGAGTTGATCAACTCAGGAGTTAATTCTGAAAGTCCTGAAAGGACTAGAGAGCAGGATTTAACACCTGAAGTTCAAACTCCAACTACTGTCAGTACTGAAGAGAAGAAAACTGTCAGTAGAAAGAGTTTGAAGACTACTAAAGCATTGAAGAGCAAACAATGCTTCAAAAGCATTGAAGAGCAAGTCTCCAGTTGCTTCACCCTCTTTAGTTGATGATCAACCTAAGATGAAGAAGAAACCATGTGAAGTATGTGGTTTGTTCAATCATCTTACAGATGATTGCTGGTACAAAAGAGGTTCCAAACTCAAACAAAAAGAAGAAATTAAAGAGAAAATGGTAAAATGAAAACTGAGTTTGAGACCACATTTGTATTAGCAACATCAAATCCTGTAACCCTTAAGTCCTCAAAGAAATCCAAAAAGGAAGGGGTTAAACAGGACAGCTGAGAGTGCTCAGAAGAAGAAGGTGCAACATAGGAACTTATCAAACTCCACTGGCAATGTGTCTGATGAGCTGAAAGCTTTATCACAAAATCAGACACAGCTGGTCATGATGGTTCAACATCTGTTGGGTAGAGTTAACCAACTAGATCTCCTATGTTGAAACCACAGAAAAGAGATCCAAGCCAAAGGATTCCTCTTCTTCACCATCTTCTTCCTCTCAGGCTGTTGTTTCAAATAAACCTGTTAGTTTACCATCTATTGATGAGACCAGGCCCAAAACCAAAAGGTTTGGGTCTCTAAAACTAACTGATTGTTTATTTTTGCAGGGTTCTCCACATGCCAAAGTAGCATCTGGTATGTAGACAGTGGGGGATCTATGCACATGACTGGAACAGCTCTCTTCTTCATGACTACTCTCAAGGAAAGAAGGGATTTGTTTCTTTTGGCAATGATGCTAGGGGTTACATCATTGGTAAAGGCTTTGTCTCCAATGGAGAAATCAAATTTGATGATGTTAATCATGCGGAAAATCTCAAGTACAATCTCTTGAGTGTCAGTCAAATGTGTGATAAAGGCCATGTTGCTCTTTTCACCAGTCAGAACTGTAGGATTCTGTCATCCAAAGTTTTGCACTTGATTGACAAGGTGTTGGATGATCACACTCTCCTGAGAGCCAACAGGACAAGAAGAGTGTATGCCTTAGATCTTTCCAAGAAAATAGATCTCAAAGGCAATCCTTGCCTATTTTCCAAAGCCTCTTCTCAAGAATCTAAACTGTGGCACAGAAGGCTGGGTCATGTTAATTTCAAAAACATGAATCAGCTTATCCACAATAGTTTAGTCAGAGGCTTACCAATAAAGGAGTTCCACTGTGATGAAACCTGCACTGCTTGTTTAAAAGGAAAACAACACAAAGTCTCATTCCCTCCTATTGAAGAGCCTAAGTCCACTGCCTGCTTGCAATTACTGCATATGGATCTATTTGGTCCTGTGAGAGTAATGAGCATGGCCAAGAAGAAATACTGTCTGGTAATTGTGGATGATTACTCTAGATTTGTATGGACTTTCTTTCTACATTCAAAGGATGAGGTTGCTCAGAAGGTTATTAACTTTGTGTTGTATATTGAGAAGCAGTATTCCCTTCCAGTCAAGTGTATCAGGAGTGATAATAGAACTGAATTCAGGAATCATACACTTGATGACTTCTATCTCTCAAAGGGAATCAAAAGGCAGTTTAGCATCCCAAGGACTCCAGAACAAAATGGAGTAGTGGAGAGAAAGAACAGGACCCTCATTGAAGCTGCAAGGTCCATGCTGGCTCACTCTGGTTTGCCACTGACCTTTTGGGCTGAAGCTGTCAACACAGCTTGCTATGTGCAGAATAGAGTTTAGTAAATCAGAGGTTGATGAGACTCCATATGAAGTTCTCCATCATTTGGCTCCTTTGATTTCATTTTTCAAAGCATTTGGATGTCCCTGTTTTATTCTCAACACAAAGGATCAACTCCATAAATTTGATCCTAAGGTGGATGCTGGGTATTTTTGTTGGTTATTCATCTACTTGCAAGGCATACAGAGTCTTCAACTGCAGAACAAAGATAGTTGAAGAGTCTGCATGTGAAGTTTAATGAATCTCCTTTGGACAAGATTCCACAAAACCCTGTGGAGTTGTTTGATTTGGACATACTGCAATATGTTCCTTATCAACCTCCAGCTGTTGCAGATCCTGTGGCTCAATCATCTTCTGCAGCATGTCTTCCACCTGGTGGTATTGATGATGATGATGATAATATCAATACTCACCTATTCAAGTTTAGTGACCAACTGCCTGTGTCTGCTAAACTTGATGTTCCTGTAGCTTCAGCAGTTCCATCCACAACAAATGCTGATGAGATCTCTATTTCCTCTGCATCTTTGAGTTACCATCAAATTCTTGGTTTCAAGAGTCTACATCAACATCTGTTGCTGCTGAAGGTTCTACAAACACTTGCACAGATCTCATTGTTTATCAAGAACTGAAGAATCACCCCATGACTCAGATTATTGGTGATATCAATGCTGGTGTTTCAACCAGAAGTCAATTGTCCAACTTCTGCTTCTATGCTCTCTTCATCAGTCAGCTAGAGCCAAAGAACTACCATGTTGCTTTGAGAGACAATGGATGGGTTGAAGCTATGCAGCTTGAGCTACTTCAGTTCAAGAAACAGCAAGTGTGGGAACTTGTTCCTCTTCCCCAGGTAAGTGTGCAATAGGCACTAATGGGTGTTTAGGATAAAACCGATGAAAATGGGCTTATTGTTAAGAACAAGGCTAGACTGGTTGTACAGGGTTTTCACAAAGAAGGTATTGATTATGATGAAACCTTTGCCCCTGTAGCCAGACTAGAGGCAATCAGATTGTTCTTAGCCTATGCTGCATTCCACAATCTTAAAGTTTTTCAAATGGATGTTAAAAGTGCATTTTATATGGTAAAATAAAGGAAGAAGTTTATGTGGTCAACCACCAGGCTTTGAGAATAATAAACATCCTGAATGGTTGTACAAACTTGATAAGGCTCTTTATGGGTTGAAACAAGCTCCTAGAGCCTGGTATGAGACACTCTCTACTTTTCTTCTTAGAATAATTTCACTAGAGGCTCCATTGATAAAACTTTGTTTATTAAGAAGGTGGATCAGCATAAGCTACTTGTTCGGATTTATGTTGATGATATTATTTTTGCATCCTCTGATCCCCAGTTGTGTGATGATTTTACAACATTAATGAAAAAGAGGTTTGAAATGAGTGCAATGGGAGAATTACAGTTCTTTCTAGGCTTGCAATCAAACAAAAGGCTGATGGAACCTTTATTCTCAGTCAAAATATACAAAAGATCTTTTGCATAAGTTTGATTTACAAAACTGTAAGCCCTGTTCTACTCCCATGTGCAACACCACACAACTGGATGCTGATCAGAAAGGTAAAGCTGTTGATGAAACGCTTTACAGATGTATGATTGGGTCCTTAATGTATCTAACAGCTTCTAGACCAGATATTATGTTTGCTACATGTGTTTGTGCTAGATTTCAGGCTGCTCCTAAAGAGTCTCATTTGATTGCATTCAAGAGAATCTTTAGATATTTGCAAGGTACACAATCTCTGGGTTTATGGTATTCCACTGGACACTCTTGCAAATTAGTTGCTTTTTCAGATAGTGACTATGCAGGGTGCAAGTTAACTAGAAAGTCAACTTCTGGTGGTTGTCAATTCCTAGGCAACTGTTTGATTTATTGGCAGAGTAAGAAACAAACATCTGTTGCTACATCAACTGCTGGGCGAGTACATTGCTGTTGCAAGTTGCACATCTCAGGTACTCTGGCTTCAGAACCAACTTCTGGATTATGGCATTACAGAGACTAAGACTCCATTGTTAATGGATAGTGCTTCAGCTCTGTGTATTGTCAAAAATCCAGTCCAGCACTCTAGGACCAAACATATAGATCAGACATCATTTTATTCAGGATTGTTTTGAAAAAGGTCTGATTGATCCTAAGTTTGTGCCTAGTGCTGATGAGCTTGCAGATATTTTTACTAAGCCTTTGGATAGTTCTACTTTCCAAAACCTTGTGTTAAGGCTTGGTATGCTGTAGCTAGAATAAGTGACAACTACTGATGATTTCAGTAGTAATTACTGGTGATCATTGGTACCCATGTCACATATAAGCACTGATGAGTCCTTTTCTCTTCATTAGTTTTTATAACTACTGATGGCTAAATGCCTCACAAGTACTGAAGTACTTTATCTGTTCCAAACTACTGATGTAGTTAAAACTACTGATGTAGTTACAACTACTGAAATCAGTATAAACAGATAAGTACTGATGTCCTATGAAACACCTGAAAATCTGATGCAAAGTCTGATGAGTAAGTGTTGAGGACAGCATGAAACAGCTGAAAGGCTATGAATTGACGACAACTACTGAAGAGAACTTTCTCTTCAGTTGTTTCAACAACTGCTGTTTCATTCTAAACAACTGAAGCAAAACCATGTCTTCAGTAGTTTTATAACTACTGATGACTAATACCAAGTCTTCAGTTGTTTACAACAGCTGATGACAAAACCACTGTCTTCAGTAGTTTCACAACTACTGATGACAAACACCAAGTCCTCAGTTGTTTCAATCATCTGAAGTCAAAACCACGGTCTTCAGTAGTTTTCTAACTTCTGATGCCTAACACCACGACTTTAGCTGTTTCAACGTCTGAAAGGATAATACCATGTCAACAGTCGTTTAAAACTACTGATGACTAACACCACATCCTTCAGTCATTTTCTTACCCGTACCCTATAAATATCCCTGACCTAAGCCTTCAATGCTTCATCTTCTTCAAACCTAACGTTCCTCTCCAAAACTTCTCTCTTCTCAATGGCGTCCATGCAATTAAACCGCGACACAACTGTGTTGCCTACCTACTAAATCGCCTGTCTGGGCTAAGTTCGATACTGCTATCGATCTTATGATTCAGTCCCAATACAAAACGGCATTTCTTCTGAATCCCATTCTACATGCCGAATCCCTCTAACAGTTTTGGATGAACGTCACCATTACCACTGGGAGAACAACACACCATCTCTCCTGTCGGTCGTCAACAACAAAGAAGTGGTCATCACTCCTGCAATAATCCGCCAATTCTTCATCTGGATGATGCTATTTCTCCTGCTGGATATCCCAAGGGCACCACAGATCTATCCTTTGCCCAACATGGATATCAAGGCAATCTAAGTGCCTCCACAATCATGAAGAAACACTCCATGACGCCGAACGCCTAATTTTTCACATGAATGTATGTTTGGCTCCTAAACTTCGTCTTGGATCAAATGTCGACAAAGTGGCAGCAGGTAATGTATTCTATTCTTGAGCAACAACCGTTAAACTTTTCAGAAATAATATTTTCGGAGCTCAAGGATATGGCTCAAAACTAACTGCTAACCGTTGGATACTATATCCACGGTTCATAATGGCCATCATTACAAACCAGCTTAATGCTGAGGGACTTGTTGGCTTGGGAGTCCCTGCTACGGCTGTTCTGCCGGAAGTATACTCCCGGCACAACTCTGACCAGACACTCAAATTGGCTGCCAAGCTGCGCAAACCCACGCAGCTGGAACCCACAGCCACCACCTCCATATCAAAAGTCCCCACCAAACCCACCAAAAGAAACCAAAACGGCTACTCAGGGAATTGAGTCCCCTGAGGATGCCCCTGCAACACAAACGCAGGAGATATCCACTGGTCCAAACCCCCTAGTGGATATAAGGACTCTTCCAGCCATAGCCGCTCAGGATTCCTCTCAACAGGAGCCTGCAGCAACCACAAAAGGGGTACCTACACATCTGGAATCTTCCTCACTTGAGGGGATTGCCATTAAAGAGCACCAACCTCCCCAGGTGCACACTGCTTCTATCCCTTCACCCCATACAACCGCCCCTCACAACCCAACTTTAATAGTTGCACAAGTGCTGACTCAACTGCACTCCTCACCCCCTCCCCAGAAACCACTTACTACTGGGAACACCTCTACAATTGAGGGGGACGAACACAGTGCAATTGAGAACCCACAGCATAGGGGTTTACCACTTCTATCTCCTGGTGTAGATAAGGAGATTAGAATATCTAGTGAGGCTGCCACCTCTTCTGAATCAGCACATGATCAGAATGAGGCTGGTAACATTGCTAAGACCTCACTAGAGGCAACAGCTGATGATGGACATTGTCCTGAGGTTGGAAGTCCCGAGTACCAAGAAAAAGGGGCACATGCAACAACTGGTCTACACCCAGTGCATGTAAATCCTGCTCTAAGTAGGAGGTCAGATGATTCAGCTTCGGTTGATGATGACCTGGGCTTTTTCTACGATGTTCTTGCCCAAAACACAATCCTTGAAGAGAGAGTCAGTAGGCTGCATAACCTACTTGACCAACTCTCACAAGGAGAAAGACCATCTGCCTCCACCAACCCACAGATGGCACCTTCAGTTGAAGGTTCCCCAAACACCGAGCCACTCCAAACTCAACCACCTGCCTCTGCTTCAGGCCTATTTCTCAGGAACAGAACCCTCCTGAGCAAATAGGTGCTGTACTTCAAAATTCCCTCCCTCTCATCACACCCATAATCACTGATATTGTGACTAAAGCCCTTGATGAGAGGCTTTCCTCAACTTTACAACCCTTGATTGATGCTGCTGTGCAAAAGACACTTTCTGCGGTACAAACCCCTTCCTCCAATGCATCCAAAAAGGGGAGCGTACTGCAGTGAAAGAAAAGAAGAGGAAAAGAACAGAGGAAGAGAAGGAAGAGAAGCAAGCCCAAGAGGAGGAGAAAGAAAAGCAACCACTGCTCACTTACAAGCGAAAGAAAAGTGCTGATGATCATACTGCTGAAGACAAATCCTTGGAAGAGCTGGTAAAAGAAGCTGACACTACACACAGCCGATCATGGATAAAATAATTGAACAACTCTTCAGGCAAGGGTTTGATACAGCCACATTGGATAGTGAGATCAGAAGGTTGGAAGTGCAAGAAATTCAAACCCGATGGGCTGGGTATGATGCTCTTGAAAAAGAGAGATTTGAGATCATGATACGCTTCATTGCAAAATACTTAGGAAGATCTTTAATGGAGATTCGCGCGTGGACCAGGGACAGTATTCTGGCTATAGCCACCAGAATCTGTCTGTCTGAGCAATTCCACAAGGGGATTATTGTTGAAGCCCTTGATGAGGCTGGGGCTGGTAAAAGGTTGGAAATGGCTAAACTTACAAAGGCGAAACTTACTACAAAGATGCTGGATCAACCTTCCCTTCCACCCACTCAAACACAGCCTACCCCTCAAATCTCCAAACCAATCTCTAAGCCCAAAACCAAACATCCTCATTCTTCAAAACCAATTCCTTTACCAACCCAACCATCATCCAGTGATGCACCTAGAAGGAGGAGAAGGGTGCTGAGGATGGAAGAAGAAGAAGAAGAAGAGGATGAAGATGATAGTCTGCCACTCTCTGCTGTTCTAAAGCTACCAAAACCCAGAAGTCAACCCATGATCACACCTGACTCTCAAAGGGAAATGGTCAGAGTCAAGATAGAAGATGAAGAACAGCAGAAACAGCACGATGAGCAACTACTGAAGATGGTTGACAAGAATTTCCTCAGTCATCATCTATTCAAGCCATGAAAGGGCATGCTCAGAGGCTGTACACTCTCAGGCACACTTTTCAGTATCAGAAGGAGAGAGTGAGAGTATGGCCAGACCCCAGGGTGAGTTCTAGAATCCATAAAAGAACTATTCCACACAGATACAATGGCCAGGTTAGAAAAACAATAGATTCTACCATCATGTTGGCCATTGTAGTCACACCTTGGGAAATCATTGATGAATTCAAGAAAGCTCATCAAGCAAAGATAACCCCTCAAGCCTTACTAGAAAACAAGATGATTAAAAAGGGGTTGTTATATAAAAAGCTTGAAGACATCCAGAAGAATGAGCTCCAATTACTCCTTGAAGGCACCCATCCTGATGAATTTGTCTATAGGGAGGTAACTACAATGGAGCTGAAAAATGGCAGGACCATGAAGTACTTATTTGAGTACTATGGTCCAGAGTTCTTCTTCGAAGGAGAAGTAGAAGAACTCTCCAAGGAGGAACAAGTTGTTCTCCTTGAGGCCTATGTTTGAGAGTCATACAGACTCATTATAGGGAAGTAAATCTCATGAATGGGATAACAACTCTGTGTCCAGTTCCCCAAAACAGAGTTCCCATTCATACCTTGCCAAACAAATATCTGAGATTCATTCCCAGGCTGGAGCTTACATGGGTCATCTTCTCTACTGATCAAGAAGGAAAAAGACCAATCTTTTGCCAACAATAAGTGGGATAATAAATAATTTAGAGGTTTTGGCTGCATTGGTTCAGGGGGAGTTTGTTGGACCAAAAGAACCAATGAGCCAAGATCAGAAAACCTCTAAGTCCCACATGGTATCACAACAACTGCTGAAAGCTTCATCAGCAGTGTGACAAGTGTTGAAGACTTCAACAGCTGAAGATCAAGTGCTGAAGACTTCAATAGCTGAAGAACTAAAGTGCTGAAGTACAACAGCTGAAGAACACAAGTACTGAAGCTGAACAGCTGAAGAACACAAGTACTGAAGCTGACCCAGCTGAAGAACACAAGTACTGAAGCTGAACAGCTGAAAAACACAAGTGCTGAAGCTGAAAGACCAAAGTACTGAAGTACAACAGCTGAAGATCAACAACTGATGTACAAAGTCTGAAGACAAAGACTGAAGACATCAGCTGATGATATCTACTGAAGTCATCAGCTGATGAAACATCTGAAGGTCAAAGTCTGAAGATCAAGTACTGAAGCGTCAGTAGTTTGTCACAATTGCTGAAGAGTACTTCTTCAGTAGTTGTGATATCAGTAGTTTTATATTTCTAGTTTCAGTAGTTTTGTAAAACGACTGAAGAGCTTGTTCTTCAGTCGTTGTAGTTTCAGTAGTTTTATATTTCAGTAGTTATAACAACTGATAACACTTAGAACTTTTTGTAAGAAGATGTCAGCTGTTTTGACATCTTCAGTAGTTGTGTTTCAGTTGTAATAAATCTGTTGGATGTCACTATCAAGTGACATAAGCAGACGTCACATCTCTTATATAAGAGGTGTCGACCTAATCATAATTGTGACATTCTGTTACCACGAAAGCGAATATTGAATGAAATATATTTGCAGATATTCTCTCTCTCTATAACCGTCTTTGTTCTTCATTGAATATCGTTTTGTTCTTGTGAATCGACTAATTCATTGTGTGAATTCCGCTGCGATACTCGTCAATCAATCAAACATAGATCACGATCCTAACATAAAGCATTACCTAATTGTATAGTTAATGCGTGTTCATGTATAAAGTGATGAAGTTTTCATAGAAAGAGTGTTTTCTTATATATACCTACAGAAAGTATTTAATTACTTTTAAAACTAGAACTCACTCAGCAATACTGACTTTTATACATTTTCAGTTGGCAGGTAATTATTGCTGAGGATGGCATGAGGGTGAAGCTACTCAGCAAGGAAAGACTGACATCCATTCATACTTATTATGGTAGTTGTTTTGTAATGCAATTAAACAGTTCTTTTGTAATTGATTAAACATAGTGTATTGCTTAACGATAGTGTTTTAATGAACTGAATGGTTTTTGTTAAAATGATTCCGCTACTTAAGTTTGTAAATTTATAATATTTTAAGGTATTTAATGCTTTGAATGACCAACTGTGAGGTCTCCGGGAACAGGTCCTTACAAAATGATGTAATGTTTAAGTTTGGATGTATTTATTTCCGCTACATTGTGATGATATCGATCGGTCTTGACCAGACCCGGTTAACGGGGTGTGACATGCTCTACCCTATTAAAGTTGTATTCAATTATTTGTTTAATGAGAAAACATCTTTTACGATACTTCATATGTCACACATGTTCGAAATAATAGCTCACAAAAGTATTGTCATGATGATACATTTACGTTTATAATATTTTAATAAACATTTCAAATGTTTAGATACAAAAACAATAAGAGACTATTCAAGAAAGAAGTGTCACTTATTCAAAACAAGATATAAACCAAGATATAAGTAAATCTAGAAGGTCTTTAGTAGAATCCAATCTTAATCTAAAAGGTTTATCGTACTACAACCCCCATGCAAACCCAAGAGAACTTTCTAGGGTGTTTGAATTTTTCTTATGCTTAGTGGTTATTGATAGTGTTGATTATATCTTTAAGTATGAGTTAATATCATGGAAACCCTAGTTAGGTTTCTTCAATCATTTAGCATAACAGACATAAAAAAACTTATTTGTAGGGATTATGATTTTCAACAAAGATGCTGATGTCAAAGTGATCTCCATTATGATTCTTTTGAGTGGTGAATGATTTGAGAGATTATGCTTCATTGGTGTTCTTGAGGATTCTTATAGATCACTAGTCATGATCATGAGACCTTGTGCATTCCTACAAGTCTTCTATTTATTTGACATCTAATTAGAAAGCATAAAGCCTTTTAACTTACTATATATACTTCCATCAAGTAAATGTTGAGGACTTGTTGTTATCTTATTTTGATAATGTTTAATCAAATAATAAGTAAAGCCACACTAACAATTTATTTCCAATAGGTAGACCTTAGATTTTCGATTTTGTGCAAGTCAGGTTCAGTTGGCTCATATATAGTAAATATCAAATCTCGTTGATTAGAGTGGTGAGAGAAAATTGATTAAGATCAGTAGCATCTGCTAAAATATTATCCAAATAAATAACTTTGGGAGTTTGAGGATGAAGATTAGATTTTTCTTTTTAAAAGCTTTTCATATTCCTAAAATTAAAAAGTTAAACAAAATATAATTTTTTTAATTATTTAACCCAATATATGATTACATGAAGTATTCATCAAAGTCTAGAGCAAATTATCTAATAATCAATATATATATATATATACTAAACATCAATGGTGTTTAAATAGACCTTAATCCGAACATTAAATGTAAACCCCGAGTTTCCAAACTTGGATTATTTGAAATTCAAATAGCTAAAATTTCTAATATCCAGATTTTTTGATTATGATTTAGATAACTATTTAAGAAAATTTGAATATTTTGAAATTTGAAATTTAATTACTTCTAAAATATTAGAATTAATAATTTTTATATAATATATTTCAAGTTGATGCCTTAAATTCTTAATTGTTTATATCTATTTATTTACTAATATTATATTATGCCAATCTAAAGTTAAAGCTATCAACTCTACCCTTGTTTCTAGATCTTCCTTTTTATGTATTTTATTACTTTTATATAAATTTATGTATATTACGCACACACTATAATTATATGGATTGTTAGAAATTTATGTATTTTTTGGAGGCTATGTAATTTCATGGTATTATGTTATATTGGGAAAATTTATATGCATTTACTATCTAAATTCGTGTGTAAAATTTCAGAATTCTAAAATTATTAGTGTCCAAGTTTGACTACCCCTACTAAACATAATGTAAAGAAAATTTTAGAGGAAATTGTAAAGCATTTTGATAAAGTTAAAACTACAACTCATTTAACAATGTTGTTTTTGTATGTATATTAGTTTGACAGGTATGATGATGGAAATAAAGAATGACAGCTTGACATGAATAATGGAACTACTAGACTAACTCAAGACTGACATTCTATTGTTAGGAGGGTTTTACTTGAAGTATTTAAATGTAATAGTGATAGGAAATGAATGATGCAATGGCATTTTAAATATGTTGCTATGATGACCGGTTGTTTAAAGTTTATAAATTATGTGATTCTGGTGCTCAAATCTTATTGTGATGTCTCTTGATAACAGGGCTTTACAAGTTGGTACTAGAGACATAGTTTTAGAGATTTAAGCACTTTGATGATAAACAAAATTAAGAACAGACAATACAGAGAATGTTAATACGGGTAGCTTCATGTAAAGATATGTAAGGTTTAATGAAAGGCTGATGCACTTAAAATAGACCAAGGCTTTCTTACATGCATGTACTTAGTGCAAAGTAGAAGTTGCTTCGGAAGTTTATACCCTGCATCAGAAATATTCTAAGTATAAAATTTTCCGAAGCCAAGACCAAAATTTTCTGAAGCCAAAGTAAAGTCTTCTGAAGCTTTAAAAACAAAGTCTTCTGGAGCTTTAAAAACAAAGTCTTCTGAAGCTTATAAAGTGAAGACAAATTTCTTTCAAAGACTTTAAGAACATGCTTTTTCTGATATACTTTTCATAAAGCTGACCAACTTTTCGCTGCAACTCTATAGACTCATCAACTTATACCAGTTGGTGAATGGTCCATGCTTTTTGTAACTATACATTGAGGTCTTAAGTCTGTAACTTTTTACTTTATGTACTTTTACCCTTTTTCTAATATATTAGGATGTGAGCTATGGTATGTCATAGTCACTAGTTAAAAACGCATATCTGTCTTTCTGACTCTATATTGATTTTGTTGTCTAGATCAAATGTATCCAGCTGGCCTTCCAAGTATGGCCGGTTGTAGGATGTAGTATAAAGTATCTCAAGTCCTTATAACTTATTACTTAGGCTTAGTAATAGAACTTGAGAAGCAATATACTACAATCTTGAAAACTAAACATCCTTGTTGTTGTTCTTAAGTTTCTATCTCTTGCTTACTTGTGTTCTTAGTATCATAAACAAAGTCTCGGTTCCCTATTTAATCTGTTTAGTGTTCTAAATACTCTCCTCATTGTAAGACTAAGTGTAGTAACCATCCCTTCAACAGTCCTGCAATTAGTATTAGAGCATTCGAGGCTCTTGATTGTAAAAATCTCACCATCTTAGATCCCTTAGTCTCATAAAACACTTAACAACTCAAATGGTAGCTCTCACGAAGGCTGATATGGAAACCAAGACCATGACAAAGCACCCACTGATCACTCCTGAAGACTTTGATACTTGCTGTCAAAAAATGGAAGACTTTATCAAGTCTCAAGACTCTAAGATGTGGGAATATATTGTCTCTGGACCTCACATACCAAGCACATCTTCAGCTGTTGCCGGAGGTGGTATGATTCCAAAGGAGGTGACTGACTATTCTGAAGAAGATAGACAAAATATTAACATAGATTAGAAAGCCCTGACCGCCCTCCAAACTGCTCTTCCAAACTCCATATACAAGGTATTCAAGAAGTGCAAAACTACTAAGCAACTATGGGATGCACTGAAGCTCATGTATGATGGGTCCCTGAAGCAAAAGAAAACAAGAAGGACCTATAGAATTAATAGTTTGAAAACTTCACCTTCATAGCAGGTGAACCATGACTCAATAATACTTCAGGTATGTTGATATTGTGGATACTCTAATGGATGTTGGAGTAATTCTTGAAAATAGAAATATCATAAGGAATTTCATGTCCGCTCTTCCTAGACAATGGACTTATTATTGTGTTGTTATCAAGAGAACTAAGAACCTTATGACTCTTACTCTTACAGAGTTGTATGGTATTCTTAATGGATACTAGATGGAGATGAACATGCAAAATCCATCTGGTAACTCCAGCAATCAACTGAGTTCAACCTTTTAAATGGTTGAAAGAGATTACAAGAACCATAACATTATCTTATTTGCTACCCTATCAACTCATAAAGGGCCCTTTATCATCTTCCCGGAGACACCAAGGGAGAGTTACACTTAAGGAGGTTCATTCCAAGAGACAAGCACTTCTCAAGCTTTTGTGTCTACTAATGAAAGTACTGGCAACTTTCTCTTCACCCTTGAAGATATTAACTGTGTCCATCCTGATGATCTGGAATACATGGAGATAGTTCAACAAATGACTCTTCTCACTCATAGAGCCAAGAAGTTTTACATGAGGATAGGGAAAAATTTTCCAAGCACTGCAGGCAGTGGAAAGTTTGGGCTTGATAAAAGCAAGGTGAAGTGTTACAACTATAACCAAATGGGATACTTTGATAGAGAGTGCAAGGCACCAAGGACAAACGTTGTTGAAGAAGGATGCTTTGACTGGAGCTTTCAGGTGGAAGATGTATCTCCAAATCAAGCACTGATCGCTGACCATGATGAATCCTAGGTATTGGAACATTTCTATACACCTAAATGTATTGCTAAAGTTATTAGATACAGTTCCTATAACTTAGAGATGAGATCTGATCTTGAGTCTTGGAATATCTCAAAATCTGATTTCAAAAGAGCTGAAGATTATTACAAACTTAGAATAGAAGATTTAGAGAAAACCATTTCAACTCTTAAACATGAGCTCATAAATTATAGGACTCGAATCAAAGATCTCATCACTAAATTAACTGAATGCAAGGCTGAGCTTGTGATCAGCAAAGCCAGGGCAGGAAAATATGTTCTTAAAGAAGAGACCTTCAAGATCATTATATCCTTATCCTTTTATGAAAAGTTTGTTATCAGAATAAATAGGGACTGGGATTTATTGAGATAGCTTTGTTGGATCTAGAAAGGCTGGTGCAACCAAAACTAAACACTTAGACTATTTTGGTGCAACCAATATAGGATATCCGAAACTAAGTGTGGAACTTCCGAAGGAAATGGAGTTCTTTCGAAGACAAAGTGCAATATCAAATTCCGAAGGAAAAGCTCTAACTTCCGAAGACAATGTATTCTCTTCTGAAGTTCATGACTTACAAGAATTCAAAGACGATGACTTCCGAAGTAGAAGTCCCAAGCCATGGAAGAAGCAGCCTCTTCCGAAGTATAAATGGTTTCAGAAGAACTTGTTCTTCCAAAGCTAATTAACCTTCGGAATATTTTTCTATGAACCAGTGGACATAAGTATGGTCTCTGACACTCCACTGCAGACCTTTGATACTTCATGGCGTTTTCCCAAAAGGCCATGTAGTTGACCATACTTTATTCCACTATTCACCTTTGTATGTTAGTACAAGTTTCCAACTTTAGTTGGTGACAAAAGGTAAGTCATGGACATGTCATGACTACCATATCTTAGATAAGACATTATCTAAGATACCTTAACTATAGCTTTGTAGTATCTGCTTCAGTTAGAGGATTCCAACTGGTATTAAAGTATATCTGGCTATAGATAGTAGTATATATAGTTTCTCATTGTATCTCTTGTAGTAAGCTTGTAAGAGTCTTGTAAACTTTGAGTTGAGAAATAATATATACAAGTATCTTGAAAATTATTCTCTTATGTTTTCTTTATGTTACTTAGTATATCATAATAAACTTTTAGAAGAACTCTACTTCTCGAGTGTTTGTTAATGAGTTTGAGAGAAACACTTGTGTTGAATATAAAAACCGATCCTGCAATTGGTATCAGAGCTCTTTAGGCTCTTAATTGTGTGATCTTACTATCTAAATCAACTTGTTTTTCACTCCTCTTTTCAACACATTCTAAAATGGCCCTTATTCAGAAATCTGAAGTTGAGATGGACACGATGACCAAAGCACCCATCATCACCCCTAGAAACTTTAGACAATGGAGCAGACGTATAAAAGGTTTCATCAGGTACCTTGATGGTAAAATGTGGTTATCTATCGTTAATGGTCCCTACAAGCCCAAGGTTGCAGTACCAAGAGGAAATGGTGCCATGATCGAGAAGGTTGTTAAAGACTATTCAGATGAAGACCGAAAGAAGATGGACATAGACAGCAATGCTATGATGGCTCTTATGAATGCTATACCCAACTCCATAATGGTGGGGTTTGAGCATTGCAAGTCAGCCAAAAAGCTGTTTGATGCACTATCACAAATGTACTCTAACTCCAACGACTCCAAGAAAAATTCACTTAAACAACAATTTGAGAACTTTACCTACATTGCTGGAGAGACCCTTAGCCAGCAATACTTCAGGAACATGGATCTTATTGCTTCCCTTCAGTCTATGGGAGTTTCCATCAACTTGAGAGATCTCTCAAGGAAATTCATGAGTGCACTTCCAAATGAGTGGACATTCTACTGTGTTTCCATCAAAAGGACATAGAATCTAAACTCCCTCACCATCACTTAACTATACGACATTCTTGATGGATACCATGTAGAGATGGAAAATAAGAGGGGCCATTCAATGAGCAGACCCTCAAGCCTTCCTCCTAGCAACGCTTTAGTGGTTGCTGAAGGCACAGGTCCCACCTAACTTCAACAGTACCTGACATACTCGCAGCAGCCTCCTGTTCTTTAGGACCCTACATCACATTTCCTGAGACTCCAAGGTCTTAACGGGCTCTTTCCAGGACAACCGTGCCTTTGTTTAAGGAAGTGGGCACTCCGATAATCATTAATTTTGCATTGATGATCTAGAGTGCTTCAGCCCAGATGATGTGGAGTACGTGGACATAGCACCACAAATGGCTCTCCTTACCTACAGAGCAAAGAAGGTCTTTAAGAGAATTGGATGGCAATTCCCTCAAAACCCAGCTAGCAGCAAGGTTGGGTTTGACAAAACCAAGGCAAAGTGTTATGACTGTAACCAACTTGGTCATTTTGCTAGAGAATGAAAGGATACCAAGTCAAATCCGAGAACCCCTCATGCCTCCTCACATGCCTCCACACCAAAAGTCCCCAGGAAGTCAACTGAAACAGCAGCTATGGCTCAAGAAGTTGATTGGAGCTTCATGGTCTAGGATGTGACTCCTGCTCAAGCACTCATGGCTGGAATAGATGAAAACAAGGTATATGAACATCCCTATACTCCAGCTTGTATTGATAAGGTAAAACTATATGAGGACTACAATATGGAAATTAAATATGATATTAAGTCTTTAAATATTTTAAAATCTGACTTTAAAAGGCTGAATCTGACTATCAAATTAAAAATGCAAAGTTAGAGATGTGTCTCTTTTAAAACATGAACACACAAATTTTAAGACTCAAATAAGGATTTAATATCTAAATTTTCTGAGGCTCAAGCCCAGCTTATCACAGCTGAGGCTCAAGCCATGAAGCATGCTATCTTAGAGCAAAACTTCCAATCCATATTTGCATCATCCTCTCACTCAAAACTTTATTATCAAAACAAAGGTAGGTTAGGGACCAACGAAATTGCTCTACCACTCTTTTATGAGTCTATTTGACAACCAAGGTGTGGTATTGAAGAGCAAGAGGTCCCATCTACTAACCCACCTTGTCATGAGTCAAAGAGTGATGCAAGTGTGGAAACCATCACATGGAAGATCCAGGTAGAACCTACCCCTCTTACAAGTGATGATCAACCTCTTACCACCAAAGCAAGAAGAAACCAGGCTAAGGCAGCCAGAAAATCTACAAAGAAAATGGTTGAATCAAAGCTGAAGATTGACCCAAAGCAAAAGGGTGTGTTCATCTCAGCTAGATTCCAGGTGGTGGGAACTTTTGAACTTAGAAAAGTGTGTAGTACCAGCACACCCATCCAACAAAAGGATCAGAAGGGAAAGGCAAAGATTGCTGTTGAAGACAAGAAGAACAAGAAGAAAAAGAAACAAATAGCCTTCACATTCCCAGAAAATTAACATTGCATGCATAATGTGTGGCCTGTAAAACCATATTGCCAAAGATTAATATTGCAATCCTGCTAGCACACATTATGCAAATAGTATTAAGAAAGAAGGAGTCAAGGAAGGTTTCTAATTTGGAACCTATCAAATAGTCCAAGTGATGAAAAAGGGAAAGCTTGTTTCCGAAGCAAGGTTGCTTTCGGAGGAAAATCCTTCTTCCGAAGGAAAAATGGCTTCGGAAGCTAAAGCTGTGAAGACTCAGAAAGCCAAGAGAGTCCCCTTGAAATCATCCCAGAAGAAGAATGCTTCAGAAGAGAAGGTGGTAAAGACTTCTTCCGAAAAGAAAGAAGCTTCGGAAGAATGCCATGCTGCTTAAGTTTCAACAAGCTCATCTTCCATGATCAACCAAGGGATGGAATGGAAGATCAAAGAAGATGTTGCAGCGAAAACCTCCTCTTCACAGTCACTTATTGAACCCCATGCAAAAAATTTTGTTAAATAAAATCCTCATTGGAAGAGCCCAAGACCAATGAGGCTTGGGTTTCCAATAAAAACTAACTTTTTCACATTATGTGCAGGGACATCCATACGACAAGAACAATAATGTGTAAATTGTAGATAGTGGGTGCTCTAGGCACATGATTAAGAACAAATCTATCCTTTAGAAATTTCAACATTTTGATGGAGGTCCTGTTCAGTTTGGAGGTGAGGCTGGAGGATATAGTTATGGCAGAGGGAGTGTATCCAACGACAAGTTAAAGGTTGACAAAGTACACTTTTCAAATAGCTTGAACACAATCTTTGAGTGTTTCTCAATTCTGTGATCAAAAGCACCAAATGCTTTTCATAGAACATGAGTGCATTATCCTCAAACCTGCGATGACCATTCCTTCAGAATCGGTGGTTCTTAGATCTCCTATGAAAGGGGATATGTACAAGCTGGAAAGCACAGGGCATCTCATAAATCCAAAGTTGTTAACTCCATCACCACCCCATTACACTTATTGCACATGGAGAACTTTGGTCCAAAAGTATAATGATCATTGGAAGGAAATCATATTGCCTTGGGATAGTTGATGATTTTACAAGATTTACATGGGTATTCTTTTAATAATTAAGGATGAAACTGTTGAAATGTTAAAATCTTTTATTCTTAAAATAGAAAATCAAATTGATCACAAGGTAAAAATAATTAGAAGTGATCAAGGGACTGAGTTTAAGAATCAAGTTCTTGACTCATTCTGTAAGTCAAAAGGGATTGCCACACAATATAGTGCTCCTAGAACTCCTCAACAAAATGGTGTTGCTGAGAGGCGGAACAAGACACTTATTGAGGCTGCTTTGACTATGTTAGCTGATTCAAAGTTGCATCTTACTTTCTGGGCAAAGGCAGTCAACACTGCGTGCTATGTGTAGAACATAGTTCTTGTAGTTAAGCCACACGGAAAAATGCCTTATGCGCTATGGAACAAGAGATCGCCGTTCATTAGCTTTCTAAGGTCCTTTGGCAGCAGGTGTACCATACTTAACACAAAAGACAACTTGGCAAAATTTGTTGAGAAGTCGGATGATGCTATCTTTGTTGGATATTCCTCCAACTCTATTGCTTATAGAGTTTACAACATCTGAAATCAAAAATTTGAGGGATCATCGAACATTGTTGTTAATGTGCACACTCCTTGTGTTAGGGGGAATGACCTTTATTAAATTTTTGACTTAGAATTGTTTCCCAACTATTCTAATTCATCTTGTGAGAATTTTTCAGTTAGACCAGGTCCTCAAAATGATCATGATCAACTGTTTGAGTTACCCAAACCATGTTCAAATTCTCCAAGAGTGTGTGAAGATCCAGCTCTAACTATCTTAAGATCAAGTAGCATGACTCATTCAAGAGATAGTGAAGCTTCAACCAATGTTCCTTCTAGTGACACTAAACAACACCCGGTTGATAGAAGCAGTATTCTAAAGGAACATGCAACTGTTAATGTTGCTTCTCAACCAATCATTGATGATGATGTTTCTCTTTCATTCAATCAATCCTTATTAAATGCCATTGAAACAATGGCTGGACCAAGTATTCATGTTCCTGATTTTCTAGAGCAAAATATGTCCAACTTGGATTTATCTTTGCAACTAGAAGTGATTCCTAGATTAAGGACTCATAACACTCATGTAGCTAAAAACATCATAAGAGAAGTCTTTGAAGGTGTGAGAACAAGGGGAGAAACTCATCATGGGAATGTTTGCCTGTACTTATGCTTCTTGTGTCAGATGGAACCCAAAAAGTAGAAGAAGTCTTAAAGGATAGTAGCTGGGTTGAGTCAATGCAAGAGGAATTGCTTCAATTCAAGAGACAAATGGTTTGGAACCTTTGCCCGCTACTATCTGGTCAAGTACCTATAGGCACCAAATGGGTTTCCAGAAACAAGAGAGATGATAGAGGCTTGATCATCAAGAACAAAGCTAGACTAGTTATTCAAGGATACACCCAAGAGAAAGGAATTGATTATACTAATGTCTTTGCACCTGTTGCAAGACTTGAGGTAGTTAGAATCTTCCTTGCTTATGCTGCATCCAAAAGCTTTACTGTCTATCAACTTGATGTCAAGTGTGCCTTTCTATATGGAAATATAGATAGGGAGGTCTATGTGTGCCAACCTCCAGGATTGGAAGACCTACAACACCCCAACTATATGTGCAAACTGGATAAATCTCTTTATGGACTGCACTAGGCACCTAGGCTATGGTATGAGACTTTGTCTTAGTTTCTCTTGAAGAATGGTTACACTAGAGGAACCATTGATAAGACTCTTTTTATTAAGAAATCTAGGAAAGACATATTGCTCGTTCAGGTCTACATTGATGATATCATATTTGGTTCTTCAAATGACCAAATGTGTAAAGACTTTGAGAGCATTATGAAAAAGAAGTTTGAGATGAGTTCCATAGGAAAAATGGACTTTCTCCTTGGAATTCAGGTGAAACAGATGAAGGAGGGTTCTTTATCAATCAATCTAAGTATGTCTCTGATATCTTAGAGAGATTTGATATGAAAGATTGTAAGCCAGCTAAGACACCCATACCTAGAAACCATGACCTTTGTCCTAACTCTAAGGGGGAGGTTACTGATCAACATTAGTATAGGGCAATCATCGGTTCTCTGATGTATCTCACAGCAAGTAGCCTGATATGATGTTTGCTACATGCATCAGTGCAAGATATCAGGCTGCTCCAAAGGTGTCTCATCTAGTTGCTATCAAGAGAATTCTTAGATACCTCAAAGGAGCACCAAAGCTTGGTCTCTGGTATCCTAGAAACTCCAACTTCAATCTCTATGGCTACTCAAATAGTGACTATGGTGGCTGAAAGAATAACAAGAAATCCACATCAGGAGGATGTCAATTTCTTGGTGGAAGGATCATCTCATGGCAATGGAAGAAACAATCATATGTCTCTACATCTACTGCTGAAGCTAAATACATTGTTGCTGCAAGTTGCTATGCTCAGTTGCTGTGGATTCAAAACCAGATGCTAGACTATGGATTCAACTTCATGAGCACTCCTATCCACATTGACAACAACAGTGCTATCTCCACCATTGAAAATCCTGTGAAGCACTCCAAAACAAAGCATATTTATTTCGTAGGGTGCCATTTCATTAGAGATATTCATGAGAAAAATTGGATCAAACTAATCAAAGTCGAAATCAAATGAACAATATGCTGATTTGTTAACTAAGGCTTTTGATGAACAAAGATTTAAATATGTTATTACAGCTATTGAGATGATAAACATTGATTAGTCTATCTTACTTGAAAAACCTTTTAGAAATGTGTAATGTCTTGTGTCAAAACAATCTAATCCCTATTACAATAGGTTAAATTTCTAAATATTAGTTTTTCCGAAGAGAAATTAACCTTTGGAAGATTTGTTTTATATATTCTGAAGATAAATTTCTCCAAAGGAAATTTCTGTTTAGAAGAGTTTTTAGTCTCCGAAGAAGCAATTGATTGAGTATCCAATCTACTTCTGAAGCATACAAAGATCTCCATTCGGAAGACCTTCTTACTCTCGGAAGTAAATTTATTTACCTTCGGAAGAAGACTTTGCTTTGTAATGGAAATCTTTGGGCCCCACACAGTAAAAAGTAAAGATTCTCTTAATGATGTCAGAAATTTTTAAATGGTTTTTAACCTTACCGCCACTGTCACATCTTACCCAAACCATTTTTTCACCTTATCCACAACCACCAAAAACTGCCATTCCACCCATTAAATAATCCCAACTCTTCACTTTAATCTTTTTACCAAATCTACTGTCCAAAGCGTCCTTCACCCCAAATTCACCCTGTTCAAACTTGTTGCATCATCTCCTTTCTTACAATGGGACTCAACCCTCAACACAACCAACTCGCATTCCTTGACTCTACCAGGGATACTGACTTCTCAAACATCATCTCTTTCCTTACCCAATCTACCTACTTCACTGCTCTGACTGTGAACCCTACTGTTTACTTGAACCACATGGAAGATTTTTAGGGTAATGATCAGATAGTACTCCTAAATGGATTTAGGGTTATTCGGACGAGCATTTCTAGCAAGGAGTTGGTCATTACTGAACAGGTCATCCGGGAACATCTGGAGCTCCATGATGAAAGCACTCTTACTGAGTTCCCCAAATCAAACCTTGATGACACCTATCTTCAAATGGGTACGATGGAGATGTGAATAGGTCTGTAGTCTACAAGTTCACTTTTTCTTATAACTGGAAGTTCCTACTTCATGTTGTTCTTCATTGTTTATCAAACAAATCTGGGGGATAGGATCAAGTCCCATATGAACTAGGCTTCCTAGTTCATGGATTGGTGAAGAGCCTTCGCTTTAACTACTCAAGGTATATGCTAACTAACCTTCTAGGAAACCTCTAAAAGGACACATTCTTTATGTATCCTAGGTTTCTTTACCACTCAATCAACTGTGAGCTGGACCAGAGTAAGCTTGTCTGCGCAGCTACTTTACATGTCCCTCAAATGAGGCCGACCATCTTCAAGATCTTGAAGAGAGTGTCCACCAACTTCACTACACTGACCTTCTTCTAGGAATGATTAGGCCAATGGCTCCTGGTGACATCCTTGTTCACCCCATAGGTGATGAACCCACACCAGCAACTACCCTTGTTTTGCCAAATCTTCTTGCTCACCCCATTAAACACACATATCAAAGACACAATGAACCCTTGCTCAGTCTACTTTGATTGAGCAAGCCCCTCCTATTCAAACTAAAAAGACTAGAGTGGAACCATAGGATCCCACTCAGTCAGAGGTCTCCCCATCCTTCTCATTTGACCTAAATAAAGGATTTGAGCCTCCTTAGTCTTAATTCTCTAAGCCCCAAACCTAGGCTGGTAGGCCTCAGGAAGAGTCCTAACACTCTTCAGAGAAACTGAAAATGGACAACCCCACAAAGGCTCAATGCCACTAGACATTGACCAAAGTCCTGGGTCACTAAGCTTCACTTCCCTATCCTTTACTAACCTTTTTACTCAGAACTCAGGAGATTACATCTCTTCAAAGCAATGAAGTTGATCCATAACACCCTCTAACGTATCAATAGAGCCTAGAGGGACCTCTTATTTCTAGCCCACATTAGTTAAAACTGTAGATACATGTGTACCTAGTTTATAAGCTTAGTGTAAAATGTCTTTCATGTCTTACATATATGTAACAAAATGGGTATGAATGAAATATAATGTGTTTGTGATGCTTATAATGTTTAATATTTCATTGATTATTGTGTATTAATGCATATTGAACTAACTATATAGGTTGTGGTTGTTTACATGGTTCTTAGTCAATAATGATTAAGAAACGTGCTTAAACATAATCATGTGAAGTTCTCATGCGAATGGACCATGCTAATGGACCATACGCATGAATACTTCATGCTAATGAACCAGTCGCACGACTGAACTAGGAGAATAGATCAGTCACATGATTGTAACATGAGATTGACTCAATCGCACCACTGAATCTTCAGTCATGCGGATGGATCAACCACATGCTTCAATCGCACGACTGAACCATGCAAATGGTTCGGTCGCACGAATGAAAAACCCTAACCTATAAATACCACTTAATTCATGGAAAAACGTAACAATTCAAATCCTTACGCACTAAATCGTACCCTAGCCGTCCAGAGACCCAAGAATACCTGTTCCAAGTTCATACATCGCAGTAAATCATCCTATCATTGTTCTTAACGGTTAGTTTCATTCTTGGATTGATCATACTTTCATTCTCACTGATTGGATCACCAATCAAATAGGATTCTGCACTATTTGGTTTGGGTCACACGTAAATCAATTAGTACTCCGTACCGAAAACGGTCCTAACAAGTGGTATCAGAACTTTGGCTCTTGATTTGCGTGTGATTCAATCGATTTTGATATAAAAATCGCGTTTTTCACTCAAAAAACTCAATCTTTTTGTGTCAAACAGTGTTTTTCGATGTCTCCAGGTCAAAAAGTTAATGTTTTTCCAGCATACAGCAATTAGGGTTAGTGACAAATTCGTGGTTTTGCGTCAAAATATTCAAAACCTTCGTTTTTGCAAAAACAGCAGCCTCTAGTCGCACGATTGACTCAATCGCACGACTGAACCCATTCGCACCACTCATACGCATGATTGGCTTAGTCGTCCAGCCATTTTTGCGACTGATGATCTTTGTACGCATTGTTCATCTGCACATGTCCAGTCGCATGATTGAACCATCCGCATTGTTCAATCGCACGAATAGCCCAATCGCATTCTTTCATTCGCACAAGTACAACAGTTTGTTCTAAAATCAAAAGTAAAACGCAATGGAAGATCAGTATTTAGTATTCACCGCAGGTAGTGATTCACGGATCTAGAATCTATTGCTTCTGGAAAATGAAGTGGGGAATCACAATAAGCCCCCTAAGCTCATAACGTTAGATGATTACCCACAATGGAAGCAAAGGTTCGAGATCTACCTAAATCGTGTTGACCCAAATCTGTGGGAATCAATAGAGACAGTGTATAGCATGCCGGTCGGTGCAGATGGAGTTAAACTTACCTTAGGAGGCATGACTGATGGACAAAAGGTAAAGTACAAGGCAGAGAAGAAGGTGTACGCTCTATTATCTCAGTCAATTCCTAAGGATATATTCCATCAGTCCTCTGAGAACAAGCAAGCAAAGACGCTATGGGATGCCCTGGAAAAGCAGTATGACGGGAATGCATCGCTAAAAGCTCTAAATGCTAAAGCTTTGAAGAAGGAGTTCGATAACTTCTTGTCAATGGGTAAGGAGAGTCTGGATGACGTTATTGACCTCTTCTACCACTTAATGAGTGAGCTGCACACTAATGGGGTTGTTACGTCCATGGAAGACAAGGTGTCGAATTTCATTGATGGATTGCCAGAAAAATGGGTTTCATTTGTGTCAAACGTCAAACAGAATAATATGCTGGCGAAGTTGGATATCAACGATTTCATTCTGAAGCTGAGAGAGGAAGAGTTGAGGATGAAGTATAGGTCTCAAAAGTCATCATATGATCAAAACCTGTCACTTTATAACTCAACTCCTTAAGCAAAAACGTTTGGAGCACCACTCCAGACGGCATTCGTATCGAGTTCAGCCTCTCTGTCTCAAGCAACTACTTTAGGATCTGACACGTCAGGGACTTCTTGCACCCAATACAAAGCACCTGAAGCCAATGCTACAAAATGGAAGACCGAGAATCTCAGTAGCGTGACTGTAGAGGTAGCAAAGGAGCATATGGATCTCTTAGCAGTTGTCATTCACTCCTATGACATATTAGTTGCAGGGAAGATTGGAAACTGCCATCTGACAGATGAAGACTACGAGCAAGTAGACAAGACCGAGCTGGAGAGAATGGATATCATGTGGGTATTGGCAAGTGCCATCCGGAAGGCAAAGAAGTTTGTTAAAAAGACAGGACAGAACCTCATTGCCACAAAGGATACATCCTTTGGTTTTGACAAAAGCAAAGTTACCTGTTTTAATTGTGGAGAAAAGGGGCACTTCAAACGTGAATGTGTTAAGCCCAGAAAGATAGGTAATGGAAATCCATTTCATCCTTCAATCGTCAGGATAAACCCACAAGTAGTCCTACATCCTCAAGCAAGGATCCTAAGGCCTTGACTGCTTAAGATGACGAAGGCCAAGTTTGGACCTTTCGATTTGTATCTCTAGGAGAATCCAACATTGCGTGTGTGGAGGGTTTAGATGACGACTCTGCAAGCGATGGAGATATAGTAGTTAAACTCACGATGTCAAATAATGAAGAAACTGCAAATGTGGTTAGTAACCTGAATGAAGAGGGTTCAAGCACCAAATGTTCAGAATCACCAGCACAACAAGAGTCAGACTCTGCTATGATGGCTGATTCAACTGAATCTGCTCAGGTATGTACCAAAGACCAATTATTTAATAGTCATGCTTGTAGTGAATGTAATAAATTTAGAGAAAGAATAGACTTAAAATTTGCTAGGTTATTAGATCACAATGATAGCTTAGTAAATGATTTACAACTATGCACAGAAGCAAACAAGATTTTAAAACATAATGAGCACAGTTATAAAGAGAAAATAGAACTGTTAAATAAACAATTAAGGGAAACCGAAGTTGTGGCCTTTAACCAAGCTAATGAAATTAAGTTTTATTTAAACTCACTAGAAGAAACCAAGAAACAAAAAGCAGTTTTGGAAGTGAAGTAAACTCATTAAAACAAAAACTACACAGTTGGACTAGTTCTTCTCACATAGTCCAACATTTAGTGAGAGAATGAAACAACGGGGAGGGTTTGGTTACAAAGTGGTACCACCACCACATGACACCTTGTTGAATGCTAATGCAAACCAATTAATAACAACCCAATCAAGGATCATGTGGTGTCCACTCCTCTTGTAAGTGATCCAAAGTCCTCAAGTAATCCCATTGAATCTGTCACTAAACAAAAGGAGACCACTTTAAAGACAAAAGGAAAAATGCCTATCGTTAATCTAGATGAACAAATTGAGAAGGTTAAGGTAAAGTCTGGTTCAAATACGTCTAATTCAGAACCCAAAAAGACTAAACAAGTTAGCCAAACACGTGCATCATGTCTAAGTCCAGATAAACAAAAGAGTAAAGATGTTCAAACAATTAATTTTGTTAAACAAGATAAAACATCTAAACAAGAAGCGTCAAAACCCAACCAAGTCAAACTGTAACGCCCGAAAATTTTCTTTGAAGCCGACGAAAGAAGAAAAAGAAATAAAGCCCAAAGTCGGGGGACCAAACTCGCCAACGACAGAAGCTTCAATGAATGGGAGTATAAAAGGGGGAAGACACCCCATTCTTACCATTTTTAGCCAAGAAGACAGAAGAGGAGAAGAGAAGGAGAAAAAGAGAAGAAGTGTTGGTTCGGGTTGGTTCGAGCGACCAAAATCGACGTGTAGCGTGTCAAATCTAAACTCTACTTGACGAGATCGTTAAGGTGAGTTCTACGACCCCTCTCTTACACGATTTTGAATTATTTTGGGGTTGGAACGCATCTGAAAACCCTTTTTTGAGTTTTTGGGTGTAAACACGTTTTTATGCTTTTGTGTATGTGTATGACTCGTTTGGGGCTTGATTGAGGACATGGTATGTTTCCCTAACGTTTAGCATGGTCGGGATTAAAATGGTTTTAGATGAGTTTGGAGGCCGAAAACCCTCAGCTGCAGTCGGGATGAACTGCATTCTGCATCAGCTAAGGCCATTCGGCCGACTGGAGGGAGACTGAAGGCCAGTCACCCGACTGGAAGGAGACTGAAGGCCAGTCACCCGACTGGAAGGATACTGAAGGCCAGTCACCCGACTGGATGGAGACTGAAGGCCAGTCACCCGACTGGAGGGAGACTGAAGGCCAGTCACCCGACTGGAGGGAGACTGAAGGCCAGTCACCCGACTGGAGGGAGACTGATGGCCAGTCACCCGACTGGAGGGAGACTCAAGGCCAGTCACTCGACTAGAGGGAGACTCAAGGCCAGTTACCCGACTGGAGGGAGACTGAAGGCCAGTCACCCGACTGGAGGTAGAATGAAGGTCCAGTCACCCGAATGAAGGCCAGTCACCCAGATGAAGGGCCAGTCACATGGAGGCAAGGTGACTGAAGGGTGTCCATACGCTCGAATGATCGTAGTATTGTCCGACTTTCGGAAAGTGCGGACTTAGACTCTGACCCTCGGGGTTGTATATGATGCGATGGGCATGGATGATGCAAGACGATGTATGATGATGATTTGACGACGATGATGTGTATGATGTTATGTGTGATGTATGCCTAGCAGTGCGTGTGATGCATTGTATGTCGGATGTGTGTTATGAATGTATGATGATGCATGTATGGTGATGATGTATGTTTATGATTATGTGTATGTTCCTTATTATGTATGTATGTCTTCCCTTGGCTTTACGATGAATGTTAATGAATGTAATGAAAGTATTTAGTAACATAAAGTGGAAGATAATGAAAAGAGGAACGTAATGAATGAATGCGAGCATAAACGAATGAATGAGAGTAAGGATGGCTTGCGAAAGAAAGAAAGGAGGTTCACGACTCATTGAGAGTTGTGAGCTCAACTGTGTGTGTATCATAGCGTGCGATCTTGGCTTACTCATAAGGGGACATAGACACAGTGGGAGTTCAGTTTTAGTAACTGCTCTGATACGTGCGATGTGGTATTTACCGTGTGCTATGTAGCGTGTGATTTTGGCTACCTCATGGGTTTATATTGCGTGTGATCTTGGCTAACCAATGGGATGGCGTGCGATTCTGGCTAAACCCTGAGAGTCATCACACACATAGGGGGAGTCGGTCTTCGTGACCACTCCGATGGTGCCATTGGTGTGATATGTGCGATGGACGGCATAAGTGTAGCGTGTGATTTTGGTTGCTTCATGTGGTTTTTATAGCATGCGATCTTGGCTAACCCTTGAGATAGCGTGTGATTCTAGCTTCCTTATGTGTGCGGTCTGTGCGATATGTACTTCGGCTATGATGATGCGAAGGTGCGATAATGAACGAACGGGATCCTTGTCATTCGACCTTAGTAATCATGGCTGAGTGCCATTAGGAGGGTAAAGCTTGACAAGATCTAGATGAGAAATGAATGATAATAAAAGTATGAAATGTGCGAACGTGCACTATGTATGTAACGAACGTTATTGAGTTATCATAATAATGAGCGATACGGATCCTTGTCATTCGACCTCAGTAATTGTGGATGAGTGCCACGAAGAGGGTAAAGTCTGACCAGATCTCAAAGAAAGTGAAAGATAATAACGTACGTTGAATGAACGAAAGTTAACAAACGTAATGATGAAAATAATAATGATATTATCTGTATGTAGGTATGATGTATGATCACTAACGAATGTAAAGCACCGTATGATTTTGAAAGAAACTAAAGAACAATTTTAACAAAAGAAAAGTATGCTTTATTTTATAAAACTAGAACTCACTCAGCAACGCTGACTTTGATGTGTTTCCAGTTGGCAGGTATGTTGCTGAGGATGGCACGGGGCGGCTACTCAGCGTATTTTGGATGGCATTCCTTGTTTAAAGCTTTTGTACTATAATGAAACAAATATTTTTGTGATTGGGCAACAATTTATCCTATTGTAAAAGTTTTTATGATGAAATGTAATGTTGTTTAATGTTTTCGCTGCAACATTTTATGAAAGTGAAATGTAATATTATGTTTTATGAGCGATGAGGATCCAGCTGTAAGCATCCCGGAAACGGGCCTTACAAGTTGGTATCAGAACTAAAGTTTAAGTGAATTGGGTAAATATTTTCAAAATAAACCTAATCTTAAACTGAGAATGGGACGGAAAGGAAAGGGATGCCAATCTAAGTAGCTGCATGCCATAAGGTATTTTGTAGAGCTAACCGGTATTATGTGCGCATGTTATGTGGTTTATGTGTTGCTGATAGATTTAGATACTGATGTAGTCAGGACAGGTAATGCTTGGGGTATGAAGAGTAAAGTAAGTGGCTAATCATAACTGGCCACTGTAATTAGGGACTTACTATACTTGACATAAACTGAGCTGCTTCCTTGAATGACCGTATGGGTGTTTGAATATTTCAGTGTGTGTTAGAAGATGGCTAGTGGTAGATCTTCGAAAGCTTCACGAGGTGGAGGCGGTGGTGGACGTGGTACTGAACCACGGGTCACGAGAGAAAGGTCAAGGGCTGAAAGAGTGGTTCATGAAGAACCCGAAACCCCTCATCAGGAGGGCGGTGATGAGAATGCTAATCAGAGAGCCTTGATGAGAGAGGCGGTCGTGGAGGAAGTGCATCAGGTCATGCAGACGATCCTACCGTCTGTGATGACCGAAGTTATAAAGGCGGTTAGAGATGGGGAGAGACGGGAAAGGGGTAGACCTTCGGGAGAAAGGAGACAACCCAAAACTTAAACAGTTTTCTTTGATGATGAAGAGGAGGAAGAAGAAGAGCCTGTGCCGGAGGCGGCACGAGGCTGTAACTATGGGGCGTTTATGGGATGCAAGCCCCCAACTTTCGATGGAAACGACACTGCTACTGCTGCTCACAGGTGGGCGAGGGTAATGGAGGTTGTTCTCGATATGAGTGAGTGCCATGAAGATCAGAAGGTGAAATTCTCTACCCACTCTTTTGTGGATTCAACTCTGTGCTGGTAGGACAACATTGTCCAAGCTGAGGGTAGCAGGGCCATCGGGAGAATGAGATGGTCAGAGCTGAAAAAGTTGGTGATTGAGAAGTTTTATCCTCACCAGGAAATGGACAAGGTTATGTTGGACCAAAAGAACCAATGAGCCAAGATCACAAAACCTCTAAGTCCCACATGATATCACAACAACTGCTGAAAGCTTCATCAGCAGTTCGACAAGTGCTGAAAACTCCAATAGCTGAAGATCAAGTGCCTAAGACTTCAACAGCTGAAGACTAAAGTGCTGAAGTTCAACAGCTGAAGAACACAAGTACTGAAGCTGAACAGCTGAAGAACACAAGTGCTGAAGTTGAAGACCAAGTACTGAAGTACAACAGCTGAAGAGTCTACAAGTGCTGAAGAACAACTGGTGTACAAAGTCTGAAGACAAAGACTGAAGACATCAGCTGATGATATCTACTGAAGTCATCAGCTGATGAAACATCTGAAGTTCAAGTCTGAAGACCAAGTACTGAAGTTTCACTAGTTTGTCACAACAGCTGAAGAGTACTTCTTCAGTAGTTGTGATATCAGTAGTTTTATGTTTTTACTTTCAGTTGTTTTGTAAAACGACTGAAGAGCTTGTTCCTCAGTCGTTGTAGTTTCAGTAGTTTTATGTTTTTCAGTAGTTATAATAACTGATAACACTTAGTATTTTTGTAAGGAGATGTCAGCTGTTTTGACATCTTCAATAGTTGTGTTTCAGTTGGAATAATTTTGTTAGATGTGACTATCAAGTGACATCAGCAGACGTCACATCTCTTATATAAGAGGTGTCGATCTAATTTGTAATTATGACATTCTGTTACCACGAAAGCGAATATTGAATGAAATATATTTGCAGAATTCTCTCTATCTATAACCGTCTTTGTTCTTCATTGAATATCGTTTCGTTCTTGTGAATTGGCTAATTCATTGTTAGAATTCCGCTGCTATACTCTCTAATCAATCAAACTTACATCACTGATCCTAACAGGTTAAGAGGGAGTTTTTGCAATTTCAGTCGGGAACGATGACACACCAAGAGTACACCACAAAGTTCAATGAAATGGCACGTCTAGTGCCGGATCAAGTGACGCCTCTATCATGGAAGATAAAAAGGTACATCCAGGGTTTGCCAGCAGACATTCGTAGGCACATGATCGTCGCCCGACCGAGCACGTTTAGGTTAGCGGTGGATTTAGCAGGGAGACTATATGATCAAACAACTATGGTGGTGGTGATGGCTGAAGATGGAGAGAAAGGTGATGGAGACCAGAACTAGAAGGGAAAGAGAACTGGACGGGGTGGTGACTCGATAAAAATTTGCACGCCCAGGGGGATGACCGCCGTATGGTCACACCTGCTGTGGGGACGAACAGATGTGGTAAATGCGGGATGGGGCATTCGGGAGAATGCAAAAGGGGACCAAACACTTGCTTCAAGTGTGGGAAGCCTGGTCATGTGGCTAGAGAATGTGGAACTGTGAGATGTTACAATTGTGGAGAAATTGGCCACATGAGCAGGGACTATAAGAAGCCAAGGGCAGAAGGTTCGGGAGTGAAGAAGATCGGAAGAAGCTAGGACGGACCCTGATATCGTGTCAAGTACGTTTCTAGTAAATCAACTCTTAGCCTTCGTGTTATTTAATTTAGTGCTGGTAAAAGTTCCATTCCTGTTGCTTTCTGTGCTAAGTTTCCTGTTAGCGGTAAGAATATAGATACACCCTTCGATGTAGTCCTAGGAGTGGATTGTTTGGCGGACTATGGAGCGAACATGGTTTCTCGCAAAATGATGATACGATTGATAGCGCCCGACGGGATCAAAGGCGATCAAGTCATGATGATTCCGAAAGTGATTTCGATGGTGCTGGCGGGAAAGTGCATGAGGCGTGGACGTACCGCCTACTTAGCCGATGTAAGGTATGAAGCATGATATGATGAAGTGAGTGAGTAAATGCCTTACTTGTCTACAACTGAAGGCCGAGCACCAATGGGAAATATTGAAGTGACTGAGGCTACGACTGAAAAGCTCGAAAGGATCAATGCCCTAATCGAAGTAGCCAAAAATAGACCAGAAGTTGTATGTTGATAAACGGCGTAGAGTGATTGAATTTTAGGGGAGAGACTGGAAAAGAGATGAGACAATATTGCCCACGATGGTTCAATGAACATCAAGTTTCAGGGACGAAACCAATTTAAGGGGGGTGGACTTGTAACGCCCGGAAATTTTCTTTGAAGCTGACGAAAGAAGAAAAAGAAATAAAGTCCAAAGTCGAGGGACCAAACTCGCCAACGAGAGAAACTTTGACGAATGGGAGTATAAAAGGGAGAAGACACCCCATTTTTACCATTTTCAGCCAAGAAGAGAGGAGAGGAGAAGAGAAGGAGAAAAAGAGAAGAAGTGTTGGTTCGGGTTGGTTCGAGCGGCCAAAATCGACGTGTAGCGTGTCAATCGAAACTCTACTCGATGGCATCGTTAAGGTGAGTTCAAGGACCCCTCTCGTACATGATTTTGAATAATTTTGGGGCTGGAACGCATCTGAAAACCCTTTTTCGAGTTTTTGGGTGTAAGCTCGTTTTTATGCTTTTGTGTATGTGTATGATTTGTTTGGGGCTTTATTTCATGCTTGGTTATGCTTGATTGAGGTCGTTGTATTTTTCCCTAAGGTTTAGGATGGTCGATTCGGGCTTAAAATTGGATTAGATGAGTTTGGAGACCGAAAACCCTCAGCTGCAGTCGGGATGAACTGCATTCTGCATCAGCTAAGGCCATTCAGCCGACTGGAAGGAGACTGAAGGCCATTAGGCCGACTGGAGGGAGACTGAAGGCCAGTCACCTGACTGGAGGGAGACTGTAGACCAGTCACCCGATTGGACGGAGACTGAAGGCCAGTCACCCTACTGGAGGGAGACTAAAGGCCAGTCACTCGAATGGAGGGAGACTCAAGGCCAGTCACCCGACTGGAGGGAGACTGAAGGCCAGTCACCCGACTGGAGGGAGATTGAAGGCCAGTCACCCGACTGGAGGGAGAATGAAGGTCTAGTCACCCGAATGAAGGTCCAGTCACCCGAATGAAGGTCTAGTTGCCCGGATGAAGGGCCAGTCGCATGGAGGCCAGGTGACTGAAGGGTGTCCATAGGCCCGAATGACCGTAGTATTGTCCAACTTTCCGAAAGTGTGAACTTAGACTCGGACCCTCGGGGTTGTAGATGATGAGATGGGCATGGATGATGCAAGACGATGTATGATGATGAGTTGACGACGATGATGTGTATGATGTTATGTGTGATGTATGCCTAGCGGTGCGTGTGATGCATTGTATGTCGGATGTGTGTTATGAATGTATGATGACGCCTGTATGGTGATGATGTATGTTTATGATTATATGTATGTTCCTTATTATGTATGTATGTCTTACCTTGGCTTTACGATGAATGTTAATGAATGTAATGAAAGTATTTAGTAACGTAAAGTGGAAGATAATGAAAAGAGAAACGTAATGAATGAATGCGAGCATAAACGAATGAATGAGAGTAAGGATGGCTTGCGAAAGAAAGAAAGGAGGTTCACGACTCATTGAGAGTTGTTTGCTCAACTGTGTGGTGTATCATAGCGTGCGATCTTCGCTTACTCATAAGGGGACATAGACACAGCGAGAGTTCAGTTTTAGTCACTGCTCCGATACGTGCGATGTGGTATTTACCGTGTGCTATGTAGCATGCGATTTTGGCTGCCTCATGTGATTTATATAGCGTGCGATCTTGGCTAAACCATGGGATGGCGTGCGATTCTGGCTAAACCCCGAGAGTCCTCACACACACAGGGGGAGTCGTTCTTCGTGACCACTCCGATGGTGCAATTGCTGCGATGTGTGCGATGGATGGCATAAGGGTAGCGTGCGATTTTGGCTGCCTCATGTGGTCTTTATAGCGTGCGATCTTGGCTAACCCATGAGATAGCGTGCAATCTAGCTTCCTTATGTGTGCGATCCGTGCGATATGTACTTCGGGTACGATGATGCAAAGGTGCGATTTGAGCAAAAGTGCGATAATAAACGAACGGGATCCTTGTCACTCAACCTCGGTAATCATGGCTGAGTGCCATGAGGAGAGTAAAGCTTGACATGATCTAGATGAGAAATGAATGATAATAAAAGTATGAAATGTGCGAATGTGTGCTATGTATGTAACGAACATTATTGAATTATCATAATAATGAGCGACACGGATCCTTGTCATTCGACCTCAGTAATCGTGGCTGAGTGCCACGAAGAGGGTAAAGGCTAACCGGATCTTGAGAAAAGTGAAAGATAATGACGTACGTTGAATGAACGAAAGTTAACGAACGTAATGATGAAGATAATAATGATATTATCTGTATGTACATATGATGTATGATAACTAACGAATGTAAAGCACCGTATGATTTTCAAAGAAAGTAAAGAACGGTTTTAACGAAAGAAAAGTATGTTTTATTTTATAAAGCTAGATCTCACTCAGCAACGCTGACTTTGATGTGTTTCCAGTTGGCAGGTATGTTGCTGAGGATGGCATGGGGCAGCTACTCAGCGTATTTTGGATGACATTCCTTGTTTAAAGCTTTTGTACTGTAATGAAGCAAATATTTTTGTGATTGGGCAATGATTATCCTGTCGTAAAAGTTTTTATGATGAAATGTAATGTTGTTTAGTGTTTCTGCTGCAACGTTTTATGAATGTGAAATGCAATATTATGTTTTATGAGCAATGAGGATCCAGCTGTAAGCGTCCCCGAAATGGTGCCTTACACAAACTCACACGAGTGTCACACACTTCTCCATAGAAACAGCCATACCAGCATGTCCAAAGTAGATCTTGCTACAACTATGGAAAGTATGGACACATCGTGTCTAACTGTCCTTACTATCAGACACCTAGGAAGAAAGTTGAACTTTATGATCCTAAATCTAGTTCTTCTAAAAGGAGCTCCTTGACTCCACCAAGAAGACTTGGTGAACATAAAGTTCAAACCATAAGCCAATCGTCTGTTTATCACAAACAGGCCTTACACAAAACTGGCCTATGGAAAGAAAAGTCTAGTTCAATGTCTGATAATGAGAAAAAGAAGACGAATGATCTTCCTCATCCTCAAATGGAAAATGGGTGGAATTTATGATGTGTGATGCCTCTGGGACACCAAGCCGGTTAAGGCTTGGGTCCCTAACCTTAACTAATGATCTCTTTGAATATGCAGGGTGTTCGCTATAGCGCTGCCACAAATACCTGGATCTTAGATAGCGGAGCATCTAGGCACATGACTGGGAAGCTGGCACTCCTATCAAACGTCAAACAAATTAAAAAAGGTCATGTTTCATTTGCTGGAAACAATGGAGGTTACATTACTGCTCAGGGGAAGTTGGGAACTAGAAAGTAAAGTTTGATAAGGTAAACTATGTTCAACCACTTCAAAAAAATTTGCTTTCTATATGCCAAATCTGTGACAAAGGCTTTAAAGTAGTATTTGACAACAAGAAGTGCTATGTTCTCAAAAAGGACTATGTGATCCCGGAGGACCAAGTCTTAATGTCAGCTTCAAGATACAACGATCTTTATGTCTTGGATCTATCAAAGGCCTCCATGACAGATCATCAAGTTCAGTGCTTCTTGTCCAAGGCTACAGAGAAGGATTCGATCTCCTGGCATAGGAGAATGGGACAAATCAATCCACGGAAGATGAACCACTTGATCCAAAATGATCTAGTGTGAGGAGTAAACGTCAAAAAAATTCAACTACCGGATTTTTTTGTCGCTTGCAAGAAAGGCAAATAGACTAAGAAGTCTTATAAGGCAAAGAAATTTCATTCCATAGAACTGCCTCTTGAGCTTCTTCCCATGGATCTGTTTGGTCCAGTCAGTACAAGGAGCATGGCCGGTGACTTGTACTGTTATGTAGTTACAGATGACTACTCAAGAATCTCTTGGGTAATGTTTCTGAAATCCAAATCCGAAACAATTGAGTCATTCAAAGAGTTAGTAACTACTTTGGAGTCTCTCCACAAGCTGAAGGTAAGACAAGTCCACTCAGACAATGGTACTGTGTTCAAGAATCAATGGATGGAGGCTTTTTGCAAAGAAAAGGGAATTGTGCACGAGTTCACTTCTGCCTACACTCCACAAATGAACGGAGTGGCTGAGAGAAAGAACACAATTTGATAGAGAGATCAAGGACAATGCTAGCAGACTTAAAACTGCCCTTCCAATTTTGGAATGAGGCAGCTGCCAATGCATGTTACACTTTAAATCGAGTCCTGGTGGTAAAACATCATGGTAAGACATGTTACGAGCTACTTCGACGACGTAAGCCAAATCTAGAGTACCTCGAACCATTTAGCGCACCTTGCACCCTTTTGAAGAAAACTCAGGAAGGCAAGTTCAGCTAGAAGACTGAAAAGGAATTTTCCTAGGATACAACATACTGAATAAGAGAGTTTACAATAACACAACGGGTCAAGAAAAAGTGTGGTGTAACGTGGACGTTCAGAGATACACCACCCCCCAGCTGGAAAAGGACCCGCATTCTTTTTCAATTATGATGGATTCTTTAAGTCCTTCAACATCCCTCTCTTCACTTCTGAAGATGAGTTAGCAACCAAGATGATGTATGAGGTCTTAAACACGTCGCCCCTAGACTCAACAACATCCGGCTCTCAAGGCCAGTCTTCTAGTAACTCAGGGGAGCACTTGAGGTAAGTGACTCCTCTTCTGACAATGAAGAAGTGGAAAATACTCAGGTGGATCAGGAGAAATAGGTTCCAACTACTACAAGTACACACGCATCAGGTGTTGATGCCTCTGACACTTCGGAACCCCATACTCCACAGCCTCAGATCCTGAACCTGTGGTTCACAATTTGGATATTGAGGTAGTTATACACACTACTCCTAGATCTCGTCTAAATGTTTATCATCCTTTGGACAATGTCATAGGGGGTGTACAATCAGGAGTACAGACAAAAAATCAGCTATATTTGGCTGATTATGTTAGGATCAGTGATCTAAGTTTGATTGATTAGAGAGTATCGTAGCGGAATTCGAACAATGAATTAGACAATTCACAAGAACACAATGATATTCAATGTAAGAGTAAACGGTTATAGAGAGAGAGAATTCCGCAAATAGAGTATTTCATTCATATGCTTCATGGTGGCAAAATGTCACACGTACAATTAGGTCAACATCTCTTATATAGGAGATGTGACGTCTGCTGATGTCACTTGATAGTGACATCTAACAGATTTATTCAAACTACTGAAAGTTAACACAACTACTGAAGATGTCAAACAGCTGACATCTTCTTACAAAAATACCAAGTGTTAACTATCATTACAACTACTGAAAAGAAATTACTGAAACAACGACTGAAGAACATGCTCTTCAGTCGTTTTACAAGTACTGAAATAAATAATAAAACTACTGAACAGAAACCATCACAACAACTGAAGAATGCTTCTTCAGCTGTTGTGACAAACTCTGAAGGCTTCAGTACTTGGACTTCTTGAACTTCAATTGTTGTCATCAGCTGATGTCTTCATTCTTTGTACTTCAGCTATTGATCTTTAGTACTTTAGTCTTCAGCTGTTGATCTTCAGACTTTGGTCTTCAGCACTTGAAGTCTTCAGTACTTTAGTCTTCAGCTGTTGATCTTCAGACTTTGTCAAACAGCTGATCAAGTCTTCAGCAGTTGTTGTGATGTCTTGTGGGACATAAAGGTTTTTCTGATCTGGCTCATTGGTTCTTTTGGTCCAACAAACTCCCCCTGAACCAATGCAGCCAAAACCTTTAAGCTTATTGAAGATGTCCCACTTATTATGGCAGTGATTGGTGTTTTTGTCTTCTAGATCAGCTCAGAAGTGACCCTTGTAAGCACAGGCCTGGGAAGAAGTCTCAATGATCTGTTTGGCAAAGGATGGATGGGAACTCTGTCTTGGGGAACTGGACACAGAGCTGTTACCCCATCCATGAGATCTACTTCCCAAATATGAGTCTGTAAGACCCTTTGTATAGGCCTCAATGAAGGTTACTTGTTCCTCCATGGTACGCTCTTCTGCTTCTCCTTCAAAGAGTGATTCAGGCCTATAGTACTCAGATAGGTATTTGACCTGCTTCCCATTTTTTAGCTCCACAGTTGTTATGATTCTATATGCGAATTCATCTGGTGAATACCCTCTAAGACAACTGGAGCTCATTCTTTCTAACTTCCTTAAGCCTCCTATACACTAACCCCTTTTTCACCACTTTATTTCCAGCATCTTTTATGGGGTCAGTTTAGCTTTATAGGCTTTCTTGAAGTCATCTAGGATCTCCCAAGGTGATACTACAAAGGCCAGACGATCACTTCATCTACAATCTTCTTTACTTGGCCAATGTATCTCTGTGGAATATTTTTCTTTTGAATCCTATGAGACACCCTGGGATCAGGCCAAATCCTCACTCTCTTTTTGATATTGAAATGTGTGTCTAAGAGTTTATAATCTCTGAGCATGTTTCTTCATATTGATGATTGAAGATGTGGCAGCATATGCTCTGTCGACTCTTCTCAACAATTCCTCATCATGTTGTTTGTGAAGCTCTTCTTCTTCTAACTTCACTTTCACAATTTGTCTTTGAGATTCAGGAGTAATTGTTGGAGGGTGACTTATGGCCTTAGGCAACTGTATAAACAGTGAGATTGGCAGCCTATCTTCATCTTCATCATTATCTTCTTCTTTCTCTTCTAGCCTCAGTACCCTTCTCTTCCTCTTCTGGGGTACATCATCGGCTATTGGTTTTGTGGGTAAGGGAATTGGTTTAGTGGGTTGTGGTTGTGGTGGTTTAGTGTGGGAATGTTGACAGGCTGTTCTAGCATTTTAGATGTAAGTGAGGCTTTGGATTGTTTGACCAGTTCAGTCCTGCTCCCAGCACCAGCTTCATTCAAAGCTTCAATGACCAGCCCTTTGGTATATACTTCAGACGAACGATCTTGGTGGTTATTGCCAAGATGTGTCCCTGGACCATGACTTGATTTCAATCAATGATCTTCCAAGATATTTAGCTATGAACCTGATCATGATTTCCAATCTCTCCTTTCCATCACACTATAACCGGACCATCTTGATTGTATCTCTTCTATTTCCAGCTTCTGATCTCAGAGTCTAATGTGGTTGTGTCATGACCATGTCTAAATAGCTGATCTATAATTGTATCCATTGATTGCTATGAGCTTCATCAGCATCTTAACAAGTTCTTCTAATGATTTCTCTTCATCAGCTCTTGACTCAGCACTTTTCTTTCTTTATATGTAATTAACTGTTCTGAGATTAGTTCTTTCTCAACCTCCTTTTCTTTCTCAGGCTGTTTCTCTTTTTCAGGCTCTTTCTTAACATCAACTCTCTTTCTTTTCTTGTCTTTCACTGCCTTTGACTTTGCAGTCCCCCTTTTTGGTTGCATTAGAATCAGGGGTTTGGAAGGCAGAAAGAGATTTATGAACAGCATCATCAACGAGGGTTTGTAGATTTGAGGGAATCCTCTCATCAATGGCTTTATGCACTATGTCAGTGATGATGGGAGTGATGAGAGGTAAGGAGTTTTGAAAGATAGCAACCATCTGCTCAGAGGGGTTCTGTCCCTGAGAGATGGTGCAAAAGCAAAGATGGTGGCTCAGTTTGTGTAGGCTCAGTGTTTGGTAAACCTTCAATTGAAGGTGCCATCTGGGGTTTGTGGGGTAGATGGTCGGATCTGAGACATGTTGGCAAGCAGCTCTTGAGTCTACTCACCTCATTCTCTAGGATGGTATTGTGGGCTAGAACATCGTAGAAAAAGCCAGGTCATCATCAGGTGTGCTGAATCACCTGACCTCCTGATTGAATCAGGATGTACATGCTCTGAGTGTAGATCAGTAGTAAATGTGCCCTTGTTATTGGTACTGGGGACTTCTGCCTCAGGACTATGTCCTTCATCGGCAGTTGCCTCTGGTGAGGTCTTATGGATGGTACCAACTTCATCCTGATCATTGCTGAAGTAGGAGAAGTGGCAGCCACCAGAAGTTCGAATCTCTTTTTCTACACTGGAGATTCAACATTGTAACCCCTGTGCTGTGGGTTATCAGAAGCACTTTGGTCCTCCCCCTCAATGGTTGAGCCTATCCCAGTTTTGATTGGTATCTGGGGAGGGGGTGAGGAATGCAACTGAGTTAGCACTTTTGCAACTATTATGGTAGGACTTTTGGGGGCGGTGCAGTGGGAGATGGGTGTGAAAGCAGTATGCACCCGGGGAGAGTGGTGCGTTTCAATGGCAACCTCCTCAAATGAGGAAGGTTCCAGATGTATAGGTGCCCCAATATGGTTGCTACAGGCTCCTGTTGAGAGAGGAAGCCGAGCGGGTGAGGGTGGGTGAGTACGTGTATCTACTGGGGGGTTATGGCCAGTAGATATCCTGCGTTTGTGTTGCAGGGGCATCCTCAGAGGACTAATTTCCCTGAGCAGCCTTTTTGGGTTTCTTTGTTTGGGTTTGGTGGGGACTTTGGATTTGGAGGTGGTGGCTGTGGGTTCCAGCTGTGTGGGTTTTCGCAGCTTGGCAGCCTTTTGAGTGACTAGTTTGAGTTGTGCCTGGAGTATACTTCAGGCAATACAACCATGGCAGGGACTCCAAGGCCAACAAGTCCCTTAGCTTTCAGCTAGTTCTCTATTATGGCCATTATGAAACGTGGATATAATATCCATCGGTTAGCAATAGGTTTTGAGACCATATCCTTAAGTTCAAGAAATAATATTTCAGAAAAATTTAAGTTTAGTTGCTCAAGGATAGAGAAGAATACCTGCTGCCACCTGGTTGACATTTGATCCCAAGAGAAGTCTTAGGGGCTAGGCAGACATTCACCATATGAAAAATAAGGCGTTCTGCGTCATGGAAATGCCTCTTTAAGATGGTAGAAGTGTGAGGTTACCTGGTATCCATGTTGGGCAAAGGATAGATCAGTGATGCCCTTTGAATATCCAGCGGGGAAGGTGGCATCATCCAGGTGTAGGGTTTGGCGAAGGATTGCCAGAGTGATGACCACCTTTCGGGAGTTGACGAACGACTGGAGAGACTCGGTGTCATTCTCCCCAGTGGTAAGGGTGACATTCGTCCAGAACTGTTTTAGGGATTCGGCATAAATGGTAGGATTGATAAGGAAGGCCGTTTTGTATGGAGAATGACCATTAGATCAATAGTAGTATCAAACTTCGTCCAGAAAGGTGATTTGGTAAGGTAGGCAACACAGTTGTGTCGTGGTTTAAGCTGCATGTTCGCCATTAATGTGAGAGAAGGTTCTGAGTTTTGAACGTTAGGTTTGAGATGATGAAGCTCTGTAAGATTAGGTATTTATAGGGTAGGGTTATAAAGCAACTGAAGGGTTTGGTGTTAATCATCAGTAATTTTAAACGACTGATGACGTGGTATTAACCTTCAGAGGTTGAAACAACTGAAGTTTGGTTTTAGGCATCAGTAGTTATAAAACTACTGAAAAACCATGTTTTGACTTTAGATATTGGAAACAACTGAGGACTTGGTGTTAGTCATCAGTAGTTGTGAAACTACTAAAGACATGGTTTTGTATCAGTTGTTGTAAATGACTGAAGACTTGGTGTTAGTCATCAGTAGTAGTTGTGAAACTACTGAAGACATGGTTTTGCTTCAGTTGTTTAAGATGAAGCAGTTTTAGACACAACTGAAGAGAAAATTCCCGTCAGTAGTTTTCGTCAATTCTTAGCTTTTCAGCTGTTTCATACTGTCCTCAACACTTACTCATTAGTCTTTTTGGCTGTTTTCACTTGTTTCATAGGACAACAGTACTTATCTGTTTTTACTAACAGCAGTAGTTATAACTACATCAGTAGTTTGTAACAGAATCAGTACTTATTTGTGACGTTTACTAATGATCATCAGTACTTGTTTACTGAGATCATCATAGTGTCACTTATTCTAGCTGCAGCATACCAGCCTTAACACAAGGTTTTGGAAAGTTGAACTATCCAAAGGCTTAGTAAAAATGTTTCTGCAAGCTCATGCACTAGGCACAAACTTTGGATCAATCAGACCTTTTTCAAAGCAGTCCCTGATAAAATGGTGTCTGATCTCTATATTTTTGGTCCTAGAATGCTGGACAAGATTCTCGACAATGCAAAGAGCTGAAGCACTGTCCATTAATAACGGAGTCTTAGTCTCTGTAATGCCATAATCAAAAGTTGGTTCTGAAGCCAGTACCTGAGATACAGCTTGCAGCAGCAATGTACTCTGCTTCAGCGTGGATGTAGCAACAGATGTTTGTTTCTTACTCTGCCAAGAAATCAAACAGTTGCCTAGGAATTGACATCCACCAGAAGTTGACTTTCTGGTTAACTTACACCCTGCATAGTCACTATCAGAAAAAGCAACTAATTTGCAAGAGTGTCCAGTGGAATACCATAAACCTAGAGATTGTGTACCTTGCAATATCTAAGATCCTCTTGACTGCAATCAAATGAGACTCTTTAGCAGCCTGAAATCTAGCACAAACACAAGTTGCAAACATGATATCTGGTCTAGAAGCTGTTAAGTACATCAAGGACCCAATCATACATCTGTAAAGTGTTTCATCAACAGCTTTACCTTTCTGATCTGCATCCAGTTGGTGGTGTTGCACATGGGAGTAGAACAGGGCTTACAATTTTGTAAATCAAACTTATTCAAAGATCTTTTGTATATTTTGACTGATGAATAAAGGTTCCATCAGCCTTTTGTTTGATTTGCAAGCCTAGAAAGAACTGTAATTCTCCCATTGCACTCATTTCAAACTTTTGTTCATTAAACATGTAAAATCATCACACAACTGGGGATCAGAGGATGCAAAAATAATATCATCAATATAAATTGAACAAGTAGCTTATGCTGATCCACTTCTTAATAACAAAGTTTTATCTATGGAGCCTCTAGTGAAATTATTTTAGAAGAAAATTGGAAAGTGTTTCATACCAGGCTCTAGGAGCTTGCTTCAACCATAAAGAGCCTTATCAAGTTTATCACCCAATCAGGATGTTTTTATCCTCAAAACCTAGTGGTTGACACACATAAACCTCTTCTTTTATTTTACCATATAAAAATGCACTTTTGACATCCATTTGAAAAACTTTAAGATTGTGGAATGCAGCATAGGCTAAGAACAATATAATTGCCTCTAGTCTGGCTACAGGGGCAAAGGTTTCATCATAATCAATACCTTCTTCTTGAGAAAACCCTTGTACACCCAATCTAGCCTTGTTCTTGACAATAAGCCCATTTTCATCAGTTTTATTCCTAAACCTCATTTAGTGCCTATTGCACACTTACCTGGGGGTAGAGGAACCAGTTCCCACACTTGCTGCTTTTTGAACTGAAGTAGCTCAAGCTGCGTGGCTTTAACCCATCCATTGTCTCTCAAAGCAACATGATAGTTCTTTGGCTCTAGCTGACTGATGAAGAGAGCATAGAAGCAGAAGTTAGACAATTGACTTCTGGTTGAGACACCAGCATTGATATCACCAATGATTTGAGACATGGGGTGATTCTTCAGCTCTTGGTACACTATGAGATCAGTGCAAGTGTTTGTAGCAGGCTCAGCAGCAGCAGATGTTGATCCAGATTCTTGAAACCAAGTATTAGATGGCAAGTCACATGATGTTGAGGAATCAGAAATCTCATCAGCATTTGTTGTAGATGGAGCTACTAAAGCTACAGGAACATCAAGTTTAGTAGACACAGGCAGTTGGTCACTAAACTTGAAAAGGTGAGTACTGATATCATCATCATCTTCAGTACCACCAGGTGGAAGACATGCTGCTGAAGATGATTTATCCACATGATCTGCAACAGCTGGAGGTTGATAAGGAACATATTGCAGTATGTCCAAATCAAATAACTCCACAGGGTTTTGTGGAATCTTGTCCTTTGGAGATTCATTAAACTTCACATGCAGAGTTTTTTCAACTATCTTTGTTCTGCAGTTGAAGACTCTGTATGCCTTGCAAGTAGATGAATAACCAACAAAATACCCTGCATCCACCTTAGGATAAAATTTGTGGAGTTGATCCTTTGTGTTGAGAATGAAACAGGACACCCAAAGGCTCTGAAAATGAAATCAAAGGAGCCAAATGATGTAGAACTTCATATGGAGTCTTCATCAACCTCTGATTTGCTAACACTCTATTTTGCACATAGCAAGTTGTATTGACAACTTCAGCCCAAAAGGTCAATGGCAAACCAGAGTCAGCCAACATAGACCTTGCAGCTTCAATTAAGGTCCTGTTCTTTCTCTCCACTACTCCATTTTGTTCTGGAGTCCTTGGGATGCTAAACTGCCTCTTGATTCCCTTTGAGAAATAAAATCATCAAGTGTATGGTTTCTGAATTCTGTTCCATTGTCACTCCTTATACACTTGACTGATAGGGAATACTGCTTCTCAACATACAACACAAAGTTTATAATCTCCGAGCAACCTCATCCTTTGAATGCATAAAGTAAGTCCATACAAATCTGGAATCATCCACAATTACCAGACAGTATTTCTTCTTTGCCATGCTCATCACTCTCACAGGACCAAATAGATCCATGTGCGTAACTGCAAGCAGGCAGTGGACTTAGGTTCTTCAATAGGAGGGAATGAGACTTTGTGTTGTTTTCCTTTTAAACAAGCAGTGCAGGTTTCATCACAGTGGAACTCCTTTATTGGTAGACCACTCACTAAACTATTGTGGATCATTGATTCTTGTTTTTGAGATTAACATGACCTAGCCTTCTATGCCATAGTTTAGATCTGAGGAGAGGCTTTGGAGAACAGGCATGGATGACCCTTCAAATCAATCTTCTTTGACAAATCCAAGGCATACTCTTCCAATCCTGTTGGCCTTCAGGAGAGTATGTTCATCCAATACCTTGTCAATCAGCCTCAGAACTTGGGAAGACAGAATCCTGCAGTTCTGGCTTGTGAAAAGTGCAACATGCCCTTTATCACACATCTGACTGACACTCAGCAGATATACTTGAGATTCTCCACATGGTTAACATCATCAAACTGGATTTGTCCATAGATACAAATCCTTTCCCAATGATGTAACCCTTGGCATCATTTCCAAATGAAACAAATCCCTTCTTTCCTTGAGAGTAGTCATTAAGAAGAGAACTGCTCCCAGTCATATGCATAGATCCTCCACTGTCCACATACCAGATGCTCCTTTGGCATGCTAAAGAACCCTGCATTCATCAAAAGTAACTAGTTAGGTTTAGAGACCCAACCTTTTGGTTTTGGTCTGTTTTCATCAACAGATGTAACCATAACTTGTTCTTATGATTAACAGCTGATGAAGAAGGAGATGGTACTGAAATGGATTCCTTGGATTTGGGCTTGGAATGCCTTTTCAGTGGTTGATCACAGGTGCATCTAGTTGGTTAACTCTCCCCAACAAATGCTGAACCATCATAACAAGTTGTGTCTGATTTGTAGAAGCTTTCAGCTCTTGTGACATATCAGTACTTGTGTTTGATGAGTTCCTGTGACCCACCATTCCTCCTTAAAATTCACAGACTTAGTCTGATGTTTTCATGAGGAGCACTATCAGCTGTTTTATGATAAACCCTATCCTTCTTTTTGGATTTGGATGAAGGCTTGGATTAATCAATTGGATGACTGTGGTACAAACTTGGTCTCAAACTCATTTTTCATTTCATCCATCTGGATTTAATGAGCTTATCTCTATTGAGTTTGGAACCCTTTCTGTACAACATTCATCAGAAAGATGATTGAATACCACATATTTCACATGGCTTATTCTTCATCTTGAATTGATCAACTGCTGATGTGGAAACTATGAAGGTGTGCTCTTAGTACTTTCCTCCTTTCAGTACTTGTTTAGTACTGAAGGATCTGTAACAACTAAAGACTTGTTCTTCAGCTATTCTCTATCAGCAGTTGTTAATCCTTTTATTGCAGCTGATTTGAAATGCTTTTAAGATGTTGTGACTTGCTCTTCAGTACTTGAGGTACTTGGAGGACAACATCTGAAGTACTCAACTTCATGTGCTTATCAGTAGTTAACCCATCAGCCAATTGATTTGTTGAGGTATCAACACTGATTTCATCTTATGATTTTAGGTGATCACTTGAGGATGATGCACTGATGATGTGGTTGGAAATTGCTTTCACCTTCAGATTTTACTATTGGTTTTGGAGTAAAATCTGTTGGTGGGCAATGTGGTTGTAAGCAATTCCAAACTTCATTCGAAGCAGATTGCTGCTGAGCAGCATTCAAATCCCTTGCAGGATGACACCCAGCGGCACACTCAACTTGGGTAACTGCAAGTTTTTCTTGAGTTCTCTATGGTCCTCAAGAATGACCTCTAGCTTAGCCTTTTCATCATTTAATTGTCATTTAAGCTTATAGATATCATCTCTTTATCCTTAATAACAGACTCATATTCAGCTTTTCTTTTGGAATGGTTTTGCTCAAGTTCTAAATTTTGATTTGTTAAAGCTACATTTTCCTCTCTAATAGAGATAAATGCATCTATGCAAGATTCAAAACAAAGTTTGGCCTTAGCCCAGAGGATACTGGGTACCTGTGAAGAAGATGCATTGGAGCATGAACTCTCAGTAGATTCTAGGGCCATGAGAGCTAGATTCCCAAAAGGATGTTCACCACCATGTTGACCCTCACCATCAAATAAATGCTCAATACCAGAGAAATCATCTGGTAAACTGCTCCAGTCAACAACGCCAGGGGTGAAGAAGCTGTGATGAGGTTGTGATTAAGATGATTGAGATGGTAGAGGCTCAGGTAATGCTTGTGGTTGTTGTGCAATAGGAGATTGAACTGGATTTGGCTGAGGCATGTAATAGTAGGGATAAGGATATGACATTGGACCTTGAGGGACAAAATATGCAGGAGATATAGGTTGTGAATGATGACCAGAACTAGCAGGATGTTGCCTCTGTTTTGTTGAATATTACTTGGAAAGGTCACAAAGGGTGCAGAGGAGTTAGATCCAGATGATCTACACTCTCTTGCAAAGTGCCCAAGCCTGTGGCATTGTGACACCTCAACTTACTCTTGTCAAAACCAACTTTGTTTTGCCAGAGAGTCCAGGGAATTTCCTACCAGTTCTCTTGTAGAATTTTTGAGATCTGATATTAACCAAGGCCATTTGGCTTAGAATATCCATCTCTTCTAAGTCATCATCAGCAATACCCTTCAGATCATCCATGATGAAGCACAAGTTGTCACTATTATAGCTAGACTGACTATCAACACCAACAAATGCATGATCAGGACTGTTTGAAGAGAAATCTATATGCTCATCATAATTACTTTCAGATGCAGCATATTTGACTCATGACCAACCAAGGTAGTGTTCCCTGGTACAAAGTCATCAGTGAGCTTTCCTGATGATGCTAGTTCCTTTTCTGCTCTATCTCTCTTTCAAATGTAAGCAGTTTCCCATGGAGTTGGGTGAGAGATAGGCTATCCAGATTTGCACTGGAGCGTAGGACAATGGTGTATGTGTCCCATCTCTCAGGCAGTGATCTGAGGAATCTGTTGTTCATCTGGCTATTGGTGTATTCATGTTTGACCATTTTCAGCTCAGAGATCAAACAGGAAAAATGCTCAAACTGTTGAGTCAGTGTCTCACCCTTCCTATGAGAGAATGTCTCATATTGTTGGGCAAGGATTTCTCTGTTGTTTGCTAAGACCTCATCAGTTCCACCAAATTGTTCCTTCAATGCATTCCAGAGGTCATGAGCAGTTTCATGATGCATAAGCCCTGAATAGATTTCATTAGGCAGAGCCATTGCCAGAATACCATGCGCTTTAGCATCAATCTCAAACACTTTCCGATCCATATCTGAGTATTGTTCCTTCTTCTTCGGAACCATTTGATCGGTTTTCGGATTATTCACCATAGGCTTGTGTGGACCATGTACCACAGATGTCCAACAACCTGAACTGTTAACAGACAGGTGATGAAGCATTCTTCGTTGCCATATGTTATACTCAGTCCTAACCAGCATCGGAGGCTTGGTTGAGGAACGGTATTGTGAGGGTCATTAGAAGGAGTAGTCATTCTCAGATTCAACCAAATTCAATTATATTTTAACAGATTTAGAACAAAACACAACAAACCAAATTGAACCAAGAGAAAACTCAAAGCAGATAACGAAAGCAGCAGAGATTCAATATCTATAACCAATTCTTGAAAATATGCTAATTCAATCAAACATAGATATCGAATAGCAGTTTCAATGATCAATTGTTAGATCGATCAATGATTAACCTGCTCTGATACCATTTGTTAGGATCAGTGATCTAAGTTTGATTGATTACAGAGTATCGCAGCGGAATTCGAACAATGAATTAGACAATTCACAAGAACGCAATTGATATTCAATGTAAGGGTAAACGGTTATAGAGAGAGAGAATTTTGCAAATAGAATATTTCATTCATATGCTTTCATGGTGGCAAAATGTCACACGTACAATTAGGTCAACATCTCTTATATAGGAGATGTGACGTCTGCTGATGTCACTTGATAGTGACATCTAACAGATTTATTCAAACTACTGAAAGTTAACACAACTACTGAAGATGTCAAACAGCTGACATCTTCTTACAAAAATACCAAGTGTTAACTATCATTACAACTACTAAAAAGAAATTATTGAAACAACGACTGAAGAACATGCTCTTCAGTCGTTTTACAAGTACTGAAACAAATAATAAAACTACTGAACGGAAACCATCACAACAACTGAAGAATGCTTCTTCAGCTGTTGTGACAAACTCTGAAGGCTTCAGTACTTGGACTTCTTGAACTTCAGTTGTTGTCATCAGCTGATGTCTTCAGTATTTGTACTTCAGCTGTTGATCTTCAGTACTTTAGTCTTTAGCTGTTGATCTTCAGACTTTGGTCTTCAGCAGTTGAAGTCTTCAGTACTTTAGTCTTCAAGTGTTGATCTTCAGACTTTGTCAAACAGCTGATCAAGTCTTCAGTAGTTGTTGTGATGTCTTGTGGGACTTAAAGGTTTTTCTGATCTGGCTCATTGGTTCTTTTGGTCCAACAGATTATGCTCAGTCATGGAAAAAGGATTCCTTCACGACGGTGCTTATCGATGTTTTGTGTATCAAATTGAGCAAAAATATGTAAGTGATTCCTTGAACGATGAGGCTTGGGTGAGTGCCATGCAAGAAGAACTTCTTCAACTCAAGAAGTTAGGTGTGTGGACTCTGGTGGACAGACCTAAAGGTGCTAAGGTTATTAGCACTAAATGGGTTTTAAAATGCAAGAAGGATGACCAAGGGGTCATCATCAAAACAAGGCTTGACTTGTAGTCAAGGATTTCGACAAGTCAAGGGAATCGATTACAACGAAGTGTTTGCACCCGTTGGAAGAATGGAAGCCTTTCGTATCTTCCTAGCCTACGGGAACCTTTACATCCAAACTTACATCTGCACTTTCCCCCGAAATTCAGAAGTTAAACTACACTTCTTACGGGAACCTTTACGTCCAAACTTACATCTGCAGTTTCCCCCGAAAGTTAGAAGTTAAACTACACTTCTACTCAGGTGCAACAACCCTATTAGAGCATATGGACACCCTTCAGTCGTTTGACCTCCATGCGACTAAGCATCATGCGAATGGACTAATGCGGATGAGCACTTATGCGACTAGACCCTCAGTCGTGCGAATGCACCTCAATCATGCGAATGAACCCTCAATCGCACCCCAATCGGCCGTATGGCCTCCATTCGGTCACCTAGCCCTAGCTGGTGCAGAATGCAGTTCATCCCGAACCTAATCTGCCATTTTCGACCACCAAGCTCATCCAAACTCATTCTAAGCCCAAATCAACCATCCTAACCTTAGGATGCATACCACAACATCATTCAAGCACACTCAAGCTCACAAGCAAGGCTCAAATGAATCATACATATACACAAATGGGTCAAACATGCACACACTCAAAAACCCGATTTTAGATGTGTTCCAACCCTAAAATCATTCAAAAACGTGTAAAAGAGGGTCCTAGAACTCACACAAAGGACCACAATAGAAGAGCTTCATTTGGCTCGCTTCTCAATGATTTTGGCTCACTCGAACCAACCCAAACCAACTTTTCTCCCTTTTTCTCTTCTTTCTCTCTTCTCCTCTTTCTTTGGCTGAAAATGTGGGTGTGGGGAGAGGGTAATGGTTGCCCTCTCCCTTTATATACCCCCACTTACCCAACTTTCTCTCGTTGGCGAGTTTGGTCCCTCGACTTTGGACTTTATTTCTTTTTCTTCCTTCTTCAACTTCAAAATAAATAAATAACCGGGTGTTACATCTATGCTCATCTTAATGCTACATCTTGGAACGCTTCTGAGCTCACTGGGATAATTGCCTTTTTGCACAGATCGAGGATTTTCAAGGCCATCTCTACACCATGCACACCGTATAGATCTATTCAGCAGGCTTTCTGGGAAAGCGCTGTAGTTGACAGGTCCGTTGATCCCCACCATATCTGGAGCTCTATCTTCGGAAAAGAGATTGAGTTTAGAAAAGATGATCTGAGGAGGGTCTTGGACTGTTCGGAGCCTACCCAACCAAGCTGCATCCCCTAACTGTTCGGGGATGTTTTCTTCAGATCAAGTACACTGGGTACATCAATGTTGGTGTGCTCAACAAGAGCAACATGAGCCCCCAAATCAAGTACTTGGCCCACGTCATCCTTAACCGTATAGCCTCAAGGAAAGGATGCTTTGATGAGATGTCGGACCAAATCCAGAACGCATATGTTGCTCTGGTGCTGAACCATCCGTTCAGTTTCTCCCGCATGATTTTCACATACATGGTAGAGAACATTGAGGCCAAGGGCAAGGAAGGCTTCTGTATGTACCCATGGTTTTTACAAATGATCTTTGATCAGAAGCTTCCTTCGCTACCAAAGGAAAGGGATGATGCTATTGTGCTGGAAGCTATGGACGACACAACATTGGGAGGATGAAAGTTACAGGGGGAAGCAATTGAAGCCCCTTGTCAAGAGATTGTTTGGGCACCTGGCCCATGAGGACTACATAGTGCCCTCTCGTAAGAAGTGGCGTCACGAAGACAGTGACTCTGATGTCGAGCCCATCATGGCACATACTGAATAAGATGACGATGATGACCAAGGTCAACGTGGTGACGCTCCTGGTGTCCACCAAGACTTTGTGGTTGATCATGATGAAGAGTCAGATGATGAGCCTTTGGTACGGACGGTCGGTAGCCATGTCGTGGCCACTGAGAGGGATAGCTGCGGTTGGTGGATTTCAGGGTGAGTCAAGGGGTGTCACTACTAATGGCACAGATCCTTCTTACACCCCTAACCAGCCCATCAGCCAGGGGGCATCTTCTTCTAAAGGCTCGAGGAAGAAGCGAATGGCTCAACCCCAGGGCTTTTCGAGCAAGAGACGGAGGATCACCCTTATTACCATAACTACCACAACCTCTACCATAGCTCCCACCTCTACCACACATCCTACCACCACTACCACTCCTCCTATCATCACTCCACCCACTACTATCTCTCATCCCACCACCACTACCACAACCACTCCACCACAGCCCACACACATTCCATCTCCCATATTCACCACATCCACTACTACCACCACACTCACCAAGCCGGTCCTTCCACTCACACTCCATTCATCGCTGGACCCTCTCTACCCCACATTTGGTTAGAGGAACAGCTAGCCAACCTCAACTAAATTATGCTAAAGCTGCTTGCCATGGATGAGCAAAGAGTTATGCAGCTCAACTAGCTAATAGAGATAAATGCAGCTCAGGTAGAGCAGATCACACAACTCAGAGAGCAAAATGCCCATTCTGTAAAGAGGATTGAGAGCTGGAGAAGAAAAACAAGAGGATACTCCTAAAGCTGAAAGGATCAAAGTCTGAGCCTTTGAAGATCAAAGATGGTGATGATGATGATGATGATGATGATAAGGAGGAGGAGGAGGATGAAGATGACAATGAGGAGGATGTTAAAGACTCAATTAACCATGAATCTTGACTTGCAAGGGATAGTTAGACGGTCTGTTGGCTACATGCCAGAGGAGGGAGAGATCATACACGACCTGACGGATGAGCAGTTGGCTGAAATATTCAGGCTGGATCCAGATAAGTTGGTTAAAGATGCTCCTACAGTTGATGTGGCAAGTGATGATGAGTTTAACGATGTCGATATAAAGATAGAGGACGTCGCTGCTTATCATTATCCTCAGTACACTGATCTGGATAGATATGTTATCCCTAATTTGGGTGAAACCTTTGACAGTAGTACTTTTGAGAAGCTGGATGAAATGGAGAAGGAAAAAGAAAAGGATGAAACCCAAGCCCAGCATCAGATGCTAATGTTGATCTTAAGAAAGCTAAATGGGTAGCTTGTTTTGCTGAAATAAGAGCCCAACGCAACTCCAAAGCAAAATGCCTACACCAAACTCTACAAAGTGAAGAAGCATCAGAAGGTGTCTGGTAAGATCATAGCATGGGCTTATTTTAAAGACTTGAATGTCTATGCTGTAAAGAGAGAAAGGGATTGAGTACTTTAGATATCCACATGATCTGAAGACTCTTCTAGGTTTTGAGCTCAACCGACTGGCATGCTTAAATATGTTGTATGATAACCCCAGAAAGATGTCAGGTTGGTTTGAGGCTGCACTAAAGAAGGAATACCACACCAGATGGGTAAACTTCATACCTCAACAACCTAAGAGGTTCATTCACAAGTTTGAGGTGGAACCTATATCTGGAAGGCCTCAAGTAGTGTTGAAGTGGAGTCTCCCGTGCACGATGTCAAAGATTCCCTTACGGGAAATGCCTCAGGACTTCACTCCACATTTCAAATGGTGGTATTATGACTGGAGGACGGGTGAAGCGGTCATAGTTCTGAACAGAGGAGCAAAATGGAAACTATTAGGGTATTTGACCTAATGTAGCTTACCAACTCGTCAACTGAAGATGTCTACACTCTATACAAGTGGCCAATGTTCTATGACACATAGGATATTATACAAGCCCTCCAATTCCAAAATGTGATATGGCTCTGCTCTGCGTTTGAAATACATGCAGGAGTCACAAGAGAGGAGAAGTACAAGAAGTTTGAAGAGCATATGAAGGATGTCAGACAATAGGGTAAACTAGGTCCAAGGGGGAGTTTGTTGATACATATGTCTCTAGTTTATGTGCTTAATGTAAAAGTCTGTCATGGCTTACATATGTGTAATGAAATGATGTAGTGATATATGATTTGTGCTTTGATGTTAATGTATCTTTAATTCATATATATGAACTTATTTATAGGTTTGAAGTTGTTGTATGATTATTCATGCTAATGGACCATACTTATGGACCATAAGCATGAAGACATCATGCTAATGAACCAGTCGCACGACTGAACCAGGAGACTGGATCAGTCGTACGATTGAGACATAAGAATGACTAAGTCGCATGACTAACCTTCAGTCATGCACATGAATCAGTCACATGGGTCAGTCGCACTACTGAACCATGCTAATGGTTCAGTCGCACGACTGAACCATGTTAATGGTTCAATCGCACGAATGAAGACTACAAACCTATAAATACCACTTAATTCATGGAAAACAAGACTTTTGACACTTATATTGTATACACTCGTAACCTAGCCGTCCAGAGCATCCAGAACGCATATTCCAACTTCATAGTTCGCATCTGATCGTTTTCTACTCAATCTTAACGTTTCTTTAATCGTTAGATCGATCGGGCTTGCGTTCTCACTGATTGTATTGCTAATCAAATAGGATTTTGCACTATTTGATTGGTTTCATGCATAATCAGTTAGTACTTCGTACGTACATGGTCCCGACAGGGATTCTCAGTGGATATAAGATGGAGATGAACATGAAGGTTCATCTGGAAACTCCAGCAATCAAATGGGTTCAGCCCTTCATGTGACTAAAACGGATAGCATAGAACCCCAAAATCATCTCATATGCTACCCTGACAACTCAGAAAAGGGTCCTTTCATCACCTTTCATGAGACACCAAGGGAGAACTGTACTCAAGGAAGTCCATTCCAAGAGACAAGTTCTTCTCAAGCCTTTGTGTCTTTTGATGAAAGTTGTGGCAACTTTCTCTTCACCCATGAAGACATGGACTATATCCATCTAGATGATTTGGAGTATATGGAGATAGTCCAGCAAATGGCTCTTCACACTCACAGAGCCAAGAAGTTCTACAAGCGAACTAGAAGGAAGTTCCCCAGCAATATAACCAGTGGAAAGTTTAGGCTGGATAAAAGCAAAGTCAAGTGTTAAAACTGTAACTTGATGGGCCACTTTTCTAGGGAGTGCAAGGCACCAAGAACAAATGGTGGCCAGGCACAATCCAGACCAAACTACACTCACAAAGCCACCCAGAATAAGAAGCCAAAGTAGCAAGCTACAGTTGATATTTGAGAAGGAGGCTTTGACTAGAGCTTTCAGGTGGAAAATGCATCTCCAAACCAAGCATTGATGGTTGATCATGATGAAGCTAAGGTATTGGAACATCTTTGTACCCCTGAATGTATTGCTAAAGTCAATAGATATAGGTCCTACAACTTAGAGATGAGATCTGATCTTGAGTCCTTGAATATTTTAAAATCTGATTTAAAAAAGGCTAAAAATGACTATAAGTTAAAGATAGAGGACTTAGAGAAAACCATTTTAGTTTAAAAACATGAGCACACCAACTATAGGACTCAGATCAAGGATCTTAAAACTAAGTTAACTGAATGCCAGGCTGAGCTTGTGATCAGTAAAGCTAGGGCAGAAAAATGTGTTCTTGAAGAAGAGACCTTCAAGAACATGATATTCTCATCCTTGCATGCCAAAGTGTGCTACCAGAATAAGTAGGGGCTGGGATCTAGTGAGATAGCTCCTCCACACATAATTTTGTTTGTAAGATCACCTAGGTGTGGAACTTATGAAGATGAGCTTCCTCTTATAGACCCCTTAAGTGAAGAGGATGAATAAGTGATAGTGAAGGATTCCTCTAAGAAGAGTGAAGATGAGGATTGTAAGAAGGGTCATTATCCTTCTTAGGAGAGCAAGAAGACTGTGATGACTAATTCTATGAGGAAGAACTTGATCAGAAAGAGCAAGAGAAAAGCTAGGAAGGCTTAAGAGATCAAGGCCACTTTTGACTCTAAGCAGAAACAAGTATTTATCGCTGTAGGGTTTGAAGTGGCTAAACTAAGGACATCAACCTGAACTCTTCTAACAAGAGTCTGGTTCATGTTCAAATCATCTCAACTTCAAGAAGAAGGTTGATCTATTGTGTACCACTGCTACACAGCCTGGACCATCCAACTCCAAAAACAGCTCCCAGTGCAAAAGAACTGTCTCAACATCTACAAAGGTGAAGGTGGAGAAGGGTTGTGATGAAAGTCAGCCTTGTTCTTAGAAGAAGGCTCTTAGGAAGAAGAAGATGGAATGTGTTATGTGGGAGAGTACTTCTCACCTTGCAATGGATTGTCCATACAATCTAAGAGGTACTTTTCATGTGACCAAGAAAGAGACTTACAAGAGCTCCAAGAGGAATTTAGCTTCAGAACGAAAATCCGTTTCCTTCGGAAGCTCCAAAATGAAGAAGAAGGCAAGTGGAAAACTGCCTTCGGAAGAAAATTTGATCTTGGAAGAAAGGAATACTTCCGAAGCATTGAAGTCTGCTACAGGATCTTCCGTAGGTCCAGTAATGAAAATTTTCAAAGTCTTGAATGCTTCCGAAGTGTTAAAGGTCAAGTCCAAACTTCCAAAGGTGGTGTGGAAGTCAAAGAACGACCAAGTGACTAAAAATTCTCCATCAACAACAGCAAAAGATCCTCAAAGCACAACTATAGGATCTATTACTGTTACATTACCTTCTACTTCTTTTGATGAGCCCAAGACCAATAAGGCTTGGCTTTCCAAATGTAACTAATCATTTTCTTTGTGCAGGAATAGCTCAAGACAAACAAGAATATTGGGATCATTGATAGTGGTTGTTCCAGGCACATGAGAAGCAATAGGTCACTATTCCAAAACTTTGAAAGGATTGATGGAGGGCCAGTTGCTTTTGGAGGAGATGAAGGTGGTTACATTTATGGAAGGAGCAAGGTCACAAAGGGTAAGCTCAGCACTGAGAAGGTAAACTTTGTGAAGGAGCTTGAGTAGAATCTTCTGAGTGTATCCTGATTTTGTGATCATAGTCATAACATGCTCTTTACTTTAGCATGAGTGCATTGTTCTCAAGCCCGGGGTGGTCATTTCTTATGAGCATATCTTGCTTAGAGCCCCCAGGAAAGGGAACATGTACAAGATGGATTTGCAAGAAACATCTCTCAGGAGAAGTTTCATGTTTTCTATCTAAAACCAATAATGATGAGTCTTTCCTGTGGCATAAAAGAATGTGCCATGTGAACTTTAAGAACATGAATAACATGATTAAGAATGATTTGTTAACTAGAATGCCAAAGAAAAAGTTTACAAGTGATGATCATTGTGTTGCATGCATGAAAGGGAAGCAACATAAGGTATCTTATAAGCCTAAGGAAAGAAACTCCATCACTACACCACTACACTTGTTACATATGGATCTCTTTCGCCCCACCAGTGTAATGAGTCTAGGAAGGACCTCTTATTGTTTGGTGATCACAGATGAATTTACAAGATTCACTTGGGTCTTTTTTCCTTTGAACTAAAGGATGAAACCCTTGAGATTCTGAAGAATTTCATCTTAAAGATTAAGAATCAATGTGATCACAAGGTCAAAACCATAAGATGTGATCAAGGAACTGAATTCAAGAACCAAATCCTTGATGCATTTTGTGATAAAAAGGTAATACAAGACAATACAGTGCTCCCAGGACTCCTCCGCAAAATGGTTTTGCTGATAGGAGAAATAGAACTCTGATTGAAGCTGCAAGAACCATGCTGTCTGACTCTAAGCTGCCCATCACCTTCCGGGCAGAGGCAGTCAACACTACCTGCTATGTGTAAAGTAGAGTTTTAGTGTTTAAGACTCATGGCAAGACTCCTTATGAACTTTGGCACAAGAGGAAACCTTTCATTGGTTTTCTCAGGTCATTTCGATATCCTTACACCATCTTGAATACCAAAGATCAAATTACCAAATTTGCTAAGAAATCAGATGATGGATATTTCATTGGATACTCTTCTCAAGCTAAGGCTTATAAAGTATACAATCTCAAAACTAGAATTGTTGAGGAGTCAGCCAATGTGACTTTCGATGAACGCACACCCAGTGTAGCTGGTTCTGCTCGTGGTTGGCTATTTGATCTTGATTCAGTTACCAACTGTTTTAACAAATCTTGTGAGAATGTTTCAATATCTACAGATATCTTATCACCAGGTGATCCTAATCCAAGATTTAAGCTAAGAAGACCTTCAAGTTACACATCTTCAGCTCCACTTGTAACTATTTCTGCAAATGAGATTTCTATCAGCACAATAATGACAAATTCAGATGCCTTCAAATTCCAGCTCAGAGGCTCCACAACCAGAAAAAGAAACTTCAAATGTAGAAGACAATAATGGTGGTGGTGATAGTGATCAAGAATTTCTTGATGCTGATAACCACTCCATAGATGAAAACATCAATGATGTCACATACTCATTGGATCAACTTTCTCTTGATAAGTGTGCTGATGTGGTGGGAGAAGCATCAATGCCAGATCTAAAATTTTCTAATCTAGATCTATCTCAGCAACTTGTTGTGATCCCTCAACTAAGGATCCACAAGTCTCACCCCACCACAAACATCATCGAAGATGTTGACACTGGGGTAAGGACAAGAGGATAAACCCATGAAGCAAATGTTTGTCTTCACTCTTTTTTCTTGTCCCAGATAGATCCCAAGAAGATTGATGAGGCTCTAAAGGATGTAAGTTGGGTTGAAGCTATGCAAGAGGAGCTGCTTCAATTCAAAAGACAGAAGGTTTGGAACCTATGTCCTCTTCCTTATGGGAAGACTACTATAGGAACCAAATGGGTGTTTAGGAATAATACAGATGATAGAGGCATTGTCATCAAAAACAAAGCTAGACTAGTTGTTCAAGGGTACACATAGAAAAAGGAAGTCACTACACTGATGCATTTACTCCTGTAGCAAGACTAGAAGTTGTTAGGATATTCTTGGCATTTGCTGCATCCAAGAACTTCAAGGTCCACTAACTTGATGTCAAGTGTGCTTTTCTATATGGGGTGATTGATGAAGAGGTGTATGTCAAACAACCATCTAGTTTTGCAGATCCTAATCATCCTGATTATGTTTGCAAGCTTTATAAGGCTCTTTCTGGGCTGCACCAAGCACCAAGGAAGTGGTATGAGACCCTATCTTAGTATTTCTGCAAGCATATATGCAAAAGAGGTACTATAGATGGAACTCTTTACATCAAATGATAGGGAAATGACTTAATGCTAGTTCAAGTGTATATAGATGACATCATCTTTGGTTCAACTATTCCGAGGCTTTGTAAAGACTTTGAGATGCTAATGAAAGATGGATTTGAAATGAGTGCCATAAGGGAACTTAATTTCTTTATAGGAATTCAAGTGAAGCAAGTTGAAGATGGAATCTTCATAAGTCAGTCAAAGTATGTTCAGGACATACTTAAAAGATTCAACATGACTGATTGTAAGATTTCTAAGACACCTATAGGAAGAAATCACTTCCTTGGACCTGATCTTGAGGGGAGTGTGTGGATGAAGACCGTTACAAGGCTATGATTGGGTCTCTTATGTATCTTACAACTAGTAGGCCTGATATCATGTTTGGCACATGCATTTGTGCAAGATATCAAGCGAACCCCAAGATATCTCACCTCATAACTGTCAAGAGGATTCTAAGATACCTCAAAGGTGCCTCAACACTTAGTCTTCGGTGTCCTAAGAATTCTGACTTCAATATGTATGCATATACAGATAGTGATTATGATGGTTGCAACATGACTGCAAAGTCTACATCTGGGGGATATCAGTTTCTTAGTGGAAGTGTTGTCTCATGGCAATGCAAGAAGCAATCATGTGTCTCTGCATCAACTACTGAAACTGAATACATTGTTGCTGCAAACTGTTGTGCTCAAGTGCTTTGGATTCAGAATCAGATGCTTGACTATGGATTAAATTTCAAGAAGATTCCCATTCACATAGACAACAATAGTGCTATCTCTATTACAGAGAATCTTGTGCAACACTCAAGGACAAAAAAAACATCAATATTAGGTATCATTTAATTAGAGATAACTTTGAATATGGGTTAATTAAACTAGCCAAAGTTAACAAAAACGAACAATATGCTGATATGTTTACAAAAGCCTTTGATGAACAGAGATTTAAGTATCTTATATTAGCTATTGGGATGATCAACTTTGAGTAGCTTTTTCTTAAAACTAATTCATATTATTTCTTAAAATATGTGTATCCTAAGTTGTCTAGTTTATCACCTTCATAAGCTCTTGTCTTCTCCAAATGAAAACCTTTTCAAGAATTTCCTTAGAATTTTGAAAAATCTTGATCCTTTGAAAGATGTGTTTTTACCTTCGAAAGAAATTATGCCTTCAAAACAAATAATTGCCTAAGTAAATTTTCCTTCGGAAGAAATTTCTGAAATATCTTCCGAAGCTTAAAACCTCTCTTAGGTACTCATATGTTTTCAAGGACAATTTCCTTTCGAAACAAACTAACTCTTGGAAGCTTTGTTCTATTGAACAAAAACATCCAAGTCTTAATTCTCTTCCGAAGCAAAATTTTTCAAAACTCTTAGGAAATTCTTCCAAAGTCATTTTACCTTCGGAAGCTTCTTCATTAAAACTTCCGAAGACAATTTACCTTTGGAAGCTTTTAAACTTCCAAGAAAACTAATTTTTCAAAGGTGGGACCCACATCCGGATTTCAAAGTTTATCCTCTTTCATTAACTTTGTCTTAAATCTTTTTCATATATAAACCTAACAGTTCCCCCTCTTTCTATCATCTTCATCTTCCTCCAAACCTAAATTCCCAAATTTTTCTCTGAAATCGCCTTCGTTCATTCTTCCTTCACCCTTAAGCTTTCTCACAATTGCCAACCTTAACATAAGAAATGACCTAGATTTCTCCATGTAATTACATAGGTAACATAATCAGGTTGCTCTGTTAAACTCTGAGAAAGATCAACATTTCTCAGAGGTTTGTCGTTTCTTGGCTTTATCCAACTACTTCACCTCCCTTACCATTGATCCTACTCTGTATGAGGATCATCTGCTTGAATTTTGGAAGACCTACCAAGAGGTTGTTATGGATAGGGAGAAGGCACTGTCTGCCACAGTGCAGGGGAGAACAATCATCATCACTCCAACCATCATCAACAATCATCTTTAGTTGGATGATGAAGAAGGTGTGGTGTTCTTCCCAAAAGAAGTTGTAACCACTCCTTTGAGCAGATGGGCTATGAGAGAGATTTCTTTGTAAAGACCTTCAGGAAAAGGAAGGTCTCATCCCAGTGGAAATACCTGCTTCATGTGGTTATCCACAGCTTGTCTAACAAGCATGGAGGGTGGGACTAGATTCCTGAAGATCTCTCCTTCATAGTGCCTGAAGATTCCTTTCGAAGACTTTTGAACACATGCTTTATCAGATGTACCTTTTCCATAAAGCTGGACCCCTTTCCGCTGCAACTCTGATAAGACACCAACTTTACATAAGTCGGTAAAAGATCCATGCTTTTAGTAACTGTACATTGAGGTCTTGAGTTTGTAAGTTTCTACTTTATGTACTTTATCGTTTTTGTAATATATTAGGATGTGAGCTATGGCATGTCATAGTCATTAGTCAAAAGGAATTCTGCCTTTTGACTCTATATTTGATTTTGTAGTTGTCTAGTCAATTGTATCCAGTTGGCCTTTAAAGTAAGGCCGGTTGTAGGATGTAGTATATGTATCTCAAGTACTAGTAACTTTCTTCTATGCTTTTGTAACATTTGTAATAGAACTTAAGAAGCAATATACAACATTATTGAAAACCAATTACTTGTGTGTTTTTGCTATCTTGTTCTGTCTCATATTTACTTGTGTTCTTAGCATCTCTTACAAAAAGTTTACCAGTTCTCTATTTAATCTGTTAAGTGTTCTAAGCAACTGTCCTCATTGTGTTGTTGTGTTGTAAGTGCATACCCTTCACCGGTCCTACACTAAGGTCGAAATGGAACCTGAGATTCATTTCGAAGGGGAAATGAGGACTGATGTCCCAGCAACTGAAACAGTTAGGGCAGATAGGGCATTCCCTCATACTTCTAAAGCCGAAGTCAAAGCCTCGGAAGAAGAAGTTAAATCTTACGAAGTTGAGATGGAAGTTGCGGAATGTCTGTTTTCCTTGTGTTGGTCCAATAGATCGATTTGCGGAACAAATGAAATGTTGAATCATTCAATATCAATTACAAAAAATAGAAAACAAAGATGAAGAAGATTGAGAACAACCACAAATGAATCAAAGTAAGACAATGATGATCAATATACTCAATAATACCAAAGCACAATGATATTTCAGTGAAATGACTGCTTACAAAGGTTACTTGTAACAATGATAAATGATTAGGGTTTTTGCATGATTACCCGACAATGGAAATGATCAAGTCTATATATAGCAACCTTAGTTTCACAGACAATTTCGCTGGTAGCGAAACTATGCTGCCAAAACTATAGTTTTGCCCGTCAGAAACATTAGTTTCACGTGGTAAACTAAAACAGCTGACTGTGAGCGAAACTACAGTTTCGCTCACAGTTTTGCTGGACAACAAAACTAAACAAAATGAACTACATATAAAAGTAAACTAACATTAGACCTATTACAAAGTAAGATAAACATAAACTAATCTAAGGTGAGTCCACCTATACTTGATCTTCACCTTTTCCGAGGACCTAATCATCACAGATGCAATTCTAGAGCTGACATCTGAGGTGAATAGTGAGGACTTTCTCAAACGACCCCTAGCTGAGACAACTTCACTATCTCCATCCACCATGTCTCAACCTGAACCCTCCATCCAAGAACCACCAAAGTCTAGCACTTCCAAAAAGATAAAGGCAAGAAGAAGATGAATGGGGAAGAGCTTCATATAGATACATGTGTCCCTAGTTTCTGAACTTAATGTAATATGTCTTTAATGTCTTACACTTATGTAATGTTTGGGTACTTAATGAAATGAGAATGTTTGGTTGTGATTTATAATGTTTAATATTTCATTAATGAGTTGTGTAACGCATATTGACTAGATTATATAGGTTTGTGATTGTTTGAATTGATATACATAATGTTATAATAATGGATACGTTCAAACTTAGTTAACTAAAGTTTTCATGCGTCCGACTGGACCATGCGCCCCAACAGTGGCCATGCGTCCGAATGGCCATGCGACTGAGTGTCTATGCGCCTAAATAGTCCATACGCTGAACAACTTCATGCGACTGACTCAGTCGCACGACTGAACACTCAGTCGTGCGAATGGATCAACCGCATGGCTCAATCACACGAATGAACCATGCAAATGGTTCAGTCGCCTGAATGAGTAAACCCTAACCTAAAAAATACCACCTAATTCATGGAAAAACAAAGAGATTGAACACACTTCGACTGCAAACATACCCTAGACATCCAGAGACCTCTAAGATCATACTCCAAGTTCATAGATCGCAGTAGATGATTTCCTAATCGATTCTTAACGTTATATTCAGTTACATAATTGTTTCTACGTGCGTTCTCACTGATTGTATCGCCAATCAAATAGGATTCCACACTATTTGGTTTGGTATAGACGTTAATCAGTTAGTACATCGTTCGGTACACGATCCCTAACAAGTGGTATCGGAGCCTTGGCTCTTGATTACGTGTTGATTCAATCGTTTTTTATACAAAAATTGTGTTTTTTCACTAAAAACGCAATCCTTTTGTGTCAAACGGTGTATTAGACGTTTCTAGACCATAAAGTGTAGTTTCTCCGGCATACGGCAATTAGGGTTTGTGAAAATTCGAGTTTTTGCGGCCAAAACACGTTTAACCTACGAATTTTGAAACTTCAGCAGGTCCAGTCGCACAATTGGCTAAATCGCACGACTGAGTTCATTCGCATTCCCCAAACGCATGATTGGACTCATTCGTACCCTCATTCATACGACTGAGAACCCTATTCGGACTGTTCAACTGCATTAGTTCATTCGGCCGACTGACTCATCCGCACTAGTTCTGTCGCATGATTGAACCATTCGCCTAGTTCAATCACCCGAATAAGCCCAATCGCATACCTTCATTCGCACACATAAAAAGTTTGTTTAATAGTAAAGTTAAGTGAAATGGAGGACCAGTTTTTAGCATACACAGCAAGTAGAGACACTCGTATTCAGAATCTACTGCTATTGGAGAACGAAGTGGGATTTCATAATAAACCCAAAGCTTATCACGTTAGACTAATACCCACAATGGAAGCAATGTTTCGAAATCTACTTAAATGGAGTAGATACAAATTTGTGGGAGGCTATAGAGTCGGGGTACAGCATGCCAGTAGGAGCTGACGGTGTCAAACTTACGTTAAGTGGCATGTCTGATACACAAAAGGTGAAACACAACATTGAGAAAAAAGTCTATGCTTTGCTTACCCAGTCTATTCCGAAGGATATCTTCCATCAGTACTTGGAGTATACTCAAGCAAAGAAATTATAGGATGCGTTGGAGAAGAGGTATTATGGAAATGCCTCACTCAAGGCCATTAAGGCCAAAGCTTTGAAGAAGGAGTTTGACAACTTCTCTTCAATGGGAAAGGAAAGCCTGGACGATGTGATCGACAGATTCTACCACTTCATGAGTGAGATGCACACTCATGGAGTAACTACGTCCATGGAGGATAAGGTATCCAACTTTGCAGATGGATTACCAGAGAAATGGGCTTCCATTGTTTCAAATCTCAGACAGAATGGGATGCTCTTGAAGTTAGATATAAATGAATTCATTCTGAAACTGAGAGAGGGGGAGCTTAGGATGAAGTGTAGAGCCCAAAAGGCCAACTATGATCAGAATCCGGCTCTTTAAAATATGACTCCTCAGGCCAAGACATCTGGAGCACCATTGCAGACTACTTTTGTGTCAAGCTCCTCTGGTCCCGCACAAGCATCTACTTAGGTTGCAAGACGTCAAGGTCATCTGGTACCCAATATATTACACCTGAAGCCAATGCAGCTAAACTGAAGACCGATAACTTCAGAAACATGACTGTTGAGGTGTCCAGAGAACACATGGACCTTTTACCTGCTGTAGTCCACTCCTATGATGGACTAATTGCTGGAAAGATAGGAAATTGTCACATGGCAGATGTGGATTATGAACAGGTGGATGAGATGGAGTTGGAACGGATGGATATAATATGGGCCTTGGGAAGTGCTATCCGACGAGCTAAAAAGTTTTTCAAGAAGACCGGACAGAACTTGGTTGCAACCAAGGACACGACCTTTGGCTTCGACAAGTCAAAGGTAACCTGTTTCAACTATGGTGAGAAGGGGCACTTCAAACGGGAGTGTGTGAAGCCAAAGAAGACTGGTAATGGCAATCCTTTCTCGTCCTTTAATCGTCAGGACAAAGCCACATCTAGTAGTTCTACTTCATCAAGCAAGGACCCTAAAGCCTTGACTGCTAATGAGGATGAAGGACAGGACTGGAGCTTTTGGTTCGTCTCACTGGGAGAGTCCAACATAGCTAGTGTGGAGGACATAGATGACGATTTCGCTAGTGAGGGAGACATAGCAGTAGAGCTCGCGATGTCCAATTCTGAAGACACTGCACCTGTGGTCAACCACCTGCCTGAAGAAGAAAAATCTACATCAACGTCAGAATCACCAGAACCAGAGACAACAAATTCTACACACATGCTGATTCCTCTTCAACATCTCAGGTAAGTAATACTAACCAGTTATTTAATAATCATTCTTGTTCTGATTGTAATAAATTTAGAAAAAGCATAGATTTAAATTTGCTAGGTTATTAGATCATAATGATAGCTTAGTAAAGGATTTGGAACTGTGCACTGAAGCTAATAGAGTTTTAAAACAAAATGAGCATAGTTGCAAAGAAAAGATAGACCTTTTGAACAAACAGCTTAGGGAAACAAAAGTAGTTTCCTTAAACCAAGCTAATGACATTAGGTATTATCTTAACTCCCTAGAGGACACTAAGAAGCAAAAAGCAGTTTTAGAAGTAGAAGTCAACTCCTTAAAACAAAAACTGCACAGCTGGACAAGCTCATCTCATATTATCCAACACTTAGTGAGAGAGAGAAACAACAGGGAGGGATTGGGATACAAAGTGGTTCTGCCACCACCTAAGACCTTGATGAACACCAAAAGTAAACCAATTAATAATAACCTTATCAAGAATCATGTGGTGTCCACTCCTCTTGTTAGTGACCCAGATTCCATAAGTAAATCAATTGAATCTGGCACGAAACAAAAGGAGCCCACTTCAAAGGCAAAAGGAAAGTTGCCTTATGTTAACCTGGAAAAAGAGTTTGAAAAGGTTAATTTAAAGTCAGGTTCAAACAAAGTCAAATCAGAACCCAAAAAGACTATTAAACCTAATCAATCACGAGCATCATGTCAAAGTCCAGGTAAACAAGAAATAAGATATGTAAAACCAAGTAAAGCAATTAAGTTTGTAAAACCCAACCATACATCTAACAAAGAAGTGTCTCAATCTAAACAAAATAAGGTCATCCGTGTGACACCTACATCTCCACAAAAACAAATAAACCGTAAAGTTGAAAGCAGATCTTGCTACAATTGTGGAGAGTACGGTCACATTGCGTCTAATTGTCCTTATTATCAGACATCAAGGAGGAAAGTTGAACTTCATGCATCTAAAACTAGATCTTTTAAGAGGAACTAAGTGAGGCCTCCTAAAAGGGATAGTGAATCCAAAGTTCAACCCATCAGCCAGTCATCTATTTATCACAAACAAGCCTTACACAAAGCTAGCCTATGGAAAGAAAAATCTGCCTCAGCATCTGAAAATGAGAACAAACAAACATCTGAGCTTCCCTCAACCTCAAATGGTCAATGAGTTGAGTTTATGTTGTGTGATGCCTCAGGGAAACCCAAGCCAGTGAAGGCTTGGGTTCCTAACATGAACTAACGTTTCCATTGAATGTGCAGGGTGTTCGCTATAGTGCTGAGACTAACACGTGGATTGTAGATAGCGGAGCTCTCTTATCAAACATCAGACAAATTAAAGGAGGGCATGTTTCATTTGCTGGAAACAAAGGTGGGTACATCACAGCCCAAGGGGAAGTGGGAAATCAGAAAGTTAAGTTTGACAAGGTAAACTATGTCCAACAATTACAAAATAACTTACTTTTTGTTTCTCAAATATGTGATAAAGGCTTCAAAGTAGTCTTTGACAACAAGAAGTGCTACATTCTAAAGAAGGACTACGTGATCCCGGAGGACCAAGTCCTAATGTCAGCTTCAAGATATAATGATCTTTATGTATTGGATCTTTCAAAGGCATCCACAACGGATCGTGAAGTTCAGTGATTCTTGTCCAAAGCTACTGAGAAGGATTCCATCTCCTGGCATAGGAGAATGGGACACATAAATCCAAGGAAGATGAATCACTTGATCTAGAATGATCTAGTGAGGGGAATAAACGTCAAAAACTTCCAACTCCCAGATTTCTGTGTTGCGTGCAAGAAGGGAAAAAAGAAGAAGAAGTCATAAGGAAAAGAAAGTTCATTCCATAGAACTACCTCTTGAGCTTCTTCACATGGATCTGTTTGGTCCAGTCAGTACAAGAAGCATCGCATGCGACTTGTACGCTACGTAGTTACCGATGACTACTCAAGATTCTCTTGGGTAATGTTTCTGAAGTCCAAATCAGAAACATTTGAATCCTCAAGGAGTTAGTAACTACACTAGAATCCCTATACAAGTTGAAAGTACGACAATTGCACTCAGACAACGGAACCGAGTTCAAGAATCAGTGGATGGAGGCCTACTGCAAGGAAAAGGGAATTGTGCATCAATTTACCTCTGCCTACACTCCTCAGATGAACGGTGTTGCTGAACGGAAGAATCGCAGCTTGATAGAGACCGCACAGACTATGCTAGCAGACTCGAAACTGCCTATTCAATTCTGGAATGCGGCAGTTGCAAATGCATGTTATAGGCTAAATCAAGTTCTGGTAGTTAAACGCCATGGAAAAACGTGCTAGGAGTTACTACAATGACATAAACCTAACTTAGAGTATCTCGTGCCATTTGGCGCTTCCTGCATACCGAACAAGAGAGTTTACAACTACTCAACAGGTCAAGTAGAAGTGTGGTGTAACGTTGTTGTTCAGAGATACACCACCACCCGCTGGAAAGGGGCCTGCTTACTTCTTCGACTATGATGGATTCTTCAAGTCCTTCAACATACCTCTCTCCACCTCTGAAGACGAGTTGGCAAACAAGATGATATACAATGTCTTGAACACACCGTTTCAAGATTCAACACCATCCGGTTCACAAAGTCAATCATCTACCAACTCAGGGGGAGCACTTGATGTGAGTGACTCTTCCTCTGATGAAGAAAATATGGAGAATGATCAGAACAACCAGGATGAACAGGTTCCGACTACCACAAGTCCATAAGTATCTGACAATGATGCTTTTGAGCCTTCTGAACCTCAGACTCCTATTGCCTCAGATCCGGAACCAAATGTTCACAATCTTGATTCTGAGGTGGTTGTTCCAACAACTCTCGGCTCACGTCTAAATGTCTATCATCCTTTGGATAATGTCATAGGAGATGTGAGATCAGGAGTTCAGACCAGAAATCAGTTGTACTCAGCTGATTATGCCTCTGTGATGGAAAAGGGATACCTTCACGACGGTGCCTATCGTTGCTTTGTGTCTCATTTTGAGCCAAAGTATGTTAGTGAAGCCCTGAATGATGAGGCATGGGTGAGTGCCATGCAAGAAGAACTTCTTCAGTTCAAGAAGTTAGGTGTATGGACTCTAGTGGATAGACCTAAAGGTGCTAAGGTCATTGGCACCAAATGGGTCTTGAAATGCAAGAAAGATGATCAAGGAGTGATCATCAAAAACAAGGCTCGATTTGTTGTTCAGGGATTTCAACAAGTTAAGGGTATTGACTACAATGAAGTGTTTGCACCCGTGGCAAGAATGGAAGCAATCCGCATCTTCCTTGCCTATGCATCTTATATGAAGATCAAAGTTTATCAACTAGATGTGAAGAGTGTGTTCCATCATGGTGAGATCCGAGAGACAGTGTATGTCAGTCATGACGGATTTGAGGATCCATATCATTGGGACAGAGTTTACAAAGTTGACAAGGCGCTATACGGGCTTCATCAAGCTTCGAGGGCCTGGTATGAGAAACTCTCGACTCATCTTGTGAAACATGGTTTTCGCAGGGGAGTCATTGACTATACATTATTTATCAAGGAAAAAGATGGGGATTTACTGCTGGTACAAATCTATGTCGATGACATAATCTTCAGTTCCAAGAACGAAGAATTATGTAAAGAGTTTGAAGTAGTAATAAAGGCGGAGTTTGAGATGATTGCAATAGGAGAGATGAAGTTCTTTCTTGGGTTACAGGTGGATCAGACACCTAATGGGATTTTCCTACATCAGACAAGTATGTAGGTGATATTCTTCGTCGGTTTGACATGGAGAATGCTTCTACAGCTGGAACTCCACTTGCTACAAACCATGATATAGCACCCGACGAGAATGGTGATCTGGTAGATGCCACTATGTACCGAGGGATGATTGGATCTCTCTTGTTTCTCACTGCCTCACGACCTGATATCATGTATGCTACATGTTTATGTTCATGATATCAGGCAAAGCCTAAGGTGAACCATCTATTGGGGTCAAAAGGATTTTTCATTATCTAAAGGGTACACCCACACTTGGGTTGTGGTATCCTCATGATGATGACTTTGAGCTTACGGCGTATAGCGATTCGGATTACGGTGGCTGCAAGATGAACTACAAGTCTACATTAGCAGGGTGTAAGTTCTTTGGGAGAAGATTGTAACCTAGCAGTGTAAGAAGCAAACCTTGGTTGCATTGTCAACCTGTGAAGCCAAATACGTTGTTGCTGCAAGTTGCTGTTCAGAAATCATATGGATTCAGTAGCAAATGCAGGATTACGGTTTGAAATTCTCTTCTACTCCTATCTTTGTTGATAACTCTGCTGCAATTGCAGTCACTAAAAACCCGGTCCAACATCCCAAGACCAAACACATCGGAATTAAATATCACTTTATACGTGATTGTTTTGAAAAGAACTTAATCGATGTGGTAAAATAAACAAAGATTTTCAACATGCTGACCTCTATAAAAAGGCTTTTGACAAACCACATTTTCTATATCTGATAGAGGTCAACGGCGTTAAAAGGAAAAGTGAGGTCATTCCTGAAGATGCCCATGTGTAGTCCGATGAGTCGTGTAATTTTTTTTATTTTTCAATTTTTGATTTTATTTGCTTAATTTTAAGTAGTTTAATTAAAATCGGTCTTAAAATTAGATGCTGGACTATGGATTTAACTTCAAAGAGACTCCCATTCACATAGACAACAATAGTGTTATCTCTATTACAAAGAATCCTATGCAGCACTCAAGGACAAAACACATCAATATTAGGTATCATCTAATTAGAGATAACTTTGAAAAGGGGTAAATCAAACTGGTCAAAGTTAACAGAAATGAATAATATGATGATCTGTTCACCAAAACTTTTGATGAATAGACATTTAAATATCTTATATTAGTTATTGGGATGATTAACTTTTAGTAGATTTTCTTTAAACTTAATTCATATTATTTCTAAAATCTGTGTGTCCTAAGTTGTCTACTTTATCACTTTCATAACTTGTTTACTTTAGAAGAAAAAATCTTTTAAAATTCTATCTCTTAGATTATTAGAATTTTGAACATTTTATTTTTGGAAGATATATTTTTCCCTTCGGAAGAAAATTTATGTCATCTAAAACAAATAACTACTTATTTCAACTTACCTTTGGAAGAGAATTTTCAAATACCTTCCGAAGCATAAATGAATATAAGTACTTAGATGTTTTTGAAGAACAATTTTCATCCGAAAGCAATTTAAGTCTTTGAAGCTTTTATTTCTCTTAGAATAAATCTCTAAGTCTAACTATCTTCTGATGCAAAATTCTCTATAATCTTTGAAATTTCTCCCGACACCATTTTAGCTTTAGAAGATTTTTAAGTTCGTCTCACATCCAATTCATATAAATATACCCAATGGTTCCCCTTCTTTCACTCTCTTCTACATCTGCAAGTTCCTCTGAACCTAAATTCAGCCAAAACTGCCTTTGCTCTTTTCTTCCTTCACCTTTAAGCTTTTTCAAATGGCCAACCTCAACCGCAGAAATAACACTAATTTCTCCATGCAACTCCAGAGGCAGTACAATCAGGTTGCTCTATTGGACTTTCAGGAAGATTTACTTTCTCGGAGGTCTGTCGTTTTCTTGTTCTATCAAACTATTTCACCTCCCATACCATTGATCCTCCTCTCTATGAGGATCAGCTTTTAGAATTTTCGAAGACATGTCAAGTGGTCATCATGGATGGGGAGAAGGCATGTCTGCCATAGTGAAGGGGAGGACAATCTTCATCACTCTAGCCATTATCAACATACATCTTTAGTTGGATGATGTAGAAGGTGAATTATCCTTTCCAAAGGAAGCTGTGAGTGAGAAGAGCCATTTGTTGGACAATTTCCATATACTCTAGATCATTTGGATGGATACAGTCCAGGTCTTCAAAGGTGAAGAGAAAGCTACCACAACTTTCATCAGAAGACGCAAAGGCTTGAGAAGAACTTGTCTCTTGGAATGGGCTTCCTTGAGTATAGTTCTCCCTTGGTGTCTCAGGGAAGGTGATGAAAGGACCCTTTTATGAGTTGTCAGGGTAGCATATGAGATGATGTTGGGGTTCTATGCAATCCCTTTCAATCATGTGAAGGGCTTAACCTATTTGATTGCTGGAGTTGCCAGATGAACCTTGCATGTTCATCTCCATCTAGTATCCATTGAGAATGCCATACAACTCTATCAAGGTGAGAGTCTTCAGGTTCTCAGTTCTCTTGATAACAACACAATAGTGTGTCCATTGCATAGCAAGAGAGGACATGAACTTCCTTAAAATATCTCTGTTCTCAAGAGCTACTCCACCATCCACTAGGGTGTCCACAATCTCAACATACCTATAGTATTATTGAGTCATGGTCCACTGGTTTTAAAGGTGAAATTTTCAAACTACGGCTTTAGGAGATCCTTCTTGTTCTCCTTGGCTTTAGAGGAACCCTCATACATCGGTTTCAATGCATCCCATAGCTGCTTAGCTGTTTTGCATTTCTTGAAACCTTTGTATACAGAGCTTGGAAGTGCAATCTGAAGGGCTGTCATGGCCTTTTGATCACTCTATACTCTCTTTCTATCTTCATCTGAGTAGTCAGCCACAACCTTGGGGATCATACCACCTCCAGCAGCTGAAGAAGTGCTTGGTATGTAAGGTCCAGTAACAACAGACTCCCATATTCTTGAGTCTAGAGATTTTATAAAGCCTTCCATCCTTTGGAACCAAGTGTTAAAGTCATCAACAGTGATCAGTGGGGACTTTGTCATGGTTTTAGTTTCCATATCAGCTTTAGAAATAGCTGCTATTTGATATGTTAAGCATTTTGTGTGTGTGAGGGATCTTAAGATGGTGAGATCTTATATCAAGAGCCTGGAATGCTCTGATACCAATTGCAGGACCGTTAAAGGGTACAAGCTTACAACACAACAACACAAGAGGAGAGTGTGCAACAACACTTAACATATCAAATGGGGAACTAGAAAATAGTTTTAAGAAAGCTAAGAAACACAAGTATTCAAGAGACAGAACAAGAACAGCACAAGTATTTGGTTTTCAAGGTTGATGTATATTGCTCTTTAGTTCCTTACAAGTGTTTACGAAGCAATGCATAATAAGATACAAGGACCACAAATACTTATACTACAACTACAGCCGTCCATACTTTGAAGGCCAGCTGGATACATGATCTAGACAACAACAAAATCAATGTTGAGTTAAAAGGCAGATTGCCTTTTGACTAGTGACTATGACATGCAATAGCTCACATCCTAATATATTAAAAAAAGGATAAAGTACATAAAGTAAAAAGTTACAGACTCAAGACCTCAATGTACAGTTACTAAAAGCATGGACCTTTTCACCAACTTATGTAAAGTTGGTGTCTCATCAGAGTTGTAGCGAAAAGGGGTCCAACTTTATGTAAAAGGTACATCAGATAAAGCATGTGTTTATAACGTCTTCAAAAGAAATCTATCTTCTAGTGTTGGCTTCAAAAGACTTTGTCTTTGAAGCTTCGGAAGGCTTCATCTTTGGCTTCAGAAGATATTGGTCTTGGCTTCGGAAGATTTCACACTTAGAATATTTTCTGATGCTCGTGTGAAACTTCCGAAGCATTCTACTTCAGTATACTTGTGCTTGCATGTAGGAGAGACTTTGGGTGTTTGGGTTGCATTAGCCTTGTATAAAACGTTACATCATGGGATGTGAAAGTTTGGAGATAGTGTCGACTTTGGCCTGATCGACTTCAAGCCATGCTCGAGAGATATTATGTCCTAACACTATTCCTTCAGTACCATGAAGTAGCACTTTTTCTAATTCAAAACAAGATTAGAATCTACACATTTAACCAGCATCTTTTCCAGGTTTTCAAGACATTGCTCAAATGAATTTCCAAAGATGGAGAAGTCATCCATGAATACTTCCTTGAGTGTTCGATCATGTCATGAAAGATTGCTACCATGCATCTTTGAAACTTAGCAAGAGCATTACACAATCCAAAGGGCATTCGCCGATAAGCAAATGTACCATATGGACAGGTGAATGACGTATTCTCTTGATCTTCAGGAGCAATAGGAATTTGAAAATGACTTGAGAAACCATCCAGAAAACAACAGAACATTTTTCTAGATAATCTATCAAGTATTGGTCTATGAAAGCAAGAGGGAAGTGATCTTTCCTTGTGGTGTCATTGAGTTTGCGATAGATGATGCAAAATCTCCATCCTATAACCGTATAAGTGGGAATAAGCTCATTCTTCTTGTTAGTTACAAAAGTCATTCCTCCTTTCTTTGGAACAACTTGGACACGACTGACCCAATGCAAATCAAAAATAGGGTAAATCAAACCGGCATCTAGTAGTTTGATTACTGCTTTATTCACCACCGCTTGCATGCTTGGATTTAAACGTCTCTAAGGTTGAATGACAGATTTGAAGTTTTCCTCTATTAGTATCTTGTGAGTACAAAAGGATGGATTGACTCCTTTGATGTCCATGATTTTCAATGCAATTGCTTGTTTATTTGCCTTAAGCACATTGAGCAATTTGTTCTTCTCATCAATTCATAAGGCGGATGAGATTATGATGGGAAGTTGAGATGTGTTTTCCAAAAAAGCATATTTGAGATGAGATGGAAGTTCTTTGAGCTTTAAAACTGGAGGGACTTTGATGGAAGGTTGGCTTTGGGTTCCAACTCTTGTTCAATAATCTCAAATGCTTCTTGATGAGATGATGTTTCATCAACCTATGGTTCTGGAATGATTTGATTTTCACAGATGGTTTGGTAATTTGGACCTCTATTAATTGAGTGTTACAAGCTTCATTTCGAAGGGTTTCCTTTAAATGACAGCTTATAACTGAATCACAAACATCAATGTAATAGAGTGAGTTATCATGATGTTGAGGGTGTTTCATGGATTGGACTATATCAAAAGTTACTTCCTCCTCATCTACCCGAAGCGTAAGTTTGCGGTGCAAAAATCAATGAGTGCTCGAGTATCACTAAGAAAGGTCAACCTAGGATAAGAGGAACATTCTTATCCTCATCCATGGCAAGGATCACAAAATCTATGGGAAACACGAATTTTTCAATTTTAACTAAGAGATTTTTAACGATGCCCCTCGTATATTTTACAGAACAGTCGGCTAACTAGATAGTCATACGGGTAGGTCTAGGTTCACTTAAGTTTAACTTTTCAAAAATCGCATAAGGCATAAGGTTGATGTTAGCACCTAAATCAGCTAACGCGTTACTGACAGAATGATTTCCTATTAGGAAAGGTATGGTAAAGCTTCCGCGATACGTCATCTTTTGAGATTGTTTGTTTTGAAGAACTATAGAGCATTCCTCATTAAAAACTACATGTGATAACTCTTCCGATTTCTTTTTTTTTTGAGAAGACACCCTTTAAAACTTAGCATAATTTGGCATGTGGGCTAAGGCTTCCAACAACGGCAGATTGATGTGAAGTTACATGAACAACCCCAAGAATTTTCCATATCGTAACTTATTCGTTGTTATCTCATACAACCTAGATATGGAGGTGGTGGAAGATAGGGTGGTGGTGGTACGTATTTCTTGGCTGGTTCTTTAACAGTATCAGGTTGTTTTTGCTTATCACTTGCATTACTTGGAGTTTTTGTTTTTACTTCTTCAAGGATGGGTTGTAATGTAGGTGTATCACCTTGAGTGATTTTCCCACTGCTGGTGGTGATGCCTTTGACTTGAAAATTAGGGTTTGTCATAATATTGCTAGGCAAAGCACTTTGGGTTCTTTCAGATTGTTGTTGTGCTATTTGACCTACTTAGTGTTCTATGGTTTGTAATGGTGCTTTGTTGCTTTTGATGTCAGCCTTGTTTCGTTGGAACCTCTCCTTATTTCTTCGTTCAAATTTGCAAATGTACTCATCTATGGCTTATGTCGTTAACAACAATTGCTGCAATAAGTCTTCCATTGATGATGCTCCACGATCTTTGTTACTACTGCTTGGAACTTGGTATGGTGGTTTATGTTGTTGGTAAGGTGGCCTCCGATTGAATCTAGATGATGATTGGTTGTTGCCAGCTTCTCTGTAATTTGAGTTACTTCTCCAATTTGAGTTGTTATTATATGAGTTGCTTGGGCCTCCCACATAGTCAACATCTTCAACCATCATAATGCCTTGTGGGCATTTGTTGGTCTTGTGTAAATTTCCGCATGTGTTGCATCAAGTTGGAATTTTCTTCAGTTTGACTTGCAATTAGTGAACCATTTGGTTAGAGCTTATAATTTGGCTGCAATTAAGGTTTTAGAGTCTACTTGATGAATTCCTTTAAAACTGGGGTTGGTTCTTAAGGGATTATAAGCATATATCTTCTTAGTTGCTCTTTTCAAGTCTTGGTATGCCTCTGTTGGCATGAAATTTCAAAAATCTCCTCCCACACTTTGGCCCATAACTTGTTTGTGAGCCTCGCTGATTGCATCATAAAAGGTTTGACACTGCAGCCACAGATTAAGTCCATGATATGGGCATCTCCGAAGGAGACATTTGTATTTCTCCCATGCTGCGTGTAATGATTCATCATCATCTTAGCGAAAGCTTGTGATGTTGCTTCTCAGTTTGGCAGTGCAATCGGGTGGAAACTACTTCAGAAGGAATTGTTCAGCCATTTCCACCCATATGGTGATGGAACCAAGCGGAAGTGAATCAAGCCAGTCAATGGCTCGGCCTCGAAGTGCAAATGGAAAAAGTCTTAGTCGAATGGTGTCGTCTAATAGTTGTTGATTTTGAAAGTCGCACATATACTAAGGAATCATGAGATGTGAGCGTTAGGTTCTTCATCTTACAATCCATGAAACCAAACAGAGTTTTCTACGAGTTGGATAATACTAGACTTAATCTTAACATTGTTGGCCGCTATTGCTGGTTGGACAACACTAGACTCGTAACCATCGATTGACGGTGTGGCATAGTGTGTCATCTTCATTTCCGCATCATGGTTAGCCATGTCTTCTTTGGTGTACCTTCCAAAATGTCTTCTTCAATGAGTGAATCTACTTTTCATGATCTTTCGCATAACCTTTGATAGAATAGTCGTTCGGATTCCGAGAGAGGCGAAACAAGTTCAGGGCTAGACGTGTCGGACATACACTAACTTAAGGAAGCATAAACTAACTAAGACTTAGAATGAATCAGGCAAATGTAACTAAACTAACTAAGGCAATCTATCTAAGAAAAGTAAAAATAAAGTTGAACAAAATATATTAACAAGGTATACACAAGATAGTCAAAAATTTAGATTGCCTTTCAAACTGCTGTGTGTCCCAGCAACGGCGCCAAAAACTTGACGCAGAGCGGAACGTATATATTTTGATAGGGATTTTTCGTACAGATTTAGTTTTAATTGGTTATTACTGATACTAAACCACACACAAAAAATGCAAGTGTACCTATCATGTGGTAGTATAGTGATGGTAAGAACCGAGTGTCAATCTGTAGACATACCTAGCCTACTAAACAACCTTAATATTTGACTAACAGACTTGATTTTGTTTGAGAAAATGATGAGTTCATTGATAAGATATTTAGGGTTTAAAAACAATAATAGAAATAAAGTAAAATAAAATTGAAGCATTTGGATTTAAGACCAGGGAATAAAGGTTATCATCCTAATTAGACTACATTTATGTAACTATGATGAATTGGTGGTGTAATTAAAGATATGGGTTAATGTAACTATGTTAATGTTTATAAATATGAGTTGGCTTGATTTCTCGTATATCAGCTCCGTAGCGACTAGGATCACGTCAGGCTAAGTTTATTGCTTAGTTCAACGCCCTAGTAATGTAGGTGAATCTTTTGTGACCTATTTTACATATGATTTCTAAAAACATAGCTTAATGTTAAAAGGAGAATTGATCAGGTTCCTTCCTAACATACTATTAGTTTTAGAAAAACCATAACAATTATTGTAGATTTCTCAGACTAATAAAAGGGAACCCACAAATGATCAGAACTTTAGGTGATATGATTTCTAATAACCATTTCTAGTTCATTAGCCATGGATTTTTTGTGACGACCAGTTTCATGAATGAAAGTTGATCATACATTATTCAACTGTGTATGACAATCACAATCACAAACCATAAGGTTATAACTTCCCATTCAAATGTAGATGCTACCCATCAAAAGTTTTCCAAGACCACCATAACATTAACATAATATATATCACACCATTAGTTCATCACAAATTACGTAAGTTTCATCTAATTAGGATGATAATAAGAGTCTAGCTTATAATGAGCTTGAACATAACAGCAAATAACATAGAAGATAGATATGAAATCATCAGTGAAATGGAACAATCAAACCGGTGATCCATAATGGATGATGTTTAGACAATCCTGAGCTTCTTCCAAGTGTTGTATAGACCTCCCGAGTTTCCAAATGTCTTGAAGACTTGATTCCTGAAAGAATTCTGCAAAGTAACTCTCCCACCAAAGCTTGCCAAAATGGTGAACTTATGCCTCTATTTATAAGGTTTCTTGAGTTTTTAAGCAAAGCCCCATGCCTAAAAGGCACGGCCCTATGCTAGTACAATGTTTACAAAAGTTGGTAGGCTCGTACAAAAGTTGGAGGTGGGGTACGGCCCCGTGCCTTAAGGGGCACGACCCCGTCCTTGCTTTAAGGGGACAATACTTTTGTCCTATCAGATTTCCAAACACGGAGGTGTGTCAATTTAGCATGGGGGTGTGTTTCAAGCAGGGCATGGGGTCATGCTTAATGAGGCACGACCCCATGTTTGGAATCCAAAGCTCGGATTACTTCAATTTCTTGCTTAATATGCTTTTTTTGTCCATCTTGACCTTTTAAAAGCCTAAAAACACAATTTAACATTTTTAAGCACATATTAGTCATTTTAAGGGAGGTATTCAGGAATAAATGATGTGCTTTTAATAGGATTCTTATGTATAATTTAGAGCACATCAGTAAGAAAAATTTAGCTACCAAGAACACTATGCTGGTGATAAGAGAGAAGACTGTGGTCCCATTCTTTTACCACCCCCCTTATGATTCTTAGGATGAAGATGAGGGAAACATGAGACTAAAGGTGCAGAAATTTTCAAAAACATGCTCCTATTTAGTCTCTAAGGTTAGTCACCTAGAATCTTAGGTGACTACTTTACAAAATAGGGTCAATGATCAGCAACTTGAGATTTCTCATCTTAAGGAGAAACTAGCTAGGAGACCTTTAAGGAAAGCTCATCCATGAACACAAGAACTTGTGGATATGATAGACCTAACTCCTAGCTCACCTATGCAAGTGGGTGATGCTACTGAAAAGGGAGAAAAAGTCTCCGCAATCATAGAATTTGGGAGTTCTTCATAGAGTATGGACATTGAGGACTCACCATCCTCACTTGCAGTTGTCCATACTTAGAAACCTCCTCAAATTCACATTGATGTGGACTCACTCATTAGAGTTTATTTAAGGAGGAAATTCCAAGTGCAATATCATCCCCACCCGAAGGAGCTTCAAACTAAATAACTAGGTGGAGGCATGATGTTGATAGAAGAGCCCTCATACTTCAAAAAGTTCAAGGGTGTTAGGGGATCCTGTACGTGCGGAGTACTAACGGACTCAATGTGAAACCAGATCAAATAGTGCAGAATCCTATTTGATTGATGATCCAATCAGTGAGAACGATAACTCGATCGATATAACAATGAACTAAACGTTAAGAATGAGTAGGAAACGATCAAGATCGAACTATGAAGTTGGATTGGTTGTTTTGGTCGCTCTAGGCGGCTAGGGTTTATGTATATTCGATGTATCTCTCCAGGTGTTATGTTTTTCCATGAATTAAGTGGTACTTATCGGTTTGTAGTTTTCATTCGTACGACTGAATCATTAGCATGGTTCAGTCGTGCGACTGAGTCAATCTTATGTCTCAATCATACGACGGATCTAGTATCCTGGTTTAGTCGTGCGACTGATCCATAAGCATGATATATTCATGTGTATGGTCCATAAGTATGGTCCATTAGCATGAATAATCACCCGACTAGGTGAACGCAATTCACAATCATTATTGACTTAGAATATGTACAACAACCTCAAACCTATATAAAAGTTCATACATATGAATCAAAGATAAATAAACATCAAGAAATATATCATAGTTCATTACATCATACATTACACATATGTAAGACATGAATTACTTTACATTTAAGCATATAAACTAGGAACACCTGTATCAAAAAACTCCCCTTTAGACCTAGTTTACCCTATTGTCTAACATTCTTCATATGCTCTTGAAACTTCTTGTACTTCTCTTCTGTGGTGACTCATGCATGTATATCAAATGAAAAGTAGAGTCTCATTACATGTTGGAACTGTATAGGTTGTATAATATCTTGCGTGTCATAGAACAGTGGCCACTTGTATAAAGTGTAGACATCTTCTGTAGACAAGTGGTAAGCCACATTGGGTCAAATACCCTGATAGTCTCAATCTTTCCATCTTTGTTCAACACTATGACCGCTTCTCCCATTCTCCAATCATAATACCATCATTTGAAGTGTGGAGTGAAGTACTGAGGCATCTTCCGTAAAGGAATCTTTGACATTATGTGTGGGGGACTCCACTTCAACACTACCTTAGGTCTTCCAAAGATAGGATCAACTTCAGTCTTCTGAATAAAACGTTTAGGTTGTTGAGGCTTAAAGTTGACCCATCTAGTGTGGTATTCTTTCTTCAGAGCTGTCTCAAACCATCCCGACATCTTCCTCGGGTTGGCATACAAAAGATGTAAATTAGCCAATCTATTAAGCACAAAACCATGAAGAGTCTTCTAATCCTGTGGATATCTGAAGTACTCAATCCCCTTCTCTCTTTTACAGCATAAACATTTAAGTCTTTAAAATAAGCCCACATGATGATTTTGCCAGACATTTTCTGATGTTTCTTGACTCTGTACAGTTTGGTGTGGCATTCTGCTTTGGAGGTGTGCATTGGGCTTTCATTTCAGCAAAACAAGCTGCCAATTCAGCTTTCTTAAGATCAATATTCACATCAAAAGCTTGGGCTTGATTTGCATCTTTCTCCTTTTCTTTCTCCATCTTGTTCAGCTTATCAAAAGTAGCACTGCCAAAAGTTTCATCCAAGTTGGAGATAACATTGCCCTAAGGGTCAATGTACTTAGGATAGTGGTCAGCTGTCACATCTACAATCTTTATTTCATCGACATCCTGTAGCTCCTCATCACTTAGAACATTGACTTCGGGAGCATCTTTGATCACTTCATCTGGATTTAGTTGGAACATATCAGCTAGCTACTCATCAGTGAGGTCGTGGATGATCTCTCCTTCCTCAGGAGTGTAGCTCACAGATCGTCTTACGATCCCTTGCAAATCAAGAATCATAGTGAGTTGAGTCTTGATTTGCCGAAGAGGGATGACATCATATTCATCTGGTTGTTGAGCTTCATCTGTTTGATTAAACATTCAACACATCACACATAAATCATTAATCAAGACATTAAAACATAAATAATCATTAATTACATTAATGTAATGCACAATTCAAGTACAAAAGTTTCAAATACATAAACATCTAATCATTACTTTTGCCATGACTGGTTGTCTCTTCAACTGGAGGAGCTGACGACGAGGCTCTTTGATCCTGATTTCGCTTCGTGCGCCTCTCCTTTGCTGATGGATTTGAGGCTGATGCAGATGCGTCGCCTTCTTGAACATCCTCATCATCATCGCCTCATTTCCCTTTCCGCTTCCTCTTCATCATCATCTTCTTCATTATTAGTAATCTCATCATCATCATCCATATCATCACCATCATCATGACCCTCTTTAATCTTTAGGGGCTCACCCTTAGATCCCTTCAGCCTTAGCATAATCTTCTTGTTCTTTTATCCAGTCCCTCAATCCTTTTTACTGATGCTAACACGAACTAGTTTGACTCTTTAGTGCATGGTGAGCTCGGCCTAAAGCTCTCTCATGTTGTGCATTCTTCTCACTGAGCTAAGCTATTTTCTTGGCTTTAGGTGCATTTACCGCCATCAGCTGGTTTATCTGAGTAGCTCTCAAATCATCAGTTGTGATCAGCTTTACCATAATGCGGTTTAGGCTTGCCAGCTGTTCCTCTAACCCGACCATGGGTAGAGTGGAGCCATGTGTCATTGGGGATTGGGTGGATGTACCAGCTTGTTGAATGGTAGTTATGGTGGTGGATATGGTGAAGATGGTAGGAGGAATGGAAATGGGTTGTGGTGGAATTGTGTTGGGTATTGTAGGTGAGGTGGAGGTAGGTGTATGAGTGGTGGAGGGAGTATCAGTGGTTGTAGAGGTGGTAGTGGGTGTGGTGGCGGTAGTGGCAGTGGTAGTGGTGGTAGTGGTTGTGGTAGTGGCAGTGGCTGTGGTAGTGGTGATCAATGTGAACCTTGGTCTCTTACTCTTTTTGCCGAGGGGTTTGGCCATCCTTTTCCTCCTTGAACCTTTGGCAATAGGAGCTCCCCCTGAGCTGATAGGCTGGTCAGGTGTGTAAGTGGGATCATTGACATCAGGATCATCACCTATAATACCAGCTAGGCATCCACAAACCGCCTCTTTCCCTTTTCGGTAGCCACAACCCGGCTACCGACTTCTCTGACCAGAGGTTCATCGTTAGATTCTTCCTCCTCAACGAGTAGGAAGTCTTGGTTGAAGACAACCTTCTCAGATCCACCTGGAGCATTAGAGGTACCTTGTGAAGATGGTGGAGATATAGTAGAAGTGCAAGTGGTCCTTGATTGACTCGGACCAGCATCTCCACCACCTTGACTGTCATCAAGATCGTCATCATCATTGTCGTCTTCATCGGTGGGTACCAAAATAGGCTCAATATCGGAATCACTATCATCGTGACGCCATTTCTTGCGAGCAGGCGCCACATAGTCTTCATTGGCCAGATGCCTAAACAATCTCCTGACTGGGGGCTTCACCTGCTTCCCCCGGTATACTTTCATCCTGCCTAAGGTGGTATCATCCATCACCTCAAGCACCACTACATCATCGCTCTCTTTTGGCAGCATAGGAAGCTTCTCATCTATGATCATTTGTATGAAATGTGGATACATACAGAAGCCTTCCTTGCCTTTGGCTTCAAGGTTCTCGATCAGATAGAAGAAGAGCATGCGAGAAAAACTGAACGGGTGGTTTAGTACTAGTGTAATGTATGCATTCTGGATTTGGTTCGACATTTCATCAAATCCTCCCCGCCTGGAGGCAATACACTTCAAGATCACATGTGCCAAGTATTTGAATTGCGGGCACATGTTGCTCTTGTTCAGTACGCCGGCATTGATGTCTCCGGCGTACTTGATCCTAAGAAAGCAACCACGCACAGTCAGTGGATGCAGCTTAGTAGGATGGGGTTCGTCTTCCCCCAAGTTCAGGACTCTCCTCAGGTCTTCTTCATGGATCTCAATGTCTTGTCCGAAAATGGAGCTATGGATACAGTGAGGCTCCACTGACTGGTCAACTGGAGCACTTTCCTAGAAGGCATGTTGTATCGATCTGTATGGAGTGCATGGTGTAGAGATGGCCTTGTAGATTCTCAATCTCTATAGAAAGGCTATAATCCTAGTGAACTCGAAAGCATTCCGAGAAGTAGCATCTAAATGAGCACAATGTTGTGCTTGGTGCTCATCATTCATCTATCAGCCATGTTGCTGCAACACAAGAAACATATACATTAGATTTGTGCATAAGAGATGACAGTTGGAACTTAAACTGTTTTGATCAAACTGGTTCAGTCGTGCGATTGAACCATAGGACTGAGTTTTAGCCATACGATTGAGTTCAATGGTACGATTGAGCCTGCGTCTGAGCTTAGTCATATGCTATGGCATCAGTAGTGCGACTGAACCCATACGCATGATTCATTCGTGCAATTGAGTCATACGCCCAGCTTAATCGTGCGACTGAAGTTCATCAGTATGTCCATTCGCATCCTTCACTATTGAACACCATGGATTTGAATCTTTGTCAAAAACATGACATTATACTTCGTGTTTATAGTCATTTGGACCGCAGAGACTCGAAATAGCACTTAGTTTCATTTAAATCAACATTAGTGTTTATTTAAGTGGTATATTCTTAAGATTTAGTCTCAGTACTAGGTTTTAGAATTATCGGTCCTTAAAGGTGCGATTAAGACATTCATTTTGGCCGATTTCAGTTGCAAAGTACCTGTAGATGAGTAGTAAATCATTTAGTATCACAAATGGGAGTAATCACAACGATTAACAATTTTGCAGAGTATGTGTGTATGGGCGGTTTCAGAGAGTTTTGAAGGGTGGTAGGGGTTACGACCGACTAACCCCTGTATTTATATTGTTTTAAATTTTAGTCGTGTGACTGGACCCATACGCATTCTTCAATCATGCGACTGGGGTTCGATCGTGTGACTGGCTTATACTCTTTCATCCATTCGTACGATTGCTTTAGTCTTGTGGTCCAATCACATGGTTGTCTCATACTCATGGTCCAATCATGTGACTGGCTCATACTTATGGTTCAAATGTGCGATTGGCTCATCCTTATGATTCAATCGTGCGATTGGCTCATCCTTATGATTCAATCGTGTGATGGCTCATCCTTATGAGTTTGAACTCATACACTTTCAAACACTTAAAATTTTAACTTTTAATATATAACATTATGATCTATGATCATCTCAGACGTGACCCCTTTTAATTTAACATCATTTGATCACCTCAGACGTGATTCTTTTAGTTTAGAACCGATTGGTCACCTTAGACGTGACCCCTTTTAGTGTGTGATTCATAGATTTCATCTAGTTGTATAGTCCGACACCTACGCAACAAAACACTAGAAAATAGAAAACAACTTGAAATTTAAAAGAAAACATGACATATTTTTATGGTTTTGGGTTTAGGATGGATGGAAACTTTTTAGAATACATCTAACCGATTTTACTTCCTAAGCAGAACAGCTTCAAGTTAATTTGATCATTTCTGGAAAGATTCATTATGGAGTCATACAGGTATATCATAATCATTTGGGACCTTTTTAAGATGCACTTGATGCTAGATTCTTGTTTTGTCTGAGATTCTATAGCACTTTCAAGAAATCATACTAGAGCTATAAGATGCACACAATGATTTTGACTGTGAAGAGTTGCAGCCACAATGAATTTCAGTATATTTGTCCACTTAAATCCATACATAGATTTTTGATGCACATTGGTGATGAGTTAGGTTTAATTATTTCAACCAGCATTTATGGATCCCACACTTATATGGTAATCAACATTCCTCAGGAGATTTTTGAGCGGTCTACTAGTATTTGACAAGAAGAAACTATTCTAAGAGCTTTCAAAGAGATGCCAAGCCTCAAGTCAGTGTCATCGCACAGCAGAGAGGCGCAAACAACAATGAATTCTAGAATATTTAGGGTATGCTTATCCTCAGGTCAATGCCACCGCAGAGCAGAGAGGCACACAACCTATCTTCTTGTTAGAGAATTTGTTTTTCTTTTGCACATAATGCACCAACAACATTATTCATTAGCTTAATTGCACTTAGCAGTTTTTCCATGTGCTTTGCTCATTTTTATGATCATCCGCACACATTTGTGCATTTTTTTTGCTCGTCACCCCTTATTGGAAATGCATTGATTGTATTAACTAGGGATAAGTTTTGAACCCACAGCAAGTTGAACAAATTAGTTTGAATTTAATTCACCAATGAAGTCTACTCATCTATTGTGTTGAATCTACCGACACATCATATATGAACTAGCAACCTCTAGGTCTACTTTCTCTATGTTACCTCTGAAGCAAACTAGTTTTTGTTGATACATGTATGTCCCTAGATCATGATATGTGATGTAATAGATCTTGTTTGGTATGATTAATGAAATGATATTGATAGTTTCTTAGTTATAATGTTTAATGTTTCATTAATGAGTCGACATTGAATTGGTTAATTAGGTTAGTGATTGCTTGAATGATTACACATAATGTTTATTAATTAATACATTCAAACTTAACATAATGAAGTTCTCATGCGAATGGCTCATGCGAATGAACCATACGCATGAATAACTTCACACGATTGACTCAGTCGCATGACTGAACCAGGAGACTGGATCAGTCGTACGATTGTAACATAAGATTGGCTCAGTCGCACGACTGAACACTCAGTCGTACGAATGAATCAACCGCATGGTTCAATCGCACGACTGAACCATACTAATGGTTCAGTCGCACGATTGAATAGTACCAACCTATAAATACAAATCAATTCATGAAAAACAAGAACTCTCGATTAATTACGATTCCAGACGTACCCTAGTCGTCCAGAAACCTCCCAATTCGTTCTCCAAGTTCATAGAACACATTAGATCGATTCCCAATCGATTTCTAACGTTAGTTTCAATTCTTGATTGATTCTTCGTGTGTTCTCACTGATTGGATCGCCAATCAAATAGGATTCCGCACTATTTGATCTGGTTTACACGTTAATCTCTAGGTATTTCGGTCAAATACTAGGTCCTAACGACCGAATAGAAGGGGGAGAATGAAGCAGTCGACCGACTGAGGCTCAGTCGGTCAACTAAAGATGCGAATGAAAGAGACGAATGAGAAAGTCGACCGACTGAGACTCAGTCGGCCGACTGAATGCGATTGACTAGGCCAATCGTACGACTGAGACTCAGTCGCCTGAATGAACTGAGCGAATGAGGCCAGTCGGCCGATTGAAATTAGGTTCAGTATTTAAGGGCCTCAGTCGATCACATGTTCCTCATCACACCAAAATCGCACCCAAATCGCATTCTTCCCGTTACTTTGCCAAAAATTGCTACAGATCCTGATTTACATTGCTGTTGAGTTTCTTACATTCGAGTGACGATCTTACAGGTACATTACTCTTGAATCTTACCAAAATCAGAAGATTACCGAACCTACATAAGAGACACTCGATTGAATCAAGAACCAAACTGTGAAATGACCAATCACCTCCGTAAACTAAGCAAAATGTTAAAATTAAGTTTAATAGGTTATTAGTGACAAGTAGGCGAGTCTAATGGACCATTAAACACTGTTAAATGACTTAAATTGGTCAAGATTCGACCCACAGGCGATCGAACAGTGGGGCAAGCGACTGGTCGTTCGAATGAACTCCAATCGCACGATTGAACCTTGCGATTGGGTCATTCGGCCGAATGAACCACCCGAATGAGCTCAGTCGGCCGACTGAACAATCAAAGACTCAGTCGGCAGATTGAACTCAATCGCATGTCTCATTCAACCGAATGAACTCAGTCGTACTTAAGAACAACCGAATGACTCCAGTCGCATGATTCATTCGCATGAATGAATCAGAATGGAAGTGAAACACTACACTTAGAACTGAATTCTGATGTATTATGTACTAATGATCATGTGTTTTGGTGTTTCAGGAAAAATGGCTGACAGATGGTCTCTTAATCCAAAGCACAACATATGTGCTCATTTGGACCACACAACTCGGAACGGGGCCAAGTTCTCCGAGATTATAGCCTTCCTAAATCGCTCACGGATACATAAGGCTATATCTACACCGTGCACGCCTTACAAATCACTACACCAGGCATTCTGGGAGAATGCCTCAGTGGATCGCTCTCGTGAGCCATACAGCATCCGAAGCACCATTATGGGTCAAGCTATCGACATTACCGCTACTGACATCCAGAGAATCCTTGAGTTTGGGGATGACTCCACTCACCCCACTAAGTTACATCCTTTGACAATGAGAGGGTGTTTCCTCCGAATCAAGTATGCGAGGGACATTAACTCGGGGGTGCTAAATAAGAGCAACCTGTGCCCACAATACAAAATCTGGCACATGTGATTCTTAAGTGCATTGCTTCGAGAAGGGGTGGTTTCGATGACCTATCAGATCAGATACAAAATGCCTTCGTGGCTCTAGTGCTGAACCACCCTTTCAGCTTCTCGAATATGATCTTTGCTTATTTGGTAGAGAACATTGAAGCAAAAGGGAAAGAAGGTTTTGTATGTATCCAAGGTTTCTTCAATGATATTCAATGAGAAGCTGCCTCTGCTCCCCAAGGAAAGTCACGATGCAGTGACTTTGGAACTTATGGATGACACTACTTGGGTAGGATGGTGGTTGTACCGGGGCAAGCAAGTGAAGCCCCAGGCAAAGAGGCTTATTGGCCATTTAGCAGATGAAAGTTATGTGGCACCGGGGAGACGCCAATGGCGTCACGAGGATAGTGACTCCGACGTGGAGCCAATTGTCCTACCCACTGATGATTCAGATGATGATGATAGTGGGGGTGCCGGAGACAATATGCCTGTTCCACAGAGAGGCACTACGTCTGATGTCGTGCCTCCAGCATCCGCCCCGGCTGCAGAAGTTACCAAATCAGCTGGTTTTCATCATGATTTTGTCCTTGAGACAGAAGTAGAAGAAGAAGAAGAGTCTGATGAGGAGCCCCTCACCAGGACTGTGGGAAGAAAAGTGGTTCCCACAGTACATGGGCTTCGGGTGGTTGGTGAGCACCCAAGAGACTCTAGAGAGACAGAGACCGACCCGACCTATGCTCCAGGGTCAATCGGCAGGGTAGGAGGGGGAGCATCCACCTCGAAGGGAACGAGGAGAAAACGGATGGCTCATCCCCATGGGCAGAAACCAAAGAAGAAGCGTCGTTTGACCTTCATCACTACTACCTCAGCCACTACAGCCACCACCACATACCACCTCTTCAGACACACCATCCACCACCATAGCCACCACAGCCCCCACAGCAACCACAGACACCACCAAACTTACCACCACAATACAGATCCCAGCCACCACTACATCATTCACCCCTCACTCACCACCAATATCATCCCGACCTGAACCGATATTCACCACAGCCACCACCACCACCACTAGCCAACAAACCGAGCCCTCAGCCTATCCCTCATTCACTTACAGATCACCTCTACCTACAGTTGAGGTAGAAGAACAGTTGTCGGCACTAAACAGAATGGTAATGCGTTTGCTGGCTGCTGATGAGGAAAAGGCCTCCCAAATCCGCCAGCTTACTGACCTGACTGCTGCATAAACTCACGAAATTGCAGAGCAGGCTCAAGTGATAGAAAGGCAGGCCCGACAGATGACTGCCCAGAGCAACGAGATAGCCCTTCTCCAAGCTCAAAGCGTCACCTCACGGAAGAAAATAGAGGAGTTGGAAAAGGCTAAAAAGACCATTTTGCTAAAGCTGAAAGGATCGAAGGAGGAGCCACTAAAGATAAGGGATGGGGACAGAAATGATGATGATGATGAAGACAATGATGATGATGATGATGAGAGTGAAACTGACGAAGAGAAAACTGAAGAATGGCACGAAGATGATGACACTGACGAAGGAGAAGCAGCTGAATCTGTCTCAGCTCCAGGGCAAGAGAAAAGATCAAAGAACAGACAAGATCTACCAGCTTCTGCTTCTGCACCTCCATGTGATGAGCCGAGTATTCAGGATAAAAGTAAATAGTAGATGTTTATGTATTTATTTACTTTTGTATTCTGTATTGAAAAACCATGTATTAAATGTTTATCTTAAGTTAATGCATTTCGTTTGATAAATTACTAATGATTTGAGTGTGAAATGTGTAAATCAAACAGATCCAAATTACAAAAGAGATGAGTTTGATATTGCTTCCCTTCAGCAGGTCAAGTCTCAACTCACAATGGTTCTTGATCTGCAAGGGATTGTCAGAAGGTCAGTGAGTTATACCCCTAAAGAAGGGGAAATAATTACGATCTATCAAACGAGCAACTGACAGAAATTTTCAAGCTCAATCCTGATGAAATAGTGAAAGATGCTCCGACATGTAATTCTACCTGTGATGACGAGCTAAATGACGTTGATGAAATAGAGATAGAAGATGTCACTGCAGAGCACTATCCTCAGTATGCTGACAATGAGGGCAATGTGGTTCCCAATCTAGGTGAATCCCTTGTCGGTGATACATTTGAGGTGTTAGACAAAATGGAGCAAGAGTCAGAGAAGACAGAGGGAATGGCCCAAGCCTCAAAGGATGATGTTGATATTCGTAAGGCTGAATGGGCTGCATGTTTTAAAGAAGTTAGAGCCCAACGTGCTGCACCGAAGAAGGATGCCTACACCAAGCTCTACAGAGTCAAGAAACATCTTAAGGTGTCAGGCAGGATTATACCATGGGCATATTTTGATAATCTTAACGTTTGTGCCGTTAAGAGGGAGAAGGGCATAGAGTACTTTAGATTTCCACATGATCTAAAGACTCTACCAGGTTTTGAGCTCAACCAGCTAGCCAAATTGAAGCTGTTGTATGCTGACCCGAGAAAGATGTCAGGCTGGTTTGAGGCTGCCCTAAAGAAGAGTACCACACCAGGTGGATTAACTTCAGACCTCAACAACCTACAAGGTATATTAGAAGGTCTGAGATGGATGCCATTACTGGAAAACCAAAGATAGTGTTGAAGTGGAATCCTCCACGCACAATGTCAAGAATCCCACTCCGGGAAATGACAAAGGATTTCACACCACACTTTAAGTGGTGGTACTACGATTGGAGAACAGCAGAAGCGGTCATAGTCCTAAATAAAAAGGACCAAATGGATACAATCAGAGTATTCGACCCGATGTGGCTTACCCACTTGTCGGAAAATGATGTCTATACACTTTACAAGTGGCCACTGTTCTATGATATGCAAGATATTGTACAGGCCCTCCAGTTCCAAAATGTCATAAGACTTTGCTTCGTGTTTGATATTCACGCGGGAGTCACAAAAGAGGACAAGTACAAGAAATTTGAGGTAATGAAGAAAACAACACATTAGAGAGATCTAGGTCCAAGGGGGAGTTTGTTGATACATGTATGTCCCTAGATCATGATATGTGATGTAATAGATCTTGTTTGGTATGATTAATGAAATGATATTGATAGTTGTTAGTTATAATGTTTATTGTTTCATTAATGAGTCGACATTGAATTGGTTAATTAGGTTAGTGATTGCTTGAATGATTACACATAATGTTTATTAATTAATACATTCAAACTTAACATAATGAAGTTCTCATGCGAATGGCTCATGCGAATGAACCATACGCATGAATAACTTCACACGATTGACTCAGTCGCACGACTGAACCAGGAGACTGGATCAGTCGTACGATTGTAACATAAGATTGGCTCAGTCGCACGACTGAACACTCAGTCGTACGAATGAATCAACCGCATGGTTCAATCGCACGACTGAACCATACTAATGGTTCAGTCGCACGATTGAATAGTACCAACCTATAAATACAACTCAATTCATGAAAAACAAGAACTCTCGATTAATTACGATTCCAGACGTACCCTAGCCGTCCAGAAACCTCCCAATTCATTCTCCAAGTTCATAGAACACATTAGATCGATTCCCAATCGATTTCTAACGTTAGTTTCAATTCATGATTGATTCTTCGTGTGTTCTCACTGATTGGATCGCCAATCAAATAGGATTCCGCACTATTTGATCTGGTTTACACGTTAATCTCTAGGTATTTCGGTCAAATACCAGGTCCTAACAGTTTTAATATTATTTTATTTTTGTTCTGCTTAGACTTCTCAGACTTGTAATTTGAATTTAGCATGTTGAGTATTTAAATCCTTTTGAACTCCCAACCAATTAGTTCCCTGTGTACTATCATTTTCTATAAACTTTAAATAAAAATTACAGATTTGATTTCATTTCTTTCAGATCAACTGCCCTCCCCCCTCGTTCTTTTTAAGTAAATAATTATTGCAACAAGTAAATACTAAACTAAACTATTCTCCCCCTAAAATTCTAAAACCAAAAATCTTTTTGTGTTTTTGGATTTTAATAGACAGAAAAATAAAATAAAACAAAAGATAATAAACTAAGAAAATACTTGTCGGACTAAGAACTTTCTTCTTCTTGAATCACATCACTTTTTTTTCTCACCATTTACCTATAAAAGATATAAAAACTGAGTTTTGTCAAATGCTTTTGTGTAGAGGTCGGTGCGTTGAAAATCCGTAGTAATTTTAACAACATCGATAATTGCTTTTCAAAACAGTCACGTATAAAGTGATATTTAATACCGATGTGTTTTGTTTTCAGGTGTTGGACCGGATTTTTGGTGACAGCAATTACAACAGAATTATCAACAAAGATAGGGGTGTTAGAAAATTGCAAACCGTAGTCGCGCATTTGCTGTTGAATCCATATGATTTGCGAACAGCAACTTGCAGCAGCAACATATTCAGCTTCACATGTTGACAGAGCAACTGATGTCTGCTTCTTACACTGCCAGGTGACTAACCGTCTACCAAAGAACTGACATCCCGCTGATGTTGACTTGTAATTCATCTTGCAACCACCATAGTCTGAGTCACTATATGCTGTAAGCTCAAAGACATCATCATGAGGATACCACAACCTGAGTGTTGGAGTACCCTTCAGATAACTAAAATCCTTTTAACTCCAGTGAGATGATTTACTTTTGGTTTTGCTTGATATCTGGAACAGAGACATATGGCGTACATAATATCAAGACGAGAGGTTGTGAGGTACATTAGAGATCCGATCATTCCTCTGTACATGGTGGCATACCAGATCACCATTTTCATCGGGTGCCACGTCATGGCTCGTGGCAAGTGGAGTTCCAGCAGCCATAGCATTCTCCATGTCGAATCAACTAAGGATATCTCCTACATATTTGGACTGATCCGGGAAGATTCCTTGTGGTGTCTAATCCACCTGTAATCCGAGAAAGAACTTCATCTCCCCCATGCACTCATCTCAAACTCTGTTTTCATTACAGATTCAAATTCTTTACATAATTCTTCATTTTTGGAACCAAAGATTATGTCATCCATATATATTTGTACCAGTAGTAACTCACCATCCTTTTCTTTGATGAATAACGTGCAGTCAATAACCCCTTTACCAAAACCATGTTTCACTAGATGAGTTAAGAGTTTCTCATACCAGGCTCTAGGGGCTTGATGGAGCCCGTAAAGAGCCTTGTCCAGTTTATAAAACTCTATCCCGATGATAAGGACCCTCAAATCCTTCGGGTTGACTGACGTAGACTGTTTCACGGATTTCACCATGAAGGAATGCACGTTTCACATCCAATTAATAAACTTTAATTTTCATGTAGGATGCATAGGCTAGAAAGATACGAATCGTTTCCATCTGTGCCACAGGTGCAAACTTCATTGTAGTCTATGCCTTCGACTTGTCGAAACCATTGAACCACAAGCCAAGCCTTATTTCTAATTATAACCCCTTGGTCATCTTTCTTACACTTAAGCACCCATTTAGTGCCAATGACCTTAGCACCGTTTAGTCTGTCCACAAGGGTCCATACTCCTAACTTCTTAAACTATAGGAGTTCTTCTTGCATAGCACTAACCCATGGCTCATCAGTTAAGGCTTCACTTACATATTTTGGCTCAAATTGAGACACAAAACATTGATATGCACCATCGTGAAGATATCCTTTTTCCATGACTAAGGCATAATCAGCTGAGTATAGCTTATTTCATGTTTGTACTCTCGATAGAACATCCCCAATGATCTTTCCAGGGGATGATGCACATTAATTCGAGATACGAGAGTGGTGGGAACAACTACTTCAGGATCCAGATTTTGAATTCTTGGTTTAGTATTTGTAGTTGTTAGAGTATGAGGTTTAGAAGTGTCAGAGGCATCAAGATCTGATGCTAGTGTACTTTCATTGGTGGGAACCTGGTCCTCCTGGTCCACATTTTTAGTCTCAACTACTTCATCATCAGAGGAGGAGTCACTTACTTCAAGCTCTCCCCTTGAAGGGCTAGAAGTATCATCTAATGGAGTCGTTGATGTCGAGTCTGGTGGAGGAGTGTTCAGAACATCATACATCATTGTAGCAGACAAATCGTCATCAGGATAAGAAGGCGGTAGATTGAAGGACTTAAAAAATCCATCATAGTCAAAGAAGAAGGAAGGTCCTCTTCCAGCAGGGGGTGGTGTATCTTTGGACATCAACATTGCACCATACTTCTACCTGACCGTTGAGTTATAAACTCTCTTGTCTGGTATATTGTATCCGAGAAAGATACCTTCTTCTACCTTCTCACAAAACTTTCCAGTCTGAGTCTTCTTTAACAACATGCATGGTGCACCAAACGATTCTAGATACTCCAAGTTGGGTTTACGTCACTAGACCAGTTCATAACATGTTTTCCCATGTCGTTTGACCACTAAGACTCGATTAAGAGTGTAGCATGCATTAGCCACTGGCTCATTCCAAAATTTAATAGGCAGTTTAGAGTCAGCTAGCATTGTCCTAGCTGTCTCTATCAAGCTCTGATTTTTTTCCTTTCAGCAACCCCATTCATCTGTGGAGTGTAGGCAGAAGTAAATTGATGTACAATTCCTTTCTCTCTACAATATGCCTCCATCCACTGATTCTTGAACTCTGTGCCGTTGTCTGACCGAATCTATTGTACCTTCATCTTGTAGAATGATTCCAATGTAGTGACTAGATGCTTGAAGGAATCAAATGTCTCTGACTTGGCTTTCAGAAACATCACCCAAGAGAATATTGAGTAATCATCAGTTACTACAAAGCAATATTAGTCTCCAGTAATGCTCTTTGTGCTTACCGGGCCAAGCAGATCCAAGTGTAGAAGCTCGAGAGGAATATCAATAGAATTAACTTTCTTAGCCTTGTGAGACTTCTTGGTCTGTTTTCCTTTCTTACATGCTACGCAAAATCCGAAAGCTGGAAATTCTTGACAGTTACTCCAATCAATAAATCATTTTGTACCAGATGATTCATCTTCCTAGGATTAATGTGTCCCATTCTACTATGCCAGGAGACTGAATCCATCTTTGTTACCTTTGACAAGAAGCATTGCACAGTGGTCTTAGTTGTGGAGGCTTTTGATAGATCCAAGACATATAGATCATTATATCTTGAAGCTGACATTAGAACTTTATCCTCCTGTATAACATAATCCTTCTTCAACATGTAACATTTCTTGTTGTCAAACACAACTTTGAATCCTTTATCACAGATCTGGGAGGCTGAAAGCAAGTTCTTTTGTAGTTGTTGAACGTAGTTGACCTTGTGAAACTTCACTTTCTCGTTTCCCACTTCGCCTTGAGTGGTGATGTAACCTCCTTTATTCCCAGCAAATGATACATGTCCCCCTTTAATTTGTTTGATGTTAAAAAGGACAGACGAATTCCCGGTCATGTGCCTGGATGCCCCGCTATCAATAATCCAGGTATTTGTGATAACGCTGTAATGGACACCCTGCACATTCAAAGAAATATATCAGTTCAGATTTGGGACCCAAGCCTTAACTGGCTGGGTGACCCAAAGGAATCACACATCATGAACTCAACCCACTATCCTTTAGAAGATGAGGGCATATCTTTCTTCTTATTTTCCTCACTATCAGACATAATACTTGATTTTATCTTCCATAAGCCAGTTTTGTGTAAGGCATGTTTGTGATAAACAGATGACTAGCTTTTTGTTTGAACTTTAGGTTCACTAACACTCTTAGGTGGAGTATTAGATCTCACTTTAGAAAAACTTGGTTTTGCATCATAAAGTTCAATTTTCTTTTTGGCGTATGATAATAAGGACAATTAGAAGAGATATGTCCTTGTTTTCCGTAACTGTAGCATGATCTCCCTTCTATAGATTGAAGAAAATTGTATATGGTATTGAGTTTGGTAAGGGTGTGAGGTGTGTCTGGTTGGGTTTTGTCACTTCTCTTTTAGATGTTTCAGCTTCTTTAACAAAATTAATTGTTTTAACATTTTGAACATCTTTAACTTTTAGTTTATTTGTACTTTGATGAATAACACGTTTTTGGTTAACTGGATTAGTCATTTTGGGTTCAGAAGTAGACGTGTGTGAACCTGACCTTAAATTAACCTTTTCAATTTGATCATCCAATATTTCAATAGGCGCCTTCTCTATTGATTTCAAAGTAGATTTCTTCTATTTAGTGATATTTTTCACAGATTTGCCTGTAGAATCGAGATCACTAACTAGAGGAGTAGACACCAAATGATCCTTTACTGGGTTATTATTGATTGGTCTACATTTAGTGTTCGAAAAGACTGCATATGGTGGCGAAACTACTTTTAACTCAGACCTTCCCCATTATTTGTTCTTTCACTAAGTTTTGAACTATGTGAAAAGAACTAGCCAAACTATGCACTTTTTGTTTTAAAGATTCAACTTCGACTTCTAAAAATGTTTTTTCCTTTTTTGTTTCTTCCAAAGAATTTAAATAAAACTTTATGTCATTTTCTTGATTTAATGCAACAACCTTGGTTTCCCTTAGTTGTTTTCCCAAAAGTTATACTTTTCTTTGAAACTGCACTTATTTTGTTTTAAAATACGATTAGCCTCAGTGCAGAGTTGTAAATCATTTACTAGATTATCATTATGTTCTAATAACCTAGCAAATTTCAAATCAATGCTTTCTCTATATTTGTCACATTCAGTACAAGCATGCTTTTCAAATAATTGGTGTTCGGAACTTACCTATGATGAATCAGATGAATTAGCCATCAAAGCAGAGTCAAACCCTTCGGTGACTGGGGATTCTGAAATCATGGCTCTAAGCTCTTCCTCAACCAGGTGATTTACAACATTCACTGCTTCATTGGTAACTGACATCGCTTGCTCAGCTATGATCTCACATTCACTAGCAGATCCATCATCCAGTGCATCAACAACGGCAATATTTGATTCACCTGGAGAAAAAAAGAGGAAGGACCAGTCTTGCCCTTCATCACCTTGAGCAGTCAGGGCCTTTGTTTCTTTACTTGAAGAAGTAGTTCTAATCATGTCTTTGTCTTAATGGTTGAATGTAGGAAATGGGTTTCCATTTCCAATTTTCTTGGGCTTTACACATTCACGTTTAAAGTGCCCTTTTTCACCACAGTTGAAACATGTGACTTTGGTTTTGTCAAAACCAAAAGTTGTATCTTTAATGGCAACTAGATTTTATCCTAATCTTTTTGACAAACTTCTTTGCTCTTCTGACTGCACTCGCCAAGGCCCATATTATGTTCATTCTTTCTAGCTCATTTTCATCAACTTGCTCATAATCCTCATCTACAAGATGACAATTTCCAATCTTACCAGCAACTAAACCATCATAAGATTCTACAACAGCCGCTAGAAGATCCATGTGCTCCTTAGCAACTTCCACTGTGACATTATTGAGATTCTCAGTCTTCAACTTTGTAGTATTTGCCTCAAGAACTATGTATTGGTTCCAACTGACCTTGATGTTTCGGTTCCTGATGCAGCAGTTTGGGAAGGAGTAAGGAACTAGACACGAATGTTGTTTGTAACGGTGCTCCTGAAACAGTTGGAGTCGGAACTGAGTTGTAAAGTAAAGGATTCTGAACATAGGATCCTTTCTTCGACTTGTATTTCATTTGCAGTTCTTCCTCCCTTAACTTCGAGATGAAATAATTTATGTCTAACGTCGCAAGAATGTTGTTTTGTCTCAGATTTGATACAAATGAATCCCATTTAACAGGCAAACCATCAGCAAAGCTTGAAACTTTATCTTCCATAGATGTTGTCACACCATGAGTGCGCAACTCACTCATCAAATGATAGAATCTGTTAATAATATCATCCAAGCTCTCATTCCCTATCAAAGAGAAATTATCAAATTCCTTTTTGAGAGCTTTAGCCTTTAGTGCTTTGTGAGTTGTGTTTCCATCATATCTCTTCTCCAGTGCCTCCCATAACCTTTTAGCCTACTTGTTCTCAAAGAACTGATGAAAGATGTCCGTAGGTATCAACTGAGTCAACAAGACATAAACTTTCTTTTCAGCATTAAACAGAATCTTTTGAGCTTCACTCATTCCTCCCAAGTCAACTTGACTCCATTAGCACTGACTGGTACTGTATAACCAGTCTCAATGGATGTCCAAAGATTCGGGTCAGCTCCATTTAAATAGATTTCAAACCACTGTTTCCATTGTGGATATTCATCTAATGTTAACAGCTTTGGCGGTTTATTATGATTTCCAATATCATTCTCCAGAAGTAGAAGGTTCTAGATGCGAGAATCCTTTCCGGCAGTAAATGCAGCAAATTGGTCTTCTATTGCTTTAAACTTGGTACTTTTAGAATAGGACAGTTTCACTCGTGTGAATGGGCTATGAGTATGGATCACTCGTGCGAATGAAGGATGCGAATGAATTCAATCGTGTGATTGGATTCAATCGTGCGTATGAACAAGACGATTGGAATCAAACGACTGGAGTTGTTCAGTCATGCGAATGAGGGATGCGACTGAGTTTAGTCATGGGGATGGAGTATACGATTGAGTTCAATCATACGAATGGACCAAACGTGCGATTGAAGGCTATTGTGCTTGGAAAATCAAATGTTTTAACACTTTGACACAAAAAACGAGTTTCCCAGGAACCCTAATTTGCTGTATAATGAAAAAATGAGACTTTAATGCCTACAAACGTCGAAAACGCCTTTTGAAGCAAAGTGGTTACTCTTTTGATTTAAAACATAGGTTTTTAACACCAAAACTAATCGAAGTAAAATCATGAGCCAAAGCTTTGATACCACTTGTTAGGGGACCGTGTATGTACGGAGTACTAATGGATTCTGTGTGGAACCAGATCAAATAGTGCGGAATCCTATTTGATTGGCAATCCAATCAGTGAGAACGATAACTCGATCGATATAACAATGAACTAAACATTAAGAATGAGTAGGAATCGATCAAGATCGAATTATGAAGTTGGACTGGCTGTTTTGGATGCTCTGCACAGCTAGGGTTATGTATATTCGACGTATCTCTCCAAGTGTTATGTTTTTCACGAATTAAGTGGTATTTATAGGTTTGTAGATTTCATTCGTACGACTAAACCATTAGCATGGTTCAATCATGCGACTGACTCATGCGATTGATTCATACGCACGACTAAAGGTTTAGTCGTGCGACTGAGTCAATCTTATGTCTCAATCATACGACTGATCCAGTCTCCTGGTTCAGCCGTGCGACTGATCCATAAGCATGATATATTCATGCGTATGGTCCATAAGTATGGTCCATTAGCATGAATAATCACCTGACTAGGTTGAACTCAATTCTCAATCATTATTGACTTAAAACTATGTACAACAACCTCAAACCTATATAAAAGTTCATACATATGAATCAACAAAGGGCATATATCATACTTCATTACATCATCACATTACACATATGTAAGACATGAACGACTTTTACATTTAAGCACATAAACTAGGAACACATGTATCAACAAAGGGCATTAAGAGATCTTCAATTTTCAGACCTTGAACTACTATGAAGGTCTTGATCTAGTCAACATGCCACTTGCCAACCCAAGTCAATTCAGGCAAAATGGCTCAAAAAATTCAAGACTGGATTGTTGAAGCATTTAAAGTAAGGAGACAAATGCAAGCATGCAATGTCATTGGTCAACTGCATGTTGAGTGGACCCTAAGATTAACTTCAAAGAGAAAACCTTAACTGAAGGCCCAGTGATAGAACCTATGAGTACTGTCACAAAACCAACAACTTTAGCATCCCAATCCCTTAGTGAACACATGCTGGTAAAGGTGTATCACAACCTCTCTCTGGGCAGAGCATGGATGCTACTCCAAGCAATGAAGGCCAAAGCCTTCTCAACCCTTAGTAACAAAGGTCTGTGGGTGACAAAAGAAAAGGATAATGACTCCTAAGGAGATTGAGGAGGAGAGAGAGAGCAAGAGGAAGCTAAGGGGAGAAAGTTCCACTAGGTCCTCAGAATGATGAGTTAAGAGCAGTCAGGATTAACTACTTGCAGACCAAGAACTATGATATAGATGGGATCATCTCTCTCCCCATAGATGAGTTGAATGAACTAGCAGACATGGAAGTGTCTGAGGAGAGGAAAGAGGCAGAGGATGTAGATTTGCTCCTTAAGACCAAGGAAGAAAGAAAGCAGAAAAGGCTATACAAACATGCTCCTACCTCTCCCAAGTTCAAGAATGTCTTGAAGAAAAGGCTATGGAAACTGAACAACCTCATATAGATAAGGAAGCTAGCAGATAATATATGATCAACTACCTGAGTACCACAGGTCTCTATCAGGAAGCTGTACTTCTTCCCTTGTCATATGAGTACATTGAGTTTGAATACCTCAAGCAGCTTAAGCTACAAGTTCAAAAGGAGCATAAAGCTACTAAGAGGAAGATGAGGGAAGAAGCAGCAAAGTCAAGAGCCATCATCCAAAAGAATCAAAATAAGTATGCTAATAGGCAAAGGATGATGAGCTTCTTGAAGCTGTATGGATTCTCCGGAAGGAGACTTGGCCCAATGTCTCTATCCACCATGGAGGAGCATATTAAGGTGATCAAGCAGAAGATCAAAAGAGGAGAGCTTTTTGACTTACACTCCCCCACCAAGTCAAGCCCCTCTAGAAGCGGTGGTTAAGGTTGAACACTTTGAGACAACACAATCTGGACCTCCTGCTGAACCTCAGCAAGCTTCATCTTTTGATCCACAGCATGGTTCAACTCCCTCTCCTTCTAAACCTGTGAGGGAGAAGGACCCAAATAAGAAGGACAAAACAAAACAATCTGGTGCTGAAAGCTAGTCCTCTCAGTTGAAAAGGAAGAAAAGGATGGCCACCAAGTCTATATCAAAGAAGAAATCAAAACGCATCCACTTCCAGACCTCAAGATGAGTTAGAGCATCCTGAGGATGTGCAAGAAGAGGCCGCTCAACCCACTCCAACTCAAGTAAAGCCTCTTGCAGCATGAAGACATATCTTGTCCTGGACCTTTGATGCTAATCTAGACAGATGGTATGTCATAAGAGATCAAGGTGGTCAAGATCTCTACTTGTAGCATGTAAGGCCCCGTTCCCGGGACGCTCACAGCTAGTAAATCATTGCACATAAACCATATACTTTACATTTAATCATTCATAAAACATTGCAGCGGAAGTCTAAAGAAATAACTTTTCATATCATTACAAATGCTTTTGCAAGTTAATACAAGCATTCATTTCAAAACATCATTCGTTCGCATTGTAATGCAAAAAAACATTAACAAAAGAATGCCATTCAACATGCCAAGTAGCTGCTCCGTGCCATCCTCAGCAATGCTCCCCTGCCAACTGGAAAATGCATCAAAGTCAGCGTTGCTGAGTGAGTTCTAGTTTAATAATAAAACATACTTTTTCCTTCATTTAAAACTGTTTATTTCTATTGCATGTGATCATACACCATACATACATACAATACTATCATTATTATCTTCGTCATTCTTTCGTTCATACTTTCATTCATTCATTCATTACTTCCAGTGACATGTACATTACCCTGAACATTGTGCACAAAGCGGATAACTAGGCCTGAGGTCTTTCATAGACCTCGAACATTATGCACAAAGTTGACTTCAGTACCTAGGATAAGTACATTCACCATTTATCTTTTCTTTTTCATTCCGGATCAATGCCATATGCTATACCCCGAACATTGTGCATGAAATGGATAACTGGGCCTGAGGTCTTTCATAGACTTCGAACACTATGCACGAAGTTGACTCTAGTACCTAGGGTAAGCGGCAAGGATCTCATTCATATGGTCAATCACAATGATTGGACCCTAATGTGCATCCTTTGGGGTAGCTAACCCGCACACCGTTGAGCTAACACCTACATAGGGTGTGCACCTCCATACATTTGCTTGCAAGCCTTTCTTACATTCATTCATTCATTAATGCATGCATTCATCATCATGTTCCTCTTTCATTATCTTTCACTTTACGTTACATAATACTTCGTTCATTCATTATCATAGTATGTAAAGTCAGGGGAAAGATAAACATACATCATCATAAGGAACATAAACATATCATTCATACATCATCATGCAGGGTATCATACATACATAACATACATCATGTATAACCATGCAACATCATCATCATTATCATGCATAAGCATCAAGCACATAACATTACATGCCCATCATACCATTTTTTTGACCTCAAAAGTCAACTTACATAACCCCCGGGAATCTCCTAGGTCAAAGCCTACATTACTCATTTTTCTCCTAAAAAGTCGGAATTTTTCTAAGTGTTCATCCACATTGACACTACTGCTCATCCGCATTTGATTTATTTCATCCGCATTAACTTACTCTATCGGCATTGGTTTCCTTCATCCGCATTAACTTACTAGATCAACATTGGTTTCCTTCATCTGCATTAACTTACTCTCTTCGCATTTGCCATCCGCATTTGCCTAACTCATCCGCATTTCCATACTTGGCCAATGCTCATCCGCATTGACCTCATCCGCATTGACTTACTTTGCTCATCCGCATTTCCATACTTGGTCAATGCTCATCCGCATTGACTTACTTTGCTCATCTGCATTTCCATACTTGGTCAATGCTCATCCGCATTGACCTCATCCGCATTGACTTACTTTGCTCATCAGCATTTCCATACTTGGTCAATGCTCATCCGCATTGACCTCATCTACATTGACCTCATCCGCATTGACTTCATCTGCATTGACCTCATCCGCATTGACTTACTTTGCTCATCCGCATTTCCCTGTTTTATCACTGATGCGGATTCTAAAACTTAACTTATGAGCCTTAAACATCAGATTTCAATTCACCATTCATCATGTTCTAAGCTTAAATCTTACCCTCTAAGCCTTAGAAACATCATCGTACATCAGCAAACATGAACATAATCACATCATAACATCACAACATCATCATATACACATTCAAGCATACGGGTCCAAAACCCAGTTAAATCAAAACATACATGCAAAGTTACAAATCAGAAACAGCAAATCAGTTAAAAAGCAGTAAAAGAGGGATTCTAGAACTCACCTTTGCAGCTCTTGAGTATGACTTCTTCCAAACTCGTTTGCAAATTGAATTCAACCTCCTAGAAACCCACTAAAAACATACCCGAACACATACAAACACACATAAGCATAAACCCAAGGATAAGACCAGTCAAGAACACCATAAAAGCATGAATTCTTACCTTGAATTTGAATTCTTTCTTCTTGTTCTTCTTCAAAGCCGAGAATTTGCTGCTCCCAGCTACTCTCTCTCTCTCTAAAACCCGAAAATCAGTAGTGTATGCGACATATGGGCGGCCATACCACCTTTTACACCCACTTTTCAAACATTTTGTCCTTTTGGGCACTTTTTACCTCTAGACTTGGGTTTTATTTCTTTTCCTTCTTTTCTTCCACTTTATTCATCTTTCTTGTCTAAAAATAGTCGGGTGTTACATAGCAAGACATGCTTAATCCAGACATAAGAAGGAATTTTTAGAGTCTGAGTGATCCTGACTAATTGATAAAGAAAACAAATGTCATAATCATGATAAGGATCATCAATAGCTAAAGTCACTTCTCTATTTTGGTAGCATCAGCCTAGGAGGAGTTTGTAAGGTTTAATGAAAGGCTCATGCACTCAAACAGACCAAGTCTTTCCTACATGCATGCACTTAGTGCAAAGTAGAAGTTGTTTCAAAAGTTTTATACCCTGCATCAGAAATATTATAAGTGTAAAATCTTCAGCCAAGACCAATATCTTTCGAAGCCAAAAGTGAAGTCTTCCGAAGCTTCAAAGACAAATTATTCCGAAACTTATGAAGTGAATACAAATTTCTTCCAAAGACTTTGAAGAACATGCTTTCTTTGATGTACTTTTCATAAAGCTGACCAACTTTTCGCTGCAACTCTGAAGACTCATCAACTTATACAAGTTGGTGAATGGTCCATGCTTTTTGTAACTGTACATTGAGGTCTTGAGTTTATAACTTTCTACTTTATGTACTTTTATCCTTTTTGTACTATATTAAGATGTAAGCTATGGCATGTCATAGTCACTAGTCAAAAAGGCATATCTGCCTTTTTGACTCTACATTGATTTTGTTTTCTAGATCAAATGTATCCGGCTGGCATTCCAAGTATGGCCGGCTGTAGAATGTAGTATAAAGTATCTCAAGTCCCTATAACTTATTCCTTATGCTTTATAACACTTGTAATAGAACTTGAGAAGCAATATTTGCAATTTTGAAAATCAAACATCCTTGTTATTGTTGTTCTTAAGTTTTTGTCTCTTGCTTATTTGTGTTCTTAGTATTATAGACAAAGTCTTGGTTCCTTATTTGATCTGTTAAGTGTTCTAAACACTCTCGTCAGTATGAGACTAAGTGTAGTGACCATTCCTTCAATGGTCCTACAAGATGTAAAAGTATAGCTTAAGTGAAAGATAAAGATTTTTATAATACCAACGAAGAAGTAAATGCAAATGGATATGCATAGTAGATGATAGTATGATGTACTAGGTTTGGGAGCTAGCCTGACTTAGAATAGGGAATAGTTAAGACATGTAAAGTGAACTAAGTTATTTATTACATGTGAAAACTATCATTAAAAATGTGTATTACTTATGATGATTTGAACTATTACATTATGTGACAATATTGGTGTTCTAATCCTTATAGGAAGAAAAAACAGGTGAAAAAAATAACACTCGAGTTGAGGCATCATATAGAGTTTCCATTATAGATTTGACATGGTTGTTAGCATGCTAGAGTTTTTTCAAGTTTTTATAAAAATTTTCTAGTTTTGGTTTTTTCATTGAGGTCCCCTATTTACTTTTTTCTCGTAACAATAGTACTTGCACTTAAATTGTTTTGGCATAAATTCGGTTAATCTATATACCTGAAGACATGATCTCGTACTATTCTTAGTATCATATAAATTTATTATATCTTTTATTTGTTGGATTCGACAACCAATAAGTTGTTTTCTTTTTTATGCTTATACAGAACTCTCGTTGTACCGGCATGGGGAATGCAACTGGTTAAAAATAAAGAGTTAACTTAGTGATATTGTTACGTTAAAGAAACAGAAAATAGAATTTTCTATTAGAACCATAAATTACGCACTACTAGTATATAGACGGAATGCCTCACATCAAAGTGATAGGACTTGAACATATGGCCCTTTGCCAAAAGATTTCTGCCATACCGCATAGGAAATTTAACTAGTTAAAGATAACTAATTAACTTTGTAATATTGATACATCAAGAAATTGTAAACTAGAGCTTATATTATAAGTACAAGATCACATACCATCTCGCATAAAGGTGGAATTAGGGGTGTGCAAAAATATATAAATCATGTTAGTGGACCGTGTACTGGACGGAGTAGTAACTGATTCACGTGTATACCGAATCAAATAGTGCGGAATCCTATTTGATTGCAATCCAATCAATGAGAACGTTAACCCTATGGATATAAGATTAATCTAAACGTTAAGAACGAATAGGAATTGATCAAGAACGATCTATGAACTTGGACTGACTTTCTTGGACGTTCTGGACGGCTAGGGTAGGTGTAGGAGTCAAATTCTTCAAAGTGTCCAGTTTTTCCATGAATTAAGTGGTATTTATAGGTTAGGGTTACTCATTTGTGCGACTGAACCATTAGCATGGTTCATTCGTGCGACTGAGTCATGCGGTTGACCCATTCGCATGACTAAGTGTTCAGTCGTGCGACTAAGTCAATCTCATGTCACAATTGTGCGACTGATCCAGTCTCCTGGTTTAGTCGTGCGACTGGTTTATTAGCATGAAGTTGTTCATGCGTATGGTCCATTAGCATGTTCCATTCGCATGAGAACTTAACACGATTAAGTTTAAGCATGTTTCTCAATCATTATTGACTAAGAACTATGTAAACAACCACAAACCTATATAGTTAGTTCAATAAGCATTAACACACAATAATCAATGAAATATTAAACATTATAAGCATAAACACACATTGTATTTCATTCAAACCATCCAGTTACATATATGTAAGACATGAAAGACTTTTTACATTAAGCTCATAAACTAGGTACATATGTATCTACAATCTGAAATGTAAGGTCCCGTTCCCGGGATGCTCACAGCTGATCAATCATTGCACATAAAACATATATTTACATTTAACTTTCATAAAACCTCGCAGCGGAATCATAAAAATAGACATTTCATTTCATTATAAGGGCTTTTGCAAAACAATACATCATTATCCATTTACAAAAATATGTTGCATTATATCACAAAAGCATTATAAGAAATGGGATGCATCCCAAAAGAGCTAAGTAGCCACCCCGTGCCATCCTCAGCATCATTTACCTGCCAACTGAAAACACATAAAAGTCAGCGTTGCTGAGTGAGTTCTAGTTTTATAATAAACCATACTTTTCTTTCATTAAAACCATTCTTTACTTTCATGCGATCATACATCATACGTACACATGGACAATAACATTATTATCTTCTTCATTCATTCACTAACTTATGTTCATTCATCGAGCGTCATTAACTTTTACATTCTTTCATCATTCATCTATAACGGTGCACCGCACCTCTGGCCACAGTACCTAAGGTAGAGTCTAGGTGTACCATTGCCATGTGCAATACCCTTCTGTTCCCTGGTACAGGACCTAGGCTATCATAGACCTTCAATAACGGTGCTCCGCACCTCTGGTCACAGCACCTAAGGTATGCAGCAATGGTTCTATACAGATGGTCAATCACAAAGAAAGACCCCGATGTGCATCCTCCCGGGGTAGCGAACCACACATTGTTAGGCTAATACCTTACAATGACGTGTCCCGACATACAAGGCTTGCAAGACTTTCTTACTTTCATCATTCATTAATGCATGTATTTATCATGTTCCACTTTTCTTTATCTTCCACTTTACGTTGCATAATATTTTCATTTCATTCATTAACATTCAACGTAAAGCCATGGGAAAGATAAACATACATCATAATAAGGAACATAACATACACAATCAATAACATCATCATACAAGGCATCATCATACATACATAACATACAACATCATACATCATCATCAACATCATCCCCAACATAGCATCTACGACCTCAAAAGTCAACTTACAAGAACTTACGGGACCTTCCACGTCAAAACTTACATCTGCACTTTCCCCCGAAAGTTAGTAAATAAACTATGTTTTCCTCGGGCACACCATCCCTACTTGGGGTATGGGCACCTCTCAGTCGCATAACCTCTCATGCGACTGAACACCATGCGAATGGACAATATATGATTGAACACTTATGCGAATGAACCAATGCGGATGAATACTTGTGCGAATTGACCTAATCCGGATGGAACTAGGCGTATAGGCCTCAATCGCATGACTCCCCATGCGATTGACCCTTAGTCGCACGACTGGTAGGCGTATGTGCCTCAGTCGTACGTCTCACATGCGATTGAACCTCAATCATGCGAATGAACCTCAATCGCACCTCATTCGGCCGTATGGCCACCATTCGGTCGCCTGGCCCTAGCTGATGTAGAATGCAGTTCATCCCGAACCCAATCTGCCATTTTCGACCTCCAAGCTCTTCCAAACCTCTTCTAAGCCCAAATCAACCATCCTAAACCTTAGGAATGCATACCACAACACCATACCTGCACACACAAGCCCGAAATCATACATCACTCGCATCATACACAAACACATACACACGGGGTCAAACCACACACACTTCAAAATGATTTTCATATGTGTTCCAGCCTCAAAATCATTCAAAAATATGTAAACGAGGGGTCCTAGAACTCACACAAATGACCACAATGAGAAGAGCTTCGGTTAGACCCGCTACACTTCGATTTTGCATGCTTGAATCCACTCGAACCAAGCTTTTTCTCCCTTTTCTCCTTTTTTTCCTCTTCTCCTCTCTTTTGGCTGATTTTGTGGGTGTGGGGAGAGGGTGAGGGCTGCCATCTCCCTTTAAATACCTCCACTCACCCAACTTTCTCTCGTTGGCGAGTTTCGTCCCTCGACTTTAGACTTTATTTCTTTTTCTTCTTCCGTTGGCTTCAAAGAAATTATTCGGGTGTTACAAGTCCACCCCCCTTAAATAGGTTTTGTCCCCGAGACCTATTATTCCTCGAACAAACGTGGGTATTGATGCCTCATTTCTTCTTCAGTCTCCCACGTAGACTCAGATCCTTTCCTATGCCTTCATTGTACACGCACAAGAGGAACCACTTTATTCCGCAGCCTCTTCTCTTTTCGATCGATGATTGCCACTGGTTGCTCCACATAATTGAGCCGTTCGTTTACTTTGATATCCTCTAGTGGAACAATTTATATCTTCATCTTCCAAACACTTTCTCAGATGAGATACATGGAATGTCGGGTGAATTCCACTTAACTTGTCTGGTAACTCTAGTCTATAGGCCACCTCTCCTACTCGAACAATGATTCGGAAAGGGCCTATGTACCTTGGGCAGAACCTGTCCCACTTTCGAAACTGGATGATACCCTTCCAAGGTGAGACCTTCAACACAACCCAGTTACCCACCTAGAACTCAGTCGGTCTGCGTCGTTTATCAGCATATGACTTCTATCTATCTTGGTTGCCTTCATGAGGCCTTGATCTTTTCAAGCTTCTTAGTCGTAGCCTCGAACACCTAGATGCTCCCTAACTCTTTCTTATCAATATCACCCCAACAGATGGGTGTTCTGCATCTCCTACCGTATAGCATCTCATAAGGAGGCTACCAATGCTGGCATGATAGCTGTTGTTATATGAGAACTCGGCTTACGGTAAGTGGTCATCCCAACTTTCCCCAAAATCAATAACACAAGCACGAAGCATGTCCTCCAAGGTTTGAATGGTCCTATCTGACTGACCATCAGTCTGGGGATGATAAGTTGTGCTAATATGTAACCTCGTCCCCATAGCGTCGTGGAATTTCTTCCAAAATTTGGATGTAAACCGGGTGTCACGATCAGACACAATAGACACCGGCACACCATGACGAGTTACAATTTCCTTGATAAATAGATCAGCCAACCTCTCAGATGGATATGTCTCGCGAATCGGTAGGAAGTGAGCACTCTTCGTCAAACGGTCAACAATCACTCATATAGCATCACACCCTTTCGGAGTACGTGGTAGCTTCGTAATAAAATCCATGGTGATGTGCTCCCACTTCCATTCAGGTATATCCAAAGGTTGGATCTTTCCATACGGCTTCTGATGCTCGGCCTTCACCTGTAGGCAAGTAAGGCATTAACTCACATACTCCACCACATCACGTTTCATACCCGGCCACCAATAATCCTTCTTCATGTCTTGATACATCTTTGTGGTACCTGGATGAATGGAGTATCGAGTCTTGTGAGCTTCATCCATAATCTTCACTCATAGATCCCCAAAACGAAGAATCCACATTCGTCCAAATTGGGTTTTTACACCAAGTGTGTTTTCACCCAATTCCATAACCAGACCTCTCATTCTTTCCGAGTCAAGATGATCTTCCTTCAGTGCCTCATCTTGAAATCCTTTAACTTGCTTCATCATGTTAGAGGTCATGATTAGCTGATACGCTTTCACCCGAATCGGCTCGGGCCTCTCTTTCCGACTAAGGGCGTCCGCCACCACATTGGCTTTGCCCGGATGGTAGTGGATCTCACAATCATAATCTTTTATGAGCTCCAACCATCGTCTCTGTCTCATGTTCAATTCCTTCTACTCAAAGAAGTACTTCAAGCTCTTGTGGTTAGTGAAAATGGTGCACTTCGTCCCGTAAAGATAGTGCCTCCAAATCTTTAGCGCGAAGACCACAGTTGCTAGCTCCAAGTCATGAGTAGGGTAATTCACCTCATGAACCTTTAACTGTCGGGATCATAGGCTATAACTTTTCCTCTCTTCATCAACACACACCCCAACCCCGAGTAGAAAGCATCAGATGAAACCACCAGATCTTCACTTCCATCGGTAATGACAGAACAGGAGCTTAAGTCAACCTAGCCTTTAATTCCTTGAACGCCTTCTCTTGAGCCTGACCCATACGAACTTCACATCCTTCCAGATCAATTTAGTTAGTAGAGAAGCAATATTAGAGAAGTCTTGGATAAACCTTCGGTAATAGCCCGCCAAACCTAAGAAACTATGGATCTCGGATGGCGTCTTTGGAGACTTCCATTGCATCACCGCCTCCACCTTTGCCGGGTCTACCATAATCCCCTTGGGATTCACCACATGACCCAAGAACCGAACCTCGCGCAACCAGAATACGCACTTGGAGAACTTGGCATACAACATCTCATTTCTTAATGTCTCCAAGACCTCCCGAATATGGCCAGGATGCTCAATCTCTCTCTTTGAATAAATCAGGATATCATCAATAAACACAATCACTGATTTATCCAACATCAGTCAACACACTCGATTCATCAGATCCATAAAAGCAACTAGTGCATTGGTCAAACCAAGAGACATGACAAGAAACTCGTAGTGACCATAACGCATGCGGAAAGCTGTTTTAGGGATGTCCTACTCCTTCACCTTCAACTGATGGTAGCCCGATCGAAAGTCTATCTTTGAAAACCAACTGGCATCTTGAAGCTGATCGAACAAATCATCGCTTCTCGGTAAGGGGTATTGGTTCTTCACCGTCAACTTGTTCAGGTCACGGTAGTCAATACACATCTTCATACTACCGTCTTTCTACTTCACAAACAGGACCGGAGCACCCCAAGGAGAGATACTCAGTCTAATAAACACCTTATCAAGAAGCTCTTGCAACTACTCCATAAATTCTTTAATCTTCGTCGGAGCCAACCGATATGGTGCCTTGGCAACAGGTTGGGCACCCGTATCATATCAATCTGAAACTCAATCTCTCAGTTAGGTGGCATCCTGATAAATCTTCTGGGAACACGTCTGGAAAGTCACACACAACCGGTACATTAGACAGTTGTGGTGTTAGTGTATCCAATCCTTTACATAAGCCAAGTAGGCACTATATCCACGCCTCATACACTTTCCCGCCACCGCCATTGAGATTACTTTCGGGATCATCGTGTCCTGATCCCTATAAATCGTTACCGAACTCCCTTCAGGCGCTGTCAGACAAATCATCTTCTTGCGACACATAATGTTCACCTCGAAGTCCGCTAACCAATCCATCCCAAGAACCAAATCAAAACCACCTAAGGTCAACACGAACGGTCTAACAGGAAGTTTATGACCCTCTAGTTCCATGTCACAACCTCTAGCATCTCAAAAATCCTGGTGGACTTACCTATGGCAGTTTCTACATCAAAGGGCGCATCAACACGTCTACTACTAATAGGCAACTTGGCACAGAAAGCAGCAGAAATAAAACTCTTACTAGCACCCTAATCAAATAACACAGAAGCTAAAGTTTGGTTCACTAGAAACGTACTGGACACAACATCAGGGTCCGTCCTAGCTTCCTCCTATGTCAAAGTGAATGCCTTGGCGCTCGCCCTTGGTCCTTCACTCCCCGTCTTCTTCGCCTCGGAACCCTCAGCTCTTGGCTTCTTACAATCCCTACTTATGTGGCCCTCCCGCCACAGTTAAGCACCGGACCGTACGATAGTCCTTGGCTATACGCCCCGCCTTCCCACATTTGAAGCACACGTTCGACCCTAGCCTACATTCCCCACTATGCTCTCTCCCACACCTACCACACTTCTTCATACTCGCACCTGATATGACCACACAGCAGTCATCAACCCGTGCCTTCTTGTACCCGTCGAGGCATCACCCTGACCAAACCTCTTCCATTCCAATTTGATCACCACCACCCTTCCTGCTACCTTCAGCCACCACCACCACAGCCCTCTCATCGTACAGTCTCCCCACCAAATCCACTGCCGACCTAAACGTGCTCGGTCGGGCAGCGATCATGTGCCTGTGAATATCGGCCAACAAGACCTGAATATACCTCTTGATTTTTCGAGAGAGAGGTGCCATCTCGTTGAACTTCAAGTGTACTGCTGATGTGTCATGGTTCCCGCCTCCAGTTGAAGGAATCTCTCTCAACTTTATCCATTTCTCTATGAGGACAGAACTCCTCGATCACCAACTTCTTCAGCTCCGACAATCTCATCCTCCCAATTGCCCGACTACCCTCGGCTTGGACTATATTGTCCCACAACACAGAGCCAAGTCCATAAAAGAATAGGCAGCAAACTTTACTTTCTGATCCTCTCGACACTCGCTGATATTTAATACCGCTTTCATCTCTCTCACCCACCGGTGAGCAGTAGGGGTAGTGACGTTACCATCGAAAGTAGGGGGCTTGCATCGTTGAAACGCCCCATAATTACAGCCTCGTGCCGCCTCCGGAACTGACTCTTCTTCTTCTTCTTCATCGTCATCAAAGAGAACCATTTCAGGCTCTGGTTGCTCCCGTCCTCCAAGGACCTATTCCTCTCTTGTCTCTCCCCTTACCGTACCGCCTTGATAACTTCAGTCACTACAGATGGTAAGATCATCTGCATGACCTGATGAACTTCTTCTACAACAGCCTCCTTTACTGAGGCCCTAAGATTGGCGCTCTCATCGCCACCCTCCGGATGAGGAGTCTCGGGTTCTTCAGGAACCACCTTTTTAGCTCTGGGTCTTCCCCTCTTAGGTCGCGGTTCAGCACCACGACCTCCACCATGAGAGGTTTTCGAAGATCTACCACCGTCCATTCACACGCACACCGAAAGATTCAAACACCAACACGGTCATTCAAGGGAACAGCTCAGTTCATGTCAAGTATAGTAAGTCCCTAATTACAGTGGCCAATTGTGATTAGCCACTTACTTTACTCTTCATACCCCAAGCATTACCTGTCCTGACTACATCGGTATTTAAATCTACAAACAACACATAACCACATACATGCGCACATAATACCAGTTAACATTACGAAAATACCTGATGGCACGTAGCTACTCAGACTGGCATCCCTTCCCTTTCACTCCCATTCTCAGTTAGGTTTATTTTGAAATTTTTACCCGTTTCACTTAAACTTTGGCTCTGATACCAACTTGTAAGGCCCCGTTCCCGGGGTGCTCACAGCTAGTCAATCATTGCACATAAAACATATATTTACATTTAACTTTCATAAAACCTCGCAGCAAAATCATCAAAATAGACATTTCATTTCATTATAAGGGCTTTTGCAAAACAATACATCATTATCCAATTACAAAATATATGTTGCATTACATCACAAAAGCATTATAAAAAATGGATGTCATCCTAAAAGAGCTGAGTAGTCGCCCCGTGCCATCCTCAGCAATCATTATCTACCAACTGGAAACACATAAAAGTCAGCGTTGCTGAGTGAGTTCTAGTTTTATAGTAAAATATACTTTTCTTTCATTAAAATCGTTCTTTAGATTCATACGATCATACATCATACGTACACATAGATAATAACATTATTATCTTCGTCATTCATTGGTTAACTTCTGTTCATTCATCGAGCGTCATTAACTTTTACATTCTTTAATCATTCATTAACCTTTAGTTTTCAACACAAATTAGAAGGTAAATATTTTGGGTTTAAACACAAATTTATGTTTGTTTAAGTTAATGTATAGTTGAAACATGTTTAGATTTAGTAGGTTGAACTCAATTTTAAGTAGAACTAATATAATTTTTAGGTGTGGTTGTTTAGGTTAATGTATGGTTGAAAAGTGTTGAAAATGATAAACTAGTGAGATGGATTTAGGTATTTTGGGTATTTGACGTAGAGTACTTGTTAGATTTGATAAATAGAATTTGATGCTTAAATTTTAGTAAAGTTTAGGTGTATTTGGGCATTTGATCTAGACGTTTTGTTTAAATGATTGAAAGATGTTTAGATGTTGATGTTTAGTTGGTTAAATAAAACATATGAGGTTGGGTACTATATGTAGTTCAAGATGGTATTAAGATATTATTAGTATATGTAATTTATGCTTAGTTTAAAAATATATTTATGTATGTTGTAGGTTTGACGTAGATGGATTTGGTATTTTGTTACTTAAAATTTAGTTGAAAATTTGTTATATATATATATATATATATATATGCATTTGAGTCAAAATGTCGTCCGTCTAGCGCAAAAAAGATGAAATATCTTTCTCCAAGCGAAAAACTTAAGTTAGAATGGTTTGTCCTCAATATTTGTCAAGAAGTCAGAGACTATATGAAGTAAGAGTTCCTATCTTTAAGTTTTTATCATTAGTTAAATATATTTTGTTCCTTATTTATTATATATATTTGTCAACAATATAGCGAATTCAAATCTGAACGCCCACATGAGGATGTCATAACCAAATTTCCATCAACGTTTCTCGAGAAGGTAATCCGTGTACAAAAATCTCTTAGGTTTCCAACATGAATTCAAATCTACATTTGTTAGCTAATTAATATATAACACATTATTTTCTTAGGTTTATTCGATGAAAATACAAAATTCTCCAGATTTTCACTCAGAGTTGTATGCTCTTTCAATGGGTGCGGACGTAAAAGCCTATAATTACACTGTTTGCATAGACAACGGTGTTAGGTTTTTGGTACTTGCACATGACGTACAAGCACAACACAAAACTCCAATGTTTTAATGGAGGGTGAGAATAGTGAGAAATATTATGATCAAGTTCAAGAGGTTATTGAGTTATGCTATGCAAACAGGTATTCCACGGTCCTATTTCGTTGCAAATGGTGTTTGATACTCATGTCTGTGTATCTCAAACTATTCAGAGATCGGAAAAAAAATGTAAAACCACTTTGAGCGTGTTGGAAGATATGAAGATGTGGAACAAGCAAGGCTCAACCCTCCAAAGGGAATGAATCATGAAAATGGAGGAAAACAATTGATTTTTTCTTAAATCATGGACACAAAAAAGCATCATCATCAAACAAAGCAAACCAGCAACAACAACAATACACTAATCGTGGGGGGACTGCCTCATATAGTAGTTATTGTTATAAGAAGGTAATGTTTATTAATTTGTATGTGTATTGATACAAGTATTATTTAATATATATAGTTAAAAATGTTAAACAGAATAATAGCAGACTTGAGGCATTTTGAAATGCACATACCAATAAAGATGAGACCTTTGATACAGAGATAGCAGACAACAATATATAAGTTTTATATAAAGTAGAGTTTTGAAATATAAAGATGGGACCTTTGTGTGTGTGTGTATATAGTTTGTGTGTATATATATATATATATATATGTATATATATATATATATATAATTAAATCATTTTGTTAATAATGTAGAATCAGTTCAAATAACGGTTTGATGAGCTAAGACAATCCCAAAATGAAGAAAACAAATGTTCATTAAGCCGAACGAGGTCGAAGTTTTTGAGTTGGTGTTGGCAGAACGTCGAGGACATATTAGAGGGATTGTGCGGTAAACCGTCTTCATTTGCAGGATTGATTCGTTTGTCCATGAGTAGGAACAAACATCTCAGACACTTTCAGAGGTATTAAAGTTATATAAGTTTTATCTTAAATGGGTCAAAATAGGTAAATTTAAGTTGAATTATGTACATTTTGGTTTAAATGGGTCAAAATGATACAAACACACTTGATATAGTTAAAACCACGTTAATTTGAGTTAAAAAGGTCAAAGTGGGTAAAATACTTTAACTGCTATAATTGAAGGTGTTTAATGTATCATGTTTGGTGTTATCTTAAACAGTCCAAAATGTGTAAATTAGTTAAATTATGTACATTTAGGTTGAAAGGGTCAAAATGATACAACACGGACTGATATAGTTAAACCACATTAGTTTGAGTTAAAACAGGTCAAAAATATTAAATAACTTTCACTGTTCTACCTTGAACTGTTAAGTGTATCATTGTTGGTTTATCTAAATGGATAACTTTAAGTTTAATTAATGTACATTTTGTTGAAATAGGGTCAAAATGATACAAAACCCACTTGATATAGTTAAAGCCTGTATATTTGATTTAACGGGTCAAAATAGTAAAAATAAACTTTAACTGCTTAACTTGAAGGTGTTAAGTGTATCCTTGTTGGTTTTTCTTAAACTTGAAGGTTTTATGTAGGTTGTTGTTTTGTATATTTGATTAAACTTGAATGGTTGCAGGACCACGGTGAAGTGGGCATTACAACACAGCACACAAGAAGGCGATTACCTATAACTTAATCAATGACAGGAGCAGTGATCCCACTTTTGATGTTCAAATCCAAAGCATCGGATACAACAAGAATTAGACAAATTTTAGACAGCAATCGATACTTGTAGCCATTAAGGCGCGGCAAAAATTAGTACATGGTAAGCAAAAAAAGAAAAATCGCATACGGTTATAGAGAGAATATGTATTTCTGATTTCTAGGAATGTTTATAGATGTAGAATATTTCTAATCAAATCAATCATTCATTCCATTCATTACTCATTCCTCCTTGATTACAATAGGTTGTCACTCCTTATATAGAGTGCAACAATCACTGCTGTTATCACGGAAAGTGACAACTGGCAGATCCAATACAAAATAACTAATTCTTAACAACTACTGAAATGTTCACAACTACTGAGAACATATCAGCATGTTAAGTACAAAATATAAAACTACTGAAACTACAACGACTGAAGAACAAGCTCTTCAGTCGTTTTACAAAACTACTGAAACATAGAAAATAAAACTACTGATATCACAACTACTGAAGTACTCTTCAGCAGTTGTGACAAACTACTGAGGCTTCAGTACTTGATCTTCAGACTTTGACCTTCAGGTGTTTCATCAGCTGATGACTTCAGTAGATATCATCAGCTGATGTCTTCAGTCTTTGTCTTCAGACTTGTACATCAGTTGTTGATCTTCAGCACTTGTGAACTCTTCAGCTGTTGTACTTCAGTACTTGGTCTTTCAGCTTCAGCACTTGTGTTCTTCAGCTGTTGTACTTCAGCACTTTGTTCTTCAGCTGTTAAGTCTTCAGCACTTGTCAAACTACTGATGAGGCTTTCAGCAGTTGTTGTGATACCGTGTGGGACTTAGAGGTTTTCTGATCTTGGCTCATTGGTTCTTTTGGTCCAACAAACTCCCCCTGAACCAATGCAGCCAAAACCTCTAACTTATTTATACTCCCACTTATTGATGGCAAAATGTTGGTCTTTTTCCTTCTTGATCAGTAGAGAAGATGACCCATGTAAGCTCCGGCCTGGGAAGAAATCTCAAATATTTGTTTGGGCAGTATGAATGGGAACTCTGTTTTGGGGAACTGGACACAGAGTTGTTATCCCATTCATGAGATTTACTTCCCCATAATGAGTCTGTATGACTCACGAACATAGGCCTCAAGGAGAACAACTTGTTCCTCTTGAGAGAGTTCTTCTGCTCCTCCTTCGAAGAAGAACTCTGGACCATAGTACTCTGATAAGTACTTCATGGTCCTGCCATTTTTCAGCTCCACCGTAGTTACCTCCCTATATACAAATTCATCAGGATGGTTGCCTTCAAGGAGTAACTGGAGCTCATTCTTCTGGATGTCTTCAAGCTTTTTATATAACAACCCCTTCTTAATCATCTTGTTTTCTAGTAAGGCTTGAGGGTCTTCTTTGCTTGGTGAGCTTTCTTGAATTCATCAATGATTTCCCAAGGTGAGACTACAACGGCCAACATGATGGTAGACTCTATTGTTTTTCGTACCTGGCCGTGTATCTGTGTGGGATAGTTCTTATGGATTCTAGAACTCACCCTGGGGTCTGGCCATACTCTCACTCTCTCCTTCTGATACTGAAGGTGTGCCTGAGAGTGTACAGCCTTTGAGCATGCCCTTTCATGGCTTGAATAGATGATGACTGAGGAAATCCTTGTCAACCATCTTCAACAGTTGCTCATCGTGCTGTTTCTGCTGTTCTTCTTCTTCTATCTTGACTCTGACCATTTCCCTTTGAGAGTCAGGTGTGATCATGGGTTGACTTCGGGGTTTTGGTAGCTTCAGAACAGCAGAGAGTGGCAGACTATCATCTTCATCCTCTTCTTCTTCTTCTTCTTCCATCCTCAGCACCCTTCTCCTCCTCTGGGTACATCACTGGATGATGGTTGGGTTGGTGAAGGAATTGGTTTTGAAGAATGAGGTGTTTGGATTTTGGCTTAGAGGTTGGTTGGAGATTTGAGGATAAGATCTGTTTGAGTGGGTGGAAGGAAGGTTGATCTAGCATCCTTGTAGTTAGTTTCGCCTTTGTGAGTTTAGCCATCTCTAACCTTTTGCCAGCCCCAGCCTCATCAAGGGCTTCCACAATAATCCCTTTGTTGAATTGCTCAGACAGACAGATTCTGGTGGCTATAGCCAGAATGCTGTCCCTGGTCCATGCGCGGATCTCCATTAATGATCTTCCCAAGTATTTTGCAATAAAGCGGATCATTATTTCCAACCTCTCTTTTCAAGAGCATCATACCCTGCCCATCGGTTTGTATCTCTTGTACTTCTAACCTTCTGATCTCACTATCCAGTGTGGCTGTGTCAAACCCCTGCCTGAAGAGTTGTTCAATTATTTTATCCATGGAGCGGCTGTGTTTATCTCAGCACTTCTCTTTCGCTTGTAATGATCAGGTTGCTTTTCTTTTTTCCTCCTCTTGGGCTTGCTTCTCTTCCTTTTCCTCGATCTTTTCCTCTTCCTTTCTTTCACTGCAGTACTCTCCCCCTTTTTGGTTGCATTGGAGGAGGGGTTTGTACCGCAGAAAGAGTCTTTTGGACAGCAGCATCAACCAGGGCTGTAATGTGAGGAAAGCCTCTCATCAAGGGCTTTGATCACTATATCAGTGATTATGGGTGTGATGAGAGGGAGGGAATTTTGGAGTACAGCACCTATTTGCTCAGGAGGGTTCTGTTCCTGAGAAGTAGGCCTGAAGCAGAGGCAGGTGGTTGATTTTGGGGTGGCTCTGTGTTTGGGAAACCTTCAAGGGAAGGTGCCATCTGTGGGTGGATAGAGGCAGATGGTCTTTCTCCTGAGAGAGTTGGTCAAGTAGGTTTTGCAGCCTACTGACTTTCTCTTCCAGGATTGTGTTCTGGCAAGAACATCATAGAAGAAGCCCAGGTCATCATCAGCCGAAGCTGAATCACCTGACCTCCTGCTTAGAGCAGGATTTACATGCACTGGGTGTAGACCAGTTGGTGCATGTGCCCCTTGTGCTTGGTACTGGGGACTTCCAGCCTCAGGACAATGTCCATCATCAGCTGTTGCCTCTAGGAGGTCTTAGCAATGTTACCAGCCTCACTCTGGTCATGTGCTGAGTCAGAGGAGGTGGCAGCCTCACTAGATATTCTAAGCTCCTTGTCTACACCAGGAGATAGAATTGGGAAACCCCTGTGCTGTGGGTTCTCAGGTGCACTGTGTTCCTCCCCCTCAATTGTAGAGGTATTCCCAGTAGTAAGTGGTTTCTGGGGAGGGGGTGAGGAGTGCAATTGAGTCAGCACTTGTGCAACTATTAAAGTTGGGCTGTGAGGGGCGGTTGTTTGGGGTGAAGGGATAGAAGCAGTGTGCACCTGGGGTGGATGGTGCTCTTCAATGGCAATCTCCTCAAGTGAGGAAGATCCCAGATAAGTAGGTGCCCCTTGGGTTGCTGCAGGCTCCTGTTGAGAGGAAGCCTGAGCGGCTGTGGCTGGAGGAGTCATTGTATCCACTGGGGGTTGGACTAGTGGATATATCCTGCGTTTGTGTTGCAGGGGCATCCTCAGGGGACTCAATTCCCTGAGTAGCCATTTTGGGTTTCTTTTTGGTGGGTTTGGTGGGGACTTTGGATTTGGAGGTGGTGGCTGTGGGTTCCAGCTGCGTGGGTTTTCGCAGCTTGGCAGCCATTTTGAGTGTCCGGTCAGAGTTGTGCCGGGAGTATACTTCCGGCAGAACAGCCGTAGCAGGGACTCCCAAGCCAACAAGTCCCTCAGCATTAAGCTGGTCTGTAATAATGGCCATTATGAACCGTGGAAAGTATCCAACGGTTGGCAGTTAGTTTTTGAGCCATATCTTTGAGCTCTGAAAATATTAATTCTGAAAAGTTTAGTGGTTGTTGCTCAAGGATAGAATACATTACCTGCTGCCATTTGGTGGACATTTGATCCCAAGACGATCTTAGGGGCCAAACATACATTGACCATGTGAAAAATCAGGCGCTCAGCGTCATTAAAGTGTTTCTTCATGATGGTGGTGGCACTGAGATCGCCTTGATATCCATGCTGAGCAAATGATAGATCTATGGTGCCCTTCGGATATCCAGCAGGAGAAGTAGCATCACTCAGTTGAAGAATTTTACGGATTGTTGCAGGAGTAATGACTACTTCTTTGTTGTTGACGACTGACCGGAGGGATGGTGTGTTGCTCTCCTCAGTGGTAACAGTAACGTTCATCCAAAATTGGTTCAAGGATTCGGCATGTAAGACGGGGTTCAGAAGGAATGCCTTGTTGTATTGGGACTGAACCATAAGATCGATAGCAGTATCGAACTTAGTCCAGATCGGCGATTTGTGAGGTAGGCAACACAGTTGTGTCGCGGTTTAATTTGCATAGACGCCATGGAGAAGAGGGAAGTTTTGGAGAGGAACGTTAGGTTTGAAGAAGATGAAGCATGGAGAGCTCAGGTTAGGGGTATTTATAGGGTACGGGTAGGAAACGACTGAAGGATGTGGTGTTAGTCATCAGTAGTTTTAAACGACCGTTGACATGGTATTATCCTTTCAGACGTTGAAACAGCTGAAGTCGTGGTGTTAGGCATCAGTAGTTTAGAAAACTACTGAAGACCGTGGTTTTGACTTCAGATGATTGAAACAACTGAGGACTTGGTGTTTGTCATCAGTAGTTATGAAACTACTGAAGACAGTGGTTTGTCATCAGCTGTTGTAAACAACTGAAGACTTGGTATTAGTCATCAGTAGTTATAAAACTACTGAAGAAGACGTGGTTTTGCTTCAGTTGTTTAGAATGAAACAGCAGTTGTACAAACGACTGAAGAGAAAGTTCTCTTCAGCTGTTTTCGTCAATTCTTAGCTTTTCAGCTGTTTCAAACTGTCCTCAACACATTCATCTCTTTTTGGCTGATTTCAGTTGTTTCATAGGACATCAGTACTTATCTGTTTTTACTGATTGCATAGTTTGTAACTGCATCAGTAGTTTAGAACATGAAGTACTTCAGTACTTGTGAGACATTTAGCCTTCAGTAGTTATAAAACTACTGAGGTTAAAAGAGCTCATCAGTACTTATATGTGACATAGGTACTCATGATCATCAGTATGAATTACTAGATCATCAGTAGTTGTCACTTATTCTAGCTGCAGCATACCAAGCCTTAACACCAGGTTTTGGAAAGTTGAACTATCCAAAGGCTTAGTAAAAATGTCTGCAAGCTCATCAGCACTAGGCACAAACTTAGGATCAATCAGACCTTTTTCAAAACAATCCCTTATAAAATGATGTCTGATCTCTATATGTTTGGTCCTAGAGTGCTGGACTGGATTTTTGACAATGCAAAGAGCTGAAGCACTATCCATTAACAATGGAGTCTTAGTCTCTGTAATGCCATAATCCAAAAGTTGGTTTTGAAGCCAGAGTACCTGAGATGTACAGCTTGCAGCAGCAATGTACTCTGCTTCAGCAGTGGATGTAGCAACTGAGGTCTGTTTCTTGCTTGCTGCCAAGAAATCAAGCAGTTGCCTAGGAATTGACATCCACCAGAAGTTGATTTCCTGGTCAACTTACACCCTGCATAGTCACTGTCAGAAAAAGCAACTAATTTACCAGAATGTCCGGTAGAATACCATAAACCTAGAGATGGAGTGCCTTGCAGATATCTAAAGATCCTCTTGACTGCAATCAGATGAGACTCTTTAGGTGCAGCCTGAAATCTAGCACAAACACATGTAGCAAACATAATATCTGGTCTAGAAGCTGTTAAATACATCAAGGACCCAATCATACATCTGTAAAGTGTTTCATCAACCACTTTACCTTTCTGATCTGAGTCCAGTTGTGTGGTGCTGCTCATGGGAGTAGAACAGGGCTTACAGTTTTGTAAATCAAACTTTTGCAAAAGATCTTTTGTATATTGGACTGATGAATAAAAATTCCATCAGCCTTTTGTTTGATTTGCAACCCCAGAAAGAACTGTAATTCTCCCATGGCACTCATTTCAAACTTCTGTTGCATCAACTTTGTAAAGGCATCACACAACTTTGGATCAGAGGATGCAAAAATGATATCATCTACATAAATTTGAACAAGTAGATTATGCTGCCCAGCTTTCTTAATGAATAAAGTCTTGTCTATGGAGCCTCTAGTGAAATTGTTTTCCAGAAGAAAGTTTGATAATGTCTCATACCAGGCTCTGGGAGCTTGTTTTAACCCATAAAGAGCTTTATCAAGCTTATACACCCAATTAGGATGTTTATTGTCCTCAAAGCCTGGAGGTTGACATACATAAACCTCTTCTTTAACTTTTCCATACAAAAATGCACTTTTGACATCCATTTGAAAGACTTTAAGGTTTTGATAAGCAGCATAAGCTAAAAACAATCGAATTGCTTCCAGTCTGGCTACAGGGGCAAAGGTTTCATCATAATCAATACCTTCTTCTTGTGCAAACCCCTGAACAACCAGTCTGGCCTTGTTCTTAACAATAAGCCCATTTTCATCAGTTTTGTTCCTAAACACCCATTTAGTGCCTATTGCACACTTACCTGGAGGTAGAGGAACCAGTTCCCACACTTGCTGTTTCTTGAACTGAAGAAGCTCAAGCTGCATGGCATCAACCCATCCATTGTCCTTTAAAGCAATGTGATAATTCTTTGGCTCTTGCTGACTGATGAAGAGAGCATAGAAGCAGAAATTTGACAATTGACTTCTTGTTGATACTCCAGCAGTGATATCACCAATGATTTGAGACATAGGGTGATTCTTCAGATCTTGATACACAATGAGATCTGTGCAAGTGTTTGTAGCCGGTTCAGCAGCAACAGATGGTGATGGTGAATCATTTCCTTGAAACCAATCAGTGGATGGTAATTCAAAGGAAGTTGAATTCGAAGAAATCTCATCAGCATTTGTTGTGGATGGTGCTACTGGCGCTACAGGAACATCAGGTCTAGTTGAGTCAGGCAGCTGATCACTAAACCTGAAGAGGTGAGTACTGCAATCATCATCATCATCAGCAGTACCACCAGGTGGTGAACTGTTGACAGGAGCAACAGCAGGAGTTTGATAAGGAACATATTGCAGTATGTCCCAATCAAATAACTCCACAGGACTTTGTGGAATCTTGTCCTTTGGAGATTCATTAAACTTAACATGTAGAGTTTCTTCAACCATCTTTGTTCTGCAGTTGAAGACTCTGTATGCCTTGCAAGTAGATGAATAACCAACAAAGTATCCTGCATCCACCTTAGGATCAAATTTGTGGAGTTGATCCTTTGTGTTGAGAATAAAACAGGGACACCCAAATGCTTTGAAAAATGAAATCAGAGGAGCCAAATGATGGAGAACTTCATATGGAGTCTTCATCAACCTCTGATTTACTAAAACTCTATTTTACACATAACAAGCTGTGTTGACAGCTTCGGCCCAAAAGGTCAATGGCAAACCTGAGTCAGCCAGCATGGACCTTGCAGCTTCAATGAGGGTCCTGTTCTTTCTCTCCACTACTCCATTTTGTTCTGGAGTCCTTGGAATGCTGAACTGCCTTTTGATTCCCTTTGAAAAATAGAAGTCATCAAGTGTATGATTTCTGAACTCAGTTCCATTATCACTCCTAATACACTTGACTGGAAGGGAATACTGCTTCTCAATGTACAGCACAAAGTGGATAATCTTCTGAGCAGCCTCATCCTTTGAATGTAGAAAGAAAGTCCATACAAATCTGGAGTAATCATCCACAATTACCAGACAGTATTTCTTCTTTGCCATGCTCATTACTCTCACAGGACCAAATAGATCCATATGCAGTAATTGCAAGCAGGCAGTGGACTTGGACACTTCAATAGGAGGGAATGAGACTTTGTGCTGTTTTCCTTTTAAACAAGCAGTGCAGTTTCATCACAGTGGAACTCCTTTATTGGTAAGCCTCTGACTAAACTATTGTGGCTAAGCTGATTCATGTTTTTGAGATTAACATGACCAAGCCTCCTGTGCCACAGTTTAGATTCTTGAGAAGAGGCTTTGGAAAATAGGCAAGGATTGCCTTTGAGATCTATCTTCTTAGAGAGATCTAAGGCATACACTCTTCCTGTCCTGTTGGCTTTCAGGAGAGTGTGATCATCCAACACCTTGTCAATCAAGTGCAAAACTTTGGATGACAGAATCCTACAGTTTTGACTTGTGAAAAGGGCAACATGGCCTTTATCACACATTTGACTGACACTCAAGAGGTTGTACTTGAGATTTTCCACATGATTAACATCATCAAATTTGATTTCTCCATTGGAGACAAAGCCCTTACCGATGATGTAACCCCTAGCATCATTGCCAAAAGAGACAAATCCCTTCTTTCCTTGAGAGTAGTCATGAAGAAGAGAGATGTTCCCAGTCATGTGCATAGATCCCCCACTGTCTACATACCAGATGCTACTTTGGCATGTTGAAGAACCCTGCAATAATAAACAATCAGTTAGTTTTAGAGACCCAAACCTTTTTGGTTTTGGGCCTGGTCTCATCAATAGATGGTAAACTAACATGTTTATTTGTAACAACAGCCTGAGAAGAAGAAGATGGTGTAGAAGAGGAGTCCTTTGGCTTAGACCTCCTTTTCTGTGGTTTCAACATAGGAGAATCTAGTTGGTTAACTCTACCCAACAGATGTTGTACCATCATCACCAGCTGTGTCTGATTTTGTGATAAAGCTTTCAGCTCATCAGACACATTGCTAGTGGAGTTAGATAAGGTCCTATGTTGCACCTTCTTCTTTTGAGCACCCTCAGCTGTCACCTGTTTAACTCCTTCCTTTTGGATTTCTTTAAGGACTTAAGGGTTACAGGATTTGATGTTGCTGATACAAATGTGGTCTCAAACTCAGTTTTCATTTTTACCATTTTCTCATTATTTCTTCTTTTTGTTTGAGTTTGGAACCTCTTTTGTACCAACAATCATCTGTAAGATGATTGAACAAACCACATACTTCACATGGTTTCTTCTTCATCTTAGGTTGATCATCAACTAAAGATGGTGAAGCAACAGAAGACTTGTTCTTCAATGCTTTGGAAGCATTGGTTGCTTTCTTGACAACCTCTTTAGTAGTCTTCAAACTCTTTCTACTGCCAGTTTTCTTCTCTTCAGTACTGACAGCAGTTGAAGTTTGAACTTCAGGTGTTAAATCCTGCTCTCCAGTCCTTTCAGGACCTTCAGGATTAACTCCTGAGTTGATCAACTTATTGATCATGTGAATGTCAGCATTTGGACCATCAACATCAGCTGATAGGTTCAAAGAGGCTTGATGCTGACTGCTACTTCTGATTGTGCTGTATCAGAAGGTAGATCACATGATGTGATGGATTGGTTATCACTCTCACCATCAGATTCTACCTCTGCTCTTGGGGTAAAATCTGTAGGTGGAGCAGTGTGATTGTAGCCAATTCCAAACTTCACATTTGAAGCAGATTGCTTACTAAGAAGCATTTCAAAACCTTTGCATGATTGTACCCATCTATCACACTCGACCTGGGTAACTGCAAGGGTTTCTTTGAGATCTTTGTACTTCTCTAGAAGTACATCTTCTCTAGCCTTATCATCAATTATTGGCAATTCAGTTTATAAACCTCATCATTTTTATCTTTGAGCACAAACTCAAACTCAGCTTTGTTTTTGGAAATTATTTGTTCTAGCTCAATGTTCTTATTAATTAAAGCTACATTTGCTTCTCTAATGGAAGCAAATGCTGCTATGCATGTTCAGAACATAATTTGGCTTTTGCCTCAGAGGATACCTGTGATACCTGAGGTGTAGAGGCATTGGAAGATGAAGTATCAGCAGACTCCAAAGCCATAAGAGCTAGATTCCCAAGGGACTGTCACCACCATGTTGACCAGCACCTGAGAACAGTTGATCATGACCAGACAAGTCATCTGGTAAACTGCTCCAGTCAACAACTCCTGGGGTGAAGAAGCTGTGTTGTTGAGATTGAGGTTGTTGATGAGATAGGGAAGGCTGAGGTTCTGGTAATGCATGAGGTTGTGGTGTCATAGGAACTTGAACTTGATTTGACTGTGGCATGTAATAACAAGGGTACTGATATGGCATTTGACCCTGAGGAACAAAATATGCCGGAGATTGTTGTTGAGGATGATGACTAGATGTGACAGGATGTTGCCCTCTGTGTTGTTGACTATTGCCAGGAAAAGTCACAAAGGGTGCAGTAGAGTTAGATCCAGTTGATCTACACTCTCTTGCAAAGTGTCCAAGCCGTTGGCATTTGTGACACCTCAACTTGCTCTTGTCAAAACCAACTTTGGTTTTGCCAGAGAGTCCTGGGAATTTTCTTCCAGTTCTTTTGTAGAACTTCTGAGATCTGATATTTATCAAGGCCATTTGGCTCAAAATATCCATCTCTTCTAAGTCATCATCAGCAATCCCCTTGAGATCATCCATAATGAAACATAGATTGTCATTATTACACCCAGTAAACTGACCATCAACACTTACAAATGCAGAATCAGAAGTGCTTGAAGAGAAATTAATATGCTCATCATACTGGCATTCAGATGAAGCATATTCTGACTCATGACCCACCAAGGCAGTGTTGCCTTGTATAAAGTCTTCAGTGAGCTTTCCAGATGAAGACAGCTTTCTCTTCTGTTCTATCTCTCTCTCAAAAGTGAGCAATTTCCCATGGAGTTGGGTGAGAGATAGTTTGTCCAAACTTGCACTGGAGCGTAGGACAATAGTATATGTGTCCCATCTCTCAGGCAGTGATCTGAGAAATCTGTTATTCATCTGAATATTGGTGTATTCAAGTTTGACCATTTTTAGTTCAGAGATCAAACAAGAAAACCGCTCATATTGTTGAGTCAGTGTCTCACCCTTTCTATGAGAGAATGTCTCATATTGTTGGGCAAGAATTTCTCTATTATTTGCCAAGACCTCATCTGTTCCTCCAAATTGTTCTTTCAAAGCAATCCAGAGGTCATGGGCAGTTTCATGATGCATTAGCCCAGAATAGATTTCATTGGGCAATGCCATGGCCAGAATTCCATGGGCTTTTGCATCAATCTCAAGCAACTTCTTATCCTCATCTGAGTATTGCTCCCTCCTCTTCGGAACCATTTGATTGGTTTCCGGGTTATTCACCATAGGCTTGTGTGGACCATGTACCACTGATGTCCAACACCCTGCGCTGTTAACAGACAGGTGATGGAGCATACGTCTTTGCCATATGTTATACTCATTCCTAACCAGCATAGGAGGCTTGGTTGAGGAACCAGTATTGTGAGGATCATTGGAAGGAGTGGTCATTTTCAGTTCAAAAACAGTTTAGTTCAGTTTTAAAAAGTTTTAGACAAACCACAACAAACTCAATGAGAACCAAGAAAAAGATCTCAGGATGAATGAGCAGAAATACAGAAAATTCAATCTCTATAACCGTTTCTTGCAAAAACAAAAGCTAATTCAATCAAACTTGATCTTGAATAGCAGTTTCAATGATCAATTATTAGATCGATCAATGATTAACCTGCTCTGATACCATTTGACAGGATCAGTGATCACAAGTTTGATGTATCAGAATACAAAGCAGCGGAATACAACAAGAATTAGACAAATTGTAGCAAGCAATCGATACTTGTAAGCATTAAGATCGCATACGGTTATAGGGAGAGAATATGTATTTTGATTTCTAGGAATGTTTATAGATGTAGAATATTTCTAATCAAATCAATCATTCATTCCATTCAATTACTCATTCCTCCTTGATTACAATAGGTTGTCACTCCTTATATAGAGTGCAACAATCACTGCTGTTATCACGGAAAGTGACAACTGGCAGATCCAATACGAAAATAACTAATCTTAACAAACTACTGAATGTTCACAACTACTGAGAACATATCAGCATGTTAAGTACAAAATATAAAACTACTGAAACTACAACGACTGAAGAACAAGCTCTTCAGTCGTTTTACAAAACTACTGAAACATAGAAAATAAAACTACTGATATCACAACTACTGAAGAAGTACTCTTCAGCAGTTGTGACAAACTACTGAGGCTTCAGTACTTGATCTTCAGACTTTGACCTTCAGGTGTTTCATCAGCTGATGACTTCAGTAGATATCATCAGCTGATGTCTTCAGTCTTTGTCTTCAGACTTTGTACATCAGTTGTTGATCTTCAGCACTTGTGAACTCTTCAGCTGTTGTACTTCAGTACTTTGGTCTTTCAGCTTCAGCACTTGTGTTCTTCAGCTGTTGTACTTCAGCACTTGGTTCTTCAGCTTTTCAGTCTTCAGCACTTGTCAAACTACTGATGAGGCTTTCAGCAGTTGTTGTGATACCGTGTGGGACTTAGAGGTTTTCTGATCTTGGCTCATTGGTTCTTTTGGTCCAACAATCCAACATTAGACTAGATTTTAACCATAATAAGATACTAAGAACACAAGTAAGTCAGAGACAGAACAAAGTGTTAGTTTTCAAACAATGCAGTATATGGCTTTTCTCATGTTCTATTACAAGTGTGTACAAAGCATAATGGAAAGATACAAAACCTGAGATACTTATACTACATCCTACAGCCGGCTATACTTTGAAAGCCAGCCGGATACAATTGACTAGACCAAAAACAAAATCAATTGTAGAGTCAAAAGGTAGATTGTCTTTTTATCTAGTGACTATGACATCCATAGCTCCATCCTTATCTATACAAAAAGGATAAAGTACATGAAGTAGAAAGTTATAGACTCAAGACCTCAATGTACATTACCAAAAGCAGGACCTTTCACCAACTCATGTAAGTTGGTGACCTTATAGAGGTGCAGCGGAAAGGTGACCAGCTTTATGGAAAAGTACTCAGATAAGCATGTTTTAAAAGTCTTCGGAAGAATCGTCTTCAATGAGTTGAAGCTTCGTAAGACTTTGTCTCTGAGGCTTCGGAAGACTTCATATTTGGCTTCGAAGATATTGGTCTTGGCTTCGAAAGATTTCACACTTAGAGTATTTTTTCTGTTGCATGTGTGAAACTTCTAAGCATTCTTCTTCAATGCACTTGTGCAGCATGCAGGACAGACTTTGGATGTTAGGTTGCATCAGCCTCTTCATTAATCTCTACCATCTCCCCCTAGCTGGTGCTACCAAAACACTTAGTAGACTTCAATATCAACAGTCCTCACTAGGATGATCACCAATCCTTTCTTCATAAGATGATCAGGATCCTTTAGACTGTCAAAATTTCTTCTCATATCAAAGAGGTCATGCAGAGGCAACTGAAACATATCTTTCCATGTGTAAAAGTCTTTAGTGCCTTGATCTCTAATGACATGCCATCTTTCTGGATTTGTGGTGTATGTCTAAGACAAGATGGGTATTCCTGATGCTAGAGGAGCTGTTTGAATTGGAGTTGATGTAGCATCCTCTGGTTGCACAACCTCAAGATGTTCTGACTCATCCTGGGGTTTAGAAGAGGGTGCAGTCTTCTTCTTCTTTGGCTTTGGTTTAGAAGCCATCCTCTTCTTTCTCTTTACAGGTTTTAACTGAGAAGACTGGCCTGCAGTACCAGATTGATCTTCACTGTCTTTCTCAGTTGGGACTTCCTCTCTCTCAGGCTCAAAAGGGAAGGGAGGTTGACCCTACTGTGGATCAGAAGATGAAGCTTGCTAAGTTTCAGCAGGAGGTCCAGGCTGTGTTGTCTCTGGTTGTTCAACCTTAACCTCCACTTCAGGTGGGGCTTGACTTGGAGTGGAGTGTAAGTCAATAAGCTCTCCACTTTTGATCTTCTGCGTGATCACCCTAATATGCTCATCCATAGTGGATAGAGACATGGGGCCAAGTCTCCTTCCAGAGAATCCATATAGTTTCAAGAAGCTCATCATCCTCTGCCTATCAGCAGACTTCTTCATGCTCTTTTGGATAATAGCTCTTGATTTTGCAGCTTCTTCCTTTAGCTTCTTCTTAGTTGTCTTTCTGTCCTTGATTATCTCAAGTTCAAGCTGTTTTAAGTACTCAAACTCAACATAGTCATAGGAAAAAGTGCATCTGCCTGATAGAAGCCTGTGGCACTCAGGTAGTTGATCATCTTGATCCTCTCTTCTTGTTTGTCTACCTGAGGTTCTTGTTGAACCACATCTTCTTATGCGGGACTTTCCTGAACTGGGGAGAGGGTAGGCATATCCTTGTACAGTCTTTTTCTTCTTCTCTCTTCTTTGACTTGTACTAGAAGCTCTTCATCTTCTGCCTCCTTCTTCTCTTTGACCTTTCCAGGTCAACCAGTTCATTCAACTCATCTAAGGGGAGAGAGATGACACTGTCTATGTCATAGTTTCTTGTCTGCAAATAATTTATCCTGACTGCCCTTAACTCATCATTTTGAGTGCCTGGTCTGGGGGCAGCCCTGATAGCAGACTCCATGAGTCTTGAAGACTCAGCAGAGGAACTTTCTCCCCTCAGCCTCCTTTTCCTCTCTCTCTCTCTCCTCCTCCTCAATCTCCTCAGATGTCATCTTTCTTTTCCCTTTGTCACTCACAGACTTTTGTGACTCAGGGTGGAGAGAGCTTTGGCCTTCATTGCTTGATGCAGCTTCTAAGCTCTGGCCAAAGAGAGGTTGAGAAGCACCTTCACCAGCAGGTATCTCAATAGGAGTGTGGATCTATGCAGCAGTTGATGATGATGAGACCGGGGTCTCAGGTTCTGCCACTGGGCCTTCAGTCAAGGTTTCCCCTATGAAACTAATCTTAGGGTCTGCCTCAACATCCAGTTGACCGATGGCATTGTCTGATTGCCTAAGTCTTCTTCTTAAGCTGAACTCTACAGTGATCTTGTCTTGGATTCTTTGAGCCAGTCTGTCAGCTTGTCTTGATTTGCTTGGGTTGACAAGTGGCATATTGACTAAATCCAAACCTTCATAGTAGTTCAGGCTCTGAAAATTGAAGACTTCTTGCTGTCCTTGAACTCTTATGATGATCAAGGCTTTCCTGATGTTGTCATACCTCCACCCAATGATGTAATTGGAAGATAGTGAAGATGACATAGCCCTTGGTATCCCACCCTCAAACAAAGTTTATATGAAGGAGTCTGTGTAGTCCACATCAATGTGAATTTGAGGAGGTTGCTGAGAATGCACAGTCGCAAGTGAGGATGGTGAGTCCTCAATGTCCACTCTCTCTGAAGAACTCCCAGGTTTTGTGGCTATAATGACTTTCTCCCCCTTTTTGGTAGCATCGCCCACTTGCATAGGTGAGCTGGAAGATAGGTCAATCACATCCACAGGTTCTTGTGTTCCTGGTTGAGCTCTTCTTAAGGGTCTCCCAGCTAGTTTTTCCTTAAGATATGAAATCTCAAGTTGCTGATCACTTATTCTATTGTGTAAGGTAGTCACCTGAGATTCAAGGTGACTGACCTTTGAGACTAAATATGTGCATGTTTTAGTCATTTTGTGCACCTTAGTCTTAGATTCCCCTCATCTTTATCAGAAGAATCATTGGGGGATGAGATAATTGGACCAAAGTCTTCTCTCTCACCACTAGCTTCAGGTTCTTGACTGCTGGTTTTCCTCTGCTCACTGGCAATCTCAGTTGAGATATTAGTGGGCTGAGTTGGCATTGTTGAGGTCTTAATGATGTAATCACTTTTAGAAGTGAGAGCCTGTTCCATATGGACATCCTGAACAGGTTCAGAAGTGTCCATCTCAATTGTAGGTGTCTGATGTGGGATAGATATAGGAGACTCAGGAGCATTCATCTCTCTTTGAGTAGGGGTAAAGAAGATAGACTCATTATACTCACTGAAACCTAGATCTTCATCAGTATAGAAATCAAGGTTGGGAATTAGTTGGTTGAGATCTATAGGCTAGGGATGGTAACTATCCCCTGAAGGTTGATCACTTGAGTGTTGAGACTCAGAGTGATGGCTTAAGGCAGTTAGGCTAATAAGCTCATCAGACTGAGCATAAGGAACCTCAGCACTGATTCTTGGAGAGATGGGAGTGGTCTGCTCCTCAAGAGAAGTGGGAGCTCCAATGCCCACTTCTTCCTGTACGGGTGAGTATATGGAGGCCTCCACAAACTGAATAGTCTGAGCAGAGGTTCATTTGGACTTTCTTTGGTAAGTAAGAGTGATTTTAGGCTGTGTGGGTGGTTGGGAGGTAGCAGGTGTGGGCTCAACACTAGCTTGTGCTGCTAGGTTGTCACCTTGAGCAATAAGCTCTAACATTTTTGGGACTAGGGCTATTTCTACCCTAGAGAAACCAACAGTAGGCTTTCTTAGTATTTTAAAGATGTTAGGCTTCATCTGTCCCAATTTAAGAATGTTACCTGTTTCCCTCAACTGTGAGCCCAGTTCATAATTAAGAATGTACTGGACATATCTAGGAAACATGTAATATTCTAAGGAGTCTAAATTAGCAAGTAAATTGGTATAAACAAACTGAGAATACCTGAACTTGACCCCTTGAACCATTCTATGGATTATGAAGGAGAGATCCTCAAGAATCTGGTCCCATCCACCATGCTTGTTTGATAAGCTGTGAATGACCACATGGAGTAGGAATCTCCACTGGGATGAGACCTTCCCTTTCCTAAAGGTCTTTACAAAGAAATCTCCCTCGTATCCCATCTACTGAATGAATGATTTACAGCTTCCTTTGGGAAGAACACCTCACCTTCTTCATCATCCAGCTGAAGATGCCTATTTATGATGGCCAGAGTGATGAAGATTGTTCTCCACTGCACTGTGGTAGACAGTGCCTTCTCCCCGTCCATAATGACCTCTTAGTAGGTCTTCCAGAAATCAAGAAGCTGATCCTCATAGAGAGGAGGATCAATGGTTAGGGAGCTGAAGTAGTTGGATAAAGCTAAGAATCGACAAACCTCTGAGATATGAGGATCTTTCTCAGAGCTTAACAGAGCAACCTGATTGTGTTACCTGTGTAGCTGCATGGTAAAGTTAGGATCATTTCTGTGAGCTAGGTTAGCCATTGTGAGGTAGCTTAAGGATGAAGAAAGAAGAAAGAAAAATTCAAAGAGAATTTGGGTTTTTAGGTTTGGAGGAAGAACAGATGATAGAAAGAGGGGCAAACCGTTGGGTTTATATGTGACAGGGATTTCAGATAAAGTTTAATGAAAGAGGATAAACTTTGAAATCTGGATGTCGGTCCTACCTCTAAAAAAGTAGTTTACTTTTGCTCAAAAAGTAGTTTTCTTGGAAGTCAAAAAGCTTCTGAAAGTTAATTATCTTTGGAAGTTTTAATTAAAAAGGCTTCCGAAGCTAAAATGACTTCAGAAGAATTTCCTGAGAGTTTTGAAAATCTTGCTTTGGAAGAGAAATTAAAACTTGATTTCTTTGTATATAAAATTACAAAGCTTTCGAGAGTTAATTTTGCTTCGGAAGTAAATGGTCCTTGAAAATAGGTAAGTGTCTGAGACAAGTATTTAAGCTTTAGAAGATAGATCCAAGAACTCTTCCGAAGGTAAATTTCTTAGACAGTAATTTATTTTTAAGGCATGATTTACTTCCGAAGTTAAAAGCATAACTTCTGAAGTATCAGAAATTTTCAAAAATCTAAGGAAAGTCTTCAAAAAGAAATTTTCATCCAAAGAAAACATGAGCTTATGAAAGTGATAAGCTAGACAACTTAGGACACACATATTTTAAGAAATAATAAGAATTAGTTTTAAGAAAAACCTACTCAAAGTTTATCATCCAAATAGCTTATATTAGATATTTAAATCTCTGTTTATCAAAAGCCTTTGTAAACAGATCAGCATATTATTCATCTGTGTGAACTTTAACTAGTTTAATAAATCCTTTTCATAGTTATCTCTTATTAAATGATACCTGATATTGATGTGTTTTGTCCTTGAGTGTTGCACAGGGTTCTCTGTGATTGAGATAGCACTATTGTTGTCTATGTGAATGGGAGTCTCCTTGAAGTTTAACCTATAGCCCAGCATCTGATTATGAATCCAAAGCACTTGAGCACAGCAGCTTTGTTAGGATCTCAGCATCTAGTTTGATCAATTAGATTGGATTTGCAGCGGAATGAGCCCATGAATTAACAAATTTAAACAAGAAAACATGAAATTTATCAATGAAACAGTGTTTGTTATAGAGAGAGAGAATTTCTGCCAAAAGGAATATATTCATTCAATACACGCTTCGGCTGGCTTCACATCGTTACAATTAGGTCATCTTTCCTTTTATAAGGGAAGCTGACGTCAGGTGATGTCACTTGACAGTGACATCTAACTATTATTTAACTACTGAAAGTTAACACAACTACTGAAGATGTCAAACAGCTAACATCTTCTTACAAAAAAATACCAAGTGTTAACTATCACTACAACTACTGAAAAGAAACTACTAAAACAACAACGACCGAAGAACATGCTCTTCAGTTGTTTTACAAGTACTGAAATAGAAAAGAAAACTACTGAAAGGAAACCATCACAACAACTGAAGAACGCTTCTTCAGCTGTTGTGACAAACTCTGAAGGCTTCAGTACTTGGACATCTTGAACTTCAGTTGTTGTCATCAGCTGATGTCTTCAGATGTTGTCTTCAGTCTTTGTACTTCAGCTGCTGATCTTCAGTACTTTAGTCTTCAGCTGTTGATCTTCAGACTTTGGTCTTCAGCTATTGAAGTCTTCAGTACTTTAGTCTTCAGTTGTTGATCTTCAGACTTTGGTCTTCAGCTGTTGAAGTCTTCAGTACTTTAGTCTTCAGCTGTTGATCTTCAGACTTTGTCAAATAGCTGATCAAGTCTTCAGCAGTTGTTGTGATGTCTTATGGGACTTAAAGGTTTTTCTGATCTGGCTCATTGGTTCTTTTGGTCCAACAAACTCCCCCTGAACCAATGCAGCCAAAACCTTTAAGCTTATTGAAGATGTCCCACTTATTATGGCAGAAAGATTGGTCTTTTTGTCTTCTAGATCAGCTCAGAAGTGACCTTTGTAAGCACAGGCCTGGGAAGAAGTCTCAATGATCTGTTTGACAAAGGATGGATGGGAACTCTATCTTGGGGAATTGGACACAGAGCTGTTACCCCATCCATGAGATCTACTTCCCAACTATGAGTCTGTAAGACTCCCTTGTATAGGCCTCAAGGAAGATTACTTATTCCTCCATGGTAAGCTCTTCTGCTTCTCCTTCAAAGAGTGACTATGGCCCATAATACTCAGAGAGGTATTTGACCTGCTTCCCATTTTTTAGTTCCACAGTTGTTATGACTCTATATGCGAATTCATCTGGGTGAATACCCTCTAAGAACAACTGGAGCTCATTCTTTCTAACTTCCTCAAGCCTCCTATACACTAACCCCTTTTTCACCACTTTATTCTCCAGCATCTTTTGTGGGGTCAGTTTAGCTTTATAGGCTTTCTTGAAGTCATCTAGGATCTCCCAAGGTGATACTACAAAGGCCAGTGAGATCACTTCATCTACAATCTTCTTTACTTGGCCAATGTATCTCTGCGGAATATTTTTCTTTTGAATCCTATGAGACACCCTGGGATCAGGCCAAATCTTCACTCTCTCTTTTTGATATTGAAAGGTATGTCTGAGAGTGTATAATCTCTGAGCATGTTTCTTCATATTGATGATTGAAGATGTGGCAGCGTATGCTTTGTCGACTCTTCTCAACAGTTCCTCATCATGTTGTTTGTGAAGCTCTTCTTCTTCTAACTTCACTTTCACAATTTGCCTTTAAGATTCAGGAGTAATTGTTGGAGGGTGACTTATGGCCTTAGGCAACTGTATAACAGCTGAGATTGGCAGCCTGTCTTAATCTTCATCATTATCTTCTTTTTCCTCTTCTAGCCTCAGTACCCTTCTCTTCCTCTTCTGGGGTACATCATCGGCTATTGGTTTTGTGGGTAAGGGAATTGGTTTAGTGGGTTGTGGTTGCGGTGGTTTTGGTGTGGGAATTTTGACAGGCTGTTCTAGCATTTTGGATGTAAGTGAGGCTTTAGATTGTTTGACCAGTTCAGTCCTGCTCCCAGCACCAGCTTCATTCAAGGCTTCAATGACCAGCCCTTTGGTATATACTTCAGACGAACAGATCTTGGTGGTTATTGCCAAGATGTTGTCCCTGGACCATGACTTGATTGCAATCAATGATCTTCCAAGATGCTTAGCTATGAACCTGATCATGATTTCCAGCCTTTCCTTTTCCAACACACTGTAACTTGCCCATCTTGCTTGGATTTCTTCAATCTCCAATCTTCTAATTTCTGAGTCAAGTTTTTCAGTGTCATGACCATGCCTAAATAGCTGATCAATGATGTTATCCATTGATCGGCTGTGTTGGGCATCAGCCTCCTTCACCATTTTCTCCAACTCCTTCTCCTTCTTTCCACTCTTCCTTTTCTTGTATGTGACATGAAAGTCTTTAGTACTTTCAGTCACTTTCTCCATTTCAGCTTCCTTCTCCTTCTCCTTCTCAGTCTCTACACCCAACTCCGTCTCATTTTCCACCTCTATCTCTTTTTCTTTCTCTTTCCCATCTTCAATTCTCTTTCGTTTTGCTTTCACTGACTGAATCTCCCCCTTTTTGGTTGCAGTGGTTGCAATGGTTTGATTGTCAGAAAGCCTTTTGCTCACAACTTCCTCTATCAAGGGTTGGATAACCGAGGGAAGCCTCTCATCAAGGGTTTGAATCACTATATCAGTGATAATTGGTGTGATGAGAGGTAAGGAATTTTGAAAGATAGCAGCTATTTGCTCAGGGGGGGTTTTGTCCATGAGAGAGTGCCAGAAGTAGAGGCAGGTGGCTGAGTGTTTTGGAGTGGCTCTGTGTATAAGAGACCTTCAGAGGAAGGTGCCATTTGTTGGTGTATTGGGGTAGATGGACTTAGATCCTGAGACGTTTTGGCTAGCAGCTCTTTGAGTCTGCTTACCTCAGCCTCTAGGATTGTGTTGTGGGCTAGGACATCATAGAAGAAGCCTAGGTCATCATCAGTTTGTGCTGAATCATCTGACCTCCTGATAGAATCAATATGTACATGCACTGTGTGTAGATCAGTATAAGCATGTGCCCCTTGGTCTTGGTTCCGGGGACTTCCAACCTCAGGACTTTGTCCTTCATTGGCTGTTGCCTCTGGTGAGTTCTTATAGATGTTACCCTCTTCATCCTGGTCATTTGCTGAAACAGGGGAAGTGGTAGCCTCACCAGATGTTCTAACCTCCTCTAGTACACTAGGAGATTGAACAGGATAACCCCTGTGCTGTGGGTTAGCAGCAGCATTTGGATCCTCCCCCTCAATTGTTGAGGCTATCCCAGTTTTGATTGGTATCTGGGGAGGGGGTGAGGAATGCAACTGACTCAGCACTTTTGCAACTATTATGGTAGGACTTTGGGGGGCGGTTGCAGTGGGAGATAGTGTAGAAGCACTATGCACCCAGGGAGAGTGGTGCGTTTCAATGGCAACCTCCTCAAATAAGGAAGGTTGCAGATGTATAGGTGCCCCGAATGTGGTTGCTGCAGGCTCCTGTTGAGAGGAAGCCTGAGCGGTTGAGGTTGGGTGAGTACTTGTAGCTACTGGGGGATTATGGCCAGTAGATATATCCTGCGTTTGTGTTGCAGGGACATCCTCAGGGGACTCATTTCCCTGAGTAGCCGTTTTGGGATTCTTGTGTTTGGGTTTGGTGGGGACTTTGGATTTGGAGGTGGTGGTTGTGGGTTCCAGCTGCGTGGGTTTTCGCAGCTTGGCAGCCTGTTTGAGTGACTGGTCTGAGTTGTGCCTGGAGTATACCTCAGGCAATACAGCCATGGCAGGGACTCCAAGGCCAACAAGTCCCTCAGCTTTCAGCTGGTTCTCTATAATGGCCATTATGAACCGTGGATATAATATCCATCAGTTAGCAATAGGTTTTGAGACCATATCCTTAAGTTCAAGAAATATTATTGCAGAAAAATTTAAGTTTTGTTGCTCAAGGATAGAGAAGAATACCTGCTGCCACCTGGTTGACATTTGATCCCAAGAAGAAGTCAGGGGCTAGGCAGACATTCACCATATGAAAAATAAGGCGTTCCACGTCATGGAAATGCTTCTTTAGGATGGTAGAAGCGCTGAGGTTACCCTGGTATCCATGGTGGGTAAAGGATAGATCAGTGGTGCCCTTTGAATATCCAGCGGGGAAGGTGGCATCATCCAGTTGTAGGGTTTGGCGAAGGATTGCTGGAGTGATGACCACCTTACGGTAGTTGACGAACGACTGGAGAGACTCGGTGTCATTCTCCCCAGTGGTAAGGGTGACGTTCGTCCAGAACTGATTTAGGGATTCAGCATAAATGGTAGGATTGATAAGGAAGGCCGTTTTGTATGGAGAATGGACCATTAGATCAATGGCAGTATCAAACTTCGTCCAGAAGGGTGATTTCGTAAGGTAGGCAACACAGTTGTGTCTTGGTTTAAGCTGCATGGTCACCATTAATGTGAGAGAAGATTCGGAGTTTTTGAATGTTAGTTTTGAGATAATGAAGCTCTGTAGGATTAGGTATTTATAGGGTATGGGTTATAAAACAACTTAAAGGTTTGGTGTTAATCATCAGTAGTTTTAAACGACTGATGACATGGTATTAACCTTCAGAGGTTGAAACAACTGAAGTCTTGGTTTTAGGCATCAGCAGTTATAAAACTACTAAAAACCATGGTTTTGGCTTTAGATGTTGGAAACAACTGAGGACTTGGTGTTAGTCATCAGTAGTTGTGAAACTACTGAAGACATGGTTTTGTCATCAGTTGTTGTAAACGACTGAAGACTTGGTGTTAGTAATCAGTAGTTATGAAACTACTGAAGACATTGGTTTTGCTTCAATTGTTTAAGATGAAACAGCAGTTGTAAAACGACTGAAGAGCATGTTCTTCTGTCGTTGTTGTTTCAGTAGCTTCTTTTCAGTAGTTGTAATGATAGTTAACACTTGGTATTTTTTTGTAAGAAGATGTTAGCTGTTTGACATCTTCAGTAGTTGTGTTAACTTTCAGTAGTTAAATAACATTAGATGTCACTGTCAAGTGACATCAGCTGACGCCAGCTTCCCTTATAAAAGGAAAGATGACCTAATTGTAACGATGTGAAGCCAGCCGAAGCGTGTATTGAATGAATATATTCCTTTTGGCAGAAATTCTCTCTCTCTATAACAAACATTGTTTCATTGATAAATTTCGTGTGTTCTTGTTTAAATTTGTTAATTCGTGGGCTCATTCCGCTGCAAATCCAATCTAATTGATCAAACTAGATGCTGAGATCCTAACAAATGGTATCAGAGCAGGTTAATCATTGATCGATTTAACAATTGATCATTGAAACTGTTCTTTTGCTATCTACGTTTGATCGAATTAGCAAATTTGCAAGAATCGGTTATAGAGATTGAGTTTCTGTTGCTTCTGGCCATTTTTTTGAGGTTCTAAGTGGTTTTGAGCTAGATTTACTTTTTTTACCTTGAATTTGTCTGAATTCTGAATATGACTACTCCTTCTATGAACCTCACAATACTGGTTCCTCAACCAAGCCTTCGATGCTGGTTAGGACTGAGTATAACATATGGCAACGGAGAATGCTCCATCACCTGTCTATTAACAGTTCAGGTTGTTGGACATCTGTGGTACATGGTCCACATAAGCCTATGGTGAACAATCCGGAAACCAACCAAATGGTTTCGAAGAAGAAGGAACAATACTCTGATGAGGATCGAAAACTATTTGAGATTGATGCTAAAGCTCATGGAATTCTGGCCATGGCACTGCCAAATTAAATCTATTCTGAGCTTATGCATCATGAAACTGCTCATGACCTCTGGAAGGCACTGAAAGAACAATTTGGTGGTACTGATGAGGTCTTAGCAAACAATAGGGAAATACTTGCCCAACAATATGAGACATTTGCTCATAGGAAGGGTGAGACTCTGACTCAACAGTTTGAGCATTTTTCATGTTTGATCTCTGAGCTGAAAATGGTCAAACATGAATACACTAATAGCTAGATGAACCACAGATTCCTCAGATCACTGCCTGAGAGATGGGACACATATACAATTGTCCTACGCTCTAATGCAAATCTGGATAGCCTATCTCTCACCCAACTTCATGGGAAACTGCTTACATTTGAAAGAGAGATAGAGCAGAAAAGGAAACTAGCATCATCAGGAAAGCTCACTGAAGACTTTGTACCAGGGAACACTGCCTTGGTCGGTCATGAGTCAGAATATGCTGCATCAGAAAGTAATTATGATGTGCATATAGATTTCTCTTCAAATAGTTCTAATCATGCATTTGTGAGTGTTGATAGTTAGTCAGGCTGTAATAGTGACAATTTGTGCTTCATTATGGATGATTTGAAAGGTATAGCTGATGATGACTTAGAAGAGATGGATATTCTAAGCCAAATGGCCTTGATTAATATCAGATCTCAGAAGTTCTATAAGAGAACGGGTAGGAAATTCCCTGGACTCTCTGGCAAAACCAAAGTTGGTTTTGACAAGAGTAAGTTGAGGTGTCACAAATGCCACAGGCTTGGGCACTTTGCAAGAGAGTGTAGATCATCTGGATCTAACTCCTCTGCACCCTTTGTGACTTTTCCAAGTAATATTCAACAAATCAGAGGGCAACATCCTGCTAGTTCTGGTCATCAATCACAACCTCTATCTCCTGCATATTTTGTCCTTCAGGGTCCAATGCCATATCCATATCCCTGCTATTACATGCCACAAACCAGTCAAGTTCAAGTACCCATTGCTCAACAACCACCTGCTCTTCCTGAGCCTCAACCTTCCCAATCTCATCAACAATCTCAACCTCAACAACACAGCTTTTTCACCCCAGGAGTTGTTGACTGGAGCAGTTTACCAGATGATATGTCTGGCCATGAACAACTGTTTTCTGGTGCTGGTCAACATGGTGGTGACAATCCTTTTGGAAACCTTGCTCTTATGGCCCTGGAATCTGCTGATACCTCATCCTCTAATGCCTCCACACCACAGGTATCACAGGTATCCTCTAAGGCCAAAGCCAAGCTATGTTCTGAAACATGCATAGCCGCATTTGCATCTATTAGAGAAGCAAATGTAGCTTTAATTAACAAGAACATTAAGCTAGAACAAATAATATCCAAAAGAAAAGCTGAATTTGAGTCTGTGCTTAATGATAAGAATGATGAGATTTACAAACTTAAATGCCAAATCACTGATGATAAGGCTAGGGAAGAGGTACTTCTAGAGAAGTACAGAGACCTCAAAGAAACACTTGCAGCTACCCAGGTAGAGTGTGATCGATGGGTACATTCCTGCAAGGGTTTTGAAATGCTTCTCAGTAAGCAGTCTACTTCCAATGTGAAGTTTGGCATTGGTTATAATCACACTGCTCCTCCTATAGATTTTACTCCCAGAGCAGAGGTAGAATCTGATGGAGAAAGCAATAACCAATCCTTTTCATCATGTGATTTACTATCTGATACATCACCATCAGAGGTTGGAGTCAGCATTAATTCCTCCCAAAACCTATCAGCTGATGTTGGTGGTTCAAATGCTGACACTCACATGATCAAAAGGTTGATCACTCCAGGTGGTATTTCACAAAGTACTGAAAGTACTAAAGAGCAATTCATAACACCTGGAGAACAAACCCAAACTACTGCATGTACTAAAGGAAAGAAAACTGCCAGTAGAAAGGTGGGAAAACTACTGAAGAAGATATCAAGAAAGCATGTACTGCAAGGAAGAAAACTTCTAGTACTGGTCGCAAACTGCTGAAGAATAAGTCTTCAGTAGTTTTATCTTCTTCAGCAGATGATCAACTTAAGATGAAGAAAAAGCCATGTGAAATATGTGGCTTATTCAATCATCTACTAATGATTGCTAGTATAAAAAGGGCTCCAAACTCAAACACAATGAGAACATTAAAAAGAAAATGGATAAAATGAAAACTGAGTTTGAAACCAAGTTTGTGCCAGCAACATCAAAACCTGTAACCCCAAAATCCAAAAAGAAATCCAAAAAGGAAGGGGTTAATCAGGCAACAGCTGAGGTTGCTCAAAGGGAGATGGAACAACACAGGAATCCATCAATCTCAAGCACTAATATGTCTGATGAGCTGAAGGCTTTATCACAGAATCAGACACAACTTGTTATGATGGTTCAACATCTATTGGGGAGAATCAACCAATTAGATGCTCCTGTGCTGAAACCACAGAGAAGAAAATCCATGCCAAAGGATTCTTCTTCTTCACCATCTCCATCCCCTCAGGCTGTTCTTCATAGCAAATCTATTAGTTTACCATCTGTTGATGTGAACAGACCCAAAACCAAAAAGGTTTGGGTCTCAAAAACTAACTAATTTACTATGATTGCAGGGTTCTTCAGCATGCCACAGTAGCATCTGGTATGTAGACAGTAGAGGATCTATGCATATGACAGGGAACAGCTCTCTTCTTCATGATTACTCTCAAGGAAAGAAGGGGTTTGTTTCTTTTGGCAATGATGCTAAGGGTTACATCATTGGCAAAGGCTTTGTCTCCAATGGGGAAATAAGGTTTGATGATGTTAACCATATCGAGAATCTCAAGTACAATCTCTTGAGTGTCAGTCAAATGTGTGATAAAGGCCATGTTGCTCTTTTCACCAGTCAGAACTGCAGGATTCTGTCATCCAAAGTTCTGAGTTTGATTGATAAGGTGTTGGACGATCACACTCTCCTGAGGGCCAACAGGACAGGAAGAGTGTATGCCTTAGATCTTTCCAAGAAAATAGATCTCAAAGGCCATCCTTGCCTATTTTCCAAGGCTTCTCCTCAAGAATCTATTCTATGGCATAGAAGGCTGGGTCATGTGAATCTTAAAAACTTGAATCAGCTAATACATCATGGTTTAGTAAGGGGATTGCCTATGAAGGAGTTCAGATGTGAAGACAACTACACTGCTCGTTTGAAAGGAAAACAGCACAAAGTCTCATTCCCTCCTATTGAAGAACCTAAGTCCATTGCCTGCTTGCAATTACTACACATGGATATCTTTGGTCCAGTGAGAGTAATGAGTAAGGCAAAGAAGAAATACTGTCTGGTAATTGTGGATGATTACTCCAGATTTGTAAGGACTTTCTTCTTGCATTCAAAGGATGAGGCTGCTCAGACGATTATAAACTTTGTGTTGTATGTTGAGAAGCAGTATTCCCTATCTGTCAAGTGTATCAGAAGTGATAATGGAACAGAATTCAGAAACCATACACTTGATGATTTTTATCTCTCAAAAGGAATCAAGAGGCAGTTTAACATCCCAAGGACTCCAGAACAAAATGGAGTAGTAGAGAGAAAGAACAGGACCCTAATTGAAGCTGCAAGGTCCATGTTGGCTGACTCTGGTTTGCCACTGACCTTTTGGGCTGAAGCTGTTAACACAGCTTGCTATGTGTAGAATAGAGCCTTAGTAAATCAGAGGTTGATGAAGACTCCATATGAAGTTCTACATCATTTGGCTCCTCTAATTTCATTTTTCAGAGCCTTCGGGTGTCCTTGTTTCATTCTCAACACAAAGGATCAACTCCACAAATTTGATCCTAAGGTGGATGCAGGGTATTTTGTTGGTTATTCATCTACTTGCAAGGCATACAGAGTCTTCAACTGCAGAACAAAGATAGTTGAAGAGACTCTGCATGTGAAGTTTAATGAATCTCCAAAGGACAAGATTCCACAAAACCCTGTGGAGTTATTTGATTTGGACATACTGCAATATGTTCCTTATCAGGCTTCAGTTGTTGCTCCTGTCAACAGTTCTCCACCTGGTGGTATTGATGATGATGATAATATCAATACTCACCTATTCAAGTTTAGTGATCAACTGCCTGAGTCTACTAAACTTGATGTTCCTGTAGCTTCAGCAGTTCCATCCACAACAAATGCTGATGAGATCTCTGATTCCTCTACATCTTTTGATTTGCCATCTCATTCTTGGTTTCAAGAGTCTGCATCACCATCTGCTGCTGCTGAAGGTCCTACAAACACTTGCACAGATCTCATTGTTTATCAAGAGCTGAAGAATCACCCAATGTCTCAAATCATTGGTGATATCAATGCTGGAGTTTCAACAAGAAGTCAATTGTCCAATTTCTGCTTCTATGCTCTCTTCATTAGTTAGCAAGAGCCAAAGAACTATCACATTGCTTTAAAGGACAATGGATGGGTTGAAGCCATGCAGCTTGAGCTACTTCAGTTCAACAAGCAGCAAGTGTGGGAACTGGTTCCTCTACCCCCAGGTAAGTGTGCAATAGGCACTAAATGGGTGTTTAGGAATAAAACAGATGAAAATAGGCTTATTGTTAAGAACAAGGCCAGACTGGTTGTTCAGGGGTTTGCACAGGAAGAAGTATTGATTATGATGAAACCTTTGCTCCTGTAGCCAGATTGGAGGCAATTAGATTGTTCTTAGCCTATGATGTATTCCACAATCTTAAAGTTTTTCAAATGGATGTTAAAAGTGCATTTTTATATGGTAAAATAAAAGAAGAGGTTTATGTGTGTCAACCACTAGGTTTTGAGGATAATAAACATCCAGATTGGGTATACAAGCTTGATAAGGCTCTTTATGGGTTGAAACAAGCTCCTAGAGCCTGGTATGAGACATTATCAAATTTTCTTCTTCAAAATAATTTCACTAGAGGCTCCATAGATAAAACTTTGTTCATTAAGAAGGTGGATCAGCATAAGCTACTTGTTCAAATTTATGTTGATGATATTATTTTTGCATCCTCTGATCTCCAGTTGTGTGATGATTTTACCAATTTAATGCAAAAGAAGTTTGAAATGAGTGCAATGGGAGAATTACAGTTCTTTCTAGGATTGCAAATCAAACAAAAGGCTGATGGGACTTTCATTCATCAATCTAAATATACAAAAGATCTTTTGAATAAGTTTGATTTACAAAATTGTAAGCCCTGTTCTACTCCCATGTGCCACACCACTCAACTGGATGCAGATCAGAAAGGTAAAGCTGTTGATGAAACACTTTACAGATGTATGATTGGGTCCTTGATGTACTTAACAGCTTCTAGACCAGATATCATGTTTGCAACTTGTGTTTGTGCTAGATTTCAGGCTGCTCCTAAAGAGTCTCATTTGATTGCAGTCAAGAGGATCTTTAGATATCTGCAAGGTACATAATCTCTAGGTTTATGGTATTCCACTAGACACTCTTGCAAATTAGTTGCTTTTTCTGATAGTGACTATGCAGGGTGTAAGTTAACCAGAAAGTCAACTTCTGGTGGATGTCAATTCCTAGGCAACTGTTTGATTTCTTGGCAGAGTAAGAAACAAACATCTGTTGCTACATCCACTGCTAAAGCAGAGTACATTGTTGCTGCAAATTGTACATCTCAGGTACTCTGGCTTCAGAACCAACTTTTGGATTATGGCATTACAGAGACTAAGACTCCATTATTAATAGACAGTGCTTCAGCTCTTTGCATTGTTAAGAATCCTGTCCAGCATTCTAGGACCAAACATATAGAGATCAGGCACCATTTTATTAGGGACTGTTTTAAAAGAGGTCTAATTGATCCAAAGTTTGTGCCTAGTGCTGATGAGCTTGCAGACATTTTTACTAAGCCTTTGGATAGTTCAATTTTCCAAAACCTAGTGTTAAGGCTTGGTATGCTGCAGCTAGAATAAGTGACAACTACTGATGATCTCAGTAAACAAGTACTGATGATCATTAGTAAACATCTCACAAATATGTATTGATTCTGTTAAAAGAAACTGATGCAGTTATAACTACTGATGTCAGTAAAAACAGATAAGTACTGATGTCCTATGAAATACTAAAAACAGCTAAAAAGTCTTATGAGTAAGTGTTGAGGACAGTATGAAACAGCTAAAAAGCTAAGAATTGACGAAAAATAAATAAATAAATAAATAAATAAAAATAAAAAAATAAAAAAATACCAAGTGTTAACTATCACTACAACTACTGAAAAGAAACTACTGAAACAACAACGACTGAAGAACATGCTCTTCAGTCGTTTTACAAGTACTGAAATAAAAAAGAAAACTACTGAAAGGAAACCATAACAACAACTAAAGAATGCTTCTTCAGCTGTTGTGACAAACTCTGAAGGCTTTAGTACTTAGACTTCTTGAACTTCAGTTGTTATCATCAGCTAATGTCTTTAGATGTTGTCTTCAGTCTTTGTACTTCAGCTATTGATCTTCAATACTTTAGTCTTCAGCTGTTGATCTTCAGACTTTGGTCTTCAGCTCTTGAAGTCTTCAGTACTTTAGTCTTCAGCTATTGATCTTCAGACTTTGGTCTTCAGCTGTTGAAGTCTTCAGTACTTTAGTCTTCAGCTATTGATCTTCAGACTTTGTCAAACAGCTGATCAAGTCTTCAGCAGTTGTTGTGATGTCTTGTGGGACTTAAAGGTTTTTCTGATCTAGCTCATTGGTTCTTTTGGTCCAACAAGCTTACAGCATTAATGTATTCAGCTTCAGCAGTTGATGCAGAGACACAGGATTGTTTCTTGCATTGCCATGAGACAACCCTTCCACCAAGGAACTAACATCTCCCAGATGTAGACTTTGCAGTCATGTTGCAACCACCATAATCACTATCTGTATAAGCATACAGATTAAAGTCAAGATTCTTAGGGTACCATAAACCAAGTGTTGAAGCATCCTTGAGGTATCTTAGAATCCTCTTGACAGTGATGAGGTGAGACATCTTAGGGTTGGCTTGATATCTTGCACAGATGCATGTAGCAAACATAATATTAGGCCTGCTAGTAGTAAGATACATAAGAGACCCAATCATAGCCCTGTATAAGTGCTTATCTACATACTCCCCCTCAAGATCAAGTCCAAGGGAGTGGTTTCTAGCTATGGGTGTCTTAGCAATCTTACAATCAGTCGTGTTGAACCTCTTGAGTATGTCCTGAACATTCTTTGACTGACTTATGAAGATGCCATCTTCAACTTGCTTCACTTGAATTCCCAGAAAGAAATTAGTTCCCCCATGGCACTCATTTCAAATCTATCTTTCATCGGCTTCTCAAAGTCTTTGCAGAGCTTTGCATTAGTTGAACTAAAGATGATGTCATCCACATACACTTGAACTAGCAATATGTCATTTCCATGTCCTTTGATGAAGAGAGTTCATCTATAGTACCTCTCATGTATCCATGTTTACAAAGATACTCAGACAGTGTCTCATACCATTTCCTAGGTGCCTGATGCAGCCCATAAAGAGCTTTGTCAAGTTTGTAGACATAATCAGGATGATCAGGGTCTACAAAACTAGGTGGTTGTTTGACATATACTTCTTCATCAATCACTCCATACAAAAAGGCACACTTCACATCAAGCTGAAATACCTTGAAGTTCTTGGATGCAACAAATGCCAGAAATATCCTAACAGCTTCTAATCTTGCTACTGGAGCAAAGACATCAGTGTAATCAATCCCTTCTTCTTATGTGTATCCTTGAACAACTAGTCTAGCCTTGTTATTGATGATGATGCCTCTATCATCTTTCTTGTTCCTAAACACCCATTTGGTTCCAATGGTAGTCTTCCCAGAAGGAAGAGGACAAAGGTTCCAAACTTTCTGCCTTTTGAATTGAAGCAGCTCTTGTTGCATAGCTTCAACCCAACTTCCATCCTTTAGAGCCTCATCAACTTTCTTTGGCTCTATCTAGGATAAGAAACAAGAGTGAAGACAAACATTACTTCATGGGTTTGTCCTCTTGTTCTTACCCATGAGACAACATCTCCAATGATGTTTGTGGTGGGGTGAGACTTGTGGATTCTAAGCTGAGGGATCACAGCAAGTTGCTAAGAAAGATCTAAATTAGAGGAATTTAGATCTGGCATAGATGTTTCTCCTACCATATCAGCACACTTTTCAAGAGAAACTTGATCCAAGCAGTGTGTGACATCATTGATGTTCTCATCTATGGTGTGGTTAGTGGCATCAAGAAATTCTTGGTCACTATCACCACCACCATTGTTGTCTTCCACAGTTGAGATGTTCTTATCTGGTTGTGGAGCCTCTGAGCTAGAATTTGAAGGTACCCCGTATGTATCAGTTGAGTTTGTCATTGTAGTGCTGACAGAAACCTCATTAGCAAAAGTAGTTCCAACCGGAGCTGAAGATGTATGAATTGAAGTTCTTCTTAGCTCAAATCTTGGATCAGGATCACCTGTATTTGAATTTTCTACAGATCCTGAAACATTCTCACAAGATTTGTTAAAATAGTTGGTAACTAAGTCAAGATCAAATAACCAATCCGGACCAGAACCAGCAACACAGGGTGTGTGTTCATTGAAAGTCACATTGGCTGACTCCTCAACAACTCTAGTTCTGAGATTGTATACTCTATAAGCCTTAGCTTGAGAAGAGTATCCAATAAAGTGTCCATCATCTGATTTCTCAACAAACTTGGCAATTTGATCTTTGGTATTCAAGATGGTGCAAGGACAACCAAAGACTTGAGAAAACCAATGAAAGATTTTCTCTTGTGCCAAAGTTCATAAGGAGTCTTGCCATGAGTCTTGACCACTAAAACTCTTTTCTGCACATAGCAGGCAGTGTTGACTGCCTCTGCCCAGAAGGTGATGGGCAACTTAGAGTCAGATAGCATGGTTCTTGCAGCTTCAATTAGTGTCCTGTTTCTCCTCTCAGCAACACCATTCTGCTGAGGAGTCCTGGGAGCACTGTATTGTCTTGTAATACCCTTTTCATCACAGAATGTATCAAGGATTTAGTTCTTAAATTCAGTCCTTGATCACATCTTATGATCTTGACCTTGTGATCAGATTGATTCTCAATCTTTAAGATGCAATTCTTTAGAATCTCAGGAGTTTCATCCTTAGTTCTAAGGAAGAAAACCCAAGTGAATCTTGTAAAGTCATCTGAGATCACTAAATAGTAAGAGGTCCTTCCTAGACTCATTACACTGGTATGGCCAAAGAGATCCATATGTAATAAGTGTAGGGGTGTAGTGATGGAGTTCCTTTCCTTAGGCTTGTGAGATACCTTATGTTGCTTCCCTTTCAGGAATGCAACACAATGGTCATCACTTGTAAACTCTTCCTTTGGTATTCTAGTTACCAAATCATTTTTAATTAATTTGTTCATGTTCTTAAAGTTTACATAGCATATTCTTTTATGCCATAGGAAAGACTTATCACTATTAGCTTTAGACAGAAAGCATAAAACTTTTCCAGAGGGAGATGTTTCTTGCAAATCCATCTTGTACATGTTCCCTTTCCTGGGGGCTCTAAGCAGGATATGCTCATGAGGAATGACCATACCAGGCTTGAGAACAATGCACTCATGCTCAGTGAAGAGCATGTTATGACTCTGATCATAAAATTGGGATACACTCAAAAGATTATACCCAAGCTCTTTGACAATGTTTACTTTATCATGTTGAGCTTACTATTTGTGACCTTGCGCCTTCTAGAAATGTAACCACCTTCATCTCCTCCAAGGCAACTGGTCCTCCATCAATTCTTTCAAAGTTCTAGAGTAGTGACCTATTGCCTGTCATGTGCCTGGAACAGGCACTATCAATTATCCAGACATTTTTGTTTGTCTTGAGTTGTCCCTGCATAAAGACATTGATTAGTTGCATTTGGAAATCCAAGCCTTGCTTGTCTTGCGTTCAGAAACAGAAGGTAAGGCAACAATAATAGATCCTATGGTTGTGCTAAGAGGATCTTGAGCTATTGTTGATGGAGAATTCTCAATCACTTGGTCTTTCTTAGACTTCCACACCACCTTTGGAGTCTTGGACTTGACCTTCAAAACTTCGAAGCTTTTGGAACTTTAGAAGTTTTGATGACTGAACCTTCGGAAGATTCTTCAGACACTGCAGCAGACTTCAGTGCTTCGGAAGAACTCCTTTCTTCCGAGACCAACTTCTCTTCGAGGGTAATTTTCCACTTCCTTTATTCTTAGACATGGAGCTTCCGAAGGAAACAGGTTTTCCTTTTGAAGCTTGATTCTTCTTGGAACTCTTTGAAGTCTTTGTCTTGGTCATATGGACAGTACCTTTAGGATTGTATGGACAATCCTTAGCAATGTGAGTGATACTATCACACATGACACGTGTCATTTTCTTCTTCATAAGAGTCTTCTGCTTGGAACAAGACTGTCTTTGGTCACATCCCTTCCCACCTTCATCTTAGCAGATGCTAAGATAGTTCCTTTGGGCTGGGAACTGTTCTTGGAGTTTGATGGTCCAGGCTGTGCAGCAGTGGTGCACAGCAGATCAGTCTTTTTCTTGTTACTGAGATGAGTTGAACAAGAACAAGAACTCTTAGCAGAAGAGTTTTGGTTTATGTCTTCAGTCCTTACTACTTTGAATCCTGCAGATATGAAAACTTGTTTCTGCTTAGAGTCAAAAGTAGCCTTGATCTCTTGAGCCTTTCTTGCCTTTCTTTTGCTCTTTCTGATCAAGTTCTTTCCCATGGACTTGGTCATCACAGTCTTCTTCTTCTCCTCAGAAGGATAGTGGCCCTTCTTGGAATCCTCCTCTTCACTCTTCTCAGAAGAATTCTTCACTATCTCTTCTTCATCCTCATCACTCATAGGATCTATGAGAGGAAGCTCATCTTCACAAGTTCCACACCTAGGAGATCTTACAGATAAGATTATGTGTGGAGGAGCTATCTCATTTGATCCTAGTCCCTGCCTATTTTGATAGCACACTTTGTTGTGCAAGGATGAGGATATCATGTTCTTAAAGGTATCTTCTTCAAAAACACTCTTTTCAGCTCTGGCTTTGCTGATCACAAGCTCAACCTGGCACTCAGTCAGCTTGGTTATAAGATCTTTGATTTGAGTTCTAAAATCTATGTGTTCATGTTTTAGAACTGAAATGGGTTTCTCAAGGTCCTCTATCTTTATTTTATATTAATTTTCAAACTTTTGAAAATCATATTTTAAAATGTTTAAGGACTCCAGGTCGGATCTCATCTCCAAGTTATAGGACCTGTATACTTTAGCAATGCATTCAGGAGTACAGATATGTTCCAATACCTTGGCTTCATCATGATCTGCCATCAATGCTTGGTTAGGAGAAGCATCTTCCACTTGAAAGCTCCAGTCAAAGCCTCCTTCTTCAACAGAAACAGCTGCCTGCTGCTTTGACTTCTCATTCTGGAGAGCTTTGTCAGTGTAGTTTGGTCTGGACTGTGTTTGGCCACCATTTGTTTTAGGTGCCTTACACTCTCTGGCAAAGTGGCCTATCAAGTTACAGTTGTAACACTTGACTTTGCCTTTGTCCAGGCCAAACTTTCCACTAGTTGCATTGCTTGGAAACTTCCTTCCAGTCCTCTTGTAGAACTTCTTGGCTCTGTGAGTGAGAAGAGCCATCTGCTGGACTATTTCCATGTATTCCAGATCATCTGGATGAATACAGTCCAGATCTTCAAGAGTGAAAAAAGAGTTACCATAACTTTCATCAGAAGACACAAAAGCTTGAGAAGAGCTTGTCTCTTGGAATGGGCTTCCTTGAGTGTAGTTCTCCCTTGGTGTCTCCGGAAAGGTGATGAAAGGGCCATTTGGTGAATTGTCAGGGTAGCATATGAGATGATGTTTGGGTTCTATGCTATCCCTTTCAACCACATGTAGGGCTAAACCCATTTGATTGTTGGAGTTACCAGATGAACCTTGCATGTTCATCTCCATCTGGTAGCCACTGAGAATCCCATATAACTCTGTCAGAGTGAGAGTTTTGAGATATTCAGTCCTCTTGATCACCACACAGTAGTGTGTCCATTGCCTAGGAAGTGAGGACATGAACTTCCTTACAATGTCTCTATTCTCAAAGAAACTCCTCCATCCACTAGGGGATCCATAATCTCAACATACCTGAAGTACTACTGAGTCATGGTTTCACCTGTTTTGAAGGTGAAGTTTTCAAACTGCTGCTTCGGGAGATCCTTTTTGTTCTCCTTGGCTTCAAAGGAACCCTCATACATCAGTTTCAGTGCATCCCATAGCTGCTTGACTGTTTTGCACTTCTTGAAACCTCTGTACACAGAGTTTGGAAGGGTAGTTTGAAGGGCTGTCATGGCTTTTCTGTCAACCTCTACTCTCTTCCTATCTTCATCAGAGTAGTTAGCCACATCCTTGGGGATCATACCAGCACTAGTAGCAGAAAGGGTGCTAGGTATAAAAGATCCATTCTCAATAGACTCTCACATTCTTGAATCAAGAGACCTGATGAAACCTTCCATTCTCAAACACCAGGTATCAAACTCATCAAGAGTGATCAGTGGGGACTCGTTCATGGTTCCAGTTTCCATATCAGTTTTGGAAATGGCTACCATTTGAAAAGTTTAGTATTTTTGTGTGTGAGGGATCTTAAGATGGTGAGATCTTATATCAAGAGCCTGGAAAGCTCTGATACCAAATGCAGAACCGGTGAAGGGGGTCAGTTACAACACAACAACACAAAAATGAGATTAACTAGAACTTAATCAAACAGTAAGACTGGATTAACCATAATAAGATACTAAGAACACAAGTAATGTAAGAGACAGAACACAAGTGTTTAGTTTTTAAGAATGCAGTATATTGCTTTCTCTATGTTCTATTACAAGTGTTACAAAGCATAATGGAAAGATACAAGAACATGAGATACTTATAATACATCCTACAGCCGGCTATACTTTGAAAGCCAGCTGGATACAACGGAGTAGACACAAAACAAAATCAATTGTAGAGTCAAAAGGCAGATTGCCTTTTGACTAGTGACTATGACATGCCATAGCTCACATCCTTATCTATTACAAAAATGATAAAGTACATGAAGTAAAAACTCAAGACCTCAATGTACAGTTACAAAAAACATGGACCTTTTCACCAACTCATGTAAGTTGGTGACCTTACAGAGGTGCAGCGGAAAGGTGTCCAGCTTTATGGAAAAGTACATCAGATAAAGCATGTGTTAAAAGTCTTCGGAAGAAATCTGTCTTCATGAGTTGAAGCTTCGGAAGACTTTGTCTCTGAGGCTTCGGAAGACTTCATATTTGGCTTCGGAAGATATTGGTCTTGGCTTCGGAAGATTTCACACTTAGAGTATTTTCTGTTGCATGTGTGAAACTTCCTAAGCAGTCTTCTTCAATGCACTTGTGCAGCATGCAGGACAGACTTTGGATGTTTAGGTTGCATCAGCCTCTTCATTAATCTCTACAAAGGTGTTAAGTGTATGTTTTGTTTTGTTTCGAAGGCTCAAATCGTAAGTTTGTTTCAAAATGCGAGCTTTATGTCTCAAATTACATAACTTATAAGATGATTCGGACGAGAAAGATGAATAGGATAGCGATTAAGTAGTTTAAGTTTGTTTTAACGACATTTAATGTTGAAGTTAAACAATGTATTAGCATACTTAGTTAACAATTATCGTGGACTTTTTAATATTATTTGTATGTGTATGTTATTTGTGTTATTGAGAAATCTGAGTTTATTTTTATATAGATTTATTCGGTTTTTAAAAATGGAAATTAAAAAAAAACAAAAAAAACTCTATTAGCGGCGCCATAGTCGCCGCTAATAATGTTATTAGCGGCGACTCATTAACGGTGACATATCACCGCTATTACTAATAGCGGCAACAAACCCCACTAATCGCGGCGAAATTTGTCGCCACTATTAGTCTTCTGTAATGGATATAGAATTCTATCTGTATTGCATGAGGGTATTCAACTAGTTAAATATAAATAGTTAACTTAGTAATATCGATATGTTAAAGAAAAAGCATACTACAAGTTTATACTAAAAGAATTGAATTAAGTGTAATCTCCCAAACCATAATGCGTAGTTATATGAAATAATCTCTATAGTTAATAAATAAATATTCTAGGGGAAATGTCATTCTTTTCGGCCTTCTAAGTATTTTTTTTCTTCTGTCTCTCTTCTATTAATTATATAAATTTATTAAATTATTTCTTTTTATAATTCGTTGTTTTCCATCCATAGTTCATAAAAACATTTTTCTCAGTTGAATAACTTTTTATTCTTTTTTTATAATTTGTTTTTAATAACCATATGGCATTTTTAGAATTTGTTTTAAAAACTATATAATATGTCATAAATATGTAATATGAAATTCTTTATTACTAACTATAATTTTGCGTTTATACAATGCATGTAATATAAGTTATCTAAATTATAATAAATACATTGAAAGGTTATTAACATCAAATTTTAATTTATGTTGATATGTGTCATTTAGGTAGATAACATTTCTTAAATTTCATAGATTAATTACAAACTATTACAAATAAATTATAACTTTTTGATTAAAAAACTTCCAAAGTTTTAGCTTTTAAATACATAAATGTAAAGTTTTTAGCTTTTAAATCTATACATGTAAAATATGGAATCGACCATCTTGTTGAATATTTAAATCAACATTAGTTATCTTGGTATTTATCTCAAGTGAAGTATAAAAATCGTTTAACAATATTATTATTACAAAATATCCATCAAATCAGTGTAACTGGAATCTTGGATTCGTAATTTATAAATTAGAATGAATACTATAGGTTAGATAAGACACAACAAAACTATCGATAGGTTTGTATTCGCTTTCTTTAGTTTTAAAGATGATGTGTTAAGGTGTATCAAACAATAAAAACAAAAAGCTAAAAGAAATCATTTCAAAGCGTTATTAGATTTTAAAACTTATGTCACAAATAGAATTCCACGGGCTAATATATTGGTTTTATGGGATATATAATTCGGTAAAATAACAAAAAAGTAATGATATAATTATCTAAAAAGTTTAGTGATATATACTTGATTGATCACGTTATAGGAGAGGTGTTGTATTTAAATCATGTTTATAATATTTCATATTATTATAACCTCTGAAGGACCACCTGATCCATGCAAATTAAATTGACCCGATCCTATTAATTAACAAAATAATATTAACTTGGTGTCCAGAATAATATTATGTAGATGATGGAGGGATGAAAGATGAGTTACATGAAAAGTAAAAGAATTAATAAAGAAAGCAAGGGTGATTACTAATTAGCAAAGAAGAGGTTTAGAAGTCTAATAAAAAGCAACTGAGAGAGTAAGCGAAGCTGGGACTCCATCCTCATATATCTCGGTCCCCTATTATACTCTCTCTCTCTCTCTCTTTCTCTCACACACATACATACACACACACACTTTGCTTCTTCTCTCACATACCTTTACGCCTCTAGTTCTTTCTCTCTCTCTCTCTCTCTCTCTCTCTCTCTCTCCCAATCCCAAATGTTGATGAAATCTCCATGTATGTATCTGTATCTGCACCTATAATAACCCTTCAATTCTTCTATGATTGTTTTTCTCATCACTGATCACGGCTAGGGTACCAAACCAATCAATCAATTCATTCACTTCGCATTGCTTCTTCTTCATTTATTTTGTTTTTTTTTTAGTTTTTTATTTGTGCTATTTTGTTTGATTTCTGCTAGATCTAGGTTTGGGTTTGCTTACGGGAGATTGTTTTGCGTTTCTTTACCTGTTTTTTTATTTGAATTCAGCAATCAGGTGTTCGAATCTAGGATTTTAGGTGGTTCCGAATTCGTCGGAATTACATCGGAGTTTTCGGTTTTAGTTGTTGCTGGTGATTCTTCTAGTTCTTCTTGTTTTTTATTTCGTAGATTGTAATTCGATTCACGGTTTCTGTCGTTGTTTGCGTCGTTTTTGATTGTGTGATGATTTGGAATTGATATTGCTTCAGCGAATCAGCCTTCTTCGTTCAGGTATAAGCTCTCGCTATTTCAAATTTCTGGAATTTTCTTTGTGTAATTGTGTTAAGTGTGCGAGTGTGTTTATCTACTTTTGGTAGATGCTAGTTTCTTTCAGTCTTTTGTTTTTATATCTCTGAAAATTCTTTTCTTCAAATAGCTGGATTAGTGTTTGCGTGAGGGTTGAAGAGCCTTTGTATGTTAGGTTCATTTCTAATTTATTCTCGGTTTACTTGAGATCAACATCATTTTAATTTTCTTCCTCACTTAGATCAGCTGTGGATATTAATGATTCATAATGAAGATCTGACGAGTATTTAATCATGCCATGTTGAATTCATAACTTAAGTTTTAACAAAACTGATTATGAATCAGTGAATTATAAACTCATCTGCTGTTATTTTAGCTTTGTTTCAAGTACTATTACTTCGGTAAATATTCAGGTATTGTTGTACACTTAACACCATCAAGATTGATAAGTACGTCCAAACAATACAATAGTTTTGTTGTAGCTGATCATCTAGTATTTTATTCCATGTCGCAAAAAGACTTTCATAACACATGTCCAAACATCCTCTTATAAGTTATTTAGTTTTGATGCATCATCAAATCAAATCATCACTGACAGATATTTCTTTGCTTGTTATGAAGATGAGCAACATGACAAGTGAAAGCGAGGACATGATAATGTCCAGGGATTGCATTAATTCACCAGGGATTGATGAAGTTAGCATTGAAAGGAACATGGTAGGAAATGGCACACTCAAGAAAGGCCCATGGACATCTGCTGAAGATGCAATTTTGGTGGATTATGTGAACAAACATGGAGAAGGAAACTGGAATGCTGTTCAGAAGCATTCTGGGCTTTACCGATGTGGTAAAAGCTGTCGGTTACGCTGGGCAAATCACTTAAGACCTGATCTAAAAAAAGGTGCATTTACACCTGAGGAGGAGCGACGAATCATTGAACTCCATTCTAAAATGGGTAACAAATGGGCCCGCATGGCTGTCGAGGTATGTGCCTGTTTGCCTTCATGATCTTTCTAATTTTACTCCATCCCACCTTTACATTATGGTTTGTGTAAATTGTTGCACCTTGCATTTTCTTTAAAATTGAAGTTCTCATATGTGGTGATTGTGTGTTTAACATGACTAAAATGATATCTTGGATGAAAATTTACATTCATACATGATACATATGAATATGTATGTATGTATGTCTTTGTGTGCGCATGTATGATTTCACATTGGCCCTTTTCTATACCAAGTTTCACATACATTTAGTGGTTCCAAATGTTTTTGTTAGTTCTAGATCCAAGCTGCTACTTGGGCTCTGAAATTCTTGCAAAGTCATTTGCATAATTAGAATTTAAATCTTCTCATTGTAATCACATCCTTCATTTGGCAAGCACTACCCCTCCAATGGAAACAGAAGCTCATATGCTAGTCTTGCTGTGCCATTGTTATCTCTCATATTCTTTTAAAATTACTTCACAGAATGTGTGCATGTGTACATAACAGATGCACACAAACACATATATACATATGCATGTTAAAGTATAATAGTATGTTTATTATATACACATTCATCCTGCTAAGTAGGACTGTCAAGAAAACCACTTAATTAAAATGAGAAAGAAGTTATCCACGTAATTGTGGATCATTTTTGGTTATGGAAATATGGTAATCCACATTATGTGGTCTTGCAAAGGTTCAGTACTAAAAAGGTGCTGTTAACTAAACCAAACCACTTACAAGTGATGCTCCCATAATTTTCTTTACTCATTTATTGCTGATTGTAACATAATATCAATATTTTAGAATGTGGGAATTGATTTGTGAATATTATTAACTATTACAGAATCAAGACATTTATAATTTTCTTTTTGTTTTGCCTATTGGATTCTTGGTTTTAAATAGCCTGAGTTTTTTGTCTATTCACTCTTGGTTTTAAAAAGCTTGACGTCTGAGGCAACCTAGGCAGTGAGGAAAACACTTCAAAGGAGCTGAAGCCGCACGATCATCTTGAAGCGACCTGAGGTGTTACTTTTTCTAGGATGTGTGTTTGTGCTTCCTGTTAAGGGAAATAATTGGACTAGGTTGAGAGTGCAAGAGTAAAGCAGAGAAAAATAATCAAGCTATGTTTTCTTTCTTGATGTCATTTCACTTAGCAGAAAAAGATGACGATAAAAGAGATGCAATAGGCAGGAAAACTGAATATAAAGAGGAGAGGGGGAAAGAAAGTGTGTATGAGAGGAAAAAAAAGAGGGTATAAAAAGAACAAAAGCAATTAGTATCTTGATTACAGTATTTTATTTTTTTGGAATGTACATAGATTTTCTTTAGTTGTATGTAGTGATAAAAATCTCACAAATAGGATAGTTATGCTTTTATATTATTAAATTATATAGAATTTTTCATTATTTTATTTTCCAGAGTTTAAGGATTAATATGGTAGAATATACTTTCTATGATCAGTTTATTATTCATGAATGTTGGGTACCTCATATACGTAGGGCTAGCACTTTTGCCATGCACATTTGAGCTCCTCATGCCTTCTAGAACTATGATTGAGGTCGACTGCTAACTGTTCAGTAGGTTAACAACTGTTTAAGGTTAAACACCAAATGAGGTTGGTTTAGGTTTGGCTTTTTGGCCCAGCCACATATTAGGTGAGGTTTGAAGTTTTTATAAACCTAAGGTTAATTGTACCACAAATACCCCTACTACTAAGCACATGTGTTTCAGGAGACACTAGAGATAGAAAGAAAAACAAAATGATGGAATACAAAATAGATGCATAATTGGGGCATCTTCAAAACAATCATGATCTTGTGAAAATAAAAATAAAGGGAAAAACACTGCACTTATGAATAAGCAATTTCAAATGATGAGACACGAACCTTTTTTTTCTGTTTCTTTGGCTTATTTGTAAATGCTCTGCCAGTCTAGAGGAGGAGGTGGAGAGTATTAGACTATATTATTATTAGGGTTAAGCCCACGGGCCTGTTTAGGTTTTTAGGGTTTCATTGTAAGCTCTATACAATGTAACCTAAACGGGGGCGTGGGCTTAACCCTAATAATAATATAGTCTAATAGAGAGATGGTCTAAGTGTGACATGATAAGTCTTAAAAGAATAAATGCAGTGTGGTGCTTCTGCAGAGTTGTAGACTGCTGGGGAAATTTTCTGATTTTTTTCTTTATATTATGATTTTTGAACAATATATTTTTATTTTACTGACCTCCTTTCTTTGTACATAAGAGATAAGTAATCTCATAAATTGTGTGTTTTTTATTATCTTATTTTTGGTTGTTTAAGGATTAACGAGGTAGGAAAATTTTATGCATATTTAGTTTATATGAATTTATTAATGTTATAAGTATGATATTAAACTTTGTTATGACTTGATTATATATTATCTTTATTCTATATATTTGCTTCTTTTTCCGTGGTCCTCCTTTGTTAGATTTGGTTGATAATGTAACAATGTGATTTATCCGAATCGATTTTCCTTTCACATGATGTATTTTTTATTAGATTATTCATTAATTAATATTGTAATTAATATATGGTGGTGTATAAAATAAAATAAAAAAAATGAAGATTTTACCAGGTTTAAAAATAACATGTTTTGACCTTGCTACCTTTAGTTGGATGTGTCTCCCCAGTAGTTATCTATGGTTATTCTGAAGCTGACCTCCTAACCATGTTCATATTGGGTATTGAATTTTGCAGTTAACAGTAAATAATCAATATAATTTACATATCTACCACATAAGATGGAGTGGGTTTCAGTTATTTGCCACTGTATATTATTGTTCCTTGTGTATAATTGTATATGTAGCTGAACCTTCTGTAGCTTTTTTTATATGTTGTTAACTGAATTACCATTAATTTTTCATTCAGTTACCTGGACGCACAGACAATGAAATCAAGAATTTCTGGAACACAAGAACCAAAAGAAGACAGCGTGCTGGATTACCGATATACCCTCCTGACATGTGTTCTAAAACACAGGAAAATACACAAACCCAAAACACTGTCACATTTGACGTATCACATGCTGAGATCTTGCCAAATAATGCCTTGCAATATCCAGCTGCTGAGTTCAAGAAGTTGCGATTGAATCATGAGTTGTATGCATCTAGCCTTCTTGATTTACCTGGGGGCAATTTTCTTGATGGTCCTGAAGGTAGCTTGCTTCCACAAGTTCTGGGATCCACCACCTGTAATAATAATAATTTTCTATACCCAATGCTTAAACGGGTCAGAAGATTTGATACATACCCGATTTTTGATGGTGGTCCCGATGAATATTTCCCAACAGTTGACCAAGCATATAGTCAAAACCTGAATGGTGGGGACATCCCATCATCATCATCATGCTTATTTTCAGGCAGCCATGCCTATTTTAATGGCAACATTTCTTCTTCTGAGCCCATTTCATGGGACCAGAAGCTAGAGCTCCCTTCACTCCAATATTCTACCCAAATGGGTAGCTGTAATGCTACACCTTCTTCCCCACTGCCTTCCCTTGAATCTGTTGATACTGTAATCCAACAGTCAACTTTGATTGGTCAAGCAAAGTCAGAGAGGGAGAGTGGGTTGTTAGAAGCTGTGTTGTTACAATCCCAAAATTTGAAAATGTCAAAGAGTAGTAATAATAATTCAAATGCTTCAATATTGCCACTTGACATTAACACTGACAGCTCATCTCAACGGGATGATGACTGGGATTCAATGTCACCTTTGGGCCATTCTGCTGCTTCTGTTTTCAGTGAATATACCCCTCATCAAAGTGGAAGCCCGTTTGATGAACATCAATCTGTTGAGGCCATTTCAGGTGACGAACTGTCTCTTCTTTTTATAATTAAATAACTCATCTGTTGAAACTAATATTTTAGAAAAGGTTTTGCTAGTGGTTAACTTTCAACAACCTAATGTTCTTTTGGATGACGGCTTGGGGTGGTTTTGCTTGTGTAACAATAGATGTGAAAAATTGAGCAAGTTTTGATAACAAGTCCAAATGTGCAACTTTTGGTCAGTCAAAACTGAATGGGTTGGGTTGGTTTGGCCTGAAACACCATCCTTTTTTGTAAACTACAATACCCTAGATTTCTAAGAAATTATTTTGAAACTTTTTATGCACAAAGTTACATTTCGGGCTTTCCTTTTTGGCTAATTCTTTTGACTTCGTCCTTTTGACCCGTTAGAGATAAAAATTAGTTAATCCAATAAAACTGCATAAATCATAAGTTTGTGGATTTAAATTACCCTCTGACTGGCTCAAGCTTTTTTTATACTTTTCATTAAATTTCTTTCTGTGTATAGTTAAACAAGAAGCAGAGGAAATTGGTTTCTTGCAATCTGACAGAGAGGATGACAAAACAAACAACATAGACTATTCACGACCTGATTATCTGTTGGACTCAAACTGGTTTGGCCCGGGTTCAAATGCAGACTACAGTAACTATGATCATTGTATGTTTAGTGACCCAATTCATGGACTTCTTGGTGATCTTTGCAGCGATTCCAACAAACACATTTCAGATTCTTCACCATTTCACGAGCACTTCAGGTCTACTGGCAAATGGGATGACATTTCTGAAATCTGCAGAAACCATTAAAGGCTTCCATCTTTTAGAAGTCATGTATCGCTTTTAAAATGACTATTTGGTGAATCATGTAAGTAGTCATTATGAGACTAGGGTTTGTGACTCATTTCCATGGGGTTGGATCTTAGGACCCTTGGTTGATTGTTTTTTTTTTCATTTTAAAGGACCTTGGAACAGTTCATCTTCAACCGCACCTTTGTGATGTTAAAGACCTGATTTCGCTATATTGCTACTGCATGTTTGATGAATAATGTGTTACTGCAGTTATAAACAGCAACTTTGAACCTGATGATGTGTCGTAGCATATGTGATTTGCTTGTAGAAAAGATGAGCCATCTACAACATGATTAGCATTTTATAAACAGAAAGACACAAATGTTGATTCGCATAGAAAAGAAAAAAAACTAGTCATCTATAACACATTATTCTTATGTTTTGGGTTAAGGTCATGCCAAGTGAATATTATTTTTTGCCATACAAAGATGTTAAAATACTAGATTTATACAACACAAGGATGTTAAAATTAGTCACTTAAGATGCTAAAATTAGTTACTTAAGATGTTAAAATTAGTCACTTGAGATGATAATCTAGTGATAATAATTAGAGACTTTTTAGAAACAACTTACGTTTAAAGACAGTTTAGAAAGTCTCAACTCTTAAGATGAGATAACCGTTTAAGAATAGATAAAATTAGAATAATTAAGTACCAAATGGATTATTTTACTTCTTTTTTAGTATTTTTTGAGATTTTTTCTTTATCATATATTTTTCATTTTATTTTTTGTGATCGTCAAAAAATTGTTGCCATGATTTCTTAATTATTTAATATAAGAGTGTTAAATGAGCTATGTATATGGCTCACGGGTTGAGCCTGACATGAATCTAAAATATTTACACGAACTGAAACACAAAAATCGTACCATACACGTAAACCAACTATTTTAACATGTTTATAAGAAAGTTATGTTAAACTAGTATTTCTATATTTTAACACAAAAGTTGCAAGTTATATGACAAATGGTGTTTAAAAAAATATTAATAAATAAATAGGCCTGCAATTATCAACAGTTGACTAACCTACTAATTTCCTATTTGATTTAATGGTTAACTCATCCATAACAGAAAATATAAAAAACTTATTACTTTCAAATACATTTTTGTTCCCGTAAGGGTTAATTTCCAATGACTTCTTCCAAAAAGTAATCGCCTAACTTTGTGCATTTGGGTTGATTGGTAAACACTTACACAAAATTCTTAACATCTGTTGTTTATAACATTACTAGTCTATAATTTCAGAAGGCAAAGAGCGTGTCTGGTCAAATGGGTTATGATATTTTTTGTAATACAAGTCATCCTATTAACCATCACAATATTTGATCATAAATACAAATATGCCATTTCCTAAACTTAGACTAAACATAGTGAACATTTTAGTAACATTAAACATCTTCCCACTCTAATAAAAAGATATTTTAAATGACACGTGTCAACACCATAATCATCTTCACCAAAATTTTCTCGTTTATTTCTTCTATTAAATAATTATCTTAAATACTAATACTATTATTTATTACTTTTTTTAAATTTAATAAATTATAAAAAAGATCTCTTTATCAATGTTATTTCTAAATAAATAAATTTTATAAAATAATAAGTTTTTCTAAAGCATAATTTTTTTTAAATACGAAATATTTTAAAATTGATATTTTTAAAAAGTCAATTTTTAAAACAAAAAATAATTAAATTTGGGAGTTTATAAGAAAATTTTAAAATGGCATTTTTATATGGTTTGTTTTAGAACAAAATGTTTATTCCATTAGAAAAAAATTAAAAACAAATTTTTAAAAAGCTGATATAACTTTTATTATTTATAGTCATTTCTCATACATAATTTCAGTCATGTCATATTTTAAAATATTATTTTATAATTATTAAATTTTATTATATTAATATTTTTTATTCAACCCGTGTAACATAGAGGTTTATTAAAACTAGTTATAGACATATACACAAAGAGTTTTTTTCCCAAACTAGTGTAGTTTGAAAACTTATTTACCAAAATAATGTACTTTGAAAAATATTTACCAAAATAGTGTAGTTTTAAAAACTTTATTGTTTCTCACAAATTTATTTTCATTGGCCACCTAATTATATTTTAAAGTTTTTTGTATTCTTTTAGGGATAATATTTTTAATTTTTTAGATATATATTTTGAATAGAACATTTTTAAAGTTTTTAAGATTTTTTTTAAGTTTTCAAAAAAAACAATTTCTTTTACTTTATTTAAAGAATGTATTCTGAAAGTGACTTTACCAGATGTTTAGTTATTATATATAGTCTGGTAATAATAAATCGTTTGTTACAATAATCATATACTTATAGCATAAAGTCATGTAAAAGTTGATGTTGTTGTCTTTTATTTATTTATTTTTATTTTATTTTATCTGTTGGTCTAGAATGGTTAAAGTAATATGTCGTTTGGTGTAGTGGTTGTTATGGTTGTCTGACTCGTATGTCAGTATTCTTTCTGTGATTTTTGTAATATTGTTTTTTAAAAGAACAATACTTTCTCTTAGTAGTTTAGCATCTTACTTGCTTTTAGCTTAACTCTTTATATTAGTTAGCATTCATTTTAAATCCCCCCCCCCCCCAAATGTTACTCTATAAAGTTATTTGATATAAATAAATTACAATAAATAAAACCAAAAAAATAAATAAAAAACAACATAACATTAAATTTTACATGACTTTATGTTATAAATATATGATTATTGTAGCAATCGACTTTTTTATTATTAGACAAAATATAATAACTAAACATTTTATAAAGTCATTTTTAGAATACATCTTTTCAAATAAAGTAAAAACGAAGAAAAATTCTTGTAAACTTAAAAAAAACTTCAAAACTTTAAAAAATGTTCTATTAAAATATATATATATCTAAAAATTTAAATATATCATCCATAAAAAATAAAAAAAAATTAAAAGATAATTAGGTAGCCAATAAAAAATAAATTTTTAAGGAGTCAATCAAATTAAGAGTGAGAAACAACAAATTTTACAAAACTACACCATTTTGATAAATATTTTTCAAAGTACACCATTTTAGTAAATAAGTTTTCAAACTACACTGGTTTGGAAAAAAATCAAATACAAATAGAGCTCCAAACATAATTACAAAATAGTTAAAAATATTCCAAACATACAACGTTAAACCCTTAATTGACATAAAATACAACTTTTCTTATATTAACAAAAACTCCAAACACTAATTAATCATTACAGTTGATTTAGAAGGGACTCTTGTGAAACAACTATTATTTACATGACATTAGATGATATTTTAACGAAAACTACTACACAACAGTATTATTTTTAAAAAAACAAGCATTCAAACATTTGCAGTTCACCTGTAGCAGTAACCAGTTTAGACATGTTTATAATTTTGTTTCTGTTTAGTCTAACATAAAAATTTGAACAAATATTATTGACATGATAAACAGATCATGTATTAGTTTAATGACAATTGCTCAGAAACATCCAAACGCATTCAATTTTCTCCCAAAAATACAAAACAAAAAAACCCCTTTAGAAAAACTTAAAATTACATAAATAATAAAAGTTTTTGCTAAAGATTAGCCAATAATCAGAGAGTCACTCGATTTGCAAGGGTGTACAGTATACCAGCCTGCAAGCTTTCTTAAAACTGCAGTCAGCTGTTGACTAAAAGATCACAGGACATTAAGTGAAATTAATACTTCACAAACCCCACCAACTGAACTTTCTCAGTTCAGTTGGTAGCATGAAATTAATAATCCCAACTGTAGTCTCTTTTTCCATAATTGCTTGAGTTCCCAAATCGTGATGCAGAAAACCGCTGTTGATATCCATTAGAACGTACTGCACTATCGTAATGAAACTTTCCCTGATTGCTATAGAGGCTTGTACTGTTATAACCTGAATTATAACCACTACCACCATAGTATCTATCTCTATCATTAAAAGATTTATAACCACTATCATGAAATCTATCATTCGATTTATACCTAACCGGGGTCTTTGGAGATCCCCAATCACGGTTATAGTGGTGATGGTAATGGTTATGGTTATAGTCACCAGGGTCTTCGGTTGTCCAACCACCCCTACTCCTTGATTTCGGTTGAGATGAACTCGGTTGACCATACTGCGTTTTATTTCTTTTACGAGCATTACCCAAATCATGAGGCACAGATCTGACTCCTAAATGGTTACCATGTTTACCTTTTGAGTGGTTCTTCTTAAGAGTCGAGGATTCACTTTTCTTCTTTCCCTTCTGATAAATCACAAAAACATCACTTACAATTTGTTACAATGACGTTAAATAACCAAAGTTGAAAATTTAATCACTTTACTTATAAAGGGTCAAATTTTAATCTACAACAGGTCCAAATAAGTCAGGTATAAGGTTTGGCTTAGTATCAAACAGGCTAAAAGTCCCCCAAACAGTGTTTTTAATCAAACACCTCCTAAATCATTTTATTGACTAGATTATTATTCAAAACAAGTTTGTAATCACTTTTGCAAACTTATTATGTACAAAAGATGTTTGAAATCTATCCTACCCGGCTCATAGCTAACAAATCAGAAAAAAAAGGCTGCTACCTTGGTAGAAGTAGTGCATTTACGTGCCATGTGACCTTCCTGGCCACACTTGTAGCAAGAACTTGGAGTTCCATTACTGGTTGTTTCTGCATGCACTCTTGCACATTCCTGTATAAAAACCGGTATATAAGACTAAATAATGTAATATGAAAACATATAACATTGATCAAGCTGAATATAAAGATAAGTCAGGCTGATAATGTAGCTTAAAGAAACTACCCAACCAGAATGGCCCAACTGACCACATCTGTAACAGGAAACCTCTTGTGGACCTTCACCAGCGTAGTTTACACAGCAAAGATGGCCAAAACACTTGCAAACATAACATTGTATCTCCTAAAAAACCATAAAGTCTTAGAAGTTGATCTAAATTTTCCTAAGCATAAAGTAAATATTACAAAACTTGATTAGAAAAAAGCTTACATGAAACACATAAGTAGATGTATAAATACTGAAAGACATTATGCAGTGGTACTGACCTTGAGATCATCTGAAGAATAGTTGCCCCTGCATGAGAACATTTCATGCCCAGAATCACCGCATTTTAAACATATTTTAGTACTTTGTAATCCAAAATTTGACTTCTCTGGGCAATCTTTTGCACGATGACCACCTTTCTTGCATATAAAGCAATCTTTCCCCTGTTGAAAATAACATATATTATATGGTTTTAGAAAAACTTAGACAGAAAGAAAGGAGTCACCCATACAGAAAGCTTAAAAAAGCTACATTGGTCTTTAAATCATCAAAACTATTTTAAAAAATATTATAACTAAAATAACCAAACTGCGTGAGAAACTGGAAACAAATTTGATGATAAGTTATTATTATGACTTATTTAGCCCAAAATCTGATTAAACTTCTTAACTGAAATGGATTTCAAGTGACCCATACAGCCACAATCAAAACCAATGGTCATCCAAACCACCTTTACAATAACCAAATAACCAAACCATTTGTAACTGATAGTATAGGTTAAGAAATCTAATAACCAAGATATCGCTTTTAGGTTTTGGCCCACAACCGAACCAAACCAACTCATGCTCACCCCAATAATGTATAAAACAAAAATGACATAAATGACAAATAAATGTATACTTTATTTACTAATCCTAACCTTGTTGCATTGCTTCACATTGTGCTCCAAACTACCACAAACAAAACAAGGTTTCTTTCGTTTTGCTGACGTACAGTTTGCAGCTGTATGACCACCTTCCCCACAATTATAGCAATTTCCCCAGCTGTTGTCTGGAGGATCAAAATACCTTGGTCCCCTCTGATAATAAGTAACTCATTAACATATAACAGAAGCCATTATTCGTATGATTGCAACAAGTTGATTTTTTTCAATGTACAGATTCAACTCACAAGAAGCTTTCGCAGAACAGCATTATCAGATTTCTCTGAAAGATCTGCCTCCACTGTTGCATTAGTATCTATTTGTCCACCATCATCCTCCTTTGTTTCCATATCTTCAACCTATAAAAACATAATAAGCTATAAAATCATAAACAGCACCATATCATTGTTCACTTAATGCATAACAGCCTTCACTAAAAAAACAGATTTTTCCTACTACAATAAAGCAAATTCATGAGTTAATGTTACTTAAAGCAAAGAAAAAGCAAGCTGAGAATAAACTAAACAAAGCCCAAACCAAATTCCCTCATTGCCTGAAAAAGAAAACAGATAACCCATATTCATGAACAATCAACATATTAAGCTCCAGCAATAAATCTATGCGCAATAAAAAAAAAGAGTTCAAAAAAAGATTTATAAAAAACACAAAAACTTGCAAAAAATCATAACGATTCGAACAGCTTACGGCATTAACTTGTGCTCCAATCTCCTCTTTATCCTTGTCCTTGTCCTTGTCCTTGACCTTCTTTCTCTTTTTCTTGACTTCCGTTACAGAGGATGAAGGGTTGGTGGTGGTTTGAACACCAGAGGCTCTTAGCATTGCTTTTTCAACGATTTTCAAGCTGAGGTCATCGTCGGCCTCATCGTCGCTGCCGAGGATGATTGGGGCATGGTCAAATTGAGGGTCTTGGTCAGATTTAGGGTTTGATTTAGGGTGTCGCAGTCGTTTTCTTGCGGATTTACCCATTTGCAGCGATTGGAATATGAATGGGTGGGTGGGTGGGTGGAGAGAACCCTAACCCTCCTTGCCGCTACGCCGTTGTAAGCTTTTAAACGTTCCTTGCCTTGTGTGTTTTGTAATTTTGTATTGTGTTAAAATCACACGTTAACAACTTATTTCTATATTGTTTGTATGAATATTCATCATATATTTTGATTTTGATTTGATTTTTCAAGTATATTTTATTTGTTTGTGTAATATAGGCCGTAAAAATTATTGTAAAGCCTCGTTCCTGGGACGTGTACAGTTGCAATTCATCACACATAAAACATATACTTTGTATTTAATCATCAAAACATTACAGCATAAACATAAAACAAAGAGCATTTCATTTCATCATAAAAACATTTGCAAAATAATACATCGTTTGTTGGTTACAAAATTACATTGTTGTATTACATCACAAAAGCTTTAAATAAATAGATGCCATCCAAAAGAGCTGAGTAACCGCCTCGTACCATCCTCAGCAACGTTTACCTGCCAACTGAAAACGTATAAAAGTCAACGTTGTTGAGTGAGTTCTAGTTTTATAATAAAACATACATAAAATCGTTATTTATTTCCTTTCAGAGCCATACTATACGTTTTATTCGTTCGTGATCATACATCATACGTACATACAGACAACATCATTATTATCTTCCATTACGTTCGTTAACCCTCGTTCATTCATTACATCTAGTGACATGTACATTACCCCGAACATTGTGCACGAAGCGGGTAACTAGGCCTGAGGTCTTTCATAGACCTCGAACATTGTGCACGAAGCTGACTCCAGTACCTAGGGCAAGAACATTCACCATTTATCTTTTCTTTTTCATTCCGAATCAATGCCATATGCTATACCCCGAACATTGTGCACGAAGCTGGTTACTGGGCCTGAGGTCTTTCATAGACCTCGAACATTGTGCACGAAGCTGACTCCAGTACCTAGGGCAAGCAGCAAGAATCCCGTACATATGGTCAATCACAAGGATTGGACCCCAGTGTGCATCCTTCTAGGGTAGCTAACCCGCACACAGTTGAGCTAACACCCTTCATTGGGTGTGGACCTCCATACATTTGCTTGCAAGACTTTTTACATACATTCATTCGTTAATGCATGCATTCATTCATCATGTTCCTCCTTCATTATCTTTCACTTTACGTTACATAATACTTTCGGTTCATTCATTATCATAACACGTAAAGCCATGGAAAGATAAACATACATAATCATAAGGAACATATCATATCATTCATACATCATCATACATGGCATCATACATACATAACATACATCATATATAACCATGCAACATCATCATCATCATCTTGCATAATCACAATGCATAACATGCCCCTCATACCATCTATGACCCCAAAAGTCAACTTATATAATCCCTTGGGAATCTCCCAAGTCAAAGCCTACTTTACATATTTTCCCCAAAAATCAGAAAAATATTCTAAGTCCTTAGGCGCATGGGCACTATGCAGGCGCATAGACACTATGCAGGTGCATGGGGAACACTTAGGCGCATGGGAAACTTTCAGGCGCATGGGAAACTTTCAGGCGCATGGCACTATTCAGGCGCATGGGCACTATTCAGGCGCATGGGCACTATGCAGGCGTATGAGTGCTTAGGCGCATGGGGAATCCTAGACGTCTGGACACTTAGTCAATTCCAGCCCAATTCTAGGCGCATGAGTACTACTTAGACGCATGAACACTTAGGCGCATGGGCCACTTGGGCGCATGGGCACTATTGGGGCACATGGCCCTACACCTAGTCGTCCAACTAACATTTCCAGGCGCATAGGTACTATTCAGGCGCATGGGCTACACTTTAAACATTCCTAGGCAAATTTGGGCGCATGAGTTGCTGTTTAGGCGCATGGCTTACACTTAATTATTTCTAAGGCAATTTTAGGCATATGAACACTTATCTAGGCGCATGAGCTTCTATGAAACATCTTTCTAGGATGTTTTCAACCCCAATCATCAAACTCATTTGTCCTAAGCATAATGTGGCTATTCTAAACATGAGTAGCCTATAAACATTCAAGGACCAACATCCAACATACACAATACATATGGGTATTCACTTAGAAACTTTGTAAAATCGTTTTAATACGTTTTCAGCCCCAAAGAGAGTTTAAAACATGTAAAACCGGGGTCTAGAACTCATCTGGTGCAACTTGGGCGTTCTTCCTTTTAACCCGCTTGCAAAGAGTTCAAACACCTAAAACCAACACAAAAAACACACACACCCAAGCACAAATACAACCATAAGCACATAAACACATAACCGGGATAAAACCCGACATAAAACATAAAAACCTTGAATTCTTACCTTGAATTCACTTTTCTTCTTCCTCTTCTTCTTCAACCGAGAGTATTCTCTGCTCTCTCTAAAACCGAGGAAAATGGTGGAGTGAGGTGAGGGTGGGCGGCCATACCCACCTTTACACCAACTTTTGAAAGTTTTGTCCTTTTTGGACACTTTTAGTCCCTCCACTTGGACTTTATTGCCTTTCTTGCTTTTATTCTTTATATCTTGTCTTTTAAAAATTACCAAGTGTTACAAGTCCACCCCCCTTATATAGGTTTCATCCCCGAAACCTGTTATTCCTCGAACAGATGAAGATAATGCTGCCTCATCTCCTCCTTAGCCTCCCATGTAGACTCGGATCCCTTCCTGTGCTTTCACTGTACACGCACAAGAGGAACCACTTTATTTCTCAGCCTTTTCTCTTTACGATCGATAATTGCCACTGGTTGCTCCATATAATTGAGCCGTTCGTCTATTGCGATATCCTCCAGTGGAACAATCATGTCTTCGTCAGCTAAGCACTTTCTCAAATGAGATACATGGAATGTCGGATGAATTCCACTTAACTCATCTGGTAACTCCAATCTATAGGCCACCTCTCCTACTCAAGCAATAATTTGGAAAGGTCCTATGTACCTCGGGCTTAGCTTACCTCGTTTCTTGAATCGGATAATTCCCTTCCAAGGTGAGACCTTCAACATAACCTGGTCTTTCACCTGGAACTCGATCGGTCTGCGTCGTTTATCAGCATACGACTTATGTCTATCTTTAGGTGCCTTCATGAAGGCTTTAATCTTCTCAAGCTTCTCAGTCGTAGCGTCGATTACCTCGATGCTCCCCAACTCCTTTTGACCAATATCACCCCAATAAACGGGTGTTCTGCATCGCCTACCGTATAGCATCTCGTATGGTGGCATGCCAATGCTGGCATGATAGCTATTGTTGTACGAGAATTTAGCTAACGGTAAGTGGTCATCCTAACTTCCCCCAAAATCAATTACACATGCCCGAAACATGTCTTGTAGTGTTTGAATGGTCCTTTCTGACTGACCATCAGTTTGGGGATGATAAGCTGTGCTAATATGTAACCTCATCCCCATAGCATCGTGGAATTTCTTCCAGAATTTAGATGTAAACCGGGTGTCACGATCAGACACAATAGACATCGGCACACCATGACGAGTTATAATCTCTTTGATGAATAGGTCAACCAACCTCTCAGATGAATATGTCTCGCGGATCGGTAGGAAGTGAGCACTTTTCGTCAGACTGTCGACAATCACCCATATGGCATCGTACCCCTTCGGAGTACGTGGCAGCTTCGTAATGAAATCCATGGTGATGTGTTCCCACTTCCATTCCGGTATATCCAAAGGTTGGATCTTCCCATACGGCTTCTGATGTTCCGCCTTCACTTGCAAACAAGTAAGGCGCTTACTTACATACTCCACCACGTCACGCTTCATACCCGACCACCAATAATCTTTCTTCATGTCTTGATACATCTTTGTGGCACCAGGATGAATGGAGTATCGAGTCTTGTGAGCTTCATCCAAAATCCTCACACGTAGATTCCCGAAACAAGGAATCCACACCCGTCCAAATCGAGTTTTAACACCAAGTGTGTTTTCACCCAATTCCCCAACCAGACCTCTCATTCTTTCAAAGTTTAGATGATCTTCTTTCAGTGCCTCATCCTGAAACTCCTTGACTTGCTTCATTACCTCAGAGGTCATAATCAGTTGGTATGCCTTCACCCGAATCGGCTCGGGCCTCTCCTTCCGGCTAAGAGCATCAGGCACCACGTTAGCTTTGCCCGGATGGTAATGGATCTCACAATCATAATCCTTTATGAGCTCCAACCATCGTCTCTACCTCATATTCAGGTCCTTCTGCTCAAAGAAGTACTTTAAGCTCTTGTGGTTGATGAAGATGGTGCACTTCGTTCCATACAGATAGTGCCTCCAAATCTTTAGTGCAAAGACCACAACCGCTAGTTCCAAGTTATGAGTAGGATAATTGGCCTCATGAACCTTCAACTGTCGGGATGCATAGGCTATAACCTTCCCTCTCTGCATTAACACACACCCAACCCCGAGTAAGAAGCAACTGAATATAATACCAAATCCTCGCTTCCTTCGGTAATGACAAGATAGGAGCTTGAGTCAACCTCACCTTTAACTCCTCGAACGCCTGTTCTTGGCCTTGACCCCATATAAAGTTTACATCCTTTCGGGTCAACTTGGTCAGTGGAGAAGCGATCTTGGAAAAGTCTTGGATGAATCTTCTGTAGTAGCTCGCCAAACCCAAGAAACTACGAATCTCGGATGGCGTCTTTGGAGACTTCCATTGCATCACTGCCTCCAGCTTAGCCGGGTCCACCATAATCCCGTCGGGATTCACCACATGACCCAAGAACTGAACTTCACGCAAGCAAAACGCGCACTTGGAGGATTTTGCATACAACTTCTCCCTTCTTAACGTCTCTAGAACCTCCCCAATGTGACCGGCATGCTCAATCTCACTTTTCGAATAAATCAGGATATCATCAATGAACACAATCACTGATTTATCCAACATAGGCCGACACACATGGTTCATCAGATCCATAAAAGCAGCTGGCGCATTGGTCAAACCAAACGACATAACGAGGAACTCATAGTGACCGTAGCGCGTGCGAAAAGCTGTTTTAGGGATTCCTGCTCCTTCACTTTTAGCTGATGGTAAACAGATCGAAGATCTATCCTCGAAAACCAACTGGCACCTTGGAGCTGGTCAAACAGATCATCTATTCTTGGTAGGGGGTATCGGTTCTTCACCGTCAACTTGTTCAACTCTCGGTAGTCAATACACATCCTCATACTACCGTCTTTTTTCTTCACAAATAATACTGGAGCACCCCATGGAGAGATACTCGGTCTAATGAACCCCTTATCCAGCAGTTCTTGCAACTGCTCCATTAACTCTTTCATCTCAGTCGGAGCCAACCGATACGGTGCCTTGGCAACGGGTTGAGCACCGGGTATCAGATCAATTTGGAACTCAATCTCGCTATCCGGTGGCACACCGGGTAAGTCTTCCGGGAATACGTCCGGAAAGTCACATGCAACTGGTACATCAGATAGTTGTGGTGTTGGCATGTCCACGTCCTTTACGTAGGCCAAGTAGGCACTACATCCACGCCTCATGCACTTTCCTGCCACTGCCATCGAAATCATTTTCGGGATCATCGTGACTCGATCGCCATAAACCGTCACCTTATCACCGTCAGGTGCAGTTAATCGGATCATCTTCTTGCGACACACAATATTTGCTTCATAGTCTGCCAACCAATCCATTCCTAGGACTACATCGAAACCGCCTAAGGTCATCACGAATAGTCTGACAGGAAACTTATGACCGTCTAGTTCTATGTCACAACCTTCTATCACCTCAGAATTCCTTGTAGACTTACCTATGGCAGTTTCTACCTCGAAGGGCTCATCAATACATCTACTCTCACTGGGAAACTTAGCACAAAAGGCAGCAGAAATGAAACTCCTACTAGCACCAGAATCAAACAACACAGATGCAAGAGTTTGGTTTACTAGAAACATACCTGACACCACGTCGTGGTCTGTCCTAGCCTCCTCCTGAGTCATCGTGAAAGCTCGGGTGCTTGCCTTCTATCCTTCTCCTCCAGCCTTCTTCACCTCGGAACCCCCGGCCCTTGGCTTCTTACACTCCCTGCTCATGTGACCACTTCCCCCGCAGTTGAAACACTTCATGCCTCCACAATCTCTAGCCATATGGCCAGGCTTCCCACACTTGAAACAAACATTCGACCCCCATCTACACTCACCACCATGCTCCTTCCCGCACTTGCCACACTTCTTCAACTCAGCACCAGTTGTGACCACACGTCGGTCACCTACCCTTGCCACCTTATTCTTTGGAGCGGCTCTACCACGTCCAAACCATTTCTCATTCCAGTTCCTCCCATCCCTACTCGTCTTCTTCTCTTCAGCCACCACCACCCAACACTCATCATATAATCTACCAGCCAAATCGACCGCCGACCTAAAAGTGGTCGGCGGGGCAACGATCATATGCCTATGGATATCCACCGGCAGCCCCTGGATGTATCTCTTAATCTTTCGTGATAGTGGTGTCACCTGATCGGGCACCAGTCATGCCATTTCATTGAACTTTGTGGTGTACTCTTGGTGTGTCATAGTTCCCGCCTCCAGTTGCAGAAACTCCCTCAATCTTGTCCATTTCCTGGTGAGGACAAAAATCCTCGATCACTAACTTCTTCAACTCCGACCATCTCCTTCTCCCGATCGCCCGACTACCCTCGGCTTGGACTATATTGTCCCACCAGCACAAAGCCGAGTCTACAAATGAATTGGTAGCGAACTTAACCTTCTGGTCTTCTCGGCACTCGCTGATATCAAGTACCACCTCCATTTTCCTCACCCACCGGTGAGCAGCAGCAGCAGTGCCGTTTCCATCAAACGTAGGGGCCTTGCATCTCATGAATACCCCGTAGTTACAGCCTCGTACTGCCTCCCGCACAGGCTCTGCTTCTTCCTCTTCTTCCTCATCATCAAATGGAACCATCTCAGTCTCGGGCTATCTTCTTTCGCCCATAGGTCCACTCCTTTCCCTTCTCTCTCCCTCTCTAACTGCCTTATCACTTCGGTCACCATAGACGGTAGGATCGTCTGCATGACTTGGTGCACTTCTTCCACAACCGCCTCCTTCACTAAGGCTCTCAAGTTAGCACTCTCATCTCCACCCTCTGGATGAGGGGTTTCTGGTTCTTCATGAACCACCTTTTTGGCCCTAGGCCTTCCCTTCATAACCTGTGGTTCAACACCATGTCCACTACCACGTGAAGCTTTAGATGATCTACCACCGGCCATCATCTAACACACTAAAAGATTCAAACACCAACATGGTCATTCAAGGGAATAGCTCAGTTTATGTCAAGTATAGTAAGCCTCTAATTATAGTGGCAAGTTATGATTAGCCACTTACTTTACTCTTCATACCCCGAGCATTAGCTGTCCTGGCTACATCAGTATTTAAATCTACATACAACACATAACCACATACCATGCGCACATAAACTGGTTAACATTACGAAAATACCTTATGGCATGCAACAACTCAGATTGGCATCCCATTCCTATTCCGTCCCATTCTCAGTTTAAGCTAAGGTTTATTTTGAAAATATTTACCCAATTCACTTAAACTTTGGCTCTGATACCAACTTGTAAGGCCCCATTCTCAGGACTCTTACAGCTGACAATTCATCACACATAAAACATATACTTTGCATTTAATCATCAAAACATTACGGCATAAACATAAAACAAATAACATTTCATTTCATCATAAAAACATTTGCAAAATAATACATCGTTTGTTGGTTACAAAATTACATTGTTGTATTACATCATAAAAGCTTTAAATAAATAGATGCCATCCAAAAGAGCCGAGTAACCGCCTCGTACCATCCTCAGCAACGTTTACCTGCCAACTGAAAACGTATAAAAGTCAACGTTGTTGAGTGAGTTCTAGTTTTATAATAAAACATACATAAAATCGTTATTTATTTCCTTTCAGAGCCATACTATACGTTTCATTCGTTCGTGATCATACATCATACGTACATACAGACAACATCATTATTATCTTCCATTACGTTCATTAACCCTCGTTCATTCATTACATCTAGTGACATGTACATTACCCCGAACATTGTGCACGAAGCGGGTAACTGGGCCTGAGGTCTTTCATAGACCTCGAACATTGTGCACGAAGCTGACTCCAGTACCTAGGGCAAGAACATTCACCATTTATCTTTTCTTTTTCATTCGGATCAATGCCATATGCTATACCCCGAACATTGTGCACGAAGCTGGTTACTGGGCCTGAGGTCTTTCATAGACCTCGAACATTATGCACGAAGCTGACTCCAGTACCTAGGGCAAGCAGCAAGAATCCCATACATATGGTCAATCGCAAGGATTGGACCCCAGTGTGTATCCTTCTAGGGTAGCTAACCCGCACACAGTTGAGCTAACACCCTTCATTGGCTGTGGACCTCCATACATTTGCTTGCAAGACTTTTTACATACATTCATTCGTTAATGCATGCATTCATTCATCATGTTCCTCCTTCATTATCTTTCACTTTACATTACATAATACTTTCGGTTCATTCATTATCATAACACGTAAAGCCATGGAAAGATAAACATACATAATCATAAGGAACATATCATATCATTCATACATCATCATACATGGCATCATACATACATAACATACATCATATATAACCATGCAACATCATCATCATCATGCATAATCACAATGCATAACATGCCCCTCATACCATCTATGACCCCAAAAGTCAACTTATATAATCCCCTGGGAATCTCCCAAGTCAAAGCCTACTTTACACATTTTCCCCAAAAATCAGAAAAATATTCTAAGTCCTTAGGCGCATGGGCACTATGCAGGCGCATAGACACTATGCAGGTGCATGGGGAACACTTAGGCGCATGGGAAACTTTCAGGCGCATGACACTATTCAGGCGCATGGGCACTATTCAGGCGCATGGGCACTATGCAGGCGTATGAGTGCTTAGGCGCATGGGGAATCCTAGACGTCTGGACACTTAGTCAATTCCAGCCCAATTCTAGGCGCATGAGTACTACTCAGACGCATGAACACTTAGGCGCATGGGCCACTTGGGCGCATGGGCACTATTGGGGCACATGGCCCTACACCTAGTCGTCCAACTAACATTTCCAGGCCCATAGGTACTATTCAGGCGCATGGGCTACACTTTAAACATTCCTAGGCAAATTTTGGGCGCATGAGTTGCTGTTTAGGCGCATGGCTTACACTTAATTCTTTCTAAGGCAATTTTAGGCATATGAACACTTATCTAGGCGCATGAGCTTCTATGAAACATCTTTCTAGGATGTTTTCAACCCCAATCATCAAACTCATCTGTCCTAAGCATAATGTAGCTATTCTAAACATGAGTAGCCTATAAACATTAAAGGACCAACATCCAACATACACAATACATATGGGTATTCACTTAGAAACTTTGTAAAATCGTTTTAATACGTTTTCAGCCCCAAAGATAGTTTAAAACATGTAAAACCGGGGTCTAGAACTCATCTGGTGCAACTTGGGCGTTCTTCCTTTTAACCTGCTTGCAAAGAGTTCAAACACCTAAAACCAACACAAAAAACACACACACCCAAGCACAAACACAACCATAAGCACATAAACACATAACCCGGATAAAACCCGACATAAAATATAAAAACCTTGAATTCTTACCTTGAATTCACTTTTCTTCTTCCTCTTCTTCTTCAACCGAGAGTATTCTCTGCTCTCTCTAAAACCGAGGAAAATGGGGGAGTGAGGTGAGGGTGGGCGGCCATACCCACCTTTACACCAACTTTTGAAAGTTTTGTCCTTTTTGGACACTTTTAGTCCCTCCACTTGGACTTTATTGCCTTTCTTGCTTTTATTCTTTATATCTTGTCTTTTAAAAATCCCATACATATGGTCAATCACAAGGATTGGACCCCAGTGTGCATCCTTCTAGGGTAGCTAACCCGCACACAGTTGAGCTAACACCCTTCATTGGGTGTGGACCTCCATACATTTGCTTGCAAGACTTTTTACATACATTCATTCGTAATGCATGCATTCATTCATCATGTTCCTCCTTCATTATCTTTCACTTTACGTTACATAATACTTTCGGTTCATTCATTATCATAACACGTAAAGCCATGGAAAGATAAACATACATAATCATAAGGAACATATCATATCATTCATACATCATCATATAGGGCATCATACATACATAAAATACATCATATATAACCATCCAACATCATCATCATCATGCATAATCACAATGCATAACATGCCCCTCATACCATCTATAACCCCAAAAGTCAACTTATATAGTCCCCCGGGAATCTCCCAAGTCAAAGCCTACTTTACACATTTTCCCCAAAAATCAGAAAAATATTCTAAGTCCTTAGGCGCATGGGCACTATGCAGGCGCATGGACACTATGCAGGCGCATGGGGAACACTTAGGGGCATGGGCAACACTTAGGCGCATGGGCAACTTTTAGGCGCATGGGCACTATTCAAGCGCATGGGGAACATAGGCGCATGGGCAACTTTCAGGCGCATGGGCACTATGCAGGCGCATGAGTGCTTAGGCGCATGGGGAATCCTGGACGTCTGGACACTTAGTCAATTCTAGCCCAATTCTAGGCGCATGAGTACTATTCAGACACATGAACACTTTGGCGCATGGGCCACTTGGGCGCATGGGCACTATTGGGGCGCATGGCCCTACACCTAGTCGTCCAACTAACATTTCCAGGCACATGGGTACTATTCAGGCGCATGGGCTATACTTAAAACATTCCTAGGCAAATTTTGGGCGCATGAGCTACTGTTTAGGCGCATGGCTTACACTTAATTCTTTCTAAGGCAATTTCAGGCGTATGAACACTTATCTAGGCGCATGAGCTTCTGTGAAACATGTTTCTAGGATGTTTTCAACCCCAATCATCAAACCCATCTGTCCTAAGCATAATGTGGCTATTCTAAACATGAGTAGCCTATAAACATTCAAGGACCAACATCCAACATACACGATACATACGGGTTTCACATATAAACTTTGTAAAATCATTTTAATACGTTTTCAGCCCTAAAGATAGTTTAAAAGATGTAAAAACCGGGGTTTAGAACTCACCTGGTGCAACTTGGGTGTTCTTCCTTTTACCTGCTTTTTGGTGTGTTTTTGCTAGGGTGTGTGTGTTTTTGGTGTTGGTTTTAGGTGTTTGAACTCTTTGCAAGCGGGTTATCTAGTGTTTATTATTTATTTATGATAATCGAATTTTTAGGGTAGCAAAATGTCTCCAACACCATTGGTGAGATAATATTTGCTAGTTAACTTCCTTAAATTGAAATCTAATTTCTCTTTGAAACCTCCAAAAATCCAAGTGTCTCATAGTTGAACTCATTCATAAGCACAAACTTATTCAACTTCAAAATTATTTATAGCAATAGAAATCATTCATAACATAACATCATTATTTATTATATATTTCATAACAAAAGTATCTCTTTAATAACAAAACTTAAATTAAAGGATGTTACTCTTCGGCCTGGGTAGCCTTCATTACACGCCAACTCATACCTTCCAAACATCATCTAAATTTTCTATGCTTATACGTGATTTGCATATTAAAAGTTAGCCTTCATTACACGCCAACACATGTCTAAGTGAGCTTTAGGGTTCACAAATCACTTAGACAAAAAGTATTTTCAATTTAAACATAAAATAAACATTATTGTATAATATTTGTATTGTGTATGATAAACCATATTCATAAAACATACTTTGGACATCCATCATTAGTATACTTATTAGTGTTTCACTCAAATAAATACTTTTATTGTTTCCTATAAATCATATCTCATTTGTTTAATTGTTGGCATGCCACAAAGGCATTTAGCACATCATTGCATACAAGGGTCGTTATTATTAAATCATTCCATTTATCATTTCTTATCTTCATTCTCTTATAAAATATTCATTCATTCATTTAGAAATGTCATATGTTTTTAGAAAGCTTTCATTCATTCATTAAAAAGCATTTATTCATTTATTCATTCATTCACTCTTTACTAAGTATGCATACCATCCTAATAGGAATAAAAGGACACATAACTCACATGGGAATAGCTACATGTCACACCTCTTCCGCTGATGGCGAAATAACGAGAAGGGGAAATAGGTGGAATCTTATGAACATATGAAATAAATAAAGAACACTAACATTTTATTAAATTATTCATAATGTTCATTAGACACAAATTGTATTAAGGTACATATTATGAAAAATTATAACACATTGACCTAAGCATCCCTAAACCAATGTTACATAATATTATTCTATGAGCCTTGGATGTGTCATCTAAATGTGCAACTTTCCTACATGCTTAGTTACCTGAAAAACATGTAAGAAAATGGGTTAACATAAAGTTGATGAGCTCGTAGGTTTTCAAGACTCGATAAAGTCGTTAGCGACACTAGTTGAATAATTTAGTGAATCATGGTTATAATCATGTATAAGCATCGCATAGTTTGGTTGATATGTATATATATTGTGCCCACAAACCACAACCTAAGTAGCGGTTGTTCAGTTCCCCATGCAAATACATATCACAAATACTTGCAAGCATACCTTACATTAGAAATATAATTATTTGACATATTTGACTGTGGATTTACATATTTAAATAAGTCTGAATTATGACGACCTGATAATACTATCAATATCAATCCATAAGCTACATCCAGTAGTTAAGTGATTGTGCTTAGTTCAGTTAGGGACTTTCAGTGTAATAATCAGTTAACTTAATTAATACACCATTGAGTGGACTAGTGTGAGTACATGAAAGTAATTTAATTTAAAAGGTATAGTTAAAATGTTTCACATCTAAAAGTACCTAAAATTGTAAAAGAGAGGCCAAAAGAAACTCAATGTTGAGTTGAAATTTATCACATAAATTGATCAGTAGGAATATCATTAGGTGGGACCTATATTATTAAGGGATACCATTATGGTTTAGTTTCCCGTTCAGTTGAAGTTGGGCTAAGTATCCTTGCCATTCTTTAAGTTAATATTTCATTTAGTTGGTTTCACCTATAGATTCTTATCGAATTGTTTTTCAATGAACTTAGGTTGGTTCATGCAGGACCGTTTAAGGGAGTTGCAACATAACACATAATAAGGATAGTTTGTTTAGAACACTTAACAGATCAAATAGGGATCTGGTAACACTAGATAGACACTTAGAACACTAGCCAATATGAGACAGAACAAGAACATAAATAACATAAGTAATTTGGTTTTCAAGGATGTTGTATATTTCTCTCAAGTTCTTTTGAAAGTGTACAAGCATTTTGATAAGTTACAAAGACCTGAGATACTTATAATACATCCTACAACTGGCCATCCTTTGAAGGCCAGCTGGATACATGATCTAGCATTTTGACTAGTGACTATGACATGCCATAGCTCATATTCTTATATATTACAAAAACGATAAAAGTACATAAAGTAGAAAACAAAGGACTCAAGACCTCAATGTCCAATTACCAAAAGCATGGACCTTTTCACCAACTTATGAAAGTTGGTGAGTTAACAGAGTTGTAGCGGAAAGGTGGTCCAACTTTATGGTAAAGTATATAAGATAAAAGCATGTCTTCAAAAGTCTTTGGAAGATAATATGTCTTCACTTCTTGGCTTCGGAAGACTTTGTCCTTGAATCTTCGGTTTCACTTTATGCTTCGGAAGAGGTTGGTCTAAGCTTCAGAAGAGGTTGGTCTTGGCTTCAGAAGATTTACACTTAGAATATTTTCTAAGGCAGAGTGTGAAACTTCCGAAGCATTCTACTTCAGCACTTAGTGCATGCATGCAGGATAGACTTCAAGATGTTATTAGATGTATTGGATGCATCAGCCGTATACAAAATCTTACAAACTCCCTCTAGGCTGATGCTATCAAAACATTTAAAGACTTTAGATTTTAACAGTACTCATCATGATGATAACCAATTCTTTTTTTATTAGATGATCGGGATCACTCAGACTCTCATAGTGTCTTCTCATCTCAAAGAGATCATGCAGAGGTAGATCGAACATGTCTTGCTGTTGGGAAGTTGAAGACTTGAAGCACGAAATCAACAAAAATATTAGTTTAGGGTTATATTGTATTTATTTTTATTGCTAGACTAGTATAAATATTAGCACATATTATCATTGTAAAGTGTGAATAATTCACCACTTGTTAGGGTGAATTAGGTCCATCACCAACAAACATCATATCATCATCCTTCATGGATGATGATTTCAACAATATATCAATAAACATCAAACATTAAACATGTTTGTGTTCTTCATCATGTTCATCCTTATTATATTTTAGCAACTAATCATTCCCTTTCTTGTCTTTATCAATATGAATCCTAAGATCCATGCTCATTGTTCCCGTTCAAATCGGGAACACACAATTGGTATCAGAGTTGGGGTTGATGGATTCATATTGATTTTGATGAGATTTCATGGTAAGATTGCTGAAACTATTAAAGTTTTGAAGAAAACAATTCAACAATCATGTCAACACTCATGTCTGCGGTTGTATCAAGCATCAAAACTTAGGGTTTGTGGCATAAAAAATTAGGGTTTGCGGCTGCCTCAAGTATCATACAATAATGGTTGCGGCTACGGATTAGGGGTGCTTCGAAACCAAGCCGAATAGAGTCTATCGAAGGCAGCCCTTGCAAATTAAGGCTGCCGAATGGAGATGCCCACATTAGGGCAGCCGAATGAGGATGCCTTGCGAACCAAGTGTTGCGGCCGAATGGGGCTGCCAAACAAGGTTGCCAAATCGGATTGTAACGGCCAAAAGGGGATGCCCTAATTAGGGTTTTCTGACTAAAAGGCTGCCGCAAGTGGCCTTTGCGGCCACATTAGGGATGCCCTAATTAGGGTTGCTGAACCAAAGTGTCCTTTGCAGCCACCTTAGGGAGGCAAAATTAGGGTTTGCAACCTAGGGTTGCAAATGGGCTCGTGAACACCATTGGCTTTTGTTTCTTGGACTCCATCATTAAAACAAAAAGAAAAGGTGGACTTGGACTTATTTGTTTGGACCGCCAACATCAAAAAGAAAAGATGGACTTGGACTTAATTGTTTGGGCCGCCAAAATTAAAAACAAAAACAAAAAATGGTTGTTCTAAAGTTTTGAAGACCTCGCTTCCACATCAACAACAAAATTTCTTAATTTTGGACAACTATTCAACAAAAACAAGATCAAGCTTCAATTCACATTGGAAATCTACAATTTAGGGGGAGTATTATTGGGTATTCTTCCTAAGAAGAAATTGAAGATTTCCAACATTATTGAAATTGAAGATTTGAAGAACAATAGCAACAAAATATTATTCTAGGGTTTGTTTTGTAAATATTGTAAATGCTAGACTAGTATATATTAGAACATATTATCATTGTAAAGTGTGAATAATTCACCACTTGTTAGGGTGAATTAGGTCCATCACCAACAAACATCATATCATCATCCTTCATGGATGATGATTTCAACAATATATCAATAAACATCAAACATTAAACATGTTTGTGTTCTTCATCATGTTTAACATTATTATATTTTAGCAACTAATCATTCAAGTTCTTGTCTTTATCAATATGAATCCTAAGATCCATGCTCATTGTTCCCGTTCAAATCGGAAACACCCAATTGGTATCAGAGCCAGAGTTGATGGATTCATATTGATTTTGATGAAAATTCATGGTTAGATTGCTGAAATTATTGAAGATCAGAAGAAAACAATTCAACAGTCAATTCAACATTCATGTTTGCAGCCGCCTCAAGTATCAAGCAAATTAGGGTTTGCGGCTGCCTCAAGTATCAAGCAAATTAGGGTTTGCGGTTGCCGAAGTAGGCTGCAAAAGAGGCTGCCGTAGGCAACTTATGTTGAAACAATAAGGCTGCCGAATGTAGGCTGCAATGTGCAGCTGCTAAAGGTGTCTCTTGCGAATCAAGGAAGCTGCTGAAGGCAGCTCTTGCGAACCAAATAGGGCTGCCGATTAGGGGCTGCCGATTAGGGTTTCATGCTCATTAGGGTTACTGCTGAATGGGGATGCCCTAATTAGGGTTTGCCGAATAAGAGGCTCCAATCAGTGGCCTTTGCAGCCACATTAGGGACGCCCTAATCTGGGCTGCCGAACCAAAGTGACATTTGTGGCCACATTAGGGATTCCGAATTAGGGTTTGCAACCTAGGGCTACAAATGGGCTCATGAAAACCATTGGGTTTGTTACTTGGGCTCCATCATTAAACAAAAACATTAGTTGGACTTGGACTCAAGTGTTGAAGATTGGGCTTATGATCAACAAAACAAAATTGGGGTTTGTATTCGGGCTCTTTTCAACAAAAAACAACTAACATTGAGTTACATAATATAGTTGTACCAAAGTTTTGAAGACATCTCTTTGGACAACTATTTAATAAAAACAAGATCAAACTTCAATTCATATTGGAAATCTACAATTTAGGGGGAGTATTGTTGGGTATTCTACCTTTGAAGAAATTGAAGATTTTAATATTATTGAAGTTGAAGACTTGAAGCACGAAATCAACAAAAATATTAGTTTAGGATTTATATTGTAGTTATTTTTATTGCTAGACTAGTATAAATATTAGCACATATTATCATTGTAAAGTGTGAATAATTCACCACTTGTTAGGGTGAATTAGGTCCATCACCAACAAACATCACATCATCATCCTTCATGGATGATGATTTCAACAATATATCAATAAACATCAAACATTAAACATGTTTGTGTTCTTCATCATGTTCATCATTATTATATTTTAGCAACTAATCATTCAAGTTCTTGTCTTTATCAATATGAATCCTAAGATCCATGCTCATTGTTCCTGTTCAAATCGGGAACACACAATTGGTATCAGAGCCAGAGTTGATGGATTCATATTGATTTTGATGAAAATTCATGGTTAGATTGCTGAAATTATTGAAGATCAGAAGAAAACAATTCAACAATCAATTCGACATTCATGTTTGCGGCTGTCTCAAGTATCAAGCAAATTAGGGTTTGCGGCTGCCTCAAGTATCAAGCAAATTAGGGTTTGCGGCTGCCGAAGTAGGCTGCAAAAGAGGCTGCCGTAGGCAACTTATGTTGAAACAATAAGGCTACCGAATGTAGGCTGCAATGTGCAGCTACTAAAGGTGTCTCTTGCGAATCAAGGAAGCTGCTGAAGTCAGCTCTTGCGAACCAAATAGGGCTGCCGATTAGGGGCTGCCGATTAGGTTTCATGCTCATTAGGGTTACTACTGAATGGGGATGCCCTAATTAGGGTTTGCCGAATAAGAGGCTCCAATCAGTGGCCTTTGCAGCCACATTAGGGACACCCTAATCTAGGCTGCCGAACCAAAGTGACATTTGTGGCCACATTAGGGATTCCGAATTAGGGTTTGCAACCTAGGGCTACAAATGGGCTCATGAACACCATTGGTTTGTTACTTGGGCTCCATCATTAAACAAAAACATTAGTTGGACTTGGACTCAAGTGTTGAAGATTGGGCTTATGATCAACAAAACAAAATTGGGGTTTGTATTCGGGCTCTTTTCAACAAAAAACAACTAACATTGAGTTACATAATATAGTTGTACCAAAGTTTTGAAGACATCTCTTTGGACAACTATTCAATAAAAACAAGATCAAACTTCAATTCATATTGGAAATCTACAATTTAGGGGGAGTATTGTTGGGTATTCTACCTTTGAAGAAATTGAAGATTTCAATATTATTGAAGTTGAAGACTTGAAGCACGAAATCAACAAAAATATTAGTTTATGATTTATATTGTAATTATTTTTATTGTTAGACTAGTATAAATATTAGCACATATTATCATTGTAAAGTGTGAATAATTCACCACTTGTTAGGGTGAATTAGGTCCATCACCAAGAACATCATATCATCATCCTTCATGGATGATGATTTCAATAACATATCAATAAACACCAATCATTAAACATGTTTGTGTTCTTCATCATGTACATAATTATTATATTTTAGCATCTAATCATTCAAGTTCTTGTCTTTATCAATATGAATCCTAAGATCCATGCTCATTGTTCCCGTTCAAATCGGGAACACATAATTGGTATCAAAGCCGGAGTTGATGGATTCAGATTGATTTTGATGAGATTTCATGGTTAGATTGCTGAAATTATTGAAGGTTTGAAGAAAAAAATTCAACAATCAATCAACATTAGGGTTTGTGGCTGCCTCAAGCATCAAACAAATTAGGGTTTGCGGCTGCCTCAAGTATCAAACAAATCAGGGTTGCAAAAGAAGATGTCATAGGCAGCTTGTGTCAAAAGTTTGTAGGCTGCAATGGCAGCTGCCAAAGATGTCCCTTGCGAATCAAGGGAGCTGCCGAAGGCAGTTTTTGCGAACCAACTATGGCTGCCGATTAGGGTAGCTTGTAAATGCGGCTGCCTATTTGAACTCCCTGCGGATTAGGGCTGTTTCCCAACACAATTGTAGCTGCCGAAGGCAGCTCTTGCGAACTAAAAGAGGTTGCCAATTAGGGGGTTGCCGATTAGGGTTTTATCCCAATAGGGTTGCGATTTAATCAAGGTTTCTTTTGCAATCGAAAGAGGGTTGCACATTAGGATTTCCGAATTACGGTTTGCAACCTAGGGTTGCAGATGGGCTCGAGAACAGAATTGGGTTTGTATCTTGGGCTCCATCATTAAACAAAAACATTAGTTGGAATTGGGCTCAAGTGTTGAAGATTGGGCTTATGATCAACAAAACAAATTAGGGCTTCGTATTCGTGCTCTCATCAACAAAAACAAGTAACATTGTTACATAATATAGTGGTACCAAAGTTTTGAAGACCTCGCTTCTGCATCAACAACAAAATTTCTTAATTTTGGACAACTATTCAACAAAAACAAGATCAAGCTTCAATTCACATTGGAAATCTATAATTTAGGGGGAGTATTGTTGGGTATTCTACCTTTCAAGAAATTGAAGATTTCCAACATTATTGAAATTGAAGATTTGAAGAACAATAGCAACAAAATATAAGTCTAGGGTTTGTTTTGTAATTATTTTAAATGCTAGACTAGTATAAATATTAGCACATATTATCATTATAAAGAGTGAATAATTCACCACTTGTTAGGGTGAATTAGGTCCATCACCAACAACATCATATCATCATCCTTCATGGATGATGATTTCAACAACATATCAATAAACACCAATCATTAAACATGCCCGTGTTCTTCATCATGTACATAAATATTATATTTTAGCATCTAATCATTCAAGTTCTTGTATTTATCAATATGAATCCTAAGATCGATGCTCAACGATCCCGTTCAGATCGGGAACACACAATAAAATTTTTAACACAAACATGTTTAATGTTTGATGTTAAAAATTTTATTGTGTGTTCCCCAGCAACGGCGCCACCTGTGAATCCTAGGATCGCAATCAGGAATTATTAGTATCGGTTGATGGCAAGTCAACGTTCGCGGAATCAACGTTAATTTGGTTTAATTGTTTGTAATAACTTTAATTATCAATAAATATTCAAGAACACACTAATAGAAACACAATTAATGAATAATATGTATTTCATTAAAATATGTTAATGATTACAAAATAATAAATGAATGATATCAAAGTTTGTTATGATGTGACGGCTGCTAGGGTTTGATTGAGAGACGGTGATTGTCGTATTGCTATTGCTGTTGCTGTTCAATCAATCGTCTAAATACAACCATCTTTGAATCGAAACCTAGGATCCATATATATAGATAATGATGTTTCTGTTATAGGAAACACCGGATCTCTTGGGATTTGATTTGTGTTAGTTAAGGAATCATCGGATTTCTTGGAATTCGCATAACTGCCTTGTTGACTTGTAACACTTGCAGTATACAAGTGTTTGGACTCCGCAGGAATAGTGTCTTCCATAGGAATTTGTTCTTCCATAGAAGTCTTGTTCTTCCGTAGACGTTTTGTTCTTTCGTAGAAATCTTGTTCTACCGTAGAAAACTTGTACTTCCGAAGCAAACTTGTTCTTCAGTTCTGGTTGTTCATCCGCAGAAGATCTTTGGATGTAATGTTACTTGTAAGAAACATATCTCCGGAAGAACAAAATGTTCATCCCTAGATGTTTCTTACACTTGGTCAATTTCATAAATTGACCAAGACTAATGTTTGTACCTGCAATTATCCATAACACATATATGGGTTAGCATATATAATTAATGCATGCATAATAAATGATAGTTACAATATCTATTACAAGAATTTATTAAAGTTCTAAGCCTATACAATTTGATCTAGACCTATAAGTCCTAGATCTAACAATACTCCCCCTTAGGCTTAGATCCTTGTGATCAATCCTTTAAAACAAAAAGCTCCTTGACTCTGGCAATGATCTTTTTGTAGAAGTAAGACACAACAGTCTTCTGATCATCATACTTGTAGTTGATCTTCATCTTGTTGAACTTCTTTAGAGTCTTAAAGCTTATCCCCAGAGCATCTTCCTCTGTAGTGAGTGTTGTGACATCCGTTGCCTTAAGGTCCGTCGAACGACATAAATAAGCATAGAAATATTTTAATTATTCTTCCTTTTCTTCATGAACTCCTGCTTTAAGGAATCATGTCTGCTTATTTTCCTTTGTGCCTGTACTTCCTCCGAGAACGTGTGTTAAGCATAAACCTTTTATAAATTTCATCACCATTACCACCAAATATATCATTTTTTTTTAATTTAGACCATTGTCATTAATAAAACCATTTTAGACTATCAAATGCCATTAAACACGCTTTTAACCTTAATATAACAAACATTTTAAGGTCGTAATCAACTGAAACAAATTTTGGGAAACTCGAGGGTTAAGTGCACGGACTAAACTTGTAATTTTGCAAACTTGGGCTGGGTATATAAACCCCATTCCCAGCCATTCCTCACTCACTTCATCTTCTTCACCTCTTCACTCCCTACACACACATTTTCTTCATTCTAGCACCAAAATCTACCCGTGTGGTCTCGTTTTCGTCGTCTAGTCTTCATCTACAGCCTTGTAAGGCCCCATTCCCGGGACGCTTACAGCTGGGTTCTCATCGCAAATAAAACATATAATTACATTTGTGTTTCATAAATCGCAGCGGAAAACTAAAACAATCTTTCATTTCCAAGTAAATGCTTTTGCAAATTAATACAACATTCATTACAAAATAGCTTGTTTGCATTACAATGCAAAAACATTAATCAAAAGAATGCCATCCCCAAAAGAGCTGAGTAGTCGCCCGTGCAAGACATTTCATTTGTTCATTAATACATGCATTCATTCATCAGGTTCCTCTTTCTTTATCTTTCACTTTACGTTACATAATACTTCGTTCATTCATTAACATGACACATAAGGCCACAAGAAAGATAACATACATCACACTAAGGAACATTAACATGCATCACATCATACAGGGCAACATCATACATACATAACGTACAACATCATCACCCTCATCATGACCAACATGCTTTCTAAGACCTCGATCGTCATCTTAAAAACTCTTATGGGAACCTTTACATCAAACTTACATCTGCACTTTCTCCCGAAAGTCAGAAGTCAATCTACACCTTCCTCGGGTTCAACAGCCCTATTCGGGCGTATGGACACCCTTCAGTCGCATGGCCTCCATGCGACTGAACATCATGCGATTGAACTAATACGGATGAACACCTATGCGAATGAACATCCAGTCGTGCGAATGGACAATGCGGATGAACACCTATGCGACTGGACCTTCAGTCGTGCGAATGGACCTTCAGTCGTGCGAATGGACCTTCAGTCGTGCGAATGGACCTTTAGTCGTGCGAATGGACCTTCAGTCGTGCGAATGGACCTTCAGTCGTGCGAATGGACCTTCAGTCGCACCCTAATCGGCCGTGTGGCCTCCATTCGGCCTCCAGTCGGTCGCCTAGCCCTAACTGATGCAGAATGCAGTTCATCCCGACTGCAACCGAGGGTTTTCAGCCTCCAAACTCATCTAAACCCATTTTAAGCCTAAATCGACCATCCTAAATCTTAGGGATGCATACCATAACATTATTCAAGCACAACCAAGCAAGAAATCAATCCCCAAACGGGTCCTACGCATACATACACACATACATACGGGTCTTCACCCAAAAACGCGAAAAAGGGGTTTTCAGATGTGTTCCAGCCCCAAAATCATTCAAAACATGTAAAAGAGGGGTCCTAGAACTCACATAAACGTGCACAATGACGAGAGCTTCGATTCGGCTTGCTTCACGACATTTTGGCGACCCGAACCAACACTTTTCTTCTTTTTCTCGTCTTTCTCTCTTCTCCCCTTTCTTTGGCTGATTTGTGAGTGTGGGGGAGAGGGTAAGGGCTGCCCTCTCCCTTATATACTCCCCCCTCACCCGACTTTCTTTCGTGGGTGAGTTTGGTCCCTCGACTTTGGACTTTATTTTCTTTTCTTTCTTCACTGGCTTCAAAATTATAAATATTCGGGTGTTAGAAGTCCACCCCCCTTAAATAGGTTTCGTCCCCGAAACCTGTTATTCGTTGAACAAACGTGGATAATGTTGTCTCATTTCTTCTTCAGTCTCCCACGTTGACTCGGATCCCTTCCTGTGCTTCCACTGTACACGCACAAGAGGAACCACTTTATTTCGCAGCCTCTTTTCTTTACAATCGATGATTGCCACTGATTGCTCCACATAATTGAGCCTTTCATCTATTTCAATGTCCTCCAGGGGAACAATCATGTCTTCATCAGCTATACACTTTCTCAGATGAGATACATGGAATGTCGGGTGGATCCCATTTAACTCATCTGGCAACTCCAATCTATAGGCCACCTCCCCTACTCGAGCAATGATTCGGAAAGGGCCTATATATCTTGGGCTCAACTTGCCCCGCTTTCTGAATCTGATAATACCCTTCCAAGGTGAGACCTTCAACATAACCCGGTCACCCACCTGGAACTCAATTGGCCTACGTCGCTTATCGGCATACGACTTCTGTCTATCTTTGGTTGCCTTCATGAAGGCTTTAATCTTTTCAAGCTTCTCTGTCATAGCCTCGATTACCTCGACGCTCCCTAATTCCTTCTGACCAATATCACCCCAACAAACGGGTGTTCTGCATCTCCTACCGTATAGCATCTCATATGGTGGCATACCAATACTGGCATGATAGCTGTTGTTGTATGAGAATTCGGCTAACGGTAAGTGGTCATCCCAACTTCCACCAAAATCGATCACACATGCCCGGAGCATGTCTTCCAGTGTCTGAATGGTCCTTTCTGACTGACCATCAGTCTGGGGATGATAAGCCGTGCTAATATGTAACCTCGTCCCCATAACGTCGTGGAATTTCTTCCAAAATTTAGATGTAAATCGAGTGTCGCGATCAGACACAATAGACACCGGCACACCATGACGAGCTACAATTTCCTTGATGAACAGATCAGCCAACCTCTCAGATGAATACGTCTCGCGGATCGGTAGAAAGTGAGCACTCTTCGTCAACGATCAACTATCACCCATATGGCATCATACCCTTTCGGAGTACGTGGCAGCTTCGTAATGAAGTCCATGGTGATGTGCTCCCACTTCCATTCCGGTATATCCAAAGGTTGTATCTTCCCATACGGCTTTTGATGCTCTGCCTTCACCTGTAAGCAAGTAAGGCACTTACTCACATACTCCACCACGTCGCGCTTCACACCCGGCCACCAATAATCTTTCTTTAGGTCATGGTACATTTTCATGGCACCAGGATGAATGGAGTATCGAGTCTTATGAGCTTCATCCATTATCTTCACCCGTAGATCCCCAAAACGAGGAATCCACACACGCCGAATCGAGTTCTAACACCGAGTGTGTTTTCACCCAATTCCCCAACCAGACCTCTCATTCTTTCCGAGTTAAGATGATCTTCTTTCAATGCCTTATCTTGAAACTCCTTGATTTGCTTCATCACATCAGAGGTCATGATTAGTTGATAAGCTTTCACCCGAATTGGTTCGGGCCTTTCCTTTCGACTAAGGGCATCCGCCACCACATTAGCTTTGCTCGGATGGTAATGGATCTCACAATCATAATCCTTTATAAGTTCCGACCACCGTCTCTGCCTCATGTTCAGATCCTTTTGCTCGAAGAAGTACTTCAGACTCTTGTGGTCCGTGAATATGGTGCACTTCGTCCCGTAAAGGTAGTGCCTCCAGATCTTCAACGCAAAGACCACGGCTGCTAGCTCCAAGTCATGAGTAGGATAATTGACCTCATGAACCTTTAATTGTCGGGATGCATAGGCTATAACCTTCCCTCTCTGCATTAACACACACCCCAACCCTGAGTAGGAAGCATCAGAATAAACCACCAGATCTTCGCTTCCATCGGGTAATGACAGAACAGGAGCTTGAGTCAGTCTTGCCTTCAGCTCTTTGAACGCCTTCTCTTGAGCTTGAACCCATACAAACTTCACATCCTTTCGGGTCAACTTAGTTAGTGGAGAAGCAATCTTAGAGAAGTCTTGGATGAATCTTCTATAGTAGCCCGCCAAGCCCAAGAAACTACGGATCTCGGATGGCGTCTTTGGTGACTTCCATTGCATAACCGCCTCCACCTTCGCCGGGTCACCATAATCCCGTCAAGATTCACCACATGACCCAAAAACTGAACTTCGCGCAACCAGAATGCGCACTTGGAGAATTTAGCATACAATTTCTCCCTTCTCAACGTCTCTAGAACCTCCCGAATGTGACCGACATGCTCAATCTCGCTCTTTGAATAAATCAGGATATCATCAATAAACACAATCACTGATTTATCCAACATAGGCCGACACACACGGTTCATCAGATCCATAAAAGCAGCTGGCGCGTTGGTCAAACCAAAAGACATGACCAGAAACTCGTAATGGCCATAGCGTGTACGGAAAGCTGTTTTAGGGATATCTTGCTCCTTCACCTTCAACTGATGATAACCAGATCGAAGATCTATCCTCGAGAACCAACTCGCACCCTGAAGCTGGTCGAACAAATCATTTATCCTCGGTAAGGGGTAGCGGTTCTTCACTGTCAACTTGTTCAGTTCGCGGTAGTCAATGCACATCCTCATACTACCATCCTTCTTCTTTACAAATAGGACCGGAGCACCCCAAGGAGAGATACTCGGTCTAATGAACCCCTTATCAAGCAGCTCTCGCAACTGCTCCATCAACTCTTTCATCTCGGTTGGAGCCAACCGATACGGTGCCTTGGCAACAGGTTAGGCACCCGGTATCAGATCAATCTGAAATTCAATCTCTCTGTCAGGTGGCACTCCTGATAAGTCTTCTGGGAACACGTCTGGAAAGTCACACACAACCGGTACATCGGCTAGTTGTGGTGTTGGTGTATCCACATCTTTTACATAGGCCAAGTAAGCACTACATCCACGCCTCATACACTTTCCCGCCACCGCCATTGAGATTACCTTCGGGATTGTAGTAACCAGATCAACATAAACCGTTACCGAACTTCCGTCAGGCGCTGTCAACCGAACCATTTTCTTGCGACACACAATGTTCGCCTTGAAGTTTGCCAACCAATCCATCCCAAGAACCAAATAGAAACCACCCAAGGTCATCACAAACGGTCTAACAGGAAACTTATGACCCTCAAGTTCCACATCACAATTCTCTATTGCCTCAGAAATCCTGGTAGACTTACCTATGGCAGTTTCTACATCAAAAAGGGCGCATCAACACGTCTACTACTAACAGGCAGCTTAGCAAAGAAAGCAGCAGAAATAAAACTCCTACTAGCACCCGAATCAAATAACACAGAAGCTAAAGTCTGGTTCACTAGAAACGTACCGGACACAACGTCAGGGTCCGTCCTAGCCTCCTCCTGTGTCATGGTGAACGCTCTGGCGCTCGCCCTCGGCCCATCACTTCCCGTCTTCTTCACCCCTGAACCCTCAGTCCTCGACTTCTTACAATCTCTGCTCATATGACCAGTTTCCCCACAGTTAAAACATTTGCCCGACAGGCAATTCTTCGCCATATGCCCTGTCTTCCCACACTTGAAGCACAAGTTTGACCCAAACCTACATTCCCTGCTGTGCTCCCTTCCACACTTGCCACACCTTTTCGACCCCGCACTTGATGTGACCACACGACGTTCATCCACCCGTGCCTTTTTGTTACCCATGGGGCATCACCCCGACCGAACCGTTTCCAGTTCCAGTTCCGATCACCACCACCCTTCCTACTCGCCTCAGTCACCACCATCTCCCGCTCGTCATACAGCCTCCCTGCCAAATCAACTGCCGACCTAAACGTGCTTGGCCGGGCGGCGATCATATGCCGGCGAACATCCACCGGTAAACCCTGAATATACCTCTTGATTTTCCGAGACAGAGGTGTCACCTGATCAGGCACAAGCCGTGCCATTTCATTAAACTTGGTGGTATACTGCTGGTGTGTCATGGTTCCAGCCTCCAACTGCAGAAACTCCCTTTCCAACTTGTCCATTTCCGATGAGGACAAAATTCCTCAATCACCAACCTTCTCAGTTCAGGCCATTTCATTTTCCCAATGGCCCTACTACCCTCAGCTTGGACAATGTTGTCCCACCAGCACAGAGCTGAATCCACAAAAGAGTGGGTAGCAAACTTCACCTTTTGGTCCTCTCGGCACTAGCTGATATCGAGAACAGCTTCCATTTCCCTCACCCACCAGTGAGCGGCTGCAGCGGTGCCGTTTCCATCAAAAGTAGGGGGCTTGCATCTCATAAAAGCCCTATAATTACATCCTCGTGCCGTCTCCGGCGCAAGCTCTTCTTCTTCCTCTTCATCATCAGATAGAACTGTTTCCGGCTCTGGTTGTTCCCGTTCCCCAGAGGATATGTTTCCTTCTTTCCTTTCCCCTTCTCGTACAGCCTTAATAACTTCGGTCACCACAGACGGTAAGATCGTCTGCATGACCTGATGTACTTCTTCTACAACAGCCTCCTTTATTGAGGCTCTCAGATTGGCGCTTTCGTCGCCACCCTCCGGATGAGGGGTCTCTGGTTCTTCATGAACCACCCTCTCAACTCTGGGTCTCCCTCTCTTGGGTCGCGGTTAGCACCGTGACCTCCACCCCTAGAAGCTTTCGAAGATCTACCTCCGGCCATCACACGCACACTGAAAGATTCAAACACCAACACAGTGATTTAAGGGAACAACTCAGTTTATGTCAAGTATAGTAAGTCCCTAATTACAGTGGCCAGTTGTGATTAGCCACTTACTTTACTCTTCATACCCCAAGTATTACCTGTCCTGACTACATCAGTATTTAAATCTACATACAACACATAACCACATACCATGCGCACATAAAACCGGTTAACTTTACGAAAATACCTGATGGCACGCAGCTACTCAGTTTGGCATTCTATTCCCATTCCGTCCCATTCTCAGTTTAAGATTAGGTTTATTTTAAACATTTACCCATTTCACTTAAACTTTGGCTCTGATACCAACTTGTAAGGCCCCGTTCCCGGGACGCTTACAGCTGGGTTCTCATCGCAAATAAAACATATAATTACATTTGTGTTTCATAAATCGCAGCGGAAAACTAAAACAATCTTTGATTTCCAAGTAAATGCTTTTGAAAATTAATACAACATTCATTACAAAATAGCTTGTTTGCATTACAATGCAAAAACATTAATCAAAAGAATTCCATCCCCAAAAGAGCTGAGTAGTCGCCCTTGCCATCCTCAGCAAACATTACCTACCAACTGGAAACACATCAAAGTCAGGTTGCTGAGTGAGTTCTAGTTTTATAAATAAAACATACTTTACTTTCACATAAAACCGTTCGTTACTTTTACATGATCACACATCGTACGTACACATAGATAATATCATTATTATCTTCTTCATTCGTTCATTCGTTCTTTCATTACTTTACTTGCGCATCGGACATCATCCATACCAATACCATGTGCTACACCCCGGTTAGTCGTAGCTACCGGGCCGAAGTCAACAAATGAACAGCTAAACGTATGCCACGGTACTAGGAGTAACCATCAGTCTTAGCTACTGGGCCGAAGTCAACAAATGAACAGCTAAACGTATGCCACAGTACTAGGGGTGAGCGGTAGAGGTTCTACATTCAGGGTCAATCACAAAGAAGGACCCGTTATCCGATGCGTGCAAGACGTTTCATTCGTTCACTAATACATGCATTCATTCATCAGGTTCCTCTTTCTTTATCTTTCACTTTACGTTACATAATACTTCGTTCATTCATTAACATGACACATAAGGCCACAAGAAAGATAACATACATCACACTAAGGAACATTAACATGCATCAACATCACATCATACAGGGCAACATCATACATACATAACGTACAACATCATCACCCTCATCATGCCCAACATGCTTTCTAAGACCTCGATCGTCATCTTAAAAACTCTTATGGGAACCTTTACATCAAAACTTACATCTGCACTTTCCCCCGAAAGTCAGAAGTCAATCTACACCTTCCTCGGGTTCAATAGCCCTATTCGGGCGTATGGACACCCTTCAGTCGCATGGCCTCCATGCGACTGAACATCATGCGATTCAACTAATACGGATGAACACCTATGCGAATGAACATCCAGTCGTGCGAATGGACAATGCGGATGAACACCTATGCGACTGGACCTTCAGTCGTGCGAATGGACCTTCAGTCGTGCGAATGGACCTTCAGTCGTGCGAATGGACCTTCAGTCGCACCCTAATCGGCCGTATGGCCTCCATTCAGCCTCCAGTCGGTCGCCTAGCCCTAACTGATGCAGAATGCAGTTCATCCCGACTGCAGCCGAGGGTTTTCGGCCTCCAAACTCATCTAAACCCATTTTAAGCCTAAATCGACCATCCTAAACCTTAGGGATGCATACCATAACATTATTCAAGCACAACCAAGCAAGAAATCAAGCCCCAAACGGGTCCTACGCATACATACACGCATACATACGGGTCTTCACCCAAAAACACGAAAAAGGGGTTTTCAGATCTGTTCCAGCCCCAAAATCATTCAAAACATGTAAAAGAGGGGTCCTGGAACTCACATAAACGTGCACAACGACGAGAGCTTCGATTCGGCTTGCTTCACGACAATTTTGGCGACCCGAACCAACACTTTTCTTCTTTTTCTCTTCTTTCTCTCTTCTCCCCTTTCTTTGGCTGATTTGTGAGTGTGGGGGAGAGGGTAAGGGCTGCCCTCTCCCTTATATACTCCCCCTCACCCGAATTTGTTTCGTGGGCGAGTTTGGTCCCTCGACTTTGGACTTTATTTTCTTTTCTTTCTTCACCGGCTTCAAAATTATAAATATTCGGGTGTTACAAGCCTCATCTACTCATTTCTAGCAGGTAGACAACTTTGGTTGTCTCTTTTCTTGTCTTTTTACTGCTGTGTTTTCTAGGGTTTCGGGTGTTCGGGTTCATCCGAGCACATGAGGTCGTGTGGGTGCGTGTGAGATCTTTCTGCTTGTGTTTCATGTTTGTGTATGTTTGTTGAGTGTTTCTGGAAGTCCTCGTGGTATAAAACTCGCGTTAGAGCAGCTCGGGGGCTGCTCAGCCCGACCACAGTCGTGATTTTGCAGTTCAGGCGACTGGGTCTGTCATGCGATTGAGCCGTGCGACTGAGTGAGTCGTGCGACTGAATCATGCGTCTAAGTCAATCGTGCGACTGAGTTGTGCGACTAGGCATGTCGTGCGACTGAGTCGTGCGACTGGGTGTTTGTATGCGATTGAGCCGTGCGACTGAGTGAGTCGTGCGACTGAATCATGCGTCTAAGTCAATCGTGCGACTGAGTTGTGCGACTAGGCATGTCATGCGACTGAGTCGTGCGACTGTGTGTTTGTGTGTGATTGAGTCAGGTGACCGACTGAATGTATGCGATTGTGCGTGTTTCGCACGACTGGAGTCCAATCGCACGAATGAAGGTTCAATCGCACGAAAGTAGCTAATTCGCACGATTGAGGGTTGATTCGTGCGCATGGAGGTTGGGTCGTGCGAATGTGTGTGTTGTGTGGTGTGACTGAGTCCAATCGCACGAATGAAGGTTCAATCGCACGAAAGTAGCTAATTCGCGCGATTGAAGGTGGATTCGTACGAATGGAATGTGGGTCGAGCGTCTAGTCCTGTTGTGTGACTGATGATGAGTGTGAATTTCCCTTGAACGTCTGATGATGATAAGGCAACATCAGTAAAAGTGTCATTGCTTGACCCCAAAGATTAAAGTCAACGCTATCAACAAGCACATACTATGTCGATTGAAATAAACCTAACATTTTACAATTACCGACAACCCATTTGAAACTACAAATACTTAACAAGTGTCATCTTTCATAACAATGAGATCTTTACAAGGATGTCATAAGCAATGACGACTACTCGTAATACTTGGATCTACATAAGATCTGATACGTCTGTCCGCTTGTGTGTGTGTGCCACCCACGACCGAACCGATACAACCCGAACCGACCAAACATTACTATACGCTTTATACATGTCATTAATGCTTGACAATAACTATCAATAGGTGTTTGACCGATCATTGCATTCAACTGTTGGAATCTCGACCTTTCATACTTACCACATAACATGTGAGTTTCGTGGCCCCTTTTTATGCTTATACTATTTTACAAACAATTACAAACATGGGGGAAAAGTATGCTCACCCGTTTTCTATGCTGTACAACATACATACAATTTTCATACAAGGAATCAACGTGATACTGTGTTGCAAGTACTTATCTAATACATGCTTGGGTCTGCTGTGTGGTTCTATCTTTGCAACTATTTAATTCCAGTGTGGGAACCGACGGTTAGGTATTGGTAGTACTACTGGGTTGACACCCCCACCCTCATGTTGGTATACTAGTTAGTACCAACAATAGCCAGGTACGGGCCTTGGGTGAATATATGCCGACAATTTCTTTGTGTACGTCGTTAGGTTTGGTTGCAAAGCTCATGTCATGTGATTTTACTTGTGTATATAACTGTATTCACGGTATTCCATATCATTTACTTTATACAGCATCACTTACACTTTTATTACTTAAACCTGCGAGCTCACCAACCATTTTTGTCACACCCTCAAAATCCACTTGCGGAGTTTTACCGCGAGGCGTGTGAACAAACCAGGATCACAGTCAATAGTTACTCAGAACGACTCTAAGTGCCATAATTTAAACATAATTAACCAAAATACCAACGTTAAATAATGCGGAAGCGTTTTTGAAAACAACCCAAGTCAATAAAGTATAACTTATGGCAAAACAAGTGCCAAACCAAAGAGTAAACTATAATTGTTAAAATGTCACATTGTCTTGAAGCATAATGTCTTAAAATGAAGTGAACCCCAGGGCAGTGCTCCTATGGCAAGCAAGCTAAGGACCTGAGAAAAGCATACTAAAATGTCAACACATAGGTTGGTGAGTTCAAGAGTTTGAGTTCAATAAACATGTAAACAGTTGCGATAAATATAAGCAGTGTATGATAATAGATAGCTAGTCTATTAACAGTAAATATTAATACATAGTGATTTTGCAATTGAAGCTGACTGTGTAGTTGTTGCCTCCTGTCACGACTTACCATGTCGTGACAATGATCAATAGGACAAATTGCACCCGGTTGACCTCGAGTCACACAGGTGGGGCTCGTCAGACCCAGTAGTACTACCCAAGTTTCCCCGCTATTAGATATTAACAATTCAAAAGTGTGAGGACTTTTCTCATGGTAAACAGCACTATATTAATATTATACACAACTTAAACAATAAAAGCGTTCGTATAAATACCAGTATGCTATCTCCCCCAAAAGAGATTAAATAAAGTGTGGGGCATGAACTCACCTGATGTATGCAAAGGTACTTAGGGTTTATTTTGAGAAACGAGAGGATAGCCAACCTTCACAGGTTACCTAGATCATGTGAGTACATAAGTACGTGTAAATAAAAGACATGTGAAACCCTAATCATACCAAAATCAAAGACTCAAGCTTCCAGACAAATAGACACGTTTGACCTAGTTGACCCGTTTGACACGTTGGTGACATTATGAGTTATAATTCAAATAAAGCCAATGAGCACATACAACATACATGATTAACATTCCAATAGTATCATACATATGCTATATCAACCAGGTGTATCACTTAGATCATCATACAATCAAGTACTATACAAGTCATGCGAATCTAGAACATTAACATAACCACTAGCTACAATACAACTAACATGTCATACAAGGTTCAACCATTCATCACATGCCATGTGAAGCCACTCACGACTTCACATCCTAAACCCTGCCAATCCCACTAAGTAGGGGCCTCAGATCCGCACGCGTGTATAATGATCAAACCAAATTCTTTAAGCATATGCATTGCATTCACAACATCACAACAATCAATTATCAGACCCAAGCATGATGTCCTACTACTACACAACATCCAAACCATACATGATTACCAAATCCAATTATCACCCATGATTATCCAAACATGCCATACAACTAATTTAACACGTTCTATCACACTAGAATCCATCCTTGAATATAATAGTAGGTTCCTATCATCTCAAACATGATCATAACATCATACTTCAACGTTTACACAAATAAAGTTTCCCTTTTGGGAAAGAATATCCCAAAATCTATCAAATATCCAAAGTATACATGAATTCATCAATAACATACCAACTCAAGCTCATACTAACATCTAGACATGATCAACAACACTTAAACATCTCAATCTAACAATCTTCATAAACAAAAGTTTCTACTTTTGGCAAGCTATGATCAACATCATCAAATTAAAGATTTCTAGCATTCATAACATCAATCTAGCATCTAATTATCACCATGAACACATCCATAACATCAATTCATCAATAATTCAACATTTCATGCAAATAAAGTTACTATTATTAGTAACCTATGAACATCAACCCTAAATCATCAATTTCTTGCAAGATTCATGATTCCTAACATTCATACAAATTATTAATCACCACACATTCATCAAACAACCATCATTCACCCATAATCATGCCCAAAATCGAATTAGGGTTTGACTAGAATCAAAACCCATGATTAAACCACTAAAAACATGTAATTCATCCATGATCGACGTTAACTAACATGTATTCAACCTAACTAACATATAAACATCATCAATTGATTAAAACTCAACACCAAGAACCTCAAATTCGCAAATAGGGTTCGGCCATAACCAATTTCATGCAAACAAAACACCAACTAACCTCTAATTCGTGAAAAGTAACAAAATCGAGACTTCTAATGTGTTGAATGCCTTCAAATCGACCAAAATCCAATGCTTGATGCTTGATCCAAGTTGAAATCGCAATGGGGAGGGTTTGGGAGGGAGGTCGCGGCCGATGGGGGGGGGGTTAGGGTTTGGGTTTTTGTTTTATTTAATTTTAATTTACCTAATTACCCTTTTAACCCTTGTAATTTGTATTTTATAAAAATTATCTTTTAATTCCTTTTTAACGTGCTTTTAACTTAATAATATAATGATATAAACCAATGAAAATCATTACATATTTTATCTCTATAAAAACACAAGACATACGAATAAATAGACACGTTTCCGCGTTACGCGATAAATTCTATAATTACCGTTTATAAATGTGTGAACACATAAACATAACCCAAAATTCACATAATCATTTAGATTCACAACAAATTAACATTATTCATTATTAATAGGTCACCAACGTTCAACGACAACTAGTGTGTGCCCACGACACGTGTTTACAAGACTTAACGGAACTAACGGAGCTTGGTAACGGAAATTTACCGGATGTCACATTATCCCCATGTTGAAAGAATTTTCGTCCCGAAAATTGCGTTACATGGTGAGAGTGTTCCATCCCTGGTTTCCATCACTGGTCTACTGCATTGGCACACAGAAATCGAAATCGTGTGAGTTTTGGATGAGTTGTCACATCATCCCCATGTTGAAAGAAATTTCGTCCTGAAATTTAAATCAATACCTTCGTCTGCTGGCATCGTTCCTTCGAATAGTTGAGGGTACTTAAGCTTCATTTGATCTTCCCGTTCCCATGTGAATTCCGGTCCACGTCGCGAATTCCAACGGATTTTAACAATAGGTATCTTGCTTTGCTTAAGTGTTTTCACCTCACGGTCCATCACCTCCACTGGTTCCTCAATAAAACGCAATTGTTCATCCACCTGAATTTCTTCTAGTGGTACGACCGTTGTTTCATCAGTTATGCACTTCTTCAAGTTTGACACGTGAAATACATCATGAATTCCACTTAGCGAATCAGGTAGGGCTAATCGATAGGCTACTGGACCTACTCTTTCCACAATCTCAAATGGTCCAACGTACCTCGGATTTAGTTTCCCTCTTTTACCAAACCGAACTACGCCTTTCCATGGTGAGACTTTCAACAAAACCTTGTCACCAACCTGAAACTCTAAGGGTTTCCGTCTCTTGTCAGCATAACTCTTTTGCCTGTCTCGCGCTGCAGCCATACGGTTCCGTATCTGTATAATTTTCTCAGTCGTCTCATGAATTAACTCGGGACCTGTTATCTGACTATCACCAATTTCTGCCCAGCAAACCGGTTATCGACATTTTCTCCACCATACAACGCCTCGAAAGGTGCTGCTTGTATACTAGTGTGATAACTGTTGTTATAAGAAAACTCCACCAATGGCAGGTGAATTTCCCAGTTATTCCCGAAGTCAATCACACAAGCACGTAGCATATCTTCCAACGTCTGTATAGTACGCTCACTCTGACCATCCGTCTGTGGATGATATGCAGTACTCATATCCAAACGTGTACCCAAGGATTTCTGCAATGATTGCCAGAAATGTGACGTGAAACGAGCGTCACGGTCGGAGATAATTGAGATCGGTACCCCGTGTCTCGAAACGATCTCCTTGAGGTACAGGCGAGTTAACTTCTCCATCTTGTCGGTTTCCTTTATTGCGAGGAAATAAGCAGACTTTGTCAATCGATCCACAATAACCCATATCGTGTCACAACCAGTACTAGTCCGGGGTAGCTTAGTAATAAAATCCATGGAGATTTGTTCCCATTTCCACATTGGAATCTCGGGTTGTTGTAATAGTCCGGATGGTTTTTGATATTCCACTTTCACCTTCGAGCAGGTCAAACACTTGCTCACGTACGTAGCTACATCCGCTTTCATGTTAGGCCACCAATAGTGAGCCTTTAGGTCATGGTACATCTTGTCGGATCCAGGATGTATAGAATACTTAGATTTGTGTGCCTCGCTCATAACTACATCTCTCAGATTTCCATGAACAGGCACCCAAAGTCTATCCATGAAATACCGAATTCCATCCTCTTTCATCACAGCTGCTTATCCATTCCCCTTAACAATTCAGAACCAATATTTTCCACCTTTAGGCTTCCATTTGTGCCTCCTTAACTTGTTCAGGCAGTTGGGTACTGATAGTAAGCTGTAAAGCTCGCACCCGTCGGGGTTTAGCTGTTTCCTTCCTGCTTAAAGCATCGGCAACTACGTTCGCCTTTCCCGGATGATACTTAATTGCGCAATCATAATCATTTAGTAGTTCCACCCAACGTCGCTGCCTCATATTCAACTCTTTTTGCTCAAAGATATGTTGAAGACTCTTATGATCGGTGTAGATAGTGTGCACTTGGTACCGTACAAATAATGTCTCCAGATCTTTAAGGCAAAAACTACTGCGCCCAGCTCTAAGTCATGGGTAGTATAGTTCTTCTCATGTACCTTTAGTTGTCTCGAGGCGTAAGCTATCACCTTGTCTCGTTGCATCAAGACGCAACCCAATCCTTGAATGGATGCATCGCAATACACCACAAAGTCATCTGTTCCCTCGGGTAGTGCTAATATCGGGGCAGTACAGAGTTTTTGTTTTAATAATTGGAAAGCTGATTTTTGACTCTCTCCCATTGTATGTCGTTCCTTTGTGAGTCAAGGCTGTGAGAGGTTGTGCGATCTTAGAAAATCCTTCTATGAATCGGCGGTAATATCCTGCTAACCCAAGAAATTGCCTTATCTCGCTTGGTGTTTTGGGTGTAGTCCAATTCTTTATCGCCTCAATTTTGGCAGGATCAACGTGTATTCCTTTCTCATTAACAATATGACCTAGGAATTGTACCTCTCTTATCCAAAAGTCACACTTTGAGAATTTAGCATACAGTTTCTCATTTTTCAACAGTTCCAAGATCATTCGTAAGTGCTCTTCATGCTCCTCCTTGGTCTAGAGTATATCAGTATATCATCGATGAATACAATGACAAACTGATCCAAATAAGGTTTGCACACGCGGTTCATGAGGTCCATGAACACAGCAGGTGCATTAGTCAACCAAAAGGCATGACCAAGAACTCATAATGACCATAACGAGTACGAAATGCAGTCTTGGAATGTCTTCTTCTCGAACTCTGAGTTGATGATAACCAGATCTCAAGTCAATCTTCGAGTAATAGCTTGATCCTTGAAGCTGATCGAACAAGTCGTCGATACGAGGTAAAGGGTATCGGTTCTTGACAGTTACTTTGTTTAACTCTCGATAATCGATGCACATTCGGAATGTGCCATCCTTCTTCTTAACAAAGAGTACAGGAGCTCCCCAAGGTGATGTACTAGGTCGAATAAACCCTTATCCAAAAGCTCCTGAAGTTGTGACGACAACTCCTGTAGTTCGTTTGGTGCTAATCGATAAGGTGCTCTAGCAATCGGAGCTGCGCCGGGAGTCAACTCAATCTTGAATTCCACTTGGCGGTGCAGTGTAATCCAAGGAAGATCTTTTGGAAACACCTCCGGAAAGTCGCGTACTACGGGAATATCCTCCATTCTCTTTTCTTCCTTTTGCTTATCGGTTACAAGTGCTAGGATAGCCACGCGACCCTTCCCTAACAACTTTTGAGCTTTCATATACGAGATGATGCCTATCACAGCACCACTCCTATCACCTTTGACGGTAAGAACTTGATCACCAACCGAGATCCGTATAATCTTCTCGTGACATATGACTTCCGCTTGCTTGCTAGAGAGCCAATCCATGCCTATCACAACATCAAAACTCCCCAGCGTAACAGGCATGAGATCTATAGCGAAATATGACCAGCAAGTTCTATCCTACAGTCTTTAAGGATATGCGTTACATGGATTTGCTTACCGTCGGCTAATTCCACAGTGTACTTAGATTCTAAAGCAGAGGGTATATCACTTAAAAGACTACAGAATTTTAAGGACACAAAACTCCTATCGGCTCCAGTATCAAATAGTACCGTAGCAAAACAACCATTAACAGGGAATCTACCAGTAACAGTTGTGGGATCATTTAGAGCCTCACCTGAGCCAATGACGAAGGCTCTCCCTTTGGCTCCATCTCTATTGCCGCCATTTCCAGTGCCATTTCCACCATTGTTGTTATTATTGCCATTGTTGTTGTTGTTCCCATGATTGTTGGTGTTGTTGTTGTTGTTGCCATTTCCGTTCCTTCTTAGTTGTGGGCAGTTTCGTTTGTAATGCCTTCTTTCCCACACTCAAAACAACCCTTGGGGGTTTCTTGAGATTGTTGTGGCCTCTTCATTAGTTCACCATGGCAATCCTTCGCAGCGTGTCCAATCTTTCCACAACGTTGACACTTGAAGTTATCACACCGTCCCACATGATGGTAGTTACACCGTGGGCATTTGGATGTCTGCCACCGTAACCGCTGGGTCCTTGGTTATTTGGGGCAGTTTGGTTGAAATTGCGGTTATTATCGAACCGCCGCTGCTGCTGCTGAACTGGCTGTTGCTGCTGTTGGGATTGTTGTTGACCGCCAGACGATGATGACGATGATTTGTTATTGCTGTTGCTGGGAGCATCCCACTTCCTTTTGTTGTCGGGCACGCTCACCACCCGCGCCCCTTTTGGTAACCGCCCTTGCTCTACCGCCTGATCAGTAAGTCTATGGGCAATTTGGATGGCCTGCTGAATCGTAGTCGGGTTAGAAGCTGTTACCATACTTTGGATTTCAGGAACCAATCCTCGTATGTAGTGCTCGATTCTCTTATGTGTCTCATTAACCATTCCTGGACATAATGTAGCCAACTCATGAGTACGGGTCGTGTAAGCCTCAATTTCTGAACCCTTCATCTTGAGTTGCCAGAATTCCATCTCCAGTTTTTGCACCTCGTTTCGAGGACAGTACTCCTCGTCATCATATCCTTGAACTCATTCCAGGGGAGTCCATTTGCCATCGCTTGTCCAAGCATCTGGACTTGCGTTCCACCAAGACAGGGCAGCACCCTCCAAAGTCCCGGTGGCATACTTTACTTGATCCGCCGGTGGACAGTTACATTTGGAGAAAACAGACTCAGTCTTCTCAAACCAGCGTACACCCTACAGCACCCTCTGTACCGCTGTAGGTGTGTGGTTTGCAGTCCATGAAGGACTTGTATGTACACGCTGGTGGTCCTGTTTTAACACAACACACAATAATCAAACATCCCCTACAGTTATAAAGGATATTAGATTTGTTTTTCTGTCATTGTTTACCTGCTGGCTGACCCGCGTGGGCAGCAGCCACTGCCGCCTGAACATGCTCATTAATTAGAGCAGCCAATTCCGCAGGAGTCATGTTAATAGCACCACCAGCCTGTTCTCCGTGCCACGTCCATTCGTCCATTCTTTTCACTTTATATTCACAATACAATAATGAGTAACATCATACACATTTAACTCATTGAAGCGTAGTAAACAGTAAATGAAAGAAATAACGTATCATCACAACCACAACATTCATAACAAAAATAATAACCAAAGTAAATAAATTGCAATAAGTCACAATGTATTTAGCAATGTCAAAATTGAAGTTTTGTCGTTCGTGTGGGGAAACAACCCTTCCCACATAGGTTTCAAAAGAAAACACTACGTAGTCTAAGTCATATAAAGAAATCAATCGACAATGTCTGACCCTCACTATCATCCTCCATCTCCTCCGGTTCCTCTTCCTCGGGTCCCTCCTCGGGATCCTCCTCATCCTCAGAGTCTGCGGCAGGAGCAGGAGCTATAGCAATCTGGAGTGCTGCTAGTTGAGCTTCTAAGATGGCAATCCTATTATCGGCTATGGCGTCCCGCTGTTCACGAGCAGTCACGCGTCCTTGGAGTGCCATAACACCATCTTGCATATGGTGACAACCGTTCAGCGTCTTCCCGTGTTCTTCCTTGAGTTCGTCCAATTGATGTCTCAGGTTGTACACCTCTTGCTGTAGTGTACAGACATCACCCGTGAGTCGTCTCACACGATGCTGTTCCGTATCTAGTGCATCCATTAGTGCAGCAATCAGTTGCTCGTTGGACTGCGCCGTTCGTGGGAGTGAAAGCATGGGTTGATTGGCATTGTTCCTAGTCCTTGGCTTTAGGACAGGTACGCGTTCCCTAAACATGATGTGGTCAACAAACCTAGGATAGAACGCCAGTCACGCGGAGGGTCACGCTTCATCAATGCGAATGGTTGATCCCAGTCAATCTCCTCTCGGGGATAAGCCAGTCTGGGCCAATCGAATCCATCATCAGGTACAGGTGCGGGAGGTGGGGATTCAGATCGTGTAGGTGATTCGGGTCGTTTACCCGGAGCTCTTGAGGACGATGCCATGCTGCAGAGAGTGTGACGTGTATGCCAATGAGTATACAGTAGATGAGAGTAAGGCACAGGTAACTAATTAACTGTGTGCGGTTATAGTCTAGTGTGTATGCAACCTAGTTCTCTATAACCAATGGCTCTGATACCAATCTGTCACACCCTCAAAATCCACTTGCGGAGTTTTACCGCGAGGCGTGTGAACAAACCAGGATCACAGTCAATAGTTACTCAGAACGACTCTAAGTGCCATAATTTAAACATAATTAACCAAAATACCAACGTTAAATAATGCGGAAGCGTTTTTGAAAACAACCCAAGTCAATAAAGTATAACTTATGGCAAAACAAGTGCCAAACCAAAGAGTAAACTATAATTGTTAAAATGTCACATTGTCTTGAAGCATAATGTCTTAAAATGAAGTGAACCCAGCAGTGCTCCTATGGCAAGCAAGCTAAGGACCTGAGAAAAGCATACTAAAATGTCAACACATAGGTTGGTGAGTTCAAGAGTTTGAGTTCAATAAACATGTAAACAGTTGCGATAAATATAAGCAGTGTATGTAATAGATAGCTAGTCTATTAACAGTAAATATTAATACATAGTGATTTTGCAATTGAAGCTGACTGTGTTAGTTGTTGCCTCCTGTCACGACTTACCATGTCGTGACAATGATCAATAGGACAAATTGCACCCGTTGACCTCGAGTCACACAGGTGGGGCTCGTCAGACCCAGTAGTACTACCCAAGTTTCCCGCTATTAATATTAACAATTCAAAAGTGTGAGGACTTTTCTCATGGTAAACAGCACTATATTAATATTATACACAACTTAAACAATAAAAGCGTTCGTATAAATACCAGTATGCTATCTCCCCCAAAAGAGATTAAATAAAGTGTGGGGCATGAACTCACCTGATGTATGCAAAGGTACTTAGGGTTTATTTTGAGAAACGAGAGGATAGCCAACCTTCACAGGTTACCTAGATCATGTGAGTACATAAGTACGTGTAAATAAAGACATGTGAACCCTAATCATACCAAAATCAAAGACTCAAGCTTCCAGACAAATAGACACGTTTGACCTAGTTGACCCGTTTGACACGTTGGTGACATTATGAGTTATAATTCAAATAAAGCCAATGAGCACATACAACATACATGATTAACATTCCAATAGTATCATACATATGCTATATCAACCAGGTGTATCACTTAGATCATCATACAATCAAGTACTATACAAGTCATGCGAATCTAGAACATTAACATAACCACTAGCTACAATACAACTAACATGTCATACAAGGTTCAACCATTCATCACATGCCATGTGAAGCCACTCACGACTTCACATCCTAAACCCTGCCAATCCCACTAAGTAGGGGCCTCAGATCCGCACGCGTGTATAATGATCAAACCAAATTCTTTAAGCATATGCATTGCATTCACAACATCACAACAATCAATTATCAGACCCAAGCATGATGTCCTACTACTACACAACATCCAAACCATACATGATTACCAAATCCAATTATCACCCATGATTATCCAAACATGCCATACAACTAATTTAACACGTTCTATCACACTAGAATCCATCCTTGAATATAATAGTAGGTTCCTATCATCTCAAACATGATCATAACATCATACTTCAACGTTTACACAAATAAAGTTTCCCTTTTGGGAAAGAATATCCCAAAATCTATCAAATATCCAAAGTATACATGAATTCATCAATAACATACCAACTCAAGCTCATACTAACATCTAGACATGATCAACAACACTTAAACATCTCAATCTAACAATCTTCATAAACAAAAGTTTCTACTTTTGGCAAGCTATGATCAACATCATCAAATTAAAGATTTCTAGCATTCATAACATCAATCTAGCATCTAATTATCACCATGAACACATCCATAACATCAATTCATCAATAATTCAACATTTCATGCAAATAAAGTTACTATATAGTAACCTATGAACATCAACCCTAAATCATCAATTTCTTGCAAGATTCATGATTCCTAACATTCATACAAATTATTAATCACCACACATTCATCAAACAACCATCATTCACCCATAATCATGCCCAAAATCGAATTAGGGTTTGACTAGAATCAAAACCCATGATTAAACCACTAAAAACATGTAATTCATCCATGATCGACGTTAACTAACATGTATTCAACCTAACTAACATATAAACATCATCAATTGATAAAACTCAACACCAAGAACCTCAAATTCGCAAATAGGGTTCGGCCATAACCAATTTCATGCAAAAAAACACCAACTAACCTCTAATTCGTGAAAAGTAACAAAATCGAGACTTCTAATGTGTTGAATGCCTTCAAATCGACCAAAATCCAATGCTTGATGCTTGATCCAAGTTGAAATCGCAATGGGGAGGGTTTGGGAGGGAGGTCGCGGCCGATGGGGGGGGGGTTAGGGTTTGGGTTTTTGTTTTATTTAATTTTATTTACCTAATTACCCTTTTAACCCTTGTAATTTGTATTTTATAAAAATTATCTTTTAATTCCTTTTAACGTGCTTTTAACTTAATAATATAATGATATAAACAATGAAAATCATTACATATTTTATCTCTATAAAAACACAAGACATACGAATAAATAGACACGTTTCCGCGTTACGCGATAAATTCTATAATAACCGTTTATAAATGTGTGAACACATAAACATAACCCAAAATTCACATAATCATTTAGATTCACAACAAATTAACATTATTCATTATTAATAGGTCACCAACGTTCAACGACAACTAGTGTGTGCCCACGACACGTGTTTAAGACTTAACGGAACTAACGGAGCTTGGTAACGGAAATTTACCGGATGTCACATTATCCCCATGTTGAAAGAATTTTCGTCCCGAAAATTGCGTTACATGGTGAGAGTGTTCCATCCCTGGTTTCCATCACTGGTCTACTGCATTGGCACACAGAAATCGAAATCGTGTGAGTTTTGGATGAGTTGTCACATCATCCCCATGTTGAAAGAAATTTCGTCCTGAAATTTAAATCAATACCTTCGTCTGCTGGCATCGTTCCTTCGAATAGTTGAGGGTACTTAAGCTTCATTTGATCTTCCCGTTCCCATGTGAATTCCGGTCCACGTCGCGAATTCCAACGGATTTTAACAATAGGTATCTTGCTTTGCTTAAGTGTTTTCACCTCACGGTCCATCACCTCCACTGGTTCCTCAATAAAACGCAATTGTTCATCCACCTGAATTTCTTCTAGTGGTACGACCGTTGTTTCATCAGTTATGCACTTCTTCAAGTTTGACACGTGAAATACATCATGAATTCCACTTAGCGAATCAGGTAGGGCTAATGATAGGCTACTGGACCTACTCTTTCCACAATCTCAAATGGTCCAACGTACCTCGGATTTAGTTTCCCTCTTTTACCAAACCGAACTACGCCTTTCCATGGTGAGACTTTCAACAAAACCTTGTCACCAACCTGAAACTCTAAGGGTTTCCGTCTCTTGTCAGCATAACTCTTTTGCCTGTCTCGCGCTGCAGCCATACGGTTCCGTATCTGTATAATTTTCTCAGTCGTCTCATGAATTAACTCGGGACCTGTTATCTGACTATCACCAATTTCTGCCCAGCAAACCGGTTATCGACATTTTCTACCATACAACGCCTCGAAAGGTGCTGCTTGTATACTAGTGTGATAACTGTTGTTATAAGAAAACTCCACCAATGGCAGGTGAATTTCCCAGTTATTCCCGAAGTCAATCACACAAGCACGTAGCATATCTTCCAACGTCTGTATAGTACGCTCACTCTGACCATCCGTCTGTGGATGATATGCAGTACTCATATCCAACGTGTACCCAAGGATTTCTGCAATGATTGCCAGAAATGTGACGTGAAACGAGCGTCACGGTCGGAGATAATTGAGATCGGTACCCCGTGTCTCGAAACGATCTCCTTGAGGTACAGGCGAGTTAACTTCTCCATCTTGTCGGTTTCCTTTATTGCGAGGAATAAGCAGACTTTGTCAATCGATCCACAATAACCCATATCGTGTCACAACCAGTACTAGTCCGGGGTAGCTTAGTAATAAAATCCATGGAGATTTGTTCCCATTTCCACATTGGAATCTCGGGTTGTTGTAATAGTCCGGATGGTTTTTGATATTCCACTTTCACCTTCGAGCAGGTCAAACACTTGCTCACGTACGTAGCTACATCCGCTTTCATGTTAGGCCACCAATAGTGAGCCTTTAGGTCATGGTACATCTTGTCGGATCCAGGATGTATAGAATACTTAGATTTGTGTGCCTCGCTCATAACTACATCTCTCAGATTTCCATGAACAGGCACCCAAAGTCTATCCATGAAATACCGAATTCCATCCTCTTTCATCAACAGCTGCTTATCCATTCCCCTTAACAATTCAGAACCAATATTTTCCACCTTTAAGGCTTCCATTTGTGCCTCCTTAACTTGTTCAGGCAGTTGGGTACTGATAGTAAGCTGTAAAGCTCGCACCCGTCCGGGTTTAGCTGTTTCCTTCCTGCTTAAAGCATCGGCAACTACGTTCGCCTTTCCCGGATGATACTTAATTGCGCAATCATAATCATTTAGTAGTTCCACCCAACGTCGCTGCCTCATATTCAACTCTTTTTGCTCAAAGATATGTTGAAGACTCTTATGATCGGTGTAGATGTGCACTTGGTACCGTACAAATAATGTCTCCAGATCTTTAAGGCAAAAACTACTGCGCCAGCTCTAAGTCATGGGTAGTATAGTTCTTCTCATGTACCTTTAGTTGTCTCGAGGCGTAAGCTATCACCTTGTCTCGTTGCATCAAGACGCAACCCAATCCTTGAATGGATGCATCGCAATACACCACAAAGTCATCTTCCCTCGGGTATGCTAATATCGGGGCAGTACAGAGTTTTTGTTTTATAATTGGAAAGCTGATTTTTGACTCTCAGCCCATTTGTATGTCGTTCCTTTGTGAGTCAAGGCTGTGAGAGGTTGTGCGATCTTAGAAAATCCTTCTATGAATCGGCGGTAATATCCTGCTAACCCAAGAAATTGCCTTATCTCGCTTGGTGTTTTGGGTGTAGTCCAATTCTTTATCGCCTCAATTTTGGCAGGATCAACGTGTATTCCTTTCTCATTAACAATATGACCTAGGAATTGTACCTCTCTTATCCAAAAGTCACACTTTGAGAATTTAGCATACAGTTTCTCATTTTTCAACAGTTCCAAGATCATTCGTAAGTGCTCTTCATGCTCCTCCTTGGTCCTAGAGTATATCAGTATATCATCGATGAATACAATGACAAACTGATCCAAATAAGGTTTGCACACGCGGTCATGAGGTCCATGAACACAGCAGGTGCATTAGTCAACCAAAAGGCATGACCAAGAACTCATAATGACCATAACGAGTACGAAATGCAGTCTTGGGAATGTCTTCTTCTCGAACTCTGAGTTGATGATAACCAGATCTCAAGTCAATCTTCGAGTAATAGCTTGATCCTTGAAGCTGATCGAACAAGTCGTCGATACGAGGTAAAGGGTATCGGTTCTTGACAGTTACTTTGTTTAACTCTCGATAATCGATGCACATCGGAATGTGCCATCCTTCTTCTTAACAAAGAGTACAGGAGCTCCCCAAGGTGATGTACTAGGTCGAATAAAACCCTTATCCAAAAGCTCCTGAAGTTGTGACGACAACTCCTGTAGTTCGTTTGGTGCTAATCGATAAGGTGCTCTAGCAATCGGAGCTGCGCCGGGAGTCAACTCAATCTTGAATTCCACTTGGCGGTGCAGTGATAATCCAGGAAGATCTTTTGGAAACACCTCCGGAAAGTCGCGTACTACGGGAATATCCTCCATTCTCTTTTCTTCCTTTTGCTTATCGGTTACAAGTGCTAGGATAGCCACGCGACCCTTTCCTAACAACTTTTGAGCTTTCATATACGAGATGATGCCTATCACAGCACCACTCCTATCACCTTTGACGGTAAGAACTTGATCACCAACCGAGATCCGTATAATCTTCTCGTGACATATGACTTCCGCTTGCTTGCTAGAGAGCCAATCCATGCCTATCACAACATCAAAACTCCCCAGCGTAACAGGCATGAGATCTATAGCGAAAATATGACCAGCAAGTTCTATCCTACAGTCTTTAAGGATATGCGTTACATGGATTTGCTTACCGTCGGCTAATTCCACAGTGTACTTAGATTCTAAAGCAGAGGGTATATCACTTAAAAGACTACAGAATTTTAAGGACACAAAACTCCTATCGGCTCCAGTATCAAATAGTACCGTAGCAAAACAACCATTAACAGGGAATCTACCAGTAACAGTTGTGGGATCATTTAGAGCCTCACCTGAGCCAATGACGAAGGCTCTCCCTTTGGCTCCATCTCTATTGCCGCCATTTCCAGTGCCATTTCCACCATTGTTGTTATTATTGCCATTGTTGTTGTTGTTCCCATGATTGTTGGTGTTGTTGTTGTTGTTGCCATTTCCGTTCCTTCTTAGTTGTGGGCAGTTTCGTTTGTAATGCCCTTCTTTCCCACACTCAAAACAACCCTTGGGGGTTTCTTGAGATTGTTGTGGCCTCTTCATTAGTTCACCATGGCAATCCTTCGCAGCGTGTCCAATCTTTCCACAACGTTGACACTTGAAGTTATCACACCGTCCCACATGATGGTAGTTACACCGTGGGCATTGGGATGTCTGCCACCGTAACCGCTGGGTCCTTGGTTATTTGGGGCAGTTTGGTTGAAATTGCGGTTATTATCGAACCGCCGCTGCTGCTGCTGAACTGGCTGTTGCTGCTGTTGGGATTGTTGTTGACCGCCAGACGATGATGACGATGATTTGTTATTGCTGTTGCTGGGAGCATCCCACTTCCTTTTGTTGTCGGGCACGCTCACCACAGCGCCCCGTTTGGGTAACCGCCCTTGCTCTACCGCCTGATCAGTAAGTCTATGGGCAATTTGGATGGCCTGCTGAATTGTAGTCGGGTTAGAAGCTGTTACCATACTTTGGATTTCAGGAACCAATCCTCGTATGTAATGCTCGATTCTCTTATGTGTCTCATTAACCATTCCTGGACATAATGTAGCCAACTCATGAGTACGGGTCGTGTAAGCCTCAATTTCTGAACCCTTCATCTTGAGTTGCCAGAATTCCATCTCCAGTTTTTGCACCTCGTTTCGAGGACAGTACTCCTCGGTCATCATATCCTTGAACTCATTCCAGGGGAGTCCATTTGCCATCGCTTGTCCAAGCATCTGGACTTGTGCGTTCCACCAAGACAGGGCAGCACCCTCCAAAGTCCCGGTGGCATACTTTACTTGATCCGCCGGTGGACAGTTACATTTGGAGAAAACAGACTCAGTCTTCTCAAACCAGCGTACAAGCCCTACAGCACCCTCTGTACCGCTGTAGGTGTGTGGTTTGCAGTCCATGAAGGACTTGTATGTACACGCTGGTGGTCCTGTTTTAACACAACACACAATAATCAAACATCCCCTACAGTTATAAAGGATATTAGATTTGTTTTTCTGTCATTGTTTACCTGCTGGCTGACCCGCGTGGGCAGCAGCCACTGCCGCCTGAACATGCTCATTAATTAGAGCAGCCAATTCCGCAGGAGTCATGTTAATAGCACCACCAGCCTGTTCTCCGGTGCCACGTCCATGAGCGTCCATTCTTTTCACTTTATATTCACAATACAATAATGAGTAACATCATACACATTTAACTCATTGAAGCGTAGTAAACAGTAAATGAAAGAAATAACGTATCATCACAACCACAACATTCATAACAAAAATAATAACCAAAGTAAATAAATTGCAATAAGTCACAATGTATTTAGCAATGTCAAAATTGAAGTTTTGTCGTTCGTGTGGGGAAACAACCCTTCCCACATAGGTTTCAAAAGAAAACACTACGTAGTCTAAGTCATATAAAGAAATCAATCGACAATGTCTGACCGTCACTATCATCCTCCATCTCCTCCGGTTCCTCTTCCTCGGGTCCCTCCTCGGATCCTCCTCATCCTCAGAGTCTGCGGCAGGAGCAGGAGCTATAGCAATCTGGAGTGCTGCTAGTTGAGCTTCTAAGATGGCAATCCTATTATCGGCTATGGCGTCCGCTGTTCACGAGCAGTCACGCGTCCTTGGAGTGCCATAACACCATCTTGCATATGGTGACAACCGTTCAGCGTCTTCCCGTGTTCTTCCTTGAGTTCGTCCAATTGATGTCTCAGGTTGTACACCTCTTGCTGTAGTGTACAGACATCACCCGTGAGTCGTCTCACACGATGCTGTTCCGTATCTAGTGCATCCATTAGTGCAGCAATCAGTTGCTCGTTGGACTGCGCCGTTCGTGGGAGTGAAAGCATGGGTTGATTGGCATTGTTCCTAGTCCTTGGCTTTAGGACAGGTACGCGTTCCCTAAACATGATGTGGTCAACAAACCTAGGATAAGAACGCCAGTCACGCGGAGGGTCACGCTTCATCAATGCGAATGGTTGATCCCAGTCAATCTCCTCTCGGGGATAAGCCAGTCTGGGCCAATCGAATCCATCATCAGGTACAGGTGCGGGAGGTGGGGATTCAGATCGTGTAGGTGATTCGGGTCGTTTACCCGGAGCTCTTGAGGACGATGCCATGCTGCAGAGAGTGTGACGTGTATGCCAATGAGTATACAGTAGATGAGAGTAAGGCACAGGTAACTAATTAACTGTGTGCGGTTATAGTCTAGTGTGTATGCAACCTAGTTCTCTATAACCAATGGCTCTGATACCAATCTGTCACACCCTCAAAATCCACTTGCGGAGTTTTACCGCGAGGCGTGTGAACAAACCAGGATCACAGTCAATAGTTACTCAGAACGACTCTAAGTGCCATAATTTAAACATAATTAACCAAAATACCAACGTTAAATAATGCGGAAGCGTTTTTGAAAACAACCCAAGTCAATAAAGTATAACTTATGGCAAAACAAGTGCCAAACCAAAGAGTAAACTATAATTGTTAAAATGTCACATTGTCTTGAAGCATAATGTCTTAAAATGAAGTGAACCCCAGGGCAGTGCTCCTATGGCAAGCAAGCTAAGGACCTGAGAAAAGCATACTAAAATGTCAACACATAGGTTGGTGAGTTCAAGAGTTTGAGTTCAATAAACATGTAAACAGTTGCGATAAATATAAGCAGTGTATGATAATAGATAGCTAGTCTATTAACAGTAAATATTAATACATAGTGATTTTGCAATTGAAGCTGACTGTGTTAGTTGTTGCCTCCTGTCACGACTTACCATGTCGTGACAATGATCAATAGGACAAATTGCACCCGGTTGACCTCGAGTCACACAGGTGGGGCTCGTCAGACCCAGTAGTACTACCCAAGTTTCCCCGCTATTAGATATTAACAATTCAAAAGTGTGAGGACTTTTCTCATGGTAAACAGCACTATATTAATATTATACACAACTTAAACATAAAGCGTTCGTATAAATACCAGTATGCTATCTCCCCCAAAAGAGATTAAATAAAGTGTGGGGCATGAACTCACCTGATGTATGCAAAGGTACTTAGGGTTTATTTTGAGAAACGAGAGGATAGCCAACCTTCACAGGTTACCTAGATCATGTGAGTACATAAGTACGTGTAAATAAAAGACATGTGAAACCCTAATCATACCAAAATCAAAGACTCAAGCTTCCAGACAAATAGACACGTTTGACCTAGTTGACCCGTTTGACACGTTGGTGACATTATGAGTTATAATTCAAATAAAGCCAATGAGCACATACAACATACATGATTAACATTCCAATAGTATCATACATATGCTATATCAACCAGGTGTATCACTTAGATCATCATACAATCAAGTACTATACAAGTCATGCGAATCTAGAACATTAACATAACCACTAGCTACAATACAACTAACATGTCATACAAGGTTCAACCATTCATCACATGCCATGTGAAGCCACTCACGACTTCACATCCTAAACCCTGCCAATCCCACTAAGTAGGGGCCTCAGATCCGCACGCGTGTATAATGATCACAACCAAATTCTTTAAGCATATGCATTGCATTCACAACATCACAACAATCAATTATCAGACCCAAGCATGATGTCCTACTACTACACAACATCCAAACCATACATGATTACCAAATCCAATTATCACCCATGATTATCCAAACATGCCATACAACTAATTTAACACGTTCTATCACACTAGAATCCATCCTTGAATATAATAGTAGGTTCCTATCATCTCAAACATGATCATAACATCATACTTCAACGTTTACACAAATAAAGTTTCCCTTTTGGGAAAGAATATCCCAAAATCTATCAAATATCCAAAGTATACATGAATTCATCAATAACATACCAACTCAAGCTCATACTAACATCTAGACATGATCAACAACACTTAAACATCTCAATCTAACAATCTCATAAACAAAAGTTTCTACTTTTGGCAAGCTATGATCAACATCATCAAATTAAAGATTTCTAGCATTCATAACATCAATCTAGCATCTAATTATCACCATGAACACATCCATAACATCAATTCATCAATAATTCAACATTTCATGCAAATAAAGTTACTATTATTAGTAACCTATGAACATCAACCCTAAATCATCAATTTCTTGCAAGATTCATGATTCCTAACATTCATACAAATTATTAATCACCACACATTCATCAAAAAACCATCATTCACCATAATCATGCCCAAAATCGAATTAGGGTTTGACTAGAATCAAAACCCATGATTAAACACTAAAAACATGTAATTCATCCATGATCGACGTTAACTAACATGTATTCAACCTAACTAACATATAAACATCATCAATTGATTAAAACTCAACACCAAGAACCTCAAATTCGCAACTAGGGTTCGGCCATAACCAATTTCATGCAAACAAAACACCAACTAACCTCTAATTCGTGAAAAGTAACAAAATCGAGACTTCTAATGTGTTGAATGCCTTCAAATCGACCAAAATCCAATGCTTGATGCTTGATCCAAGTTGAAATCGCAAATGGGGAGGGTTTGGGAGGGAGGTCGCGGCCGATGGGGGGGGGTTAGGGTTTGGGTTTTTGTTTTATTTAATTTTAATTTACCTAATTACCCTTTTAACCCTTGTAATTTGTATTTTATAAAAATTATCTTTTAATTCCTTTTTAACGTGCTTTTAACTTAATAATATAATGATATAAACCAATGAAAATCATTACATATTTTATCTCTATAAAAACACAAGACATACGAATAAATAGACACGTTTCCGCGTTACGCGATAAATTCTTTAATTAACCGTTTATAAATGTGTGAACACATAAACATAACCCAAAATTCACATAATCATTTAGATTCACAACAAATTAACATTATTCATTATTAATAGGTCACCAACGTTCAACGACAACTAGTGTGTGCCCACGACACGTGTTTACAAGACTTAACGGAACTAACGGAGCTTGGTAACGGAAATTTACCGGATGTCACAATTTTGTTGACCATTTTGAGCATATCTTTTCAGGTGATCATGCTAGCTGAGGTTCTAGGTGTGCTGCCTTAGTGGAGACCCTAGGATGCATTTTTCAGGCCAAACTTGTCTTTTTGAAAACAATTGATGTATATATTTCAAACAACATTATACTTTGTGACTTGTTCCCGGGTTGTGGGAATTGCATACAATGTTATTACCTATGTTTTACTTATATCATGTTTATGCTTATGGCTATGTTGTCGTGAATACTGACTAAACACGACACAAGTCCCCTTGTTGTCAGGTGTCGTCATGACACGCATGTCATCATTATTAATATTGCATCTCTATCACTTACCATGTGTTATGACGATTCCCGTCTCGTCGCAACCCCGTGTTTCCGCTCTTAGCGGGGGTGTGACAAGTGTGTCTAACACATTGTTGTTATTCAACACTTCTAGCTCATCTTGCTCTGAAATTCTAAATTCTGTGAATTCATCAAAAGTTGTTCCCTTCAGCAGTCCAGCATTGAATCATCTTCTTTTGTAGGCTTTGGCATGTAATTTGTCAATCACTTGTATCACATGGACATGCAGGGACAAATCATTTTGTGCTTTTTCATCAGCCAGCTTGTAGCTTACCAATATACATTTGTTGATCTTTGATCATCCGTAGTTTACCAATCTACGGATAAACATCTAAGTTTTCCACATTGTAGCTTCTGCAGATGCTTAATATAGCACTGTAGCTTCTGCTGATGCTTAAGATAGCACAATGCAGAGAAAAATTGTTGTTTGTATGGTCCAAGTCCATTGGTTAGAACCATTTATTGCTTTAGGAACTTGTTGACTTTGTATACATGGCAATTTAGCACAAGAAAGCTTAAAATGATTTTAATAAAATTTTCATGTATCCAGAAGCTAAGATGATGCTCAGACTCCAATTCCTTCAAATTGATAATGAGATAGACAATGCTGCTGATTGAAAAACTTAAACTTCATGTATTCTACTCCCCCTAAATTTGTGATTAATGGTGAAATTAAGCATTTAACATAAATTTCTTTAAGAGGAATAACAAGATTTTTAACTGTATGATGATGATCAGACATATATACACATATGATGGGATCATACTATAATACTAAGCCTCTTCCTGATGAGTTATTTTGTTGAATTGATACCTAAACAAAGTTCTGATTGCAAGTATATTGTCCACTAAATCCATACAAGAGCTCATGTATCAACTAGGCATGCTAATTATCATGTTTTCATATTAATTTGGAAATAATTGTTATGGGCGTCACATTTAATTCACAAAGATTTTGTCCTCCCTTTGTAAGTCAAATCATCACTTTTTCACACCTAAGAACTATGTACTTTAAGTTATAAGTTCTATCTTGAGATGCATTTGGCATCTCATTAATGCAATGATGTAAAAGCTCAAGATAATATACAATTGATCACATAGGATTCTTTTGAGAGCTTAGATATGATCATCATCAGGTCACCCGGTCTTTACTCATGTAAAATAGAGATGCCTTTAACCCAGGTCTTTGTTTACACAAAACAGAGGGGGTGATGAGGATCATGATCTTTTCACCGTTTGTAACTGAACTTCAGTATGGTGATCATACACCCAGGTCTTTGTTTACACAAAACATAGGGAGTATGATTGGCAAAGATAGCTATTATAAAGTGTTGGTACATAGTGTGTTTAGATGAGTGATTTGGTCACATTAGAAAAAGACTCACCTTGTATTCTCAAAATGAAGTTTCCCACAAACAATCACTTTAGCATTATGTTTGGCATGCACTCAGTTTAGTTTCCACTCAAGATGAATCTACTCACATATCAAGAAACTTGCTGAGATTTATTATTATTTATGAATTTAGGAATAAGCAAAGCTATACTGTACTATCATTTCCCATGCATATGTCATGCTTAAGTATCATTACACATAATATTTTGTTTGTTTTATTTGATTAATCTAAGTTAATCATGCCTAGAGATTCAACCAGAAAGTTAAATCTGACTGAGTCAAAGGCTTTAGTGAATAAATTAGCAAGCTAATTTGTTGTATCCACTTTGACTAACTTAATCAAACCCTTTTCTGAGCAACCTCTTAGAAAATGATATCTTATCTTAATATGTTTTGTTTTACTATGTTGCACAGGATTAGCAGTTATAAACATAGCAACATAATTGTCTATATAAATTGAAGTTAGAAGGAAGTTGTAACCATAGTAAAGCAATTGGTTTTGCAACCAAAGAACTTGAGAGCAACCAGCTGAAGCAGCTATGTACTCAGCCTCAGCTATGGATACAGAAACATTGGTTTGTTTCTTGCACTGCCATGACACTAGCCTTGGTCTAATGAATTGACATCCACCGGTTGTTGATTTTTTGTTACTGTTACATCCACCATAGTCACTTTTTGAGTATGAGTAGAGTGTAAAGTCTCCATCCTTTGGATACCAAAGACCAAGTCCTGGCTTTCCTTTGTGGTATCTAAAATTCTTTTTACAGCATTGAGATAAGACTCCTTGGGATCAGATTGGTACCTAGCACATACACACACAACAAACATAATATTAGGTCTACTGGCAGTTAAATAGATAAGTGAACCTATCATTGATCTATATAATATTTGATCAATATATTTTCCAGAGGGATCAGGAATAATCTTATCAATTGTTAATGCTGATGTTTTGCATGAGGATACTTTAGCAAGATTGTATTTCTTCAGAATTTGATGTATGTATTTTTCTTGATTGATGAAGATCCCATTAGATTTTTGATGAACTTGAAGGCCAAGAAAGAAGGTTAATTCACCCATTGAACTCATCTAAAATTCAGATTTCATCAGCTCTTCAAAATTTACACACAATCTCTTATTAGTTGAACCAAATATAATGTCATCAACATATATTAGAACTACTAAGAGATCTTGATGTTCTTGTTTAAGAAAGAGTGTCTGGTCAATAGTTCCTCTTTTGTAGCCATGCTTGAGCAAGAAAGATGATAGTGTTTCATACCACTTTCTTTGTGCTTGATGAAGACCATACAAGGCTTTATCTAGTTTGTATACCCTATGGGGATAATGAGGATCTTCGAAACCAGGGGGTTGTGACACATAAACCTCCTCATCAATATTCCCACATAAGAATGCACACTTGACATCCATCTGATACATAGTGAACTTCTTATATGATGCATAAGCCGGAAACACTCTTATGGCCTCAATTCTTGCAACTGGTGCAAAAACTTCATCATACTCTATTCCTTCTTCTTGAGTGTATCCTTGTGCAATCAACCTTGCTTTGTTTCTTACAATAATCCCTCTTTCATCTAGTTTGTTTTTGTATAGCCTTTAGTTCCTATAGGATGTTGACCTTCATGCAGATCAACTAAAGACCATACCTTTTGCTTTCTGAACTATTGAAGCTCTTCTTGCATAGCTTCAATCCAACTATTGTCTTTTAAAGCAACAATGATGTTTGGAGGGACCATTTAAGAAAGAAAACAACTAAAGAGACAAAGGTTGGCAGTACCACTTTGGCTCCTTGTAGTTCTCTTTGCTGGATTTCCAATGATGTTGTTGATTGGATGAGTCTTATGGATTCTCATTAGAGGTGTTGATTCAACTGGTATAGATGATCCTAGATTAGTCATTTCCATTGCCTTACACTGATCCATCTCAAGTTGAGAGTTTAAGAAATAGTCAAAATGTTGAACATGAGTTGAAGGATCATGTGAGTCTTCTGTATGGGCTGCAAGAGCATCTCCAGTCTTAGTTTGCTGTTCTATAGGAACTGCTCTGGATACATTTTGCCCTTCCGTAGGAACTTCTCCGGAAGCATTTTGCTCTTCCGTAGGAACTTCTCCGGAAGCTTTTTGCTCGTCCGTAGGAACTTCTCCGGAAGCATGTTGCTCTTCCGTAGGAACTTCTCCGGATGATAAGTGAGGACATGAATCATTTCCAATGTTTGTTGTATTCACTTGAGAACCTGGTTCTATTAAAGGGACAACATTCACATCTCCGGATGTACCATGTTCATTTCCAAATGTAGTATCTGCTGCTACTGATGTGTTTTCACCCGAGGATGGGGGTATCCTTGGAGGATCAGCGGATAAGGTTACTTCAGTCATATGAGGTGGAACAATAACATACTGCATCAGATCCTGCATTATTCAAATGATCATTGTTAAATGATTTAGATAAAGCATCTATGTCAAACAACCATGATAAACCTTTAACTGACTTTGTAAATATAGTTTCATCAAAAGATACATTAGGAGTCTCTTCCATAATGTTATGTTGTGGAACATAAACCTATATGATTTAGATGTTGAAGAGTATCCAACAAAGAAACCATCATATGTTTTTTCTGAAAATTTTCCTAATGACTCTTTTATGTTCAAAACAGTTTCATGACATCCAAAGACTTTAAGATATCCTATGTATGGTTTTCTTTTAATAAGTGCTCATAAGGAGTTTTGTTATGTTTTTTGACAATTAATGTTCTGTTTTGAACATTGCATGCAGTATTCACAGTCTGCTGATGCTGCGAATGTTGTCTCATCTCTGTATATGACTGTTGATTGCATTCTCTAGAGAAATGTCCATAGAGATTGCACTTGAAGCATATTACCTTTGATTTGTCAACACCAATCTTTGATGTTTACTGGCTTCTGCCAAGTTCATGTTTCTCCTGAGATATTGCTTTGCTCTATAAGCAATCATTTCCATCTGCCATTGTAGGTCCATTTCTTCCACTACATCAGGATGTAGTTCTTCTAAGTCTTGTTGACAAATATTTGTTGAAGTTAGAGAGCTTCCAGATATGCTTGAAAACTAGAACTAAAAGCTGCAAAGGCTGCTTTTTGTTCTTCAGAATCCAATATCACAGTGATTGGTTCTGACTGATTGTTTGAATGTGAAGACTTAGCTGTTGTTGCAGTTATATCTTTTCTCTCAGCAGTTCTTCCTTTATCCTTTTGATTTTTATCTTGAGATGATTTCTTTGAGGGTTTAGAAGCATAAAAGCTAACTTCCTCCTCATTATCACTCCAAGCACAAGAGTTATCACTTTCATTGTTTGAAATAAATGCACTTCCAACATTATTTGTTTCTTTGAAGTGATAGGGTGAGACATGAGTTCTCACACTCTTGTTTCTTGATTTTTCATCCATTTCAAGAGCTTCCACTTTTGCAACCAGAGTATCTAGACCAGTTGACTTCAAATCTATTATGTTCTTGAACATGGATACTATTTGCTTCCAACTTTCTGGCAAAGTGTGGAGCATTTTCTTGTTTAATTCCTCATTGGTCTATTTCAACTCCAAAATATTCATCTCAGTACCAACTGCATGAATCTATGAAGTTGTTGAGGAATTGATTCACCCTCAATATGATGAAATGTTTCATATTGTGACCTGAGGGTGTCTCTCCTTATGCTTCTGATCTCATCACTCCCTTCGCAGAGAGTATGAAGTATCTTCCACAAGGAGTTTGCTGTTTTGTAGTTCTCACACCTGATCAATATCTCTTCAGGTAAAGCCATACTAAGAAAATTGTATGCTTTTATATCAACTTTGACCTTTTTGACATCATCAGGTGACAGATCTTTGGTAATGATTGGTTGATTTTGGTCGTTATAATCCGGCCCAAGGGTGGTGGAATATAAGGACCTTCAGTGATGGAGACCCATAAGTCAGAATCAGTATAGTTTACATGATTCCTAAACTTGATTTTCAATGACTTGAAGTGTGCTTTTGTTTCCAACTTTGGTGGTTGGTAAGATGATCCACTGAAGTTGCTGTAACACCCGAATATTTATTATTTTGAAGCCGGTGGCGAAAGAAAAGAAAATAAAGTCCAAAAGTCGAGGGACCAAACCCGCCAACGAAGAAAAGTTGGGAAATGTGGTGACATATGTAGGGAGAGGGCAGCCCACTCTCCCCACACTCACATTTCAGCTCACAAAGAGGAGAATAGGGAGAAAGAAGGGAAAAAGAGGAAAAAGTGTTGGTTCGGGTCGATTCGGGTCGCCAAAATCGTCGTGAAGCAAGCCGAATCGAAGCTCTTGTGTTGTGCTCGTTTAGGTGAGTTCTAGGACCCCTCTTTTACTTGTTTTCAAACGATTTGGGGCTGGAAAACATCTAAAATCGAGTTTTTCGTATGTGTGTAAGTTGACCCGTTGTGTATGTGTATGTATATGTATGACGCGATTGTGACTTGATTTCTTGCTTGGTTGTGCTTGAATGATGTTATGGTATGCATCCCTAAGGTTTAGGATGGTTGATTTAGGCTTAAAATGGGTTTAGATGAGTTTGGAGGCCGAAAACCCTCGGCTGCAGTCGGGTTGAACTGCATTCTGCATCAGTTAGGGCTAGGCGACCGACTGGAGCCGAAGGGAGGTCATACGGCCGATTAGGGTGCGATTGGGGTCCATTCGCACGATTGGGGTTCATTCGCACGACTGGAGGGCCAGTCGCATGGGGGTCATGCGACTGAGGGTCTATTCGCACGACTGGATGTTCATTCGCATAGGTGTTCATCCGCATTAGTTCAATCGCATGATGTTCAGTCGCATGGAGGCAATGCGACTGGAGGGTGTCCATACGCCCGAATAGGGTTGTTGAACCCGAGGAGGGTGTAGATTGACTTCTGACTTTCGGGGGAAAGTGCAGATGTAAGTGTTGATGTAAAGGTTCCCATAAGAGTTTTTAAGATGACGATCGAGGTCTTAGAAAGCATGTTGGGCATGACGAGGGTGATGATGTTGCATGTTGTGTATGTATGATGATGCCATGTATCATGTGATGTTGATGCATGTTTATGTTCCTTAATGTGATGTATAATATCTTTCCTGTGGCTTTACTTGTTATGATGAATGAACGAAGTATTATGTAACGTAAAGTGAAAGATAAAGAAAGAGGAACATGATGAACGAATGAAACGTCTTGCACACATCGGATACGGGGTCTTTCTTGGTGATTGACCCTAAATGTAGAACCTCTACCGCTCACCCCTAGTACCGTGGCATACGTTTAGCTGTCATTCGTTGACTTCGGCCCAGTAGCTAAGACTGATGGTTACTCCTAGTACCGTGGCATACGTTTAGCTGTCATTTGTTGACTTCGGCCCGGTAGCTACGACTAACTGGGGTGTAGCACATGGTATTGGTTTGGGATGATGTTCGATGCGCAAGTAAGGTAATGGAAGAACGAATGAACGAATGATGAAGATAATAATGATATTATCTATGTGTACGTACGATGTGTGATCATGTAAAAGTAACGAACGGTTTTATATGAAAGTAAAGTATGTTTTATTTATAAAACTAGAACTCACTCAGCAACGCTGACTTTGATGTGTTTCCAGTTGGCAGGTAATGATTTCTCAGGATGGCACGGGCGACTACTCAGCCTTTTTGGGATGGCATTCTTTTGATTAATGTTTTTGCATTGTAATGCGAACAAACAATTTTTGTAATGAATGTTGTATTAGTTTGCAAAAGCATTTACATGGAAATGAAAGTTTGTTTTAGTTTTCCGCTACGATTTATTAAATACAAATGTAATTATATGTTTTATGTGCAATGAGAACCCAGCTGTAAGCGTCCCGGGAACGGGGCCTTACAAGTTGGTATAAGAGCCAAAGTTTAAGTGAAATGGGTAAATTTTCAGAATAACCTAATCTTAAACTGAGAATGGGATGGAAAGGGAATGGGATGCCAATCTGAGTAGCTGCGTGCCATCAGGTATTTTCGTAAAGTTAACCGGTTTTATGTGCGCATGGTATGTGTTATGTGTTTATGTAGGTTTAAATACTGATGTAGTCAGACAGGTAATACTTGGGGTATGAAGAGTAAAGTAAGTGGCTAATCACAACTGGCCACTGTAATTAGGGACTTACTATACTTGACATAAACTGAGTTATTTCCTTGAATGACTGTGTTGGTGTTTGAATCTTTCAGTGTGCGTGCGATGGCCGGGGGTAGATCTTCGAAAGCTTCTAGGGTGGAGGTCACGGTGCTGAACCGCGACCTAAGAGAGGAGACCTAGAGTTGAGAGGGTGGTTCATGAAGAACCAGAGACCCCTCATCCGGAGGGTGGCGACGAAAGCGCCAATCTAAGAGCCTCAGTAAAAGAGGCTGTTGTAGAAGAAGTCCATCAGGTCATGCAGACAATCTTACCGTCTGTGGTGACTGAAGTTATTTAGGCTGTACGAGAAGGGGAAAGAAAAGAAAGAAACAGATCCTCTGGAGGACGGGAACAACCAGAGCCCGAAACGGTTCTGTCTGAGGATGAAGAGGAAGAAGAAGAGCCTGTGCCAGAGGCAGTGCGAGGATGTAACTACGGGGCATTTATGAGATGCAAGCCCCCTACTTTTGATGGAAATGGCACCGCTGCAACTGCTCACCGGTGGGTGAGGGAAATGGAAGCTGTTCTCGATAACAGCGAGTGCCGAGAGGACCAAAAGGTGAAGTTTGCTACCCACTCTTTTGTGGATTCAGCTCTGTGCTGGTGGGACAACATTGTCCAAGCTGAGGGTAGTAGGCCATTGGGAAAATGAAATGGCCTGAGCTGAGAAGGTTGGTGATTGAGGAATTTTGTCCTTATCGGGAAATGGATAAGTTGGAAAGGGAGTTTCTGCAGTTGGAGGCTGGAACCATGACACACCAGCAGTATACCGCCAAGTTTAATGAATTGGCACGGCTTGTGCCTGATCAGGTGACGCCTCTGTCTCGGAAAATCAAGAGGTACATTCAGGGTTTACCGGTGGATGTTCGCCGGCATATGATCGCCGCCGGCCAAGCACGTTTAGGTCGGCGGTTGATTTGGCAGGGAGGCTGTATGATGAGCGGGAGGTGGTGGTGACTGAAGCAAGTAAGAAGGGTGTGGTGATCGAACTGGAACGGGAAACGGTTTGGTCGGGGTGATGCCCCGATGGGTAACAAAAAGGCACGGGTGGATGACCGCCGTGTGGTCACATCAAGTGCGGGGTCGAAAAGGTGTGGCAAGTGTGGAAGGAGCACAACGGGGAATGTAGGTTTGGGTCAAACTTGTGCTTCAAGTGTGGAAAGACAGGGCATATGGCGAAGGATTGCATGTCGAGCAAATGTTTTAACTGTGGGGAAACTGGTCATATGAGCAGAGATTGTAAGAAGTCGAGGACTGAGGGTTCAGGGGTGAAGAAGACGGGAAGTGATGGCCAAGGGCGAGCGCCAGGGCGTTCACCATGAGACAGGAGGAGGCTAGGACGGACCCTGACGTTGTGTCCGGTACGTTTCTAGTGAACCAGACTTTAGCTTCTGTGTTATTTGATTTGGGTGCTAGTAAGAGTTTTATTTCTGCTGCTTTCTGTGCTAAGCTGCCTGTTAGTAGTAGACGTGTTGATGCGCCCTTTGATGTAGAAATTGCCATAGGTAAGTCTACCAGGATTTCTGAGATGATAGAGAATTGTGATGTGGAACTTGAGGGTCACAAGTTTCCTGTTAGACCGTTTGTGATGACCTTGGGTGGTTTCGATTTGGTTCTTGGTGGATGGGTTTTGCGGATTTCGAGGCGAACATTGTGTGTCGCAAGAAAATGGTTCGGTTGATAGCGCCTGACGGAAGTTTGGTAACAGTTTATGGTGATCGGGTTACTACGATTCCAAAGGTGATCTTAATGGCGGTGGCGGAAAGTGTATGAGGCGTGGATGTAGCGCCTACTTGGCTTATGTAAAGGATGTGGATACACCCCACCACAACTAGCCGATGTACCGGTTGTGTGTGACTTTCCAGACGTGTTCCCAGAAGACTTATCAGGAGTGCCACCTGACAGAGAGATTGAATTTCAGATTGATTGATACCGGGTGCCCAACCTGTTGCCAAGGCACCATATCGATTGGCTCCAACCGAGATGAAAGAGTTGATGGAGCAGTTGCGAGAGCTGCTTGATAAGGGGTTCATTAGACCGAGTATCTCTCCTTGGGGTGCTCCGGTCCTATTTGTAAAGAAGAAGGATGGTAGTATGAGGATGTGCATTGACTACCGCGAACTGAACAAGTTGACAGTGAAGAACCGCTACCCCTTACCGAGGATAGATGATTTGTTCGATCAGCTTCAGGGTGCTAGCTGGTTCTCGAGGATAGATCTTCGATCTGGTTATCATCAGTTGAAGGTGAAGGAGCAAGATATCCCTAAAACAGCTTTCCGTACGCGCTATGGTCATTACGAATTCTGGTCATGTCCTTTGGTTTGACCAACGCGCCAGCTGCTTTTATGGATCTGATGAACGTGTGTGTCGGCCTATGTTGGATAAATCAGTGATTGTGTTTATTGATGATATCCTGATTTATTCGAAGAACGAGATTGAGCATGCCGGTCACATTCGAGAGGTTCTAGAGACGTTGAGAAGGGAGAAATTGTATGCTAAATTCTCCAAGTGCGCATTTTGGTTGCGCGAAGTGCAGTTTTTGGGTCATGTGGTGAATCCTGACGGGATTATGGTTGACCCGGCGAAGGTGGAGGCGGTTATGCAATGGAAGTCACCAAAGACGCCATCCGAGATCCGTAGTTTCTTGGGTTTGGCGGGCTACTATAGAAGATTCATCCAAGACTTCTCTAAGATTGCTTCTCCACTAACTAAGTTGACCGGAAAGGATGTGAAGTTTGTATGGGGTCAAGCTCAAGAGAAGGCGTTCGAAGAGCTGAAGGCAAGACTGACTCGAGCTCCTGTTCTGTCATTACCCGATGGAAGTGAAGATCTAGTGGTTTATTCTGATGCTTCCTACTCGGGGTTGGTGTGTGTTAATGCAGAGAGGGAAGGTTATAGCCTATGCATCTCGACAGTTAAAAGTTCATGAGGTCAATTATCCTACTCATGACTTGGAGCTAGCAGTTGTGGTCTTTGCATTGAAGATCTGGAGGCACTATCTCTACTGGACGAAGTGCACCATATTCACCGATCATAAAGCTTGAAGTATTTCTTCGAGCAAAAGGATCTGAACATGAGGCAGAGGAGATGGTTGGAACTTATAAAGGATTATGATTGCGAGATCCATTACCATCCAGGCAAAGCTAATGTGGTGGCGGATGCCCTTAGCCGAAAGGAAAGGCCCGAACCGATTCGGGTGAAAGCTTATCAATTAATCATGACCTCCGATGTGATGAAGCAAGTTAAGGAGTTTCAAGATGAGGCATTGAAAGAAGATCACCTTAACTCGGAAAGAATGAGAGGTCTGGTTGGGGAATTGGGTGAAAACACACTCGGTGTTAGAACTCGATTCGGTCGCGTGTGGATTCCTCGTTTTGGGGATCTACGGGTGAAGATAATGGATGAAGCCCACAAGACTCGATACTCCATTCATCCTGGTGCCACGAAAATGTACCATGACATGAAGAAAGATTATTGGTGGCCGGGTATGAAGCGTGACGTGGTGGAGTATGTGAGTAAGTGCCTTACTTGCCTACAAGTGAAGGCCGAACATCAAAAGCCGTACGGGAAGATACAACCTTTGGATATACCGGAATGGAAGTGGGAGCACATCACCATGGACTTCATTACGAAGCTGCCACGTACCCCGAAAGGGTATGATGCCATATGGGTGATAGTTGATCGTCTAACGAAGAGCGCTCATTTTCTACCGACCCGCGAGACGTATTCATCTGAGAGGTTGGCTGATCTGTTCGTCAAGGAAATTGTAGCTCGTCATGGTGTGCCGGTGTCTATTGTGCTGATCGTGACACTCGGTTTACATCTAAATTTTGGAAGAAATTCCATGACGCTATGGGGACGAGGTTACATATTAGCACGGCTTATCATCCCCAGACTGATGGTCAGTCAGAAAGGACCATTCAGACACTGGAAGACATGCTCCGGGCATGTGTGATCGATTTTGGTGGAAGTTGGGATGACCACTTACCGTTAGCCGAATTCTCATACAACAACAGCTATCATGCCAGTATTGGTATGCCACCATATGAGATGCTATACGGTAGGAGATGCAGAACACCCGTTTGTTGGGGTGATATTGGTCAGAAGGAATTGGGGAGCGTCGAGGTAATCGAGGCTACGACAGAGAAGCTTGAAAAGATTAAAGCCTTTATGAAGGCAGCCAAGATAGACAGAAGTCGTATGCCGATAAGTGACGTAGGCCAATGAGTTCCAGGTGGGTGATCGGGTTATGTGAAGGTCTCACCTTGGAAGGGTATTATCAGATTTAGAAAGCGGGGCAAGTTGAGCCCAAGATATATAGGCCCTTTCCGAATCGTTGCTCGAGTAGGAGAGGTGGCCTATAGATTGGGGTTGCCGGATGAGTTAAGTGGAATTCACCCGACATTCCATGTATCTCATTTAAGGAAGTGCTTAGCAGATGAAGATATGATTGTCCCATTGGAAGATATTGAAGTAGACGAACGGCTCAACTATGTGGAGCAACCAGTGGCAATCATCGATCGTAAGGAAAAGAGGCTAAGGAATAAAGTGGTTCCTCTTGTGCGTGTACAGTGGAAGCACAGGAAGGGATCCGAGTCAACGTGGGAGACTGAAGAAGAAATGAGACAGCATTATCCGCGTTTGTTCGACGAATAACAGGTTTCGGGGACGAAACCTATTTAAGGGGGTGGACTTGTAACACCCGAATATTTATTATTTTGAAGCCGGTGGCGAAAGAAAAGAAAATAAAGTCCAAAAGTCGAGGGACCAAACCCGCCAACGAAGAAAAGTTGGGAAATGTGGTGACATATGTAGGGAGAGGGCAGCCCACTCTCCCCACACTCACATTTCAGCTCACAAAGAGGAAATAGGGAGAGAAGGAAAAAGAGGAAAAAGTGTTGGTTCGGGTCGATTCGGGTCGCCAAAATCGTCGTGAAGCAAGTCGAATCGAAGCTCTTGTTGTTGTGCTCGTTTAGGTGAGTTCTAGGACCCCTCTTTTACTTGTTTTCAAACGATTTGGGGCTGGAAAACATCTGAAATCGAGTTTTTCGTATGTTTGTAAGTTGACCCGTTTGTGTATGTGTATGTATATGTATGACGTGATTGTGACTTGATTTCTTGCTTGGTTGTGCTTGAATGATGTTATGGTATGCATCCCTAAGGTTTAGGATGGTCGATTTAGGCTTAAAATGGGTTTAGATGAGTTTGGGGGCCGAAAACCCTCGGCTGCAGTTGGGTGAACTGCATTCTGCATCAGTTAGGGCTAGGCGACCGACTGGAGGCCGAATGGAGGCCATACGGCCGATTAGGGTGCGATTGGGGTCCATTCGCATGATTGGGGTTCATTCGCACGATTGAAGGGCCAGTCGCATGGGGGTCATGCGACTGAAGGTCCATTCGCACGACTGGATGTTCATTCGCATAGGTGTTCATCCGTATTAGTTCAATCGCATGATGTTCGTCGCATGAGCCATGCGACTGAAGGGTGTCCATATGCCCGAATAGGGCTGTTGAAGCCGAGGAGGGTGTAGATTGACTTCTGACTTTCGGGGGAAAGTGCAGATGTAAGTGTTGATGTAAAGGTTCCCATAAGAGTTTTTAAGATGACGATCGAGGTCTTAGAAAGCATGTTGGGCATGACGAGGGTGATGATGTTGCATGTTGTGTATGTATGATGTTGCCATGTATGATGTGATGTTGATGCATGTTTATGTTCCTTAATGTGATGTATAATATCTTTCCTGTGGCTTTACTTGTCATGATGAATGAACGAAGTATTATGTAACGTAAAGTGAAAGATAAAGAAAGAGGAACATGATGAACGAATGAAACGTCTTGCACACATCGGATACGGGCTTTCTTGGTGATTGACCCTAAATGTAGAACCTCTACCGCTCACCCCTAGTACTGTGGCATACGTTTAGCTGTCATTCGTTGACTTCGGCCCAGTAGCTAAGACTGATGGTTACTCCTAGTACCGTGGCATACGTTTAGCTGTCATTTGTTGACTTCGGCCCGGTAGCTACGACTAACCGGGGTGTAGCACATGGTATTGGTTTGGGATGATGTCCGATGCGCAAGTAAGGTAATGAAGAACGAATGAACGAATGAAGAAGATAATAATGATATTATCTATGTGTACGTATGATGTGTGATCATGTAAAAGTACGAATGGTTTTATATGAAAGTAAAGTATGTTTTATTTATAAAACTAGAACTCACTCAGCAACGCTGACTTTGATGTGTTTCCAGTTGGCAGGTAATGATTGCTGAGGATTGCACGGCGACTACTCAGCCTTTTTGAGATGGCATTCTTTTGATTAATGTTTTTGCATTGTAATGCGAACAAACAATTTTTGTAATGAATGTTGTATTAGTTTGCAAAAGCATTTACATGGAAATGAAAGTTTGTTTTAGTTTTCCGCTGTGATTTATTAATACAAATGTAATATATGTTTTATGTGCAATGAGAACCCAGCTGTAAGCGTCCCGGAAACGGGGCCTTACAGTTGCTCATGATGTAAATTGATGAGAATGATCAACTAGATCTGCTATTCAATTGATTTGAATATAGATACAAGTTAATCTAATTGAACGTAGTTGAACGACAAACCAGTTTCACACAAAATTCTTTTAAAAACAGTAGATCTAATACAACAAAAACTGACAAATCTACAAGATTCAAGCAATTAAACAAAACTAACACTGATAGATCAATTGATCGAAATCAATGAGCACTTGGCTCTGATACCACCTGTGAATCCAAGGATCGCAATCAGGAATTATCAGTGTTGGTTGATGGCAAGTCAACCCTACGGAATCAACGTTAATTTGGTTTAATTGTTTGTAATAACTTTAATTATCAATAAATATTCAAGAACACACTAACAGAAATACAATTAATGAATAATATGTATTTCATCAAAATATGTTAATGATTACAAAATAATGAATGAATGATATCAAAGTTTGTTACGATGTGACGGCTGCTAGGGTTTGATTGAGAGACGGTGATTGTCGTATTGCTATTGTTGTTGCTGTTCAATTAATTGTCTAAAAACAACCATCTTTGAATCGAAACCTAGGATCCATATATATAGACAATGATGTTTCTGTTATAGGAAACACCGGATCTCTTGGGATTTGATTTGTGTTAGTTAAGGAATCATCGGATTTCTTGGAATTCGCATAACTGCCTTGTTGACTTGTAACACTTGTAGTATACAAGTTTTGGACTCTGCAGGAATAGTGTCTTTCGTAGGAATTTGTTCTTCCGTAGACGTTTTGTTCTTCCGTAGAAAACTTGTACTTCCAAAGCAAACTTGTTCTTCAGTTCTGGTCGTTCATCCACAGAAGATCTTTGGATGTAATGTTACTTGTAAGAAACATATCTACGGAAGAACAAATGTTCATCCGTAGATGTTTCTTACACTTGGTTAATTTCATAAATTGACCAAGAATAATGTTTGTACCTGTAATTATCCATAACACACATATATGGGTTAGCATATATAATTAATGCATGCATAATAAATGACAGTTACAAATATTTATTACAAGAATTGATTAAAGTTCTAAGCCTATACAAATTGATCTAGACCTATAAGTCCTAGATCTAACACTTGCCATGTGTAGACATCTTTAATACCTTGATTTCTAATAACATGCCATCTCTCTAGATTAGTAGTGTAAGTCCAGGATAAGATGGATCTTCCTGATGCCAGAGGAGCTAATTGAATAGGAGTTGTTTGAGCAGCCTCTTCATGCACCTTCTTAGGATGATCTGATTCATCCTGAGGCATGGAAGTGAATGACTCTAACTTCTTCTTTTTATTGGACTTTGGTCTAAAATCCATCATTTTCTTCCTCTTAGAGCCTTAACTGAGAAGACTGGCCTGTAGCACCTTATTGATCATCTTTGTCTTTCTCAGTTGGGTCTACCTCCCTCACAGGTTCAGAAGGAGAGGGAGGTTCACCCTGCTATTATGGATCAGAAACTAAAGCTTGTTGAGATTTAGCTTGAGGTCCAGGTTGTGTTGTCTCAAATTGTTCAACCTTAACCCCAACTTCAGGAGGAGCTTTGACTTGGTGGGGAGTGTAAGTCAACAAGCACTCCTTTATTGATCTTCTACTTGATCACCCATATATGCTCATCCATTATAGATAGAGATATAGGACCAAGTCTCTTCCGGAGAATCCATACAGCTTCAAGAAACTCATCATCCTTTGTCTATCAGCAGACTTTTTCATACTTCTTTGGATGATGTCTCTTGACTTTGCAGCTTCTTCCCTCATCTTTCTCTTAGTTGCATTTTGTTCTTTGAGCACTTGAAGTTCAAGGTGCTTGAGATACTCAAACTAATGTACTCAAAGGATAAAGGAAGAGTGCATCTGTCTGGTAGAGACCATGTTGATCCTACCAGTTGCTTTGTCTACCTAAGGTTCTTATGGAGCCACAGTCTCCTCCATAGGGCTTTCTTGAATTGGTGAGAGAGTAGGAATATGTTTGTAGAGCCTTTTCAGTCTCTTTTCCTCCTTGATTTGAAGAAGCAATCTTGCATCCTCTGCTTCCTTCTTTTCTCTTGACAATTCAATGTCAGCCAGTTCATTCAATTCTTCTAAGGGGAAGGAGATAATATTATTGTCACACCCCGACCGATAGTAGAATCATCAGGGCGGATGAATGGGAGATGATTATTCATAGCATATGGAACTAATTAAGCTGAAATAATATTAAATATCATTAATCATTGAACATTACAAGACAAATAAGTCATTACAATACACAAAAAATATAAACAACAACATAAAATGTTTAATTTATCTAAGTCCAAGTCCTATATGAGCAAGAAGAGATCTTCAAGTATCAAACCTTAAACATGTTAAAAATAAGGGTCAACTATAAAGTTGGTGAACTCCCATGGTTTAAACACACGCATATATAATATATATTATAATATATATATATATATATATATATATATATATATATATATATAAAGAGTTTACAAGTAGCATTCATCTCAATGGTTATGAGTTAGCAAGTTTATAGAACACATACAGTTACAACCAAACCTCGACTCGATTACAAGTATATATGATTGGCTAAGTGTATTTGGTTCCCATGATGAACAAGCATACGTCATCAGGAGCCGGCAATACATCAGCTTTAGCACCAAATAGGCTTGTCAGGCCCAAAGATCTAAGACGTTGCCAGGCTAGCAATAATTAATGATTGTAACAAAATATATATCTCATATAAGACTTACAATAACACAAATACCATGACAAAAAGGTAAAGATGAATTGCATGTGCATTTACAAGTATCAATATGTTTACAAGTGTAAGTTTATAAGGTTAACATGTTTCACCCCAAAAGGTGTGAAATAAAGTAAAAAGGGGGCATGGAGAACTCACTTGATATATACAAGGTGATGATAAGAATTTAAATGAGGCTCAATGATTTCTCTTACAAGTTTCCTAAACGTATAGATTCCATGATTAAGTTCGATAATAAGATTAACAATGAGACATGAACTAGGGTTTCAATTGGAATTTGGGGTTTTAAATAATTAAGTAAAATACTAATCATTTATGTTTTGGTTTAATAAAGATAATATAATCAATTAAGTTTAAGAATAATTAAAAATGTCTCAACAACTTTAGTTATTGATTTAATAGAATTAAGTATAATATGTGAAAAGAAATAATTAATTTAATAATTAATTATTTAAAACTTGATAAAGAGAATTAACTAAATACTTATTTAAATGACGTTAAAATTAGTTAAAATCATTTTATAAAGTTTTGAGCTTTTAAAATGATTTATCATAAATGTTTTATAATATAAAACCTTAAAAAATAAGAATAAAGCAAATTATATGGTTTTACAAATTTCAAGAGTTTAAATAAAAGTTAACGAATAAATTTATTAACTATTTATGATTTAACATGGTTAAATAAATCATCGAATAATTAATTATATAAATATTATTTAAATAATCATTTGTATAATTAACTATTTAAAGTATTTATAATATGTGGGTTTAAAGTGTTTTTGAAATAATCCAAATTTGTGCTATAATAAATTTATAGCATTTGAATTACATAAGAATATTAATGATGTTTTTATAACCTTTGTTTTTCTAAAAAAATAATTAAATTTAAAATCATAAGTTTTTCAAAACCTTTAAAATTGATTCAATAATTTCAGAATTGTTTTAGTTGATGAAATAATTTTTATTTTGATTTTATAACGTGATAATACTTTTATGAATAATAAAATGTAAAAAAACTATTAAAAACAAAAGATGATGGAGGCCGGTTCGAACCCGAGACCTCTTGGTTCTAATTCATGCTAGTGACAAGTTGGGCTACAGCCCGAACTGGTTAAAAACTCAACTTAAATATTTAAAAACATCAATTACCAATTCCCCCAAATTACTCAAGAACCCTAAGTTGCAATTGTTTCAAATTAAACATGGATTTGATGTGGTTAATGAAATCAACCATAGGGCTTTTGATCCCTAGATGAAATCGAGTGTGTGGGTGTGTTTAATTACCAAAATGATGATTGAATCGATGATACAATGTGAAAGACCAGTCGCGACTACATGGATGATGATTCAAGGAGCAAACATTAATGTTAATCAAATTAACTTTGTAGATAGATCTTAGGAACGATCTTACGCAAAAGCCCTCTATCATTTCAGTTAATAGATCTTCGAACATGGATCTCCGTTAAGTTGCTGGTCGCGATGAAAGTGATGATTGAATTCAAGGTTTGTGTTTGTTATGGGTGTAATTGGAGTTTGTAAACGTTTAAGTATAATTAGATGATTGTTTGGGCTCATTTAATTTGAGTATTATTAAGGTTTAATGGTCGAACGATTTATGTTTGATGATCGACGGTTATTTGATTGTTTGAAGTTCGTAACCGGCTTGTAAAGGCAATTAAATGATACAATCAAGTTTGAAATAGGTATACGAATGAATTTGGAATGATTTAGGATCGTTTTTGCAAAGGTTTGATATTTGGAGGTGTATCGCGGCCACCGGAGCTTGGCCGGAGAATGGCCGCTTCCGGTGCCGGATTATATGTAAGGCCCCGTTCCCGGACGCCTACAGCTGGGTTCTCATCGCACACAAAACGTATAATTACATTTGTATTTCTTAAATCGCAGCGGAAAACTAAAACAAACTTTCATTTCCATGTAAATGCTTTTACAAACTAATACAACATTCATTACAAAAAAATTGTTTGTTCGCATTACAATGCAAAAACATTAATCAAAGAATGCCAACCCAAAAAGGCTGAGTAGTCGCCCGTGCCATCCTCAGCATCATTACCTGCCAACTGGAAACACATCAAAGTCAGCGTTGCTGAGTGAGTTCTAGTTTTATAAATAAACATATTTACTTTCATATAAAACCGTTCGTACTTTTACATGATCACACATCATACATACACATAGATAATATCATTATTATCTTCTTCATTCGTTCATTCGTTCTTCATTACCTTACTTGCGCATCGGACATCATCCCAAACCAATACCATGTGCTACACCCCGGTTAGTCGTAGCTACTGGGCCGAAGTCAACAAATGACAGCTAAACGTATGCCACGGTACTAGGAGTAACCATCAGTCTTAGCTACTGGGCCGAAGTCAACGAATGACAGCTAAACGTATGCCACAGTACTAGGGGTGAGCGGTAGAGGTTCTACATTTAGGGTCAATCACCAAGAAAGACCCCGCATCCGATGTGTGCAAGACGTTTCATTCGTTCATCATGTTCCTCTTTCTTTATCTTTCACTTTATGTTACATAATACTTCGTTCATTCATCATAACAAGTAAAGCCATAGGAAAGATATTATACATCATCTAAGGAACATTAACATGCATCAACATCACATCATACAGGGCTACATCATACATACATAACAAGCCTAAACATGCAACATCATCACCCTCATCATGCCCAACATGCCTCTAAGACCTCGATCGTCATCTTAAAAACTCTTATGGGAACCTTTACATTAACACTTACATCTGCACTTTCCCCCGAAAGTCAGAAGTCAATCTACACCTTCCTCGGGTTCAACAGCCCTATTCGGGCGTATGGACACCCTTCAGTCGCATTGCCTTCACGCGACTGAACATCATGCGATTGAACTAAGACGGATGAACACCTATGCGAATGAACATCCAGTCGTGCGAATGGACCCTCAGTCGCATGATCCCCATGCGACTGGCCCTCCAGTCGTGCGAATGAACCCCAATCATGCGAATGGACCCCAATCACACCCTAATCGGCCGTATGGCCTCCATTCGGCCTCCAGTCGGTCGCCTAGCCCTAACTGATGCAGAATGCAGTTCAACCCGACTGCAGCCGAGGGTTTTCAGCCCCCAAACTCATCTAAATCCATTTTAAGCCTAAATCGACCATCCTAAACCTTAGGGATGCATACCATAACATCATTCAAGCACAACCAAGCAAGAAATCAAGTCACAATCGCGTCATACATATACATACACATACACAAACGGGTCAACTTACACACATACGAAAAACTCGATTTCAGATGTTTTCCAGCCCCAAATCGTTTGAAAACAAGTAAAAGAGGGGTCCTAGAACTCACCTAAACGAGCACAATGACAAGAGCTTCGATTCGGCTTGCTTCACGACGATTTTGGCGACCCGAACCGACCCGAACCAACACTTTTTCCTCTTTTTCTCCTCTTTCTCTCTATTCTTCTCTTTGTAGCTGAAATGTGAGTGTGGGGAGAGTGGGCTGCCCTCTCCCTACATATGTCACCACATTTCCCAACTTTTCTTCGTTGGCGGGTTTGGTCCCTCGACTTTTGGACTTTATTTTCTTTTCTTTCGCCACCGGCTTCAAAATAATAAATATTCGGGTGTTACATTATAGGAGAGAGAAAGAGGTGGTTTGGGTTTTTAAGAAATTTACATGTTTAGTCCCTAAAGTTTTTATAATCTATTATTTTGTGTCCAAACTTTTAAATCAAAGTTTCATGAATTACATTTTGGACCCTTAACTTTCCTTCGGAAGTTCCACACTTAGCTTCGAAAGTCCTTTATTAGCAGCACCAAAATTCTCTAAGTGTTTGGTTTTGGTTGCACCAACCTTTCTAGATCCAACAAACTCCCCTAGGCTAATGCTACCAAAACATCACTTTTTCCTGCTTCTCAAAACCTTCAGCACTAAGGACATAAGATGTTTATCCGTTTCTTTGTTCTTCCCTGAAGTTGTGCTCAGATGTTTGTACAAGTCATTAGTGGACAGGAGATCCAGTCTGTCACTAAAAATGACGTGCACCCTTTGTTGCGCCCCCTAAAGAGAGTTAGTTGACGGGAGTTATAGTCATACTCCCATCTAACTATGGATTCAAGGTTGGGACCTTCAAAAATTTAAAGAAAGGCTTTGCCTTTAGTTGTTGATCATTTCATTTCCTCCTACTCTCTCAGTTTCAGCTCCTTTTCAATCTTGGTCCTTGTAGTTAGCTTGGCTAGATGAAGGCTGCTTAAATGATTCATGATGTGAGCAGCTATCTCGGAGTTTGAGGGGTTGTAGAATGGCTTCTTTGCTAACTTAGCAATATCAAATCTGCTTAAGTGTTGCAAAGATGAGGCATTTAGCCTGTTTATCTCTCCATTCTCTCTCTCAACAACAAAGTTGTGAGAAGAGTCTTTGAACCTCCACTAGATGATCTTCTTTCTTGGCACAAAGGGATTAATTGGCACTCTATCCCCTTTCTTGGAATCCAGTAGAGTCACCAACCTTCTTCTTAGCTTCTTCTCTTCATCATTTAGGGAATCAGAGTTGAGGCCAAGGAGTTTTGCAGCTTGGTTTAGTGTTCCTCTAGGTAGATCAAGGAATTGATCTCTTGAGAGGGAACATGAGGAGCCATCAACATGTCAATTTGACAGACTCATCCTCACAAGAGATGTCGCTCAAGGTTGTACAATTGGTGAGCTTCATCTTGATCTTCTTAAACTCCTCTAAGGATAGATTTTTAGAAGGTTGAGGGGATGGTTTTATGGTTGTTGGGTAGGAAATGGTGTTTGGGTTCTAGGAAGTTTTTTGGGTTTGAGGATGGATAGTATATGTGGTTGTGGTGATGGTGCAGGAAGTGAGGATGGTGTAGGTTCAGGAGTGTATGGTTCAGATGTAGGTTTAGTTTTAATAGGAAATGGGAAAAGGGTTGGTTTGGGTTATGGTTGAGGTTGAGATGTTGGTTTGAAGATCATCCCATGTCCCCTTCTATACATCTCTTCCTTTTCCCTAAGTGAATGTCAGCCTTGATGTCACTGACATGTCACTGCGAGGTCTTCTCAGACATGGGACCCACCTGCCTGCCAAAGAAGCCATGAGCCTAGAGATAGTCCTTCATCCAGGTCTTATCACCTATCTTCTTGATAGTAGCGAGTCCTGCTTCTTCTTCCATCTTCTTCTTCGCCCTCAGTTTCTCCTTTGCAGCTTTCTTCCTCTCCTTCTCCAATTGATCTTGCTCTTTATTGAATAGCCATAAGTTTGTATCATTATTATGTGGAGACAATTCTTCTGGAGAGAAACCCCTCGAGATCAGAAAGTTATCATTTCATTCCTTAGCTGCAAGTCAGCCTCTTTTTCCTTCTTCCCCCTCTCTTCCTCTAAGGCCAACTATATAGCCTCTTCTTTTTGTTGAATTTGCAACAGGGTTTCTTTCTCAATCTTGATTAGCTCCTCTAATGGTAGCAGAAACAATTCTTCACTGACAGTTCCAAGCATGAAAAGTCTTTCATTGATTTCCACCCTTCTTCGATTGCTGATAGCCTCCTGGTTTGCTGCAGCTGCTTTGCTGCTTGCAGCTAATAACTTCCAAGTTGGAAGTCTACTTTTCCTTTTAAGCTTCTCTAATCTTTGTTCCTCCTGAAGCTCTTCCGCATTCATCTTCCTCTTTCCTTTGATATCTTTGAAAGTTCAAGACCATAGGGCTTCTTGGATGGAAGTTTCAGGTTGAGAGATGGTGGTTGAAGCTTGTTGTAGTGAAGTTGTTTGAGTGAGAGATTGGTTGAGAAAATCTTCACTGTTCACCTCAAATGCTAGTTCTAGAATTGCATCTGTGATAACCAGATCCTCAGATAGGGAAAATAGCCCTTCCGCAGCTTCCATCTTAGCTTGGAAGATTGAAATTGTTCTTCTGAGGCTTTGACGTCTGCTTCGGAAGTCTATGGCAATGCACTCTCTGTCCCATCTGTTTTAGTTACTAGGCCATTAGTTTCCATTTCCCTTCAAAATTAATCTCAGGTTCCATGTAGACCTTTGGTTGACCAACTTCTTTGATAGTGGTAGAAGGTGCATTCAACATCTGAAGCTCTTCAACTCCAAAGTATGCCACTACAACATCAGGGCTTGGTTGTTCAATGGAAGATCCAAGCAGGAACTTGGAGAAGAACCTGTTCAGATCTTGGAGCATCCTTTGATCCATTTGAAGAACAATTGGAGGAGGCTCCGGAAAAATTGTTGCTTGATGAGCAGGGTATCTTGAAACTAAAGATGTTAAAGCTTGACCTTGTGGTTCCATATGTGTTTATCTCTGAACACTCTCCCCCCTTTTGGTAGCATCATCTTAAGAGGTAGATGAGCTAAAAGAAGAGGTCAATGATACCTGAATGGGTACTTGCCTAACAAATCTCTCAATCTGTTTCTCAACTAGTTGAGCCTTGAGATTATCAATCTCAAGTTACTAAGTGGCAGACCTGTCCTCTAAAGTCTTAACCTTAGACTCAAGGTTTGAGACTTAAGAAAGTAGGTCTTGAATTGTGAGTTTCAGACTTCCCTCATATTCTTTTGAAGAATCATGGGGAGATGAGGTAACATACCTAGTATGTTCATCCTCACCACCAGATGTGGTTTCTTGGCACCCTGGTTTCCTATGCCTAATGATGTCCTCTTAAGAGGCATCAAAGGGCATAGCTACCATAGATTCAAACTTAGAAATGTTACCACTGCCCAAAGGATCCAATGAGGCTCCTTCAGTAGTGGCAACTGAATTTACATGAGTCCCCTTCATATCAGTGGGGCTCAACTCAGTTGGTTTTTGCTGATAGGGGCTAGAGATAAGAGGTCCCTCTAGGCTCTGTTGATCCTTAAGAGGGTATTGTGGATCAACTTTGTTGCCATGAAGAGACATAATCTCCTCATTAGTTCTTCTCAATAGGTTAGTAAAGGATATGGAAGTTATACCTAATAACTTGGGACTTTGATCAATGTCTATTGGCATTGAGCCTACGGTGGGGCTGTCCCTTTTTGGCTTCTCAGGAGAGTATAGAGACTCACCCTAAGGGCTTGCAGCTTGGGTTTCGGGTTCTAGGGGTTGAGACTGAGGTAACTCAAATCCCATATTGAGGCCAATTGTGAAGGAAAGTGAGACCTTAGACTGAGTGGGAGTCCATGTTTCCACTCTTGTCTTTTTGGGTAGAATAGGAAGGGCTTGATGAATCATAGTAGACTAATCAGGGTTCGTTTAGGGTGTCTCTGATATCTGTATTTGATGGGGTGAGAAGGTAGAATTGGCAATGTGAGAGTGGTTGCTAGTGTGGGTTCATCACCTATGGGGTTAACATGGGTGTCACTAAGAGCTATATGCTTAATCAACTTGGAAGAAGTGGAGTATCTCTTCCGGTGAAGTTGGTGGACATCCTCTTCAGAATATTGAAGATGGCCGGCCTCATGTGAGGAACTTGAAGAGTAACTACACAGACAAGCTTGCTCTGGTCCAACTCATAGTTGATTAGGTGTTGGATGAACCTGGGATACATGTAGAATGTCTCCCTTTGAAGGTTGCCCATCAAATTGGTCAACACCAATCTAGAGTAGTTAAAGCATAGGCCTCTTACCAACCCATGAGCTAGACAACCTAGTTCATATAGGATTTGATCCCATCCACCTGACTTGTTAGACAAGCAATGAAGGACAATATGCAACAAGCATTTCCACTGGTATGAGAAGTTAAACTTGTAAGAAAAGCAGTGAAGGACAATGTGCAGCAAGAATTTCCACTGATTTGAGAAGTTAAACTTGTAGACAGTGGACCTGCTGACATCACCTCTATTGCCCATTAAAGAATGTTTTTGTCAACCTTAGTCTTGGGGAACTCCGTTGGTGAACCATCATCGTGAAGCTCGAGATGCTCCCTGATGAGTTGTTTGTATATGATCAACTCCTGGTCACAAATGCTGGACCTCAAAACCCTAACCCCATTCTGGGTTATGATCTGTGCATTCCCCTAAAAAGCAGCCATGTGGTTTGAATACACGATGGGGCTCACAGTTAGGGTTGTGAAGTAAGTGGATTGGGTCAAAGAGGAGATGATTTCAGAGAAGTCAACATCCATGGATAAATCCAAGAATGCGACTTCATTGTGCTGGGGGTTAAATGGCATTGAGAAAGGAGTAGAGAAATGAGCTTGATTAGGGTAAATTGGAGATGAAGAAAGCTTTGGGTAGTGAAATCGGTAAAAAGATTAAATTGGGTAAATCGAAATATTTAAGTAGGTGAAAGTGGCGGATGGATAAGGTGAAGTGATGGTTTGGGTATGATGTGAAAAGGGCGGTAAGGTTAAATCCATTTAAAATATTCTGACATCATTAAGAAAATCTTTACCTTTTACAGTTGTGGGCCCAAAGATTTACGTTACACAGTAAGGTCTTCTTCCGAGTATAAGAGATTTCCGAAGATCACCTTTTTCGGAAGCCAACTTAACTTCCAAACATAATTTCTTACTTTTGAGAGTAAAGTGCTTTGTGAATTTTATAAGCTTCAGAAGTAGATCTGTCAAATTATCAATCACTTCTTCTGAGACTAAAAATTCTTCTGAGAAGAAGATTTCCCTTGGAGAAATTTAGCTTCAGAAGATATATGAAACATTTTCCGAGGGTTAATTTCTCTTTGGAAGAATCTATACTTAGAAATATTTAAGAGAAAACCTTTTATAACAAGGCTTAGATTGATTTGACAAAAGATATTGCACATTTGAAAAGGTTTTCAAAGGAGATAGACTAATCAATGTTTATCATCCCAATAGTTGTAATGAGATATTTAAATATTTGTTCATCAAAGGTTGTGGTGAAAAATTAGCATATTGTTCATTTGAGTCAACTTTGATTAGCTTGATTAGATTTTTCTCATGAATATCTCTTAAGAATGATACCTGATGTCAATATGCTTTGTCTTTGAGTGCTTCACTGGACTTTCAGTAATGAAAATAGCACTATTGTTGTCAATGTGGATATTAGTGCTCATGAAGTTGAATCCATAGTCTAACATCTGATTTTGAATCCACAAAAGCTGAGCACAACAACTTGCAACAACAATGTATTCAACTTCAGCAGTAGATGTAGAGACACTAGATTGCTTCTTACATTGCCATGAGATGATCATTCCACCAAGAAATTGACATCCTCCTGATATTGATTTCTTGTTGATGTTGCAGCCACCATAGTCACTATCAGAATAACCATAGAGATTGAAATTAATGTTCCTTGGATACCAAAGACCTAGTTTAGGTGTCCTTTAAGGTATCTAAGGATTCTCTTGGCAGCAACTAAGTGAGACACATTTGGAGCAGCCTGATATCTTGCCCAAATGCATGTTGCAAACATGATATCGGGTCTACTTGCAGTGAGATACATCAGAGACCTGATGATTGCTCAATACTGATGATGATGAGTATCCTCCCCCTCAGAGTCAGGACAAAGATTATGGTTTCTAGGTATGGGTGTCTTGGTTGGCTTACAATCTTTCATATCAAATCTTTTTAAGATGTCAGATATATACTTAGATTGATTTGATAAAAAACCCTTCCTTCATCTGTTTTACCTGAATTCCAAGGAAGAAATCCATCTGTCCCATGGAACTCATCTCGAATTTCTTCTTCATAATGCTCTCAAAGTCTTTGCACGTTTGGTCATTTGAGGAACCAAATATGATGTCATCAACATAGACTTGGACGTGCAAAATGTCTTTCCCAGACTTCTTTATGAATAAAATCTTGTCAATAGTGCCTCTAGTGTAGCTATTTTTCAGGAGAAATTGAGACAAAGTCTCATACCACAGCTTAGGTGCTTGGTGCAACCCTTATAAATCTTTATCCAACTTGCACACATAGTTGGGGTGTTGTGGATCTTCAAATCTTGGAGGTTGACACACATAGGCTTTCCTATCTATATCCCCATATAGAAAGGCACACTTGATATTAAGTTGGTAGATAGGACAATCTTGGATACATCTTAAAAAAGAAAGATACTCACTGCCTCAAGTCTTGCAACTGGTGCAAAGACATCAGTGTTATCAATTCCTTCCTCTTAGGTGTATCCTTGAACTACCGGTCTTGGCTTATTCTTGATTATCAAGCCTCTATCATCTCTCTTGTTTCTATAAACTCATTTGGTGCCTATTCGTACTTAACAGATGGTAGCGAACATAGGTTCCAAACCTTTTGTCTTTTGAATTGAAGCAATTCCTCCTATATTGATTCAACTCAGCTACTATCATTTAAGGCTTTTTCTACTTTCTTGGGTTCCATCTAAGACAAAAAGCATGAGTACAGGCAGACATTCACATTGTGAGTTTGTCCGCTTGTTCTCACACCTTTAGAGACTTCTCATATGATTTTCTTAGCTGGATGAGTGTTGTGAATCCCAAGTTTGGGAATCACCTCCAATTGCAAAGATAGATCCAAATTGTATATATTTTGCTCATAACTTGAACACTTGGACCGGTTGTTGTTTCAAACTCATTCAATGAGGACTGATTGAATGAATGGGAAACACCATCATCATCTGTGGGCTGTGAAGCAACATTACCGGTTTCCTGTTCCTTCAAGATGCTACTTTCATTAGCTTGGTGTTGTGCAATGTCACCAGATGAGTTTTGAGGCTCACTAGGTGGACACTGGTTGAAGCTCCACTATCTCTTGAAATAATTATGATGTTAGATCTTAAGATAGAGGGAGCTTGATCTTTAACAACTCTTAGAGAACTTGAACAAGGTCTAGGTAACTCAAATAATTGATCATCATTAGAGTCACTTTGAGTACCTGTTCTAGTTGAAACATTCTCACAAGATGGTTTATGTCACACCCTCAATTTCCACAAACGGGGTAATACCGTTAGGTGCGTGACATACCAGATCTTAGCCATTAGTTACACCAATGACTCAACAATTACAAAACGTAATTTCTAAATTAAATAAAGTTTCTTAAAATCAAAATTAAATACGAAACATGAAAGTAAATGCGGAAGCGTATAAACCATAATTTAAACGATGCAAACACGCGCAAACCAAGTAAACATAATTTATTGAAAAATATAGATTGTTCATTTGACTCTACGATGATAAATGCAATGCGAGATGTTCCTATTAGTGCGCAGCTTAAGAAACTAAAAGAAACATGCTAAAGTGTCAACACAAGGTTGGTGAGTTCACAGGTTTTGATAAATAGAACATAACAGTAACTGATGCAATAATCAAAAATAATATCAGTAGATAGCTAGTCTACTCAACAAGTTACTAAGTGTATGAAGTTCGCAACCGATGCTGACAATGTAAAGAAATACCTCGGCTGTGAACACTGGTCACAACAACAGAAATTAGGTCAATTAAACACCCGCTTGACGAACGTTGTGCTAGCGCGACTAGCCCGGGTGGGGTTTGTCAAACCCAGTAGATCTACTCATAATTACCTCGCTAAGTACATATATTAACGGCTCGAAAGTGAGGACTTAAGTATGGTGTCACACTAGTAAACAAGTGATATTAAAGTAATACTGATTAGGTGAAAATATGTTTAGAACACATGTTTCTTTCACCCCAAAGAAAATAGGTAAAGTGGGGCTGAGAACTCACCTCAACAGCACAACAACAAAGTAATGCAGAGAACAGATATTTAAGTTTCCGAACAACCTGAATTTCAATTATATATAATTAATATCATATACTAATAATTTGGTCGTATGGTTTCGCGTTTCATGGCTCGTTACGGTGTCGGTTATCGATAGGAGTCCCCCTACACAAGCAATTACAAACACACACAAGCATAAACCCAAAATTCACAAAACCCAAACTATATATAAAAGTATTTTTTTACCTATATAATTAATTGTACGATATTTTACCATAGAACTCAATACGTTTCATAATACGGGATTCGTACACACTAAGCCTAACAACCCCAAACGGAACACACTACAAATACTACGAACACTCGCATAATATAGTACATATTACCCAACACAACATATAATATATAATGCACAACATATATATATATATATATATATATATATATATATATATATATATATATATATATATATATTATTAAATCATACCACCTTCCACATGCAAGCTAGAACACATTCATGCATACTAACATACATTAAATACTGGAGACATGAGCATGTTTAGACACACACTACACATAAGACACACATGCACAAAGAAAACAAAAGTATATATATACAACCACACATGCAGCTTTATGAACAAAACTCACAGGAGCACATACATGGCCGATTAAACACCTACAAGAGCATATACACAATAGTTTATACACGCACGCATACACCGCCATACGCACACACTTCACGTACACACAAACACAACAATAAAATACGCATGCACAACAGGAACATATACAGGGTCACGCACCGATCGCACACATCGCAAAACCCCCATACGAAAGAAACACTCACGCAATCGCATGTACATTGCAGAACACATCAACCATACAAACAGATTTATATATATATATATCCATAGGAGCATCACACAATACCACCTGATTACCACAACCTTAAAATCCGTACGTAACATACACGATAACCGTAACCCAAAAACCCAAAACCATATTATCATAAACAAAGGCAGCGAATCGAGTAAATAATGATCATATCGAACGGATCTGGTGATCACGATTGTCCAGAGTGAAGCCGGTGGTTACTATCGTGTAACGATGATGAAGCTCGCCGATTGGCTCGTGTTTGCTTGTGAAGAGGGCTTCATACGGATTGCTGGTGGATGCGGATTGCAGGAGGATGGAGTCGGTAGCAATGGGCTACGATTTGGTTTGGTGGCTATAGGTTTCGAAAGGGATGGGGAAACCGTGAGGTGGTTTTTCCTATATAGAACATATTCTATTAATTTGCACTTTAGTACCCCGAGTTTAAGTAAGTTGCATCTTCGGTTAATCTATGCTTAGTTAAGTTAAATGTTAACTAGTCTTGTTAAGTTTACTGTCCAATACTATTACTAGTTATAATAATATTAATAAACGTTATTATCTAAGAAGAATAAATAAATAGATTGCTTTATTTTAGAGAGTGGTATCGATAGTAACCTGAAAATTTCAGGGTGTCACAGTTTAGAATAGTTGGGAAAAAAATTCTAAGTCAAAAATATGATCAGGGTCATTACCCCTAACACAAGAAATGTGCTCATTGACGACAATGTATATGATTCCTCAAATTGTTGATTTTGATTTTATAGACTCTATAAGCAATAGAGTTAAAGGAATATCCAACAAAGATGACATCATCCGACTTTTTAGGAAATTTGGCCAAATTGTCCTTTGTGTTAAGTATGGTACACCTGCTGGACATTTGAAAACCAATGAACGGTGGCCTCTTGTTCTATAACTCATAAGGGGTTTTTCCATGTGGCTTAACTATAAGAACTTTGTTCTGCACATAGCATGGAGTGTTGACTGCCTCTACCCAAAATGTAAGAGGCAGCTTAAATCAGCTAACATGGTCCGAGCAACCTCAATTAGTGTCTTGTTCTTGCTCTCAGCAATTGTTGAGGAGTTCTCGGAGCACTGTATTGTCTGGGAATCCCTTTTGAGTCACTGAATGAGTCAAGAACGTGATTCTTAAACTCAGTCCCTTGATCACTTCTAATTATCTTAACCTTGTGATAAATTTGATTTTCAATTTTAAGAATAAAAAAATTTAATGTTTCAGCAGTTTCATCCTTAGTTCTTAAAAACAAGACCCATGTAAATGTTGTAAAATCATAAACAATCACAAGGTAGTATGATTTCTTTTCAATGCTCATTATACTCGTGGGACCAAATCGATCCATGTGCAATAAATGTAATGGAGTGGTGATAGAATTAACAACTTTGGATTTATGAGATGCTCTATGTTCTTTTTCTTTTAGGCATGCAACATAGTTATCTTTGCAGAAAAATCCTTTTCAGGAAAACCATGTATCAAGTTATTTTTAACCAATTTATTCATGGTTTAAAATTGACATGACACATACGTTTATGCCATAGTGTTAACTCATCACCATCAGCTTTGGAAAGAAAGCATATTACTTCACCTAATGGGGAAGCATTATTCATATCAAGCTTGTACATATCTCCTTTCCTGGGAGATCTAAGAAGCATCAATTCCTGAAGAATGGTCATTCCTAGTTTGAAGATAATGTACTCATGTTTTGTGAAAAGCATTTGACGCTTTTGATTACAGAATTAAGAAACACTTAACATGTTGTGTTCAATCTGTTTGACGAAGTATACTTTGTCAACTTTTAACTTGTCATTGGATACACTTCCTCTGCTAGAAGTGTATCCTCCAGCCTCACCTCCAATTGAATAGGACTTCAATCAAAATGTTGAAATTATTGAAAGAGAGATATGTTCCCTGTCATGTGCCTGGAGCATCCAGTGTCTACAATCCACACATTATTGTTCTTGTCATATGGATGTCCCTGCACACAAGGTGAAAAAGTTAGTTTCTATTGGAAAGCCAAGCCTTGTTAGTCTTGGGCTTTTCCAAAGATGAAGAGGATATTGAACCAAAATGTATGCATGGGGTTTAGTAGGTGTTTGTGAAGAAGAGGCTTGGGCTGCTACATCTTCTTTGATCTTCCATTCCATCCCTTAGTTGATCATTGAGGATGAGCTTGATGAAGCTTGAGCAGCATGACATCGTTCCGAAGCTTCTTTCTTTTTGGAAGAAGTCTTCACCATCTTTTCTTCTGAAGCAGTCTTCTTCGGGGATGATTTTAAGGGGAATTTTTTGTTCTTTTGAGTCTTAACAACTTTAACTTCCAAAGCCATTTTCCCTTCGGAAGAAGGACTTTCTTCCGAAAGCAACCTTGCTTTGGAAACGACCTCTCCCTTTTCCATCACTTGAACCATATGATAAGGTCCAAATGAGAAACCTTCCTTAACTCCTTCTCTTTTACATGGTTCGCATAATGTGTGCTAGCAGGATTGTAGTAACAATATTTGGCCATGTGGTTTTAACAGACCACACATTATGCAGGCAATGTTAGTCTTCTGGGAACTTGAGGACTGTTGTTTCTTGTTTTTCTTCTCTTCATCAATAGTTTTTTCCTTTGTCTTCTGATCCTTTTGTTGGATAGGTGTGCTGGTACTACATGCATTTCCAGGGTCAGAAGTTCCCACCACCTGGATCTAGCTGAGATAAACACACCCTTTTGTTTTAGGTCAATCTTCAGCTTAGATTCAATCACTTTCTTGGTTGTTTTTCTGGCTGCCTTAGCTTGACTTCTTCTGACTTTGGTGGTTAGGGATTGGTCATCACTGGTAAGAGGGGTTTGGTTTACATGGTTCTTCTCTGTGATGGTCTTCAAAGTTGTATCACTCTTTGACTCAGGGGAAGGTGGGTTAGCAGATGGAACCTCTTGTTGATTTAGTACCACACCTTGGTTGTCTAATAGACTCATAAGAGTGTAGTGGAGCAATTTCATTGGTTCCCAACCCACCTTTGTTTTGATAACAAAGTTTTGAGTGTGAGTGTGATGCAAGAATATCTTGGAAGTTTTGCTATGAGATAGCATGCTTCCTAACTTGACTCAGCTGTGACATGCTAGGCTTGAGGCTCAGTCAATTTGGATATTAAATCCTTGATTTGAGTCTTTTAGTTTGTATGTTCATGTTTTAACAATGACACAGTCTTCTCTCTTCATCAGAAGTTTTTCCTTTGTCTTCTGATCCTTTTGTTGGATAGGTGTGCTGGTACTACACGCTTTTCCAGGGTAGAATTTCCCACCACCTAGAATCCAGCTGAGATGAACACACCCTTTTGTTTTGGGTCAATCTTCAGCTTAGATTCAACCACTTTCTTCGTAGTTTTTTTGGCTGGCTTAGCTTGACTTCTTCTGGCTTTGGTGGTTAGGGATTGTTCATCACTGGTAAGAGGGGTTGGTTTACATGGTTCTTCTCTGTGATGGTCTCCAAAGTTGTATCACTCTTTGACTCAGGGGAAGGTAGGTCAGCAGATGGAACCTCTTGTTGATTCAGTACCACACCTTGGTTGTCTAATAGACTCATAAGAGTGTGGTGGAGCAATTTCATTGGTTCCTAACTCACCTTTGTTTTGATACAACAATGTTTTGAGTGAGAGTGTGATGCAAGAATGGCTTGGAAGTTTTGCTATGAGATAGCATGCTTCCTAGCTTGAGACTCAGCTGTGACAAGCTAGGCTTGAGCCTCAGTCAATTTGGATATTAAATCCTTGATTTGACTCTTGTAGGTTGTATGTTCATGTTTTAACAAGGACGCAGGTTTCTCTAACTCATCAATTTTCTTTTGATAGTTAGTTTTAACCCTTTTAAAATCAAATTTTAAGACATTTAAAGACTCAATATCAGATTTAATTTCCACATTGTAGGCCTGATATAACTTAACCTTAGCAATACATGCTGGAATACAGAGATGTTCATATACTTGGTATCATCTGTACCGGCCATGAGTGCTTGAGCAGGAGTCACATCCTATACCATGAAGCTCTAGTCAACTTCTTGAGCTACATCTACTATTTTAGTTGACTTCCTAATGGCTTTAGGTGAAGAGGGATGTGAGGAGGCTTGTGAGGTTCTCCGGATTTGACTTGGGAGCCTTACATTCCCTTGCAAAGTGACCAAGTTGGTTACAGTTGTAACATTTGGCCTTTGTTTTGTCAAACCTAAACTTGCTGCTAGTTAGGCTTTAAGGGAACTGCCTTCCAGTTTTTCTTGAAGAACTTCTTTGTTCGCTAAGTCAGCAAAGCCATTTGTTGGACTCTAGATCATCAAAGAAATATTGATGATCACCAGAGTACCCACTTCCTAAAACAAAGGCACAACTATCTTGAAAAGAACCTCACTTAGCCTGTTGAGACCTTGGAGTCATAGAAAATGTGATGTAAGGTATTGAAGAATAGGATGGCTGCTAAGAATATGTCAAGTAATGCTGAGGTTGGGGGGTCCTGAGCCTTCAGCAACCATTAAAGCATTGCTAGCAGGAAGGCTTGAAGACATGCTCATATGATAGCCTTCTTGTTGTCCATCTATGCACGGTATCCATCAAGGATGCCATATAGTTAAGTCATAATGAGGGAATTCAAGTGTTTTGTTCTCTTGATAGAGACAAGTAGAACATCCACTCATTTGGGAGTGCACTCATGAATTTTCGAGTGAGATCCCTCAATTCAAGGACAATTCCCACAAACTGAAGGGAAGAGATAAGATCCAAGTACCTGAAGTATTGCTGGCTAAGGGTCTCTCCAGCAATGTTAGTGAGTTCTTGAACTACTGCTTTAGTGAATCTTTCTTTGAGTCGTTGGAGCTAGAGTACATTTGAGATAGTGCATCATACAGTTCTTTAGATAACCTGTATTGCTCAAAACCCACCATAATGGAGTTGGGTATAGCAGTCATAAGAACAGTCATGGCATTACTATCAATGTGCATCTTCTTTCGGTCTTCATCAGAATAGTCTTCAACGGCCTTTTCTATCATGGCACTGTTTCCAACTGGTGTGGCAACCTTTGGTTTGTAAGGACCATTAACAATAGATTGGCACATTTTTCCATCTTGATACCTGATGAAGCCTTTTATGCATCTGCTCAATGACCTAAAGTTTTCAGGGGTGATGATAGGTGCTTTAGTTATCCTCCCCATCTCAACTTCAAACTTTTGGTGAAGGGCCATTTTTGAGTGTGGTTAAAGGAGAGTGAAAAAAGGTTGATTTGGATAGTAAGATCTCATAATCAAGAGCCTAAATAGCTCTGATACCAACTGCAGGATCGATGTTTGTCACTAACACTTTATTTTATCTCAAACTCACTTAATCACACATGGTTTTAGATGAAGAAAAATTTCTTCTAAGAGTTAATAATGATATAGTAAGTAAAAAAGAACACAAGAAAATAATTTTCAAGGTACTTGTATATATTAGTTCTCACCTACAGCCGGATATACTTTGATACCAGCTGGAAACCTATAACTAAAGCAAATACTACAAAGCTAAAGTTAAGGTATCTTAGATAATGTCTTATCTAAGATTTGGTAGTCATGACATGTCCATGACTTATCTTTTGTCACCAACTAAAGTTGGTAACTGTACTAACTGATAAAAGTGAGCAGTGGAATAAAGTATCGTCAACTACATGGGCTTTTGAGAAAATCCCATACAATATATCAAAGGTCTACAGTGGAGTGTTAAAAGGACCATACTTATGTCCACTGGTTCATAGTAGTGTCTTTTGAAGGTTAATTGGCCAATTACACTTCAGAAGAGGCTTACTTCTTCCGAGGCTTGGGGACTTCTACTTCGGAAGTCATTGTCTTGAAATCTTCTCAGTCTTGAACTTCGGAAGAGAAGACTTTGTTTCAAAAGTTGGAGTTTTCCTTTGGAAGTTGTTCTTGAACTTTTTCTTTGGAAGAACTCCACTTACCTTTGGAAGTTCCACACTTAGCTTCAAAAGTCCTTTATTAGCAGCACCAAAATTCTCTAAGTGTTTGGTTTTAGTTGCATCAGCCTTTCTAGATCCAACAAAGGACATAAACTTCCTTACAATGTCCCTGCTCTCAAGAGTTACTCCAACATCCACTAGAGTGTCCATAATCTCAACGTACCTAAAGTATTGTTGAGTCATGGTCTCACCTATTTTAAAGGTGAAGTTTTCAAACTGTTGCTTTAGAAGATCCTTCTTGTTCTCCTTGGCTTCAGTTGAGCACTCATATATCAGCTTCAGTGCATCCCACAACTGCTTGGCTATTTTGCACTTCTTGAAGCCTCTGTATATGGAGTTTGGAAGAGCAGTTTGAAAGGCTATCATAGCCTTCTGATCAATCTCTATTTTCTTTCTGTCTTCATCAGAATAATCAGCCATAACGTTTGAAATCATACCACCTCCAGCAATAGCTGAAGAGGTGCTTGGTATGTAAGGTCCCGAGACAACGGATTCCCACATCCTGGAGTCTTGTGACTTGATGAAACATTCCATTCTTTGGCACCAAGTGTCAAAGTCTTCAGGAGTGATCAATGGAGACTTTGTCATGATTCCAGTTTCCATATCAGCTTTAGTGATAGCTGCTGTATGGCCCCGTTCCCGGAGACCTCACAGTTGGTCATTCACAACATTTTAACACATTAAACATTATAAATTTACAAGTTTAAGCAGCGGAATTTTTTTAACAAAAGCCATTTATTTCACTAAAACACTGTTGTTGAGCAATACACCTATTGATTAATCGAATACAAAAGAATTGTGTAATTGCATTACAAAACAACAGAAATCATAAGCATGAATGGATGTGTAACACCCGGTTATTTTTAAAAGACAAGATAAAAAGAATAAAAGCAAGAAAGGCAATAAAGTCCACATGGAGGGACTAAAAATGTCCAAAAAGGACAAAACTTTCAAAAGTTGGTGTAAAGGTGAGTATGGCCGCCCACCCTCACCTCACTTCACCATTTTTCTCGGTTTTAGAGAGAGAGAGAGCAGAGGATACTCTCGGTTGAAGAAGAAGAGGAAGAAGAAAAGTGAATTCGAGGTAAGAATTCAAGGTTTTTATGTTTTTATGTCGGGTTTTATCCCGGTTATGTGTTTATGTGCTTATGGGTTATGTTTGTGCTCGGGTGTGTGTGTGTGTTTTTGGTGTTGTTTTTAGGTGTTTTGAACTCTTTGCAAACGGTTTAAAAGGAAGAACACCCAAGTTGCACCAGGTGAGTTCTAGACCCCGGTTTTTACATGTTTTAAACTACCTTGGGGTTGAAAACGTATTAAAAATGATTTTTTTACAAAGTGTACGTGTGAATACCCATATGTATTGTGTATGTTGGATGTTGGTTCTTGATGGTTTATAGGCTACTCATGTTTAGAATAGCCACATTATGCTTAGAACAGATGGGTTCGATGATTAGGAACAAAAACATCCTAGAAACATGTTTCACAGAATGCTCATGCGCCTAGATAAGTGTTCATATGCCTGAAATTGCCTTAGAAAGAATTAAGTGTAAGCCATACGCCTAAACAGTAGCTCATGCGCCCAAAATTTGCCTTAGAAATGTTTTAAGTATAGCCCATGCGCCTGAACAGTGGTCCATGCGCCTAGAAATGTTAGTCGGACGACTGTGTAGGGCCATGCGCCCCAATAGTGCCCATGCGCCCAAGTGGCCCATGCGCCTAAGTGTTCCCCATGCGCCTGAACAGTACTCATGCTCCTGAAAGTTGCCCATGCATGTAAGTGTTCCCCATGCGCCTGAATAGTGTCCATGCACCTGCATAGTGCCCATGCGCCTAAGGACTAAGAATATTTTTCTGATTTTTGGGGAAAATGTGTAAAGTACGCTTTGACTTGGGAAATTCCCGAGGGACTATAAAAGTTGACTTTTGGGGTCATAGATAGTATGATGGGCATGTTATGTATTGTGATTGATGCTTATGATGATGATGATGATGTTTCATTGGTTATGCATGATGTATGTTATGTATCTATGATGCCCGGTATAATGATGTATGAATGATATGTTATGTTATGTTCCTATGATGATGAATGTTTATCTTCCATGGCTTTACGTGTTATGTTAATGAATGAACCGAAAGTATTACGTATGTAAAATGAAAGATAATGAAAGAGGAACATGATGAATGAATGCATGCATTAACGAATTAATGAACGTAAAAAGTCTTGCAAGCAAATGTATGGTGGTCCACACCCAATGAAGGGTGTTAGCTCAACTGTGTGCGGGTTAGCTACCCCAGAAGGATGCACACTGGGGTCCAATCCTTGTGATTGACCATATGTATGGGATCCTTGCCGCTTGCCCCAGGTTCTGGAGTCAGCTTCGTGCACAATGTTCGGGGTCTATGAAAGACCTCAGGGCCAGTAACTAGCTTCGTGCACAATGTTCGGGGTATAGCATATGGCATTGATCCGAATGAAAGAGGAAAGATAAATGGTGAATGTACTTGCCCCAGGTATTGGAGTCAGCTTCGTGCACAATGTTCGGGGTCTATGAAAGACCTCAGGCCCAGTAACCAACTTCGTGCACAATGTTCGGGGTAACGTACATGTCACTAGATGTAATGAATGAATGAAGGTTAACAAACGTAATAGAAGATAATAATGATATTATCTATATGTACGTATGATGTATGATCACGAACGAATGAAACGTATAGTATGGCTTTGAAAGGAAATAAATAACGATTTTATGTATGTTTTATTATGAAACTAGAACTCACTCAGCAACGCTGACTTTTATACGTTTTCAGTTGGCAGGTAAACGTTGCTGAGGATGGCACGAGGCGGCTACTCAGCTCTTTTGGATGGCATCCATTTATTTAAAGCTTTTGTGATGTAATACAACAATGTAATTTTGTAACCGACAAACGATGCATTATTTTGCAAAAGTTTTTATCATGAAATGAAATGCCATTTGTTTTATGTTTCCGCTGCAATGTTTTGATGATTAAATGCAAAGTATATGTTTTATGTGCGATGATTTACCAGCTGTGAGCATCCCAGGAATGGGGCCTTACAAGATGTCAGTCTTTCCCTGCCGAGTAGCTTCCCCCTCGTGCTATCCTCAGCAATATTTACCTGCCAATTGAAAATGTATAAAAGTCAGCGTTACTGAGTAAGTTCTAATTTTAAAAGTAATTAAAATACTTTTGTAAGGTATATATATGAAAATACTCTTTTTGTGAAAACTTCATCTCTTTATACGTGAGCACGCATTAACTATACAATCAGATAATGCTTCTTCTCTTTACTATATGCCTTGTTTACTCTATACTATTTTATCTTTATTTTTCACTGTCTATGTGGACCAATGAGTAATACCCTAAACTATGTACGCGGGGGAAATGGTGCTGGGCCCTCTGTTCCCACAAGGGGCTCTAAATACTATATACAAGGCTGGCCCAGTCACCTAGGATACGCTACAAAGGTCCGCCAATCTCAATTGACTGGCCCCGTGTGCCTCATAGGGTAGCTAACCCGCATCACAGTTGAGCTAATGACCTCATGGTCGTGCACCTCCTATAAGCTTGCAAGACTTGTTAACATTTTAAATTAGGTTCCACTTCTCGCCTTCATTGTTCTTTCACTTTATTATTAGTAATACTTTACGTTACGATAATAAACACACCATGTAAAGTCACATACTAATAGTAATAATAATAATAATAATAAGGAACAATCATAAAGCAATCATAATAATGCACATTCGCATACTTCCGTCCTTTTTCTTTACAAACAATACCGGAGCACCCCATGGAGAGCTACTCGGTCGAATGAATTCCTTATCCGTTAACTCCTGCAATTGGCTCATGAGTTCCTTCACCTCAGTCGGAGCTAATCGATATGGTGCTTTAGCAACGGGTTGAGCACCGGGTATCAAATCAATTTGGAACCCAATTTCGCGATCCGGTGGCACGCCGGGTAAGTCTTCCGGGAATACGTCCAGAAAGTCGCACGCCACTGGTACCTCAGATAATTGCAGTACCGACGCATCCACATCTTCCACGTATGCCAAGTAGGCACTACATCCACGTTTATGCACTTCCCCGCCACCGCCATCGAAATCATCTTCGGGATTGTAGTAACGCAATCTCCATAAATCATAACCAAACTCCCATCGGGCGCAACTAATCGAATCATCTTCTTGCGACATACGATGTTTGCTTCATAGGTTGCTAACCAATCCATCCCTAGTACTACATCAAATCCACCTAGGGCATCACGTGTAACCTAGCAGCAAACCTATGACCTTCTAGTTCTATAACACAGTCCTCTATCACATCAGTAATTCTAGCGGACTTGCCAATAGCGGTTTCTACATCGAATGGTTCACTGACATTTCTACTACTAATAGGCAACTTAGCATAGAAAGTAGTGGAAATAAAACTCCTACTAGCACCGAATCAAACAAAATAGAGGCATAAGTTTGGTTTGCTAGAAACATACCTGACACGACATCGGGATCAGCTCTGGCTGGTGTAAGCTCTAGCACTTGCCCTTTGCCCTCCTTCCTCCAGCTTCTTCTTCGCTCCAGAATTCTCCGCCCTTGGCTTCTTACAGTCTTTGGTCGCGTGGCCCTCCCCGCCACAGTTATAGCACTTAGCACCCTATAGTCTCTAGCGATGTGGCCAAGCTTGCCACATCTGAAGCATACATTCATTCCCATCCTGCACTCACCGGTATGCTCCCTTCCACATTTGCCACACTTTTTCAGCTCTGATCTTGACGACACCCCACGGTCATCCACCTTCCTCTTCTTGTTGTTTGGAGTGAAACCACCACGTCCAAACCTCTTCCCATTCCAGTTCTTACCATCCCCACTTATCTTCTTCACCTCCACCATAGTTTCCTCTCGCTCATCATACAATCTACCCGCCAAATCCACCACCAATCGAAAGGTATCTGGCTCTGCAGTAATTAGGTGTCTGCGAATATCAGCCGGAAGTCCCTGGATGTACCTCTTGATCTTCCTTGACACCGGCATCACCTGATCCGGCACCAGCCTCGCTATCTCATTGAATTTAATGGTGTAGTGCTGGTGGGTCATGGTTCCCGCTTTAAGTTGCAAGAACTCCCTCTCGATTTTATCGAGTTCCCTGTGAGGACAGAATTCCTCGACCACCAACTTCCTCAATTCACTCCACCTCATCCTTCTGATTGTCCTGGTACCCTCAGCTTGGACAATATTGTCCCACCAACACAGCACTGAATCACGAAAGTGAGTTGCGAACTTCACCTTCTGGTCCTCACGGCACTCACTGATCTCGAAGACTGCTTCCATTTCTCTCACCCAGAGGTGAGCGGCAACAACATTTCCATTGCCATCGAAAGTCGGGGGCTTACACCTTTGGAACGCCCCATAACTACACCCCCGGTCGCTACACCCCCACTACATCATCCTCCTCCTCGTCGGACAACACAGCCTCAGGCTCTAGTTGTTCCTCCTCCCGTCTGCTTCCCTTGCCTGTTGATCCCTTTCTATTCTCCTTCTCCTTCCTTTCCTTGCTTCTCATAGCCTTGATGACTTCAGTCACCATAGACGGTAAGAATGTCTACATGACCTGTGTACTTCATCAGCATCACCTCCCTAGCTGTGGCATTCATGCTGGCATTCTCATTTCCTTCGCTCCGGCCATGAACCTCAGGGTTCTCATGGGTCGTCTCAGGAGCCTTAGCACTACTCCTAGTCACACGTGGACCGCCTCTGTCTCTAGGAGTCTTGGAAGATTTCCGTCCAGCCATCCTCTAACACGCTAAAAGATTCAAACACTAAAGCGGTCATTCAAGGTAATAACTCAGTTTATGTCAAGTATAGTAAGTCTCTAATTACAATGGCCAATTGTGATTAGCTACTTACTTTACTCTTATACCCCAAGCATTTCCTATCCAGACTTAATCAGTATCTAAATCTACTAAAGGCACATAAATCACATAGCATGCGTACATAATACCCGTTAACATTAAGAAAAGACATACCTGATGGCACGTAGCTACTCGGGCTGACATCCCTCCAATTGTCCTATTTTCAGTTTAAGTTTAGGTTTTAAAAATTATTTAACCCAATTCTCTTAAACTTTGGCTCTGATACCAACTTGTAAGGCCCCGTTCCCGGAGACCTCATAGTTGGTCATTCACAACATTTTAACACATTAAACATAATAAATTTACAAGTTTAAGCAGCAGAATTTTTTTAACAAAAGCCATTCATTTCATTAAAACACTGTTGTTGAGCAATACATTATTGTTTAATCAAATACAAAAGAATTGTTTAGTTGCATTACAAAACAACAACAATCATAAGCATGAATGGATGTCAGTCTTTTCCTGCCGAGTAGCTTCACCCTCGTGTCATCCTCAACAATATTTACCTGCCAACTGAAAATGTATAAAAGTCAGCGTTACTGAGTGAGTTCTAATTTTAAAAGTAATTAAAATAATTTTGTATGGTATATATATGAAATACTCTTTTTCTGAAAACTTCATCTCTTCATACGTGAGCACGCATTAACTATACAATCAGATAATGCTTCTTCTCTTTACTGTATGCCTTGTTTACTCTGTACTCTTTTATCTTTATATTTCACTGTCTATGTGGACCAAAAAGAAATACCCTAAACTATGTGTGTGGGGGAAATGGTGCTGGGCCCTCTGTTCCCACAAGGGGCTCTAAATACTGTATAGATGGCTGGCCCAGTCACCTAGGTACGCTACAAAGGTCCGCCAATCTCAATTGACTGGCCCCGTGTGCATCATAGGATAGCTAACCCGCATCATAGTTGAGCTAACGACCTCATGGTCGTGCACCTCCTATAAGCTTGCAAGACTTGTTAACATTTTAAATTAGGTTCCACTTCTCTTCTTCATTGTTCTTTCACATTGTTATTAGCAATATTTACGTTACGATAATAACACACCACGTAATGTCACATACTAATAGTAATAATAATAATAATAAAGAACAATCATAAAGCAATCATAATAATGCATGAAACCCAGCATTAATAAGCCCTAGTCAAACCTCGGTCAAAACCCTAAAAGCACAGACTCCCAAAAATTCTGTAATAAATTCTAAGTGTTTAGGCGTTTTGACACTATGTGGGCGCATGAGCCCTGTTTGGGCGTTTTATCATTATGCAGGCGCATCAGCCAACACTTAACCATTTCATACTTAGGCGCATGAGCTATTTCAGACGCATGGGCAATATTCGGCGTATGGTCCATTCGGATGCATGAACACTTAGGCGCATGGGGTTTGGGCGGTTGGGCATACTTAGGCGCATGGGCCATTCGGGTGTATGGGTACTATTTGGGCGCATGGCCCTACATTTAGTCGTCTGACTAATATTCTAGGCGCATGGACCACTGTTCAGGCGCATGAGCTACACTTAACATTTCTAAGGCATTTCCAGGCACATGGGCCTTGTCTAGGCGCATGAACCTTCTGCTCAACATGGTTCTAGGATATGTTCGAACCCAAACATCAAGCCTATTCGTTCTAAGCTTACCAAGGCTATTCTAAACATGAACAACTTAATAACACCTAAAGAACATCATCAAACATGCATAATACATATGGGTATACATACATAAACATTGTAAAATCGTTTTAATACATTTTCAGCCCCAAGAAGAGTTTAAAACAAGTAAGACTGGGGTCTAGAAACTCACCTGGTGCAACTTTGGGTGTATCTTCCTTCTAACCCGTATGCAAATGAGTTCAAACACCTAGCAACCCACAAAACACACACACACGAACACACACACACGAACACACACATGAACATAAGCATATACACAGACAAAACCCAACCAAAACACTTCAAAACTTCAAATTCTTACCTTGAATTTAACCTCCTCTTCTTCTGTTTCTTCAAACCCGTAGTTTTCTGCTCTCTCTCTAATCCGAATGTAAGGTCCCGTTCCCGAGACGCTTACAACTGGTAATTCATTGTACATAAAACATATACTTTGCATTTAATCATCAAAACATTGCAGCGGAAACATAAAACAAATGGCATTTCATTTCATCATAAAAACTTTTGCAAAATAATGCATCATTTGTCAGCTACAAAATTACATTTTTGTATTACATCACAAAAGCTTTAAATAAATGGATGCCATCCAAAAGAGCTGAGTAGCCGCCTCATGCCATCCTCAGCAACGATTACCTGCCAACTGAAAACGTATAAAAGTCAGCATTGCTGAGTGAGTTCTAGTTTTGTAATAAAACATTCATAAAATCATTATTTATTTCCTGTCAGAGCCATACTATACGTTTCATTCATTCGTGATCATACATCATACGTACATACAGATAATATCATTATTATCGTCCATTACGTTCGTTACCTTCATTTATTCATTACATCTACTGACATGTACATTACCCCGAACATTATGCACGAAGCTGGTAACTGGGCCTGAGGTCTTTCATAGACCTCGAACATTGTGCACGAAGCTTACTCTAGTACCCAGGGTAAGTACATTCACCATTTATCTTTTCTTTTTTCATTCCGGATTAATGCCATATGCTATACCCTGAACATTGTGCACAAGCTGGTTACTGGGCCTGAGGTCTTCATAGACCTCGAACATTGTGTACGAAGCTGACTCCGGTACCTAGGGCAAGCAGCAAGAATCCCATACATATGGTCAATCACAAGGATTGGACCCCAGTGTGCATCCTTCTCGGGTAGCTAACCCGCACACAGTTGAGCTAACACCCTTCATTGAGTGTGGACCTCCATACATTTGCTTGCAAGACTTTTTACGTTCATTCATTCGTTAATGCATGCATTCATTCATCATGTTTTTCTATCATTATCTTTCACTTTACGTTACATAATACTTTCGGTTTATTCATTAACATTACACGTAAAGCCATGGAAAGATAAACATTCATCATCATAGGAACGTAACATAACATATCATTCATACATCATCATACAGGGCATCATACATACATAACATACATCGTTCATAACCATGCAACATCATCATCTTACATAAGCATCAATCATAATGCATAACATCCCCTAATACCATCTATGACCCTAAAAGTCAACTTATATAGTCCCCCGGGAATCTCCTAAGTCAAAGCCTACTTTACACATTTTCCTAAAAATCAGAAAAATATTCTAAGTCCGTAGGCGCATGGGCACTATGCACGCGCATGGGCACTATGCACGCGCATGGACACTATGCAGGCGCATGAGGAATACTTAGTCGCATGGGAAACTTTCAGGCGCATGGGCATATGCAGGCGCATGAGTGCTTAGGCGCATGGGGAATCCGAGACGTCTGGACACTTAGTCAATTCCAGCCCAATTCTAGGTGCATGAGTACTATTCAGACGCATGAACACTTAGGCGCATGGGCTACTTGGGCGCATGGGCACTATTGGGGCGCATGGCCCTACATTTAGTCGTCCGACTAACATTTCTAGGCACATGGACCACTGTTCAGGCGCATGGGCTATACTTCAAACATTTCTAAGGCAAATTTTGGGCACATGAGCTACTGTTTAGGCGCATGGCTTACACTTAATTCTTTCTAAGGAAATTTCAGGCGTATGGGCCTCACCTAGACACATGAGCATTTAGTAAAACATGATTCTAGGATGTTTTCAACTCCAATCCTCAAACTCATCTGTCCTAAGCATAATGTGGTTATTCTAAACATGAGTAGCCTATAAACATTCAAGAACCAACATCCAACATACACAATACATACGGGTAAGCACACATAAACTTTGTAAAATCATTTTAATACGTTTTCAGCCCCAAAGATAGTTTAAAACATGTAAAAAAACCGGGGTCTAGAACTCACCTGGGAAACTTGGGTGTTCTTCCTTTTAACCCGCTTGTAAAGAGTTCAAACACCTAAAAACAACACCAAAAACACACACACCCAAGCACAAACACAACCCATAAGCACATAAACACATAATCAGGATAAAACCGTCATAAAAACATAAAAACCTTGAATTCTTACCTTGAATTCACTTTTCTTCTTCCTCTTCTTTTTCAACGAGAACTTTCTCTGCTTTCTCTCTCTATAACCGAGAAATATGGTGGAGTGAGGTGAGGGTGGGTGGCCATACCCACCTTTACACCAACTTTTGAAAGTTTTGTCCTTTTGGACACTTTTAGTCCCTCCACTTGGACTTTATTGCCTTTCTTGCTTTTATTCTTTATATCTTGTCTTTTAAAAATAATCGGGTGTTACAAGTCTACCCCCCTTATATAGGTTTCGTCCCCGAAACCTGTTATTCCTCGAACAGATGAGGATAATGCTGCCTTATCTCCTCTTCAGCCTCCCATGTAGACTCGGATCTCTTCCTGTGCTTCCACTGTACACGCACAAGAGGAACCACTTTATTTCTCAGCCTTTTCTCTTTACGATCGATGATTGCCACTGGTTGCTCCACATAATTAAGCCGTTCTTCTACTTCGATATCCTCCAGTGGAACAATCATGTCTTTATCAGCTAAGCACTTTCTCAAATGAGATACATGGAATGTCGGGTGAATTCCACTTAACTCATCTGGTAACTCCAATCTATAGGCTACCTCTCCTACTCGACAATGACTCGGAAAGGTCCTATGTACCTCAGGCTTAGCTTACCTCGTTTCTTGAGAGCTTCAACATAACCCGGTCACCCACCTGGAACTCGATCGGTCTGCGTCGTTTATCGGCATACGACTTTTGTCTATCTTTGGCTGCCTTCATGAAGGCTTTAATCTTCTTAAGTTTCTCAGTCGTAGCCTCAACTACCTCGACGCTCCCCAATTCCTTTTGACCAATATCACCCCAACAAACGGTGTTCTGCATCTTCTACCATATAGCATCTCGTATGGTGGCATGCCAATGCTGGCGTGATAGCTATTGTTGTACGAGAATTCAGCTAACGGTAAGTGGTCATCCCAACTTCCCCCAAAATCAATCACACATGCCCGAAGCATGTCTTCCAGTGTCTGAATGGTCCTTTCTGACTGACCATCAGTTTGGGGATGATAAGCCGTGCTAATATGTAACCTCGTCCCCATAGCATCGTAGATATTTTTCCAGAATTTAGATGTAAACCAGGTGTCACGATCAGACACAATGGACACCGACACACCATGACGAGTTACAATCTCCTTGATGAACAGGTCAGCTAACCTCTCGGATGAATATGTCTCGCGGATCGGTAGGAAGTGAGCACTCTTCGTCAAGCGGTCAACAATCACTCATATGGCATCGTATCCTTTCGGAGTACATGGCAATTTTGTAATGAAATCCATGGTGATGTGCTCCCACTTCCATTCCGGTATATCCAAAGGTTGGATCTTCCCATACGGCTTCTGATGTTCCGCCTTCACTTGCAAACAAGTAAGGCACTTACTCACATACTCTACCACTTCACGGTTCATACCCGACCACCAATAGTCTTTCTTCATGTCTTGGTACATCTTGGTGGCATCAAGATGAATGGAGTATAAAGTCTTGTGAGGTTCATCCAAAATCCTCACACGTAGATTCCCGAAACAAGGAATCCACACCCGTCCGAATCGAGTTTTAACACCAAGTTTGTTTTCACCCAATTCCCCAACTAGACCTCTCATTCTTTCAGGGTTTAGGTGATCTTCTTTCAGTGCCTCATCCTAAAACTCCTTGACTTGCTTCATTACCTCAGAGGTCATAATCAGTTGGTATGCCTTCACTCGAACCGACTCGGGCCTCTCCTTCTGGCTAAGGGCATCCGCCACCACGTTAGCTTTGCCCGGATGGTAATGGATCTCACAATCATAATCCTTATGAGCTCCAACCATCATCTCTGTCTCATATTCAGGTCCTTCTACAAAAGAAGTACTTTAAGCTCTTGTGGTCAGTGAAGATGGTGCACTTCGTTCCATACAGATAATGCCTCCAGATCTTTAGTGCAAATACCATGGCCGCTAGTTCCAAGTCATGAGTAGGGTAGTTGACCTCATGAACCTTCAGTTGTTGGATGCGTAGGCTATAACTTTTCCTTTTTGCATTAACACACACCCCAACCCCGAGTAAGAAGCATCTACATACACCACCAAATCTTCGCTTCCATCAGGTAACGACAAGACAGGAGCTTGAGTCAACCTCGCCTTCAATTCTTCGAATGCCTTCTCTTGAGCTTGAACCCATACGAACTTCACATCTTTTTGGGTCAGCTTGGTTAGTGGAGAAGCGATCATGGAAAAGTATTGAATGAATCTCCTATAGTAACCCGCCAAACCCAAGAAATTGCGAATCTCGGATGGCGTCTTTGGAGACTTCCATTGCATCACTGCCTCCACCTTAGCCGGGTCCACCATAATCCCATCGGGATTCACCACATGACCCAAGAAGTAAACTTCGCGCAACCAAAATGCGCACTTGGAGAATTTAGCAAACAACTTCTCCCTTCTTAACGTCTCTAGAACCTCCCGAATGTGACCAACATGCTCAAAATCACTCTTCGAATAAATCAGGATATCATCAATGAACACAATCACTGATTTATCCAACATAGGCCGACACACACGGTTCATTAGATCCATAAAAGCAGCTGGCGCATTGGTCAAACCAAACGACATAACGAGGAACTCATAGTGACCGTAGCGCGTGCGAAAAGCTGTTTTAGGGTTGTCCTGCTCCTTCACTTTCAGCTGATGGTAACCAGATCGAAGATCTATCCTCGAAAACCAACTGGCTCCTTGGAGCTGATCAAAAAAATCGTCTATTCTTGGTAGGGGGTATCGGGTTTTCACCGTCAACTTGTTCAACTCTCGGTAGTCAATACACATCCTCATACTACTGTCTTTCTTCTTCACAAACAGGACCGGAGCACCCTAGGGAGAGATACTCGGTCTAACAAACCCCTTATCGAGCAGCTCTTGCAACTGCTTCATTAGTTCTTTCATTTCCGTGGGAGCTAAACGATACGATGCTTTGGCAACGAGTTGAGCATCGGGTATCAAGTCAATTTGGAACTCAACCTCGCGATCTGGTGGGACACCGGGTATGTCTTCCGGGAATACGTCCGGAAAGTCGCACACCACTGGTACTTCGGATAATTGCGGTACCGACGCATCCACATCTTTTATGTATGCCAAGTAGGCACTACATTCGCATCTCATGCACTTTCCCGCCACCGCCATCGAAATCACCTTCGGGACCGTCGTGACGCGATCACCATAAACCGTCACCTTATTCTCGTCAGGCGTTGTCAATCGGATCATCTTCTTGCGACACACAATGTTTGCTTCGTAGTCCGCCAACCAATCCATTCCTAGGACTACATTGAAACCGCCTAAGGTCATCACGAATGGTCTGACAGGAAACTTATGACCGTCTAGTTCTATGTCACAACCTTTTATCCCCTCAGAAATCCTTGTAGACTTACCTATGGCAGTTTCTACCTCGAAGGGCTCATCAATACATCTACTCTTACTGGGAAACTTAGCACAAAAGGCAGCAGAAATGAAACTCCTACTAGCACCAGAATCAAACAACACAGATGCAAGAGTTTGGTTTACTAGAAACATACCTGACACCACGTCGGGGTCTGTCCTAGCCTCCTCCCGAGTCATCGTGAAGGCTCGGGCGCTTGCCTTCTGTCCTTCTCCTCCCGCCTTCTTCACCCCGGAACCCTTGGCCCTTGGCTTTTTACACTCCCTGCTCATGTGACCACTTCCCCCGCAGTTGAAACACTTCATGCCTCCACAATCTCTAGCCATATGGGCAGGCTTCCCACACTTGAAACAAATATTCAACCCCCATCTACACTCACCACCGTGCTCCTTCCCACACTTGCCACACTTCTTCAACTCAGCACCAGCTGTGACCACACGTCGGTCACCTACCCTCGCCACCTTATTGTTTGGAGCGACTCTACCACGTCCAAACCGTTTCCCATTCCAGTTCCTCCCATCCCTACTCGTCTTCTTCTCCCCAGCCACTACCAACTCACGCTCATCATATAACCTACCAGCCAAATCAACCGCCGACCTAAAAGTGCTCGACCAGGCAGTGATCATATGCCTACGGATATCCGCCGGCAACCCCTGGATGTATCTCTTTATCTTTCATGACAGTGGTGTCACCTGATCGGGCACTAGCCGTGCCATTTTATTGAACTTTGTGGTGTACTCTTGGTGTGTCATGGTTCCCGCCTCCAGTTGCAGAAACTGTCTCTCAACCTTGTCCATTTCCCGGTGAGGACAAAACTCCTCGATCACTAACTTCTTCAACTCCGACCATCTCATTCTCCCGATCGCCCGACTACCCTCGGCTTGGACTATATTGTCCCACCAGCATAGAGCCGAGTCTACAAATGAATAGGTAGCAAACTTAACCTTCTGGTCTTCTCAGCACTCGTTGATATCAAGTACCGCCTCCATTTCCCTCACCCACCGGTGAGCGGCAACAACAGTGTCGTTTCCATCAAACATAGGGGGCTTGCATCTCATGAATACCCCGTAGTTATAGCCTCGTACTGCCTCTTGCACAGGCTTTGCTTCTTCCTCTTCTTCCTCATCCTCAGACGGAACCGTCTCGGTCTCGGGCTGTATTCTTTCGCCCGTAGGTCCATTCCTTTCCCTTCTCTCTCCCTCTCTAACAGCCTTTATCACTTCAGTCACCACAGACGGTAGGATCGTCTGCATAACTTGGTGTTCCACAACCACCTCCTTCACCGAGGCTCTCAGGTTAGCACTCTCATCTCCGCCCTCCGGATGAGGGGTTTCTAGTTCTTCATGAACCACCTTTTCAGCCCTAGGCCTTCCCCTCGTAAGCCGTGGTTCAACGCCATGTCCACCACCACGTGAAACTTTAGATGATCTACCACCGGCCATCCTCTAACTCACATTGAAAGATTCAAACACCAACACGGTCATTCAAGGGAACAACTCAGTTTATGTCAAGTATAGTAAGTCCCTAATTACAGTGGCCAGTTGTGATTAGCCACTTACTTTACTCTTCATACCCCGAGCATTACCTATCGTGACTACATCAGTATTTAAATCTACATACAACACATAGCCACATACCATGCGCACATAAACCGGTTAACATTACAAAAATACCTGATGGCACGCAACTACTCAGATTGGCATCCCATTACCTTCCGTCCCATTCTCAGTTTAAGTTAAGGTTTATTTTGAAAATTTACCCATTTCACTTAAACTTTGGCTCTGATACCAACTTGTAAGGCGCCGTTCTCAAGACGCTTACAGCTAGTAATTCATCGCACATAATACATATACTTTGCATTTAATCATCAAAACATTTCAGCGGAAACATAAAACAAATGGCATTTCATTTTATCATAAAAAATTTTGCAAAATAATGCATCGTTTTTCAGTTACAAAAATTACATTATTGTATTACATCACAAAAGTTTTAAATAAATGGATGCCATCTAAAAGAGCCATACTATACGTTTACCTACCAACTGAAAACGTATAAAAGCCAGCATTGTCGAGTAAGTTCTAGTTTTGTAAAAAAACATTCATAAAATCGTTATTTATTTCCTATCAAAGCCATACTATACGTTTCATTCATTCGTGATCATACATCATACGTCATACAGATAATATCATTATTATCTTCAATTACGTTCGTTAACCTTCGTTCATTCATTACATCTAGTGACATGTATATTACCCCGAACATTGTGCACGAAGCTGGTAACTGGGCCTGAGGTCTTTCATAGACCTCGAACATTGTGCATGAAGCTTACTCCAGTACCTAGGGTATGTACATTCACCATTTATCTTTTCTTTTTTCATTCCGGATGAATGCCATATGCTATACCCCGAACATTGTGCACAAAGCTGGTTACTGGGCCTGAGGTCTTTCATAGACCTCGAACATTGTGCATGAAGCTGACTCCAGTACCTAGGGCAAGCAGCAAGAATCCCATACATATGGTCAATCATAAGGATTAGACCCTAGTGTGCATCCTTCTGGGGTAGCTAACCCGCACACAGTTGAGCTAACACCCTTCATTGGGTGTGGACCTCCACATTTGCTTGCAAGACTTTTTACGTTCATTCATACTTTAATGCATGCATTCATTCATCATGTTCCTCTTTTATTATCTTTCACTTTATGTTACATAATACATTCGGTTCATTCATTAACATAACACGTAAAGCCATGGAAAGATAAACATTCATCATCATAGGAACATAACATAACATATCATTCATACATCATCATACAGGGCATCATACATACATAACATACATCATGCATAACCATGCAACATCTTCATCTTACATAAGCATCAATCACAGTGCATAACATGTCCCTCATACCATCTATGACCCCAAAAGTCAACTTATAATCTCCCAAGTCAAAGCCTACTTTACACATTTTCCCCAAAAATCAGAAAAAATATTCTAAGTCCGTAGGCGCATGGGCACTATGCACGCGCATGGACACTATGCAAGCGCATGAGAATACTTAGTCACATGGGCAACTTTCAGGCGCATGGGCACTATGCAGGCGCATTAGTGCTTAGGCGCATGGGGAATCCAGGATGTCTGGACACCTGATCCATTCCAACCCAATCTAGGTGCATGAGTACTATTCGGACGCATGAACACTTAGGCGCATGGGCTACTTGGGCACATGGGCACTATTGGGGCGCATGGCCCTACACTTAGTCGTCCGACTAACATTTCTAGACGCATGGACTGTTGGATCTTGTATGCCCAAGACACATAGAAGATTGATATGGTTAGTGTGTTATGATCCAATTCAGGTCATACCCAATAACGAGCTTAACAGCACCAACAAATTTTAATTGTTGATAAGATCATACAATAAATATTAGCACCTATTTAGCAAATTGGTTTTCTAAATATTGCTTTTGTGATAAGAACAATATTATATGGATATTTTTGTTCATGGGATTTTATTTGATACTTTTTTAAGTTGGCTAAAAAGTGTCAAATAAAAGTGTGACATGTTATAAAATTAGACTTGTTTTAATTTTATAACTAAAATGCATGAAAGAGTGTTATTTTTTTTTAATTGAAAATGGGTGGGAAACCCTTTTGGGTTTGGCCTTGCGACCGCCCAAGGGTCCCTTGGAAACCCCATTTTGTGTCTTGTAACAAGGAGTTTTCATTTTTGACACACACTCTTCCATCTTTTCACCTCTCTCTCTCTCAAAACTCACAAGGCAAGAACTCCCATTCTTACCACAAGAATTCGGATTTTGGCTGCATTTTGGGGCTGGATTTCGAACTTGAAAGAAAGATTGGAAGATCATTTTGGTGCAATAGGCTCCCTAGCATAGCAAGGTGTTTGAAAGAAAAAGCTTGTGGGTATTACTACTTGAGGTTCTCTTCTTTGAGGGCTGCATAAAAGACATCATCATCTTCTTCATCTCATTCTTGTCATCCACGTTTTTGAGGTTGCTGGAAGGTATTTTGGCAGCCTTTTTATGGCTGTCATATTGTGTTCATTTTATGCATACATAGCATGTTCATACACATATAATGATCCTTGATACATGGGTTTGTTTTTACATTTAAATGGTCATCTAAAGGGCACATATTTCAGCTTATAAAATCATGTTTTAAGTTGTTATTCCGCTGCGTTTTCAGAATGTTTAAGTGGTTAAACCTGATTTTGGTGTTCCTCAAAACCCATCAATGGCATCTAGAGCCGGTTATGTGGATAGCATGCTTGTTAGAATCCTTTAAAATTTGTTTTATAGGATTTTATAACCCTTTTAAGGGCTGAAATATTCTTGCTTGTTGAATCCCCAAACTTTCAAGGTTATGTCACACATGCTTGTGACTAAACCTTGAAAGACGTATGATGATATATATTATTGTTTGGACAATGTATAAAACCCAAAATTTCAGTTTATGTTGGCTGAAATTTGGTGTTTTAAGTGGGGTTCATTGTATGTTTGGATGATAAGATCCTTGTTCTTGGTGGTGCATACCTAGCCTTGACCTTATGTTGATTTGGTTTGAAATGGATGATTGTTTTGGTTGTTTTTCATTTGGGTTGTAATATTATTCTTTTGTGTTTCTTTTGGGATGTAATTTATTTATCATTCATTTGAAATGTAATAGATAGATTAAGTGCACTTTCTTTATAGAATATTTGTATTAGGATACAAATTTTGTAAATGGAAATGCACTAGATGGAAGCACAAGAGGAAGACACAAAGAGAAAGACTTGGAGCATATGGATGCAAGTTCAAGTGGGGGTCAATAAAGACCTCAAATTTTGTGTTGTATTCAACCCTTAGGAAAGACCAAATGACCACACTTGTGATGGCAAACAAGTGTGGTCACAATAGTAGCTATGGTTATGCACATATGGATGTTTATTTATGCTTGTTTATGTTTGTTATTTGATTGTATGGTTGATATTTTGACATGCATAACAAACTAATTAACAAACTAAATATGATGGTTCTTGATCATTAAAAGTTAATAAAAGGTTATTAAATGATTAATGATTTTAAAGATTTTAAAGATTAAAATAGGTTTTAATCAAAGGACCATAGAGTACCTTGTATTTGAAAGCATGCAAATACAAGTACATAGAGCTTTCTTAACCGAATTGTGTAATTGTAACCCCTTTTGAAAATAAGTTAAACACCATCCTTTTACACAACACTTAATTACTTGCAAACTCTTAGTGGGATAAAGATCACCTAACCACTTTGAGGGAACTTGTAACTTGAGGTGAGAATACTATGTTTGTGGGATAAAGGTCACCTAACCACTTATGTAGTAAACTCACACGTGTGTGTAAGTAGGACGACTTGATTTATAAAATATTTGAATGGATCACCTAAAATATGTTTTATAAAAGGTGTTGATGGGATAAACATGTCGTTGTTAACATAAGATGCTCAAACGATCCCATACCACTAGAAGTTGCAATAGGTTGCAATTGTCATTCATGACTACCTTGTTTATTAAATAAAGGATAAGGTCACCTAACCAATATTTAAATATAACGTTGGATTCTAGAATTTTATTTACTAAAAGTCTATGCGACATAAAGGGTGTTAATAAATGAAACAAATTTTATCACAAATTACTAAAATGGATCTTTGTAAAATCTTGTAGATGGCCGTCAACAACAACACTAATAACGATGTACCAACCAAAACAACCAATCTCTGAGGGCGATCCTTCAAAGGGATCGTCTAACACCTAACAACTTCATGGATTGGTACCACAACTTGAGAATCGTTCTCAAGCAAGAAAAGCGGGCCTACATCCTTGATGATCCCATCCCCGATGAACCTAACGAGGAGGATGTGGAGGCCTACAATGATTGGGTTAAATATATGGAAGACTCCATCCAAGTCTCTTGCCTAATGTTAGCAAGTATGACACCCAACCTCCAAAAGGAGTATGAGCTCCATGGAGCTTATGACATGATCACTCAGTTGCGGGAAATGTTCCAGCAACAAGCTAGGGTGGAGCGCTTCGAAACGGTTCGAGCGCTTCATGCATGTCGGATGGAGGAATCCCAATCGGTTTCATCTTATGTTCTTAAGATGAAAAGCCACATCGACCGCCTTCAAAGGCTAAATTGTCTGTCTCAAAGGAGTTGGCCACAGATTTGATCCTTAATGGCCTAACTAAAAGGTTTGAGGCATTCGTCATGAATTACACATGAACGGATGGGACAAGAGCATAAATGAACTTCATTCAATGCTCAAATCAGCCGAGGCGGGAATGGGGTAAAAGGGTTTTACCCGTTCTCACCTAATGAAGGTGGGAGAAAGAGAAGGTCTCTACCCCCTCCTAAGGCAATTGTCGCCAAGGGAAGGGGCATGTTAGGGGAAAAGGGAAGATGGTGTTAGGGCGGAACCTCCGAAGCCCAAGGAGAAGAAGCAAAAGGTTGCTGTAAATGACCCATGCTTCAAATGTGGTGAGATAGGGCACTGGATGAGAAATTGTCCAGTCTATCTCAAAGAGTTGAGAGAAAAGAGGATGCGGGGCAAACCTCAGGTATAATTTATATGATACATTGAGCTAAATGTTATTCTTCTAAACATGGGTATAGATACCGGATGTGGAACTCACATTTGCAATTTGTTGCAGGGGTTCAAAAGAAATGAGCATTATGAGAAAGGGGAAATAAGTCTTTTCATGGGCAATGGTGCAAAGGTTCACGTGGAAGTCCAAGGAGACTACATTTTGAAGCTTCCAAGTGATTTGGAAGTCATTTTACATAATGTATTATATGCTCCTAGTTTGACTAGGAACATTATCTCTGTTTCCCGTTTAAGACAATATGATTATGATTTCAAGTTTGTTGACAATGACATCATGTTTCTTTAATCATATGTTTTATTTTAAGGCTATACCTTGTAATGGTATTTACGAATTGGTTCATGAAAACACAACATATGATAGCTCAATATACCAAGCAACCACCAAAAGGCTCAAATTAGATTTGAGTGATACCTACCTTTGGCATTGTCGTCTTGGTCATATAAACAAGAAACGTATAAAACACTTCAAAAGAATGGTCTTTTAAAAAAAATGATGTGATTCATTTGATGTATGTGAATCTTGTTTACAAGGAAAAATGACTAAGGCACCCTTTAGTGGAACTAACGAAAGGGCAAAAGATTTATTAGATATCATACATTCGGATGTATGTGGTCCTTTTAAGCCAATGACTAGGAATGGTAAAAAATACTTCATTACCTTTACGACGATTATAGTCGCTATGGGTATGTGTACTTATTAAGGCATAAAAATGAAGCTTTTGAAATGTTCAAAATCTTCAAAAATGAAGTAGAAAATCAACTCAACAAGTCAATTAAAATTCTCCGCACCGATAGAGGTCGTGAATACCTAAGTGATGATTTTCAAGATCATCTTAGAAGTGTGGGATTGTCTCACAACTCACTCCACCTGGACAACACCACATAATGGTGTCTCTGAAAGGAGGAATCGAACCTTATTGGATATGGTTCGATCTATGATGGCTAGAAGCACATTGCCTCTATCATTCTGGGGTTTCGCTTTGCTCTTCGCGACCGTATTCTGAATATACCCCAACCAAAAAGGTGGAAAAGACACCTTTGAGATATGGCATGGAAGAGTTCCGTCCCTATCATACTTGAGGGTCTGGGGTTGTGAGGCTTATGTTAAGACTCCCACCCCAAACAAATTGGAAGTCCGATCCACCAAGTGTATCTTCATTGGATATCCTAGAGATTCTATGGGATATTATTTCTATGATCCACTGGAACAAAAGTGTTTGTTGCCAGAAAGGGTGAGTTCTTAGAAACAAAGTTCCTTATGGAAGGAACTAGTAGTAGAACAGTGGATCTTGAGGAGATCAAGAACCACAGCCCGATGCACATCTGGTTAAAACTAGCACTCAACATGAGGATGTTGAGGATGATCAAGTGGTTGATCAATACACACAAAACGTTCACAGAAGTGGTAGAATTAGTAATCCACCTGAAAGATACAGATTTTTCATGGATGGATGCTATGTGGTAGATTCAGATGAACCAACCACATATCATGATGCAGTGTCCAATTTGGATTGTGACAAATGGCTTGAAGCCATGAGCGTTAAGATGCAATCCATGTATGACAATCAAGTTTGGGAACTTGTTGTACCACCTCTTAATTGCAAAGTAGTTGGAAGTAAGTGGTTTTCAAGAAGAAAACCGATATGCATGGAAACTTGGGTACTTATAAAGCTAGACTTGTAGCAAAGGGTTTCACTCAAACTCAAGGGGTTGATTATGATGAAACTTTCTCACCTGTTGTGATGCTAAAGTCTATAAGGATATTGTTTGCCATAGCTGCTCATTATGATTATGAGATTTGGCAAATGGATGTCAAAACCGCTTTCCTAATGGATATCTTGAGGAAGATGTCTATATGTTGGTTCAGCCTGAGGGTTCGTCGATCCAAAACATCCTTATAAAGTATGTAAGTTAAAGAAATCAATCTATGGATTGAAACAAGCATCGAGAAGCTGGAATCACCGTTTTGATGAGTAGGTAACGAAATTTGGCTTCATTAAAAACGCTGATGAGGCTTGTGTGTATAAGAAGGCTAGTGGGAGCAAAATAACCTTCCTAGTATTATATGTTGATGATATACTACTATTTGGAATGACATTCCAACCATGGAAGGTGTAAAAAATGGCTTGGAAGTTGTTTTCCATCAAAGATCTTGGTGAAGCCGCCTATATTCTGGGAATAAAGATCTATAGGGATAGATCAAGGCGGCTAATTGGTTTGAATCAAAGTGCATACATTGACAAAATCTTGAAAAGGTTCAAGATGGAAAAACTCTAAGAAAGGTACTGTACCTATTCAAAGAGGGACAATATTGAGTACGACTCAATGTCCAAGCTCAAAAGAGGAGCAAAATAGAATGAAGGCAATCCTATATGCATCTGCTATAGGATCCATCATGTATGCAATGATATGCACTAGACGGACGTGTCATGTGCCTTAAGCATGACAAGTAGATACCAGCAAAATCCTGGTGATAGTCATTGGATGGCTGTCAAGAATATTCTGAAGTACCTTAGGAGGACTAAGGACATGTTCTGATCTACGGGTCTGGTGATGAGGAACTCGTTGTAAAAGGTTACACGGATGCGAGTTTCCAAACCAATCGAGATGATTCACGATCTCAATCAGGGTATATCTTTATTCTGAATGGGGGAGCTGTTTTTGGAAAAGCTCAAAGCAAGAAGTCGTAGCGTTGTCCACTACAGAGTCTGAATACATCGCGCTTCAATGGCAGCACAGGAAGCTGCATGGCTGAAGAAATTCATATCCGATCTAGGGGTAGTCCCTTCCATTCAGGATCCCTAGAGTTTGTGACAACGAGGGTGCGATTGCACAAATCAAGGAACCTTGTGCACATCAAAAGACTCGGCACATTGAATGGAGATTCAACTACATAAGGGATGAAGTTGAAAAAGGAAAGATATGTATTCGCAAAGTTCACACAGATCAAAACATTGCGGATCCACTCACAAAACTCCTTGAAAAGGCAAAGCATGAAGGTCATACTTGTGCCATGGGACTTCGTTATTCTAGTGATTGGATTTGATCTGTAAATCTAATATTTGGATATGTGGAACTCTTTAATTATTTAAATAAATTACTCGGTTATAATGTTTCAATTAATGTTCCAATTAAGCATGTTTAATCCATGAGTAAAATTGTTTACTCTAAATGTCAATAATGTTCGTCATACTTGTGGGAACAAGTGTGAGGGTAAGATTATTATGAACTTGGATTGGTTGATATTCATAAGGATGAATATAAAGCAATGGGTTGCTACCAAGGTTCATAGATATTTGTGGGATGCAAATACTGGACTGACCTGCATCTCAAATATTACCACATGGAATCTTCTTGATTGATCAAGTAATTTTGAGTAAAGGCGAACATCATTTAGTATCCTCTGACCTGAGATACATATGGGTCTTGATACTTACCAAATGTTATACTTTGACTCAGTTCTTCACTGTTCTGAAACATGGCAGTACAAAAGTCTGAATTCAGGTAAATATAAGGTAATTGTGAGAGACGTATGTAGTCAAGATGGGATTTGTCCCTCTTATTCGTTGAGAGTAAGATGTCTAAGGCCTGATAAAGTTAAATCAATGAGAATGATCACTCCGTGTCTCTAGATTTTAACATGACATCTGTGATAAAAGGATAGATGATTGTTTCACCTAAAACATTTCAAGTATGGTACTTGAAGAGGATGATGTTTTGAATGCCACTTAGTCATACGTACTAAGGGTAGTAAACTATTGTTAGGCAGTATTTACTGCTTGCATCAATCTTTTATGAATCTTGTGCAAGTGGGAGATTGTGGATCTTGTATGCCCAAGACACATAGAAGATTGATGTGGTTAGTGTGTTATGATCCAAGTTAGGTCATACCCAATAACGAGCTTAACAAGCACCAACAAATATTTAATTGTTGATAAGATCATACAATAAATATTAGCACCTATTTAGCAAATTGGTTTTCTAAATATTGCTTTTGTGATAAGAACAATATTATATGGATAATTTTGTTCATGGGATTTTATTTGATATTTTTAAGTTGGCTAAAAAGTGTCAAATAAAAGGTGACATGTATAAAATTAGACTTGTTTTAATTTTATAACTAAAATGCATGAAAGAGTGTTATTTTTTTTTAAATTGAAAAGGGTGGGAAACCCTTTTGGGTTGGCCTTGCGGCCGCCCAAGGGTCCTTGGAAACCCCATTTTGTGTCTTGTAACAAGGAGTTTCATTTTTGACACACACTCTTCCATCTTTTCACCTCTCTCTCTCTCAAAACTCACAAGGCAAGAACTCCATTCTTACCACAAGAATTCGGATTTTGGCTGCATTTTGGGGCTGGATTTCGAACTTGAAAGAAAGATTGGAAGATCATTTTGGTGCAATAGGCTCCCTAGCATAGCAAGGTGTTTGAAAGAAAAAGCTTGTGGGTATTACTACTTGAGGGTCTCTTCTTTGAGGGCTGCATAAAAGACATCATCATCTTCTTCATCTCATTCTTGTCATCCATGTTTTTTAGGTTGCTGGAAGGTATTTTGGCAGCCCTTTTATGGCTGTCATATTGTGTTCATTTTATGCATACATAGCATGTTCATACACATATAATGATCATTGATACATGGGTTTGTTTTACATTTAAATGGTCATTTAAAGGGCACATATTTCAGCTTATAAATCATGTTTAAGTTGTTATTCCGCTGCGTTTCAGAATGTTTAAGTGGTTAAACTGATTTTGGTGTTCCTCAAAACCCATCAAATGGACCACTGTTCAGGCGCATGGGCTATACTTAAAACATTTTGAAGGCAAATTTTGGGTGCATGAGCTACTGTTTAGGCGCATGGCTTATACTTAATTCTTTCTAAGGCAATTTCAGGCGTATGGGCCTCACCCAGACACATGAGCATTCAGTAAAACATGATTCTAGGATGTTTTCAACTCCAATCCCTAAACTCATTTGTCCTAAGCATAATGTGGCTGTTCTAAACATGAGTAGCCTATAAACATTCAAGAACCAACATCCAACATACACAATACATACGGGTAAGCACACATAAAATTTGTAAAATCATTTTAATACGTTTTCAGCCCCAAAGATAGCTTAAAACATGTAAAAAAACCGGGTTCTAGAAATCACCTGGTGCAACTTGGGTGTTCTTCCTTTTAACCCGCTTGCAAAGAGTTCAAACACCTAAAAACAACACCAAAAACACACACACCCGAGCACAAACACAACCCATAAGCACATAAACACGTAACCGGGATAAAACCCGTCATAAAAACATAAAAACTTTGATTTCTTACCTTGAATTCACTTTTCTTCTTCCTCTTCTTCTTCAACCGAGAGCTTTCTCTGCTTTCTCTCTCTAAAATCGAGAAAATATGGTGGAGTGAGGTGAGGGTGGGCGGCCATACCCACCTTTACACCAACTTTTGAAAGTTTTGTCCTTTTGGACACTTTTAGTCCCTCCACTTGGACTTTATTGCCTTTCTTGCTTTTGTGCTTTATATCTTGTCTTTTAAAAATAATCGGGTGTTACACCAAATGAGAAAAATGTGATGTGAAGAGAGGGTGGGCGGCCATGCCCACCTTTACACCAACTTTTTGTACTTTTGTCCTTTCTTACACTTTTAACCCCTCAACTTGGGTTAAATTGAATTTCCTACTTTTATTCTTCATTTCTTATTCTTCTTTTAAAAGAATAACCGGGTGTTACAACTTCCATTTGAGATGTTAAGTGTTTTGTGTGTGTAAGGGATCTTAAGATGGTGAGATCTTACAATCAAGAGCCTGGAATGCTCTGATACCAATTGCAGGAGCGTTTAAGGGAGTTGCAACACAACACACAATGTGGAGAGTTTGTTTAGAACACTTATAGATGAAATAGGGAACTGGTAACACTAGATAGACACTTAGAACACTAGCAAATATAAGACAGTACAAGAATAGAAAAAAAATAATTAATTTGGTTTTCAAGGATGTTGTATATTTCTCTCAAGTTCTTTTGCAAGTTTACAAGCATTATGATAAGTTACAAAGACCTGTTATAATACATCCTATAGCCATCCATACTTTGATGTCCAACTAGATACATGATCTAGATAACAACAAAATCAATGTATTGCCTTTTGACTAGTGACTATAAAATACCATAACTCACATCCTAATATATTACGAAAAGGATAAAAAACACAAAGTAGAAACTAAAGCACTCAAGACCTCAATGTATAGTTACCAAAAACATGAACCTTTTCACCAACTTGGTGATCACAAATACACATAACAAAAAAGTTTTTGGAGCGAAATTTGATGGAAAGTAAATTTCAGTACAAAATAAGATACATAAGTGGCGTTATTATATGAGTAACTGGTAATTAGTCTCTATTAAATAAGGCATATATTGGAGGCTCAACATTAGTTCTTAATATTCAACATGCAGACTAAATCAGGACTGAAATTTATTCTGTAATGATTTTGCATTGGAAAATAATTGATAACTGATTTATAGTCTCTAATTTTTTGATGTTAATTATATCATTGTAAAAAATGTATTGAACACTAAAAACTAGTCTTACATATATTGTAAGTGTCATTGTTTGGAACTAATCTTTAGTATCTAAAGAAGTTTGTAGATGTAATAATTGAAGACTGATCAGTCTCTAATAAAAGAATAAATATTATTTTTAGAAAATATATTAGAGGCTACAAATCAGTTATTGATATTCGTATTGTAAATTAATCGGGGATTGACTTTCTATCTGGAATGACTTTCACATAGGAAAAATGATTAAGGATTAATTTATAGTCTCTAATAATACGGCACAACATACATAATTTTGAATAAGGTATCATTGATTAAACTTAAGTCTTAAACATGCTATCGGTGTCCTTATGTAAAAGAAATATTTAGTAACTAAAGAGTTATGTAAGTGTATTAAATATGAGCTGATATTTAGACTCTAACAAAGAAAACTCATTTAACTATTTATATAAAAAATAATATAAATTTTGAATTATTTACTAACATTCCTAAAGCAAATTAATCAAAACTGATGCTTACTTTTAATTTGGAAATACTTTTGTGTAGAAACTAATTAATGACCGATTCATATTCGCTATTAATATGATGCAAAATTTACAATTATAAAAAAGGTGTCAAAAACTGAAAAATCAATCTCTAAAGTTAAAGTACTTCAAGACAAAAAGATGATAAACTAACTAGAAAACTATTTTATGAAACCTCTAAGCTGCTATTAATTACCAATACAAAGAAATTCAATATATACATTTCAAATTAATAGTTTATTTAAATGATATATGCATGAATATATGTTTAACATAATACATAATATTTGAAAATCAAATCTAACAACATAACACACAAAAATAAGTTTAAAGTTATACAAATACAAAAAACAGTTGTATCATCCAAACCAACTTGCAATAAAATTATATCGACAATCTCTTTATGCTTAAGTAACAAGCCTCTATAATAAGTTCTATTGAAATTAAGCCTTATCATAAGTCTAAAAATATTATAGGCGGGTTAGCTAAATCATTAAATATAATGGTTAAAAATTTAAAAATTTCACCAAAAATTATATAGTTTTTAGTTATTGTGCATAGCAAATTTTGCTTGTGCCAACCCATAAATTACTTACAGGTATACCTGTACAACATCAAATCAGGTTCGGTTCAGGACGTGTCGATTTAAAAAATAGATTAGAATGGGTTCAGGTTGGGTCGAATCGGGTTGATTATATAAATAGCACAAAATAAGTTCAAAAATCAACAAGTACATTAAATATAATCAAAGTAGAAAACTACCTCATATGCCCAGGCCACTGAATCAAATTAAAACTAGAATCAAGTGCTATATAGGTCAAATTAGATAAAATCCTATTAGATACTACATGCCTTCACATTTACCTGCCATTATTATATCTACTGTGAATGTTTATATAATGTGAAATAATTCTGTTAATACATGTATCTTAGAAATAGTATTTGAGAAATTTATATAATTAAAACTTTTAAAAAATTTAAGGGCTTTAACATTATAATTCATCACCATCTGAGTTACATCTTCATTATTATATTTCAATCTATAGTTTTTGAATCAACCAGATTTATCTCCAAACCAAAATCTTCCATACTGTAATCAGAATCATCTATCTATTCATTAATAAAATCAACACTTTTAATAATATCTTCAACAATATATTCAGCAATATCTTCACGAAGAAAGTTGAAATCTTCTAACAAATCTTTTGAATTCTTGTCTTTCGGAATATCCCATAGGTGGCAATACATGACTCTTTCAATAATTTTCCATTATGAATTTGGTTTAGGTGGTTCGTCTATAAAAAACACTTGTTTAGCCTGGTTCGCAAAAATGAATGGATCTTCCTTATAAGCATTTTAGGATGTGTCTATGCTTATGAAGTGAGGTTCAAACATGATGTGTTTTCTACGAAGATCAGTGTCAAAACATGTGCCTTCAAATAACATAGCACGATGATCTCTTAAAATGACTATTCAATCACTTCGTTAAGATATCCATAGTAATCATCTTTAACATCATTATGAATACCAAGGACCATTACTCCACAATTTTGTGTTTGCCTATAGTCATCTTTTGACTTAACTTTAAATTAAGCCCATTTATTATGAATCTTTTGTAGCACAAAAATCTATTATAAGGAAGGGAAGAGAATGCATAAAACTTTACATTAAATTGAGATAGATTTAACATATACGTCTCTTGAATCTATTCTTAATATTTTACATATTAATCACGTTATTAAGCAACAATATAAACATAAAAAGCAAAGTAACTAAAGAGGGTGTAGTTATCACCCATTTTGCAAACCAATCCAGGAATATAGACCATTGCATCTCGAAAAATCTGATAATTCAGGATGTTAACTTTGTAAATGTTCTTTGCCATATGTAGATAAACAATAAATTAATTGACATGTGACATTTAATACTGCTCACAAACAAAAAGTAGGAAAAGACTTACTAAATCTCTTGAAAATTATTAAATATAAACCACATCACTCTCTTCATTAGATTACTAGGAAGGATACAAACTTCTTTCCTCTAGTAACTTAACCACTCAATCTGAAAATATCTAATGCATAGTTTTGAGCGTCAATATAAATTTTATCATTGTTTTTCTCACGTTTGTTCAACTTTGATTCAATAACTTGTAAATAGTGTGAACAAAATATTATAACTTCTTTAACAATATAACCTTATGCTATTGAGTCTTCAGGTATAGCTTTGTTTCTAAAGTATTTGTTTAAATGGCTAAGGTATCTTTCAGTCGGATACATCCATCTTGATTGTACAGGTTCTCCTAATATTGCCTCTTTTAGAAGATGAACACACAAGTGCACTAGAATTGTAAAAAATGATGGATGAAATATCTGTTTAAGCTTGCACAAAATGTTAACTATCTTTTCGTATAAAGATTTCAAAACCCTCACATGTAATGTGGCCTTAGTACTGTCATCACGTTAACTGTTATCATTACAACAATGATTAATCATGTTAACTGTCATAACCATTACCCACTGTGTAACACCTAGAAATTTTCTTTGAAGGCGACGAAAGAAGAAAAAGAAATAAAGTCCAAAGTCGAGGGACCAAACTCGCCAAGGAGAGAAACTTAGATGAATGGGAGTATAAAAAGGGGGAGACACCCCATTCTTACAGTTTTTCAGCCAAGAAGAGAGGAGAGGAGAAGAGAAGGAGAAAAAAGAGAAGAAGTGTTGGTTCGGGTTGGTTTGAGCGACTAAAATCGACGTGTAACGTGTCAAATCGAAGCTCTACTCGACGGGATCGTTAAGGTGAGTTCTAGGACCCCTCTTTTACACGTTTTTGAATGATTTTGGGACTGGAACGCATTTGAAAACCCTTTTTTGAGTTTTTGGGTGTAAACCCATTTTTATGCATTTGTGTATGTGTATGATTCGTTTGGGACTTGATTTCGGGCTTGGATATGCTTGAATGATGTCGTAGTATGTTTCCCTAAGGCTTAGAATGGTTGATTTGATCTTAAGAGAGGTTTGGAAGAGGTTGGAGGCCGAAAACCCTCGGCTGCAGCCGGGGTGAACTGCATTCTGCATCAGTTAGGGCTAGGCGACCGACTGGAGTGCGATTGGAGGCCATACGGCCGACTGGCGTGTGAATGAGGTCCATATGCATGAAAGAGGTGCGTATGAGGTTCATTCATGCGACTAAACGAAATGCGGATGAGAGTCATGTGACTGAAGGAAATGCAGATGAAGATCGAGGGTTAAGTGCAGGGACTAAATATATCATTTTTAATTTCAACATTTTTCATTAATAAAACCATTTTAGACTATCAAATGCCATTAAACACGCTTTTAACCTTAATATAACGAACATTTTAAGATCGTAATCAACCAAAACAAATTTTTGGAAACTCGAGGGTTAAGTGCAGGGACTAAACTTGTAATTTTGCAAACTTGGACTGGGTATATAACCCCATTCCCAGCCATTTATCCTCATCCTCATCTTCTTCACCTTCAACATTTTCTCACTTTCTCTCTCGATCTAGCACCTAAAGCCGTCACGTTTGTTGCGTTTTCACTGCCAAATCTTGGGTATCATCGTGTATACTCGTTCCTAGCAGGTAGACAACCTTGTTCAACCCGTTTTTGGCTAGGTTTTACTGCTGTGTTTTCTAGGGTTTCGGGTGCTCGGGTTCATCCGAGCACATGAGGTCGTGTGGGTGCGTGTGAGGTCTTTCTGCTTGTGTTTCATGTTTGTTGAGTGTTTCTGGAAGTCCTCGTGGTATAAAACTCGCGTTAGAGCAGCTCGGGGGCTGCTCAGCCCGGCCACAGTCGCGATTCTGCAGTTCAAGCGACTGGGTCTGTCATGCGATTGAGCCGTGCGACTGAGTGAGTCGTGCGACTGAATCATGCGTCTAAGTCAATTGTGCGACTGAGTTGTGCGACTAGCATGTCGTGCGACTGAGTCGTGCGACTGGGTGTTGTATGCGATTGAGTCATGCGTGCAATGAGTATACACGATTGAGTCATGCGTATGAATGATTGTGTGAGATTGAGTCAGGTGACCGACTGAGTGTATGCGATTGTGCGTGTTTCGCACGACTGGAGTCCAATCGCACGAATGAAGGTTCAATCGCACGAAAGTAGCTAATTCGCACGATTGAGGGTTGATTCGTGCGCATGGAGGTTGGGTTGTGCGAATGTGTGTGTTGTGTGGTGCGACTGAGTCCAATCCCACGAATGAAGGTTCAATCGCACGAAAGTAGCTAATTCGCACGATTGAAGGTTGATTCGTACGAATGGAACGTGGGTCGAGCGTCTGGTCCTGTTGTGTGAGTGATGATGAGTGTGAATTTCTCTTGAACATCTGATGATGATAAGGCAACATCAGTAAAAGTGTCATTGCTTGACCCCAAAGATTAAAGTCAATGCTATCAACATGCACATACTATTTCAATTGAAATAAACCTAACATTTTACAACTACCGACAACCCATTTGAAACTACAAATACTTAACAAGTGTCATCTTTCATAACAATGAGATCTTTACAAGGATGTCATAAGCAATGACGACTACTCGTAGTACTTGGATCTACATAAGATCTGATACGTGTGTCCGCTTGTGTGTGTGTGCCACCCACGACCGAACCGATACAACCCGAACCGACCAAACATTACTATACGCTTTATACAGGTCATTAATGCTTGACAATAACTGTCAATAGGTGTTTGACCGATCATTGCATTCAACTATTGGAAATCTCGACCTTTCATACTTACCACTTAACATGTGAGTTTCGTGGCCCTTTTTATGCTTATACTACTTTACAAACATTTACAAACATGGGGGAAAAGTATGCTCGCCCGTTTTCTTTGCTGTATAACATACATACAATTTACATACAAGGAATCAACGTGATACTGTGTTGCAAGTACTTATCTGATACATGCTTGGTTCTGCTGTGTGGTTCTATCTTTGCAACTATTTAATTCTAGTGTGGGAACCGACGGTTAGGTATTGTGTACAGACCCCTGGCATAGCATCAGCTTTCGAGCATGAGTCGGGGATATTGAATGAGGCAAGATTCGAGTAATGAAAAGTAATGAACGAAAGATAATGTATGAAAGAACGAACGTATGGAGTGAACGTTAATGAATTATCATAATAATGTACTAAACAGGATCCTTGTCATTCGACCTCAGAAATCGTGGCTGAGTGCCACGAAGAGGGTAAAGTCTGACCGGATCTAGAAAGAGAAGTGAACGATAATGTAATACGTTGAATGAACGAAGTTAATGAACGTAATGATGAAGATAATAATAATATTATCTGTATGTACATATGATGTATGGTCACAAATGAATCTAAAGTATAGTACGATTTTGAAAGAAAGTAAAAGAACGGTTTTAACGAAAGAAAAGTATTTTACTATAAAACTAGAACTCACTCAGCGACGCTGACTTTGATGTGTTTCCAGTTGGCAGGTATGTTGTTGAGGATGGCACGGGGCGACTACTCAGTTCTTTTGAAATGGCATCCATTATTATAAGGCCTTTGTAATGAAATGTAACATGAATTTTGTAATTTGATAATGAAGTATTGTTTACAAAAGCTATTATATTTAAATGAGATATTGTTTTAAATGTTTCCGTTATGACGTTTTTATGTAAGATGACGAAAATTATGTTTTGAGTGCGATGAATGACCAGTTGTAAGCGTCTTGGGAATGGGGCCTTACACACTGTAGCTCCTCTACTCATATATCACCTCACCATGATACCATCATTCTATAGCTCACCATCATCACAGTCAACCATCATTAGGGCATCCCCCTCTCTCTTTTTGGTGATTTATCACACACACACACATATATATATATATATATATTCACATGTGGATCAATCGAATAATCATGTCTTAAAAATAAAACAATTATATGGTAAAGAAATCAAATTGCATAAGGGATGTACCTAAGTGAAATTTAGAAACCCTCAACTAAACACATGTGATCTCGCTCTCTTGATTGATTGACGGGTGAATGATAACCGACTATTGGTAGGGAACTTAGACTTTTTAATCATAAAAAGTTCCTCCCTAAGTTTAGATGGAAACTTCTAGTTTGCATTCTCACACTTTAATCCCTCTAAGGGTATATAGTTACAGAAATCTACAAAATGTTAGGTGTTACATTCTACCATTGGTATACTAATCCATACTAAAATGTGCTCACCCATAGGCCTCATGAGTTTTTCTAGATAGGTTCTCACAGTTACAAAATGAAACTATTCAATGGTAGTTTAAGATATTAGAGTCCATAACCAAATTTGAAACAATTTAGAAGTCCCTAATCAAATTTGAACAATTCAAGTATAAAATATATAGTATTTGAAAAAATCTAAATCGTATCCATATAGGGTATCTCGTTCAAATCGAGTCACCATTATATTCCATATTAACGGAGACATGTATGGCCTTGTTCTTAGAAGACCTCACAATTAGTTTTTCACAACATAAAGCAGTTTACACCATATCATTCATCAAAATATGATAGGTGAAAACTTAAAACATATATTTATAGGTAAATTTGTATGTGAATAAAACATTATCTTAATTAAGAAACATCATATTTGTCTTTAACCTAAACATTCAACTCTTAAACACCATTTTCATATCTTATGATCTTGGATGTAGGACTTCCCATGCTAAGTAGCTTGATATCCATGTCTGCTCATCTTCAGCTCATCAACTCACTATGCAACTAATATGCATACACAAGTTAGTAGTATTACGTGAGTTCTAGTTTTGTATAATAAAACAAACTATTACTTTCGTTCATGAACACACAATAACCATATATACATATCCACATGGCTTTCATAATATTTGTTATTTTTTAATTATCATTATTTCATTTGTATATTCATTTCGTTGTGTTTTCACTAGGCATATCACTAGGTTTGAATAAAGCAAGTACTTATACATTAGCCGACAAAAAATGTTTGGCTTGTTAAGTGAACACATAGCTACTAGTTATGCCACTTATAGTTGACCTGTGGTTCAACGCCCATTCTAGATAGATAACACAAGTGTGAGGTCCATTCCATTCTATTGATTTACATAAGTGCACAGCCTACCACTGTCATTGACAACTCATGTTAAAGCCCCTTATAGCTATAGGTCTTTAGCATAAAAGCCATTATCAATTGACTATGAACAATTGTAGCTCAATTCCATTTTATAACCTTTTCTTACAAGACATTCCATTACAAAATTAAGCCCATATACATTTCCATTAGATTTCATTATTAATCAGTGTTCATTCTCATTCCATAACATTATACATAATACTTTCATCGTTCATTTATCATATCATGCATTCCATACCATATACATAACATAAATGCATTAGATATAAGCTATCAGAAAAAGAACCACGTAGGAAACCATACAATAAGAAAAGTCAACTATTAGATTATTTTTGATCATTAATGAGTCAAGTTTGACATTGGAAAAGTAGTCTAAGGCACCTTAGATTGGGTAGGTACGGGTGAATAATCACATGAGGGTGAGTTAAGCACCTAAGGGTGAACTGATGATCTTAAAAATTGTCTAGGTATGGTTAGGTTCAGATGAAGGAAGTAAATATGAGTAACCAACTCAAATACGGTTAAGGAACTTAGATATGGGTAAGCATTCATATACATGTAAACAACTTCAAGTACATGTGACTATATTATCTTTAAAATTTTACTAAGCATGGACACATTCTAATATGTACATGAACACGAGTAAAAAATTCCTAGATATGAGTGACAAGAAGAACATATGGGTGAATAATCTCACAATCAAGTGAACATAACATTAGTTGCTAAGGGTACTTAAATGTGGGTAAAGGGATTTACATTCAAGTGGTTGTTATCCTTTGATATGTTTTTAAGTGTGGACACCTATAGGTGAAACATTAAAGATTCGAATAAAGGGCTTAGATTCAAAATAAAGTGCTCATATGCAGGTGAACTTAATATTTCTGAGATTTGGTTTAGGGCAATCAAGTTTGGGTGAAGACAGTTAGATTCAGGCTATAATGTTTAGTGTAGGTGACCAAACCCTTCTATTTGAGTTTTATATTCATCATTCCCGTCTTGTTTTCTATCCCCTTTTCCATAACCTAATGCAACAAGTAGTATCAGAGCTTTTGGCTCTTAAGATTCTTAAATTCACCTTTCAATAAATCACTTGTTTTCTTTAGATCACAATTGAAAACACCTTAATCCCTTATACACCTTATCCCTCCAAAATGGTTGTTGTAGCCATCTCAAGTAATCATGACTTGGAAAATGACACTCAGACCAAACCTCCCATGTTTATACCACATGATTATGATAGTTGGATAATTTGAATACAAGATTTCTATGAAATCAAGATCTGAGACTGTGGCTCTCAATCCTGAATGGCTATGGTCCAACCTGCAGGCGAAAAGGGAACTTTGATTCATAAAGATCCTATTAAATACTTATATGAAGATCAAAAGAAGATGGATGTAGACTCAACAGCTCCATAGCCAACTATAACACCCGGTTATTTTTTTGTAAAAGACATGATAAAAAGAATAAAAGAAAGAAAGGCAATTAAGTCCAAGTGGAGGGACAAAAAGTGTAAAAAGGACAAAAATCTTTGAAAAGTTGGTGTAAAGGTGGGCATGGCCGCCCACCCTCACTTCACATCAACATATCTTCGGTTTTAGACAGAGAGAGAGAGCAGAAGAGAACTATCGGCTTGTGGAAGAACAAGAAGAAGTGAACGAATTCAATGTAAGAATTCGTGGTTTTTATGTGTTTATGACGGGTTTTATCCCGGATATGTGTTTATGTGCTTATGGGTTGTGTTTGTGCTCGGGTGTGTGTGTTTTTAAATGTTGTTTCTAGGTGTTTTGAACTCATAGCAAGCGGGTAAAAAGGAAGAACACCCAAATTACACCAGGTGAGTTCTAGACCCTGGTTTTTACTTGTTTTCAAACATCTTTGGGGATGAAAATGTATTTAAATGATTTTCCAATGTTTGAGTATGTATGCCCGTATGTATTGTGCATGATTGAATGTGATTCTTGAATGCTCATAGGTTTTCATGTTTAGAATAGCCACATTTAGCTTTGAAAAGATGGATTTGATGATTGGGTTGAAAACATACTGGAAATATGTTGAACAGAAGGTCCATGCGCCTAGATAAGGTTCATGTGCATGAAAATGCCTTAGAAAGAATTAAGTGTAATCCATGCGCCTAAACAGTAGCCCATGCGCCTAAGATTACCTTAGAAATGTTTAAGTACAGCCCATGCGCCTGAACAGTGGTCCATGTGCCTAGAAATGTTAGCCGGGCGACTAAGTGTAGGGCCATGCGCCCAAATAGCGCCCATGTGCCCAAGTGGCTCATGCGCCTAAGAGTCCATGCGTCCAAATTACTCATGCGTCTAAGTGTTCATACGCACAAGTAGTGCCTATGCGCCTGAATAGTTCATGCGCATAAAGTAAAAATGCTTAAGTGTTGGCTGATGCGCCTATATGGTGATGAAACGCCCGAACAGGGCTCATGCGCCCAAATAGTTCCCATGCGCCTAAGCACTTAGAAATTTTTACAGAATTTTCTGGGAGTCTGTGCTTTAGGGTTTTGACCGAGGTTGACTAAGGGCTTATTAATGATGATGTTTCATGCATGGTTGTGATTGTTCCTTATTATTGTTATTGCTATTATTATCATTACTTATAGTATGTGACTTTACGTGGTATGTTATTATCGTAACGTAAAGTATATCGTAATAATAAAGTGAAAGAGCAATAAAGAAAAGAAGAGGAACATTAATGAAAATGTTAACAAGTCTTGCAAGCTTACAGGAGGTACACGACCATGTTGTCGTTAGCTCAACTGTGCTGCGGGTTAGCTACCCTATTATGCACACAGGGTCAATCAATTGATTGGCAGGACCTTTGCAGCGTGTCGTGGGTGATTGGGTTGGCCTTGTACATAGTACACATAACCCTTTCGAGGGATACAGTTGACCCTTTCGGGGGATATAGTTGACCCTTTCGAGGGATACAGTTGACCCTTTTGGGGGATATAGTTGACCCTTTCCAGGGATACAGTTGACCCTTTTTAGGGATATAGATGGCCCATCACCCGTTTTCCATCGCGCATATAGTTGGGGTATTGCTCACTGGTCCATACAGAAAGTGAAACATAAAGATAAAAGTTTATAGAACAGACAAGGCATACAGTAAAGAGAACAAACAATATTTGTTCATATAGTTGATGCGTGCTCGCATATACAGTACAGAGTTGTATTTTACAGAAAAGAGTATTTTCTTATACAACATATAGAAAGTATTTTATTACTTTTAAAACTAGAGCTCACTCAGTAACACTGACTTTTATACATTTTCAGTTGGCAGGTAATTATTGCTGAGGATGGCACGAGGGTGAAGCTACTCGGCAGGAAAAGTCTTACATCCATTCGTATTTTATGTTGCTGTTGTTTTGTAATGCAGTAAAACAATTCTTTTGTAATCAGTTAGACGAGGATGTATTGCTCAACAACAGTGGTTAAATGAAATGAATGGCTTTTGATAAATTATTTCCACTGCTTAAGTTTGTTTAATTGTAATGTTTAAATGTTTTAATTGCTATGATTGACCAACTGTGAGGTTTCTGGGAACGGGGCCTTACAAGTTGGTATCAGAGCCAAAGTTTAAGAGAATTGGGTTAAAATAAACTTTTAAAACCTAAAATTTAACTGAAAATGGGACAAATGGAGGGATGTCAGCCCGAGTAGCTAAGTGCCATCAGGTATGTCTTTTCCTAATGTTAACCGGTATTATGTGCGCATGCTATTTGATTATGTGCTCTTAGTAGATTTAGATACTGATTAAGTTAGGATAGGAGATGCTTGGGGTATGAAGAGTAAAGTAAGTGGCTAATCATAACTGGCCACTATAATTAGGGACTTACTATACTTGACATAAACTGAGTATTACCTTGAATGATCGTGTTAGTTTTTGTATCTTATAGTGTGCTTTTAGAGGATGGCTGGATGTAGATCTTCAAAGGCATCTCTTGGTGGAGGTCACGATGCTGCTCCAATACCCAAGAGAGGGAGACCCAGAGTCGAGAACGTGGTTCATGAAGAACCAGAGACCCCTCATCCGGAGGGTGGCGACGAGAGCGTCAATCTAAGGGCCTCAGTAAAGGAGGCTGTGGTGGAAGAGGTTCACCAGGTCATGCAGACGATTCTACTGTCTGTGGTGACCGAAGTGATCAAGGCAGTTAGAGAGGGAGAGAGAAAGGAAAGGAGTGGACCTACAGGCGAAAGAAGATAGCCCGAGACTGAGACAGTTCTGTCCGACGATGAGGACGAGGAAGAAGAGCCTACGCCGGAGGCGACCCGAGGCTACAACTACAGGGTGTTTATGAGATGCAAGCCCCCTACTTTCGATGGGAACGACACTGTGGCAGCTGCTCACCGGTGGGTAAGGGAGATGGAGGTTGTCCTTGATATCAGTGAGTGCCGTGAGGATCAGAAGGTGAAATTCGCTACCCACTCCTTTGTGGACTCGGCTTTGTGTTGGTGGGACAACATTGTCCAAGCCGAGGGTAGCAGGGCCATTAGAAGAATGAGATGGCCTGAACTGAAGAAGCTAGTGATCGAGGAATTATGTCCTCACAGAGAGATGGACAAGGTAGAAAGAGACTTCCTGCAGTTGGAGGCGGGAACGATGACACACCAGCGTACACCACCAAATTCAATGAAATGGCGCGGTTGGTGCCCGATCAAGTGACACCATTGTCATGAAAGATTAAAAGGTACATCCAGGGGTTGCCGATGGATATTCGTAGGCATATGATTGCCGCCTGGCCGAGCACTTTCAGGTCGGCAGTTGACTTGGCTGGCAGATTATACGATGAGCGCGAGGTGTGGTGGCTGAGGCAGATAAGAAGGATGGTGGTGGTCGGAACTAGAATGGGAAACGGTTTGGACATGGTAGAATTGCTCCAAACAAGAAGGTGGAAAAGGTGGGTTATTGACGTGTGGTCACATCTGGATCAGGGCGAAGGAGGTGTAACAAATGTGGAAGGGAGCATACTGGTGAGTGTAGAATGGAGATGAACGTATGCTTCAGGTGTGGTCAGCCTGGCCACATCGCTAGAGACTGTAAGAAACCGAGGGCAGAGAGCTCTGGGGTAGAGAAGAAGAAGCCGGAGGAAGGAGGGCAGAGGGCAAGTGCTAGAGCTTACACCATGACCCGGGAGGAAGCCAGAGCAGATCCCGATGTTGTGTCAGGTATGTTTCTGGTAAACCAAACTTCTGCCTCTATATTGTTTGATTCTGGTGCTAGTAGGAGTTTTATTTCTACTACTTTCTGTGCTAAGTTGACAGTTATTAGTAGAAAGGTCAGTGCACCATTCGATGTAGAAACTGCTATTGGTAAGTCCACTAGAATTACTGATGTGATAGAGGACTGTGCCATAAAACTAGAAGGTCATAGGTTTGCTGCTAGGTTACATGTGATACCCCTAGGTGGATTTGATGTAGTACTAGGGACGGATTGGTTAGCAACCTATGAAGAAAACATCGCGTGTCGCAAGAAGATGATTCGATTAGTTGCGTCCGATGGGAGTTTGCTTACGATTTATGGAGATCGCGTCACGACGATTCCAAAAGTGAGTTCGATGGCGGTGGCGAAAGTGCATGAGGCGTGGATGTAGTGCCTACTTGGCCTACGTAAAGGATGTGGATGCGCCAACACCGCAACTATCTGATGTACCAGTTGTGTGTGACTTTCCGGACGTATTCCCAAAAGACTTACCCGACGTGCCATCGGATCGCGAGATTGAGTTCCAAATTGACTTGATACCCGGTGCTTAACCCGTTGCCAAAGAACCGTATCGATTAGCTCCCACAGAAATGAAAGAACTCATGGAACAGTTGCAAGAGCTGCTCGATAAGGGGTTCATTAGACCGAGTATCTCTCCCTAGGGTGCTCCGGTCCTGTTTGTGAAGAAGAAAGACGGTAGTATGAGGATGTGTATTGACTACCGAGAGCGGAACAAGTTAACAGTGAAGAACCGATACCCCCTACCAGGATAGATAATCTGTTTGATCAGCTCCAGGTGCCAGTTGGTTTTCAAGATAGATCTTCGATTTGGTTACCATCAGCTAAAGGTGAAGGAGCAGGATATCCCTAAAACAGCTTTTCGCACGCGCTACGGTCACTATGAATTCCTTGTTATGTCATTTGGTCTGACCAATGTGCCAACTGCTTTTATGGATTTGATGAATCGAGTGTGTCGGCCAATGCTTAGATAAATCAGTGATTGTGTTTATTGATGATATCCTGATTTATTCAAAGAGCAAGGAGGAGCACGCCGATCACATTCGGGAGGTGTTAGAGACCTTAAGAAGGGAGAAGTTGTATGCCAAATTCTCCAAGTGCGCGTTTTGGTTACGTGAAGTTCAATTCTTAGGTCACGTGATAAATCCAGAGGGGATTATGGTAGACCCTGCTAAGGTGGAGGCTGTGATGCAATGGAAGTCTCCAAGGACGCCATCCAAGATTCGTAATCTCTTGGGGTTGGCAGGGTATTATCGAAGGCTCATTCAGGACTTTTCCAAGATCGCTTCTCCCTAACCAAGTTGACCTGAAAGGATGTAAAGTTTATATGGGGTCAATCCCAAGAATAGGCGTTCGAGGAGTTAAAGGTGAGGTTGACTCAAGCTCTTGTCTTGTCATTACCCGAAGGAAGCGAGGATTTGGTTGTATATTCAGATGTTTCTTACTCGGGGTTGGGGTGTGTATTAATGCAGAGGGGAAGGTTATAGCTTATGCATCCCGATAGTTGAAAGTTCATGAGGTCAACTAACCTACTCATGACTTGGAGCTAGTGGTCGTGGTCTTTGCACTAAAGATTTAGAGGCACTATCTGTATGGGACGGAGTGCACCATTTTCACAGACCACAAGAGCTTGAAGTACTTCTTCGAGCAAAAAGATCTGAACATGAGGCAGAGGCGATAGTTGGAGCTTATAAAGGATTACGATTGCGAGATCCATTACCATCCGGGCAAAGCCAACATGGTGGCCGATGCTCTTACACGGAAGGAGAGGCCCGAGCCGATTCGGGTGAAAGCATACCAACTAATCATGACCTCTGATGTAATGAAGCAAGTCAAGGAGTTTTAGGATGAGGCATTATAAGAAGATCATCTAAACTCTGAAAGAATGAGAGGTCTGGTTGGGGAATTGAGTGAAAACACCCTTGGTGTTAAAACTCGATTTGGACGGGTGTGGATTCCTCTTTTCGGGGATCTACGTGTAAGGATTATGGATGAAGATCACAAGACTCGATACTCCATTCACCCTGGTGCCACAAAGATGTATCAAGATATGAAGAAAGATTATTGGTGGCCAAGTATGAAGCGTGACGTGGTGGAGCATGTGAGTAAGTGCCTTACTTGCCTATAGGTGAAGGCGAAACACCAGAAGCCGTATAGGAAGATCCAACCTTTGGATATACCAGAATGGAAGTAGGAGCACATCACCATAGATTTCATTACAAAGCTACCACGTACTCCGAAGGGGTACGATGCCATATGGGTGATTGTTGACCGCTTGACGAAGAGTGCTCACTTCCTACCGATCCGCGAGACATATTCATCTGAGAGGTTGGCTGACCTATTCATCAAGGAGATTGTAACTCGTCATGGTGTGCCGGTGTCTATTGTGTCGGATTGTGACACCCGGTTTACCTCTGAATTCTGGAAGAAATTCCATGATGGCATAGGGACGAGGTTACATATTGGCATGGCTTATCATCCCCAAACTGATGGTCAGTCAGAGAGGACCATTCAGACATTGGAGGACATGCTTCGGGCATGTGTAATCGATTTTGGTGGAAGTTGGGACGACCACTTACCGTTATCCGAATTCTCATACAACAACAACTATCATGCCAGCATTGGTATGCCACCATATGAGATGATATATGATAGGAGATGCAGAACACCCGTTTGTTGCAGTGACATTGGTCAGAAAGAGTTGGGAAGCGTCGAGGTAATCGAGGCCACGACTGAGAAGCTTGAGAGGATCAAAGCCTTCATGAAGGCAGCCAAAGATAGACAGAAGTCGTATGACGATAAATGATGTAGTCCATTGAGTTCCAGGTGGGTGACCAGGTTATGTTAAAGGTCTCACCTTGGAAGGGTATTATCAGATTCAGGAAGCGGGGCAAGTTGAGCCCAAGATATATAGGCCCTTTCTGAATCATTGCTCGAGTAGGAGAGGTGGCCTATAGATTGGAGTTGCCAGATGAGTTAAGTGGAATTCACCCGACATTGCATGTATCTCATTTAAGAAAGTGCTTAACTGATGAAGACATGATTGTTCCATTGGAGGACATTGAAGTTGATGAAAGGCTCAATTATGTGGAGCAACCCATGGCAATCATCGATCGTAAAGAGAAGAGGTTGAGAAATTAAGTGGTTCCTCTTGTGCGTGTACAGTGGAAGCATAGGAAGGGATTCGAATCTACGTGGGAAACTGAGGAGGAGATGAGGCAGCATTATCCTCGTCTGTGTGAGGAATAACAGTTTCGGGGACGAAACCTATATAGGGGGGTGGACTTGTAACACCCGGTTATTTTTTTGTAAAAGACATGATATAAATAATAAAAGAAAGAAAGGCAATTAAGTCCAAGTGGAGGACTAAAAGTGTAAAAAGGACAAATATCATTGAAAAGTTGGTGTAAAGGTGGGCATGGCCGCCCACCCTCACTTCACATCAACATATCTTTGGTTTTAGAGAGAGAGAGCAGGAGAGAACTCTCGGCTTGTGGAAGAAGAAGAAGTGAACAAATTCAAGGTAAGAATTTGTGGTTTTTATGTGTTTATGACGGGTTTTATCCCGGATATGTGTTTATGTGCTTATGGGTTGTGTTTGTGCTCGGGTGTGTGTGTTTTTGGATGTTGTTTCTAGGTGTTTTGAACTCATAGCAAGCGGGTAAAAAGGAAGAACACCCAAGTTGCACCAGGTGAGTTCTAGACCCTGGTTTTTACTTGTTTTCAAACATCTTTGGGGCTGAAAATGTATTTAAATGATTTTCCAATGTTTGAGTATGTATGCCCGTATGTATTGTGCATGATTGAATGTGATTCTTGAATGCTCATAGGTTGTTCATGTTTAGAATAGTCACATTAAGCTTTGAACAAATGGATTTGATGATTGGGATGAAAACATACTGGAACTATGTTGAACAGAAGGTCCATGCACCTAGATAAGGCTGATGCGCCTGAAAATGCCTTAGAAATAATTAAGTGTAATCCATGCGTCTAAATAGTAGCCCATGCGCCTAAGATTACCTTAGAAATGTTTAAGTACAGCCCATGCGCCTGAACATTGGCCCATACGCCTAGAAATGTTAGCCGGACGACTAAGTGTAGGGCCATGCAACCCAATAGTGCCCATGCGCCCAAGTGGCTCATGCGCCCAAGTGGCTCATGCGCCTAAGTGTCCATGCGTCCGAATTACTCAAGCGTCTAAGTGTTCATACGCACAAATAGTGCCCATGCGCCTGAATAGTTCATGCGCCTAAAGTAAAAATGCTTAAGTGTTGGCTGATGCGCCTATATAGTGATGAAACGCCCGAACAGGGCTCCTACGCCCAATAGTTCCCATGCGCCTAAGCACTTAGAAATTTTTACAGAATTTTCTGGGAGTCTATGCTTTTGGATTTTGATCGAGGTTGACTAAGGGCTTATTAATGATGATGTTTCATGCATGGTTGTGATTGTTCCTTATTATTGTTATAGCTATTATTATTATTATTATTACTTATAGTATGTGAGTTTGCGTGGTATGTTATTATCGTAACGTAAAGTATATCGTAATAATAAAGTGAAAGAGAAATAAAGAAAAGAAGAAGAACATTAATGAAAATGTTAACAAGTCTTGCAAGCTTACAGGAGGTACACGACCATGTTGTCGTTAGCTCAACTGTGCTGCGGGTTAGCTACCCTATTATGCACACAGGGTCAATCAATTGAGATTGGCGGGACCTTTGCAGCGTGCCCTGGGTGATTCGGTTGGCCTTGTACATAGTACACAGAACCCTTTCGAGGGATACAGTTGACCCTTTCGGGGGATATAGTTTACCCTTTCGAGGATACAGTTGACCCTTTTGGGGGATATAGTTGACCCTTTTGAGGGATACAGTTGACCTTTTCGAGGGATATAGATGGCCCATCACCTGTTTTCCATCGCGCATATAGTTGGGGTATTGCTCACTGGTCCATACAAAAAGTGAAACATAAAGATAAAAGTTTACAGAATAGACAAGGCATACAGTAAAGAGAACAAACAATATTTGTTCATATAGTTGATGCGTGCTTGCATATACAGTACAGAGTTGTATTTTACAGAAAAGAGTATTTTCTTATACAACATATAGAAAGTATTTTATTACTTTTAAAACTAGAGCTCACTCAGCAACGCTGACTTTTATACATTTTCAGTTGGTAGGTAATTATTGCTGAGGATGGCACGAGGGTGAAGCTACTCGGCAGGGAAAGTCTAACATCCATTCGTATTTTATGTTGCTGTTGTTTTGCAATGCAGTAAAACAATTCTTTTGTAATCAGTTAAACGATGATGTATTTCTCAACAACAGTGGTTAAATGAAATGAATGGCTTTTGATAAATTATTTCCGCTGCTTAAGTTTGTTTAATTGTAATGTTTAAATGTTATAATTGCTATGATTGACCAACTGTGAGGTTTCCGGGAACGGGGCCTTACACCAACCAGGATGAGCATACCCAACAATATCATTCATGGTTTCAAGATATTCATAACTTCTCAAAAGTTCTAGGAAGCATTGAAGCCTAAATTTGAAGGGACTAAAGATATGAATGTACACAAAAGAGACATCTTAAAGCAAAAGTTTGAAAAACTTTTGTTTCACAAGAGGGAAAACATGATTGCTACATATCTTAGATTGTTAAACTGCTAGACTCTCTAAATGAGGCTGGAATAATATGAAGAATAGTGATATTCTTAGAAAATTCTTAGGGTCACTACCAAAGACATGAACACTTTACACTGCGTCCATGAGAAAAACGAAAATATGAAGACAATGACTCCTAAGGAGTTAAATGGAATTCTAATTGCCGGTCAGATGGAGATGGATGTTAATAAAGAATCACTCGACAACTCATCAAACTCCTCAAAGTTATCAGCATTTATGGCACTTATTCGAGAACCCCATCACCCTCAAGCTTACCAAGTTCCAATGGTGACTCATCGAGTACCTATAATTACCTATCCGGAATCTCCAATTGCTGAATCATAGTCTTCACAATCTTTTAATAAATGGAATCAGTAGCCCTCATCATCTTTCTCACCAAACTATCCTTCAAGCTTGTAAGGCCCCGTTCCCGGGACGTTTACAGCTGGTAAATCATCGCATATTAAACATATACTTTGCATTTATCATTAAAACATTGTAGCGGAAACATAAAACAAATGGCATTTCATTTCATCATAAAAAATTTTTGCAAAATAATGCATCATTTGTCGGTTACAAAATTTCATTTGTTGTATTACATCACAAAAGCTTTATATAAATGGATGCCATCCAAAAGAGCTGAGTAGCCGCCTCGTGCCATTCTCAGCAACCTTACCTACCAACTGGAAACACATAAAAGTCAGCGTTGCTGTTGGACCAAAAGAACCAATGAGCCGGATCAGAAAAACCTTAAGTCCCACAGACGTCACACAACTGCTGAAGTCCACAATAGCTGAAGACACAAGTGCTAAAGACAAAGTCTGAAGACACAAGTGCTGAAGACAAAGTCTGAAGACAAGTGCTGAAGACAAAGTCTGAAGACACAAGTGCTGAAGACAAAGTCTGAAGACACAAGTGCTGAAGACAAAGTCTGAAGACAAGTGCTGAAGACACAAGTGCTGAAGACAAAGTCTGAAGACACAAGTGCTGAAGACAAAGTCTGAAGACACAAGTGCTGAAGACAAAGTCTGAAGACAAGTGCTGAAGACCAAGTATCAGACGTTGTCACCACAGCTAAAGAGGTCTTCTTCAGTAGTTGTGACGGTTTTCTTTCAGTAGTTTTATGTTTTTCTTTTTAGTAGTTTTGTAAAATGACTGAAGAGCTTGTTCTTCAGTCGTTGTAGTTTCAGTAGTTTCGTATCAGTAGTTTTATGTTTTGTACTTAACACTCTGATATGTTCTCAGTAGTTGTGAACATTTTAGTAGTTTGTTAAGTTTTAGTTATTTTTGTAATAAATCTGCGAGATGTCACTATCCCGTGATATCAGCAGTGATTGCACTCTATATAAGGAGTGTCAACCTAATTGTAATCGATGAATGATTGAGCAGAAACATTTGATATTATTGAAACAATTTTCACAGAAGTATATTCTCTCGTTACAACCGTATTTGTTCTTAATGCATACGAATATCAAATTTTTGCTATAATTTGTCTAATTCTTGTTCTTATTCCACTGCGTTACACTCTAATCCATCAAACTTGAGATCACTGATCCTGTCAAATGGTATCAGAGCAGGTTCATCATTCATCGATCTAATAATTGATCATTTAAACTGCTATCCAAGATCCAAGTTTGATTGAATTAGCATTTTTGCAAGAAACGGTTATAGAGATTGAATTTTCTGTGTTTTTGGTCATTCATCCTGAGATTTATTCTTAGTTTTCATTGAGTCTGTTGTGGTCTGTGTAAAATCTTTTAAAAGCTTGAATTAAATTGTATTTGGACCTAAAATGACTACTCCTTCCAATGATCCTCACAATACTGGTTCCTCAACCAAGCCTCCAATGCTGGTTAGGAGTGAGTATAACATATGGCAACGACGAATGCTCCATCACCTGTCTGTTAACAGCTCAGGTTGTTGGACATCAGTGGTACATGGTCCACACAAGCCTATGGTGAATAACCCGAAAACCAATCAAATGGTTCCGAAGAGGAGGGAGCAATACTCAGATGAGGATAAGAAATTGTTTGAGATTGATGCAAAAGCCCATGGAATTCTGGCCATGGCACTGCCCAATGAAATCTATTCTGGGCTAATGCATTATGAAACTGCCCATGACCTCTGGAATGCCTTGAAAGAACATTTGGAGGAACAGATGAGGTCGTGGCAAATAATAGAGAAATCCTTGCCCAACAATATAAGACATTCTCTCATAGGAAGGGTGAGACACTGACTCAACAGTTTGAGTGGTTCTCTTGTTTGATCTCTGAATTAAAAATGGTCAAACATGAGTACACAAATAGCCAGATGAATAACAGATTTCTCAGATCAATGCTTGCGAGATGGGACACATATACTATTGTCCTACGCTCCAGTGCAAATTTGGACAAACTATCTCTCACCCAACTCCATGGGAAATTGCTCACATTTGAGAGAGAGATAGAACATAAACGAAAACTGTCATCATCTGGAAAGCTCATTGATGATTTTGTACCAGGAAACACTGCCTTGGTAAGTCATGAGTCAGAGTATGCAGGATCAGAATGCCACTATGATGAGCATATTGATTTCACCTCAAACAATTCTAATCATGCGTTTGTGAGTGTTGATTGTCATTCTGGTAATAATAGTGACAATCTATGCTTTATCATGGATGATTTGAAGGGCATTGCTGATGATGATTTAGAAGAGATGGATATTGAGCCAAATGGCCTTGATCAATATCAGATCTCAGAAATTCTACAAGAGAACTGGCAGGAAATTTCCTGGACTCTCTGACAAAACCAAAGTCGGTTTTGACAAGAGCAAGTTGAAGTGTCACAAATGCCACAGGCTTGGACACTTTGCAAGAGAGTGTAGATCAACTGGATCTAACACTTCTGCACCCTTTTGACTTTTCCAAATAACAATTCACAATCCAAATGGCAACATTCTGCTGGTTCTAGTCATTCATCACACCCTCAATCTCCTGCATATTTTGTTCCTCAGGGTCAAATGCCATATCCTTATCCCTGCTATTATATGCCACAGTCAAATCAAGTTCAAGCTCCTATAGTACCACAATCTCATGCACTACCAGAACCTCAACCATCTCCATCTCAATCACAACCTCATCATAGCTTCTTCACACCTGGAGTCGTTGACTGGAGTAGCTTACCTGATAACTTGTCTGGTCACACTGAGCAATACTATGCTGGTGCTAGTCAACATGGTGGTGAACACCCTTTTGGAAATCTTGCTCTCATGGCCCTGGAGTCTACTGAGGGTTCCTGTTCAAATGCATCATCTTCACAGGTAACTTATGTCACACGCCTTCTAAGAGCAGAAACACGGGGTTGCGACGAGACGGGAATCGTCATAACACATGGTAAGCGATAGAGATGCAATAATAAAAATGATGACAAGCGTGTCATGACGACACCCGACAACAAGGGGACTTGTGTCGTGTATAGTCAATGTCACGACAACATAGCCATAAGCATAACAAGATAAACGATTCACATTATCACATAAAGATGAAATTTTAATGTAAATTCCCACAACCCGGGAACAAGTTTCAAAAGATTGTAATGTTTACACAGTTCAACATTGTTCAAAGTAATTGTTTGTCAAACTTGTTTAGTCCAAAAATGCATCCTAGGGTCTCCACTAAGGCAGCACACCTAGAACCTCAGCTAGCATGATCACCTGAAAAGATATGCTCAAAATGGTCAACATAATTGTTGGTGAGCTCGCAGGTTTAAGTAAATAAAGTGTAAGTGATGCTGTATAAAGTAAATGATATGGAATACCATGAATACAGTTATATACACAAGTAAAATCACATGACATGAGCTTTGCAACCAAACCTAGCGATGTACACAAAGAAATTGTCGGCCTATATTCACCCAAGACCCGTACCTGGCTATTGTTGGTACTAATTAGTATACCAACACGAGGGTGGGGGTGTCAACCCAGTAGTACTACCAATACCTAACCGTCGGTTCCCACACTGGAATTAAATAGTTGCAAAGATAGAACCACACAGCAGACCCAAGCATGTATCAGATAAGTACTTGCAACACAGTATCACATTGATTCCTTGTATGAAAATTGTATGTATGTTGTACAGCATAGAAAACGGGCGAGCATACTTTTCCCCCATGTTTGTAAATGTTTGTAAAATAGTATAAGCATAAAAAGGGGCCACGAAACTCACATGTTAAGTGGTAAGTATGAAAGGTCGAGATTCCAACAGTTGAATGCAATGATCGGTCAAACACCTATTGACAGTTATTGTCAAGCGTTATGACATAATAAAGCGTATAGTAATGCTTGGTCGGTTCGGGTTGTATCGGTTCGGTCGTGGGTGGCACACACACACAGCGGACACACGTATCAGATCTTATGTAGATCCAAGTACTACGAGTAGTCGTCATTGCTTATGACATCCTTGTAAAGATCTCATTGTTATGAAAGATAGCACTTGTTAAGTATTTGTAGTTTCAAATGGTTGTCGGTAATTGTAAAATATTAGGTTTATTTTAATTGAAATAGTATGTGCATGTTGATAGCGTTGACTTTAATCTTTGGGGTCAAACAATGACACTTTTACTGATGTTGCCTTATCATCATCAGACGTTCAAGGGAAATTCACACTCATCATCACACAAAACAGGCTAGACGCTCGACCCACGTTCCATTCGTACGAATCAACCTTCAATCGTGCGAATTAGCTACTTTCGTGCGATTGAACCTTCATTCGTGCGATTGGACTCAGTCGCACCACACAACACACACATTCGCACGACCCAACCTCCATGCGCACGAATCAAACCTCAATCGTGCGAATTAGCTACTTCGTGCGATTGAACCTTCATTCGTGCGATTGGACTCCCGTGCGAAACACGCACAATCGCATACACTCAGTCGGTCACCTGACTCGATCGCACACAATCATCTACACGCATGACTCAATCGCATACAAACACCCAGTCGCACGACTCAGTCGCACGACATGTCTAGTCGCACAACTCAGTCGCACGATTGACTTAGACGCATGATTCAGTCGCACGACTCACTCAGTCGCACGGCTCAATCGCATGACAGACCCAGTCGCCTGAACTGCAGAATCGCGACTGTGGTCGGGCTAAGCAGCCCCCGAGCTGCTCTAACGCGGGTTTTATACCACGAGGACTTCCAGAAACACTTAACAAACATACACAAACATGAAACACAAGCAGAAAGACCTCACACGCACCCACTCGACCTCATGTGCTCGGATGAACCCGAGCACCCGAAACCCTAGAAACGCAACAGTAAAACCGAACCAAAAACGGGTTAACAAGGTTGTCTACCTGCTAGGAACGCGTATACACGATGATACCCAAGATTTGGCAGTAAAAAACGCGACAAACGTGACGATTTTAGTGCTAGATCGAGAGAGAAAGTGGAGAAAATGTTGAAGGTGAAGAAGATGAAGATGAGGATAAATGGCTGGGAATGGGGTTTAGCCCAGGTTTGCAAAATTACAAGTTTAGTCCCTGCACTTAACCCTCGAGTTTCCAAAAATTTGTTTCGGTTGATTACGATCTTAAAATGTTTGTTATATTAAGGTTAAAAGCGTGTTTAATGGCATTTGATAGCCTAAAATGGTTTTATTAATGACAATGATCGAAATTAAAAAAATGATATATTTGGTGGTGATGGTGATGAAATTTATAAAAGTTTTATGCTTAACACACGTTCTCGAAGGAAGTACAGGCACAAGGGAAGAATAAGCAGACATGATTCCTTAAAGCAGGAGTTCATGAAGAAAAGGAAGAATAATTAAATATTTCTATGTTATTTATGTCGTTCGACGGACCTTAAGGTGACGGATGTCACAGTATCCCCCAGTTGAGAGAGTTTCGTCCCGAAATTCAGCTGAGTTAGTCCAAGAGGGTCATCCACGAATAAGTGTGGGTATTTGAGTTTCATTTGATCTTCCCGTTCCCATGTAAACTCTGGCCCTCGTTTCGAATTCCACCTTACGCGAACAATTGGTATCTCTACTTCTACGCGCTTCAACTGTTTGACTTACGATCCATGACCTCAATGGGTTCCTCAATAAAATGAAGCTTTTCGTCGATTTTGATATCGTCAATGGGTATGTGAAGTGATTCGTCAGCCAAACACTTCTTGAGGTTCGACACATGGAAAGTATCATGCACACCGTTGAGTTCTTGGGGTAACCTTAATCGGTAAGCCACTGGACCATTCTTTCTGTAATCTCGAATGGTACAACGTATCTCGGGGCTAACTTCCCTTTCTTTCCAAACCGAACAACTCCTTTCCAAGGAGAGACTTTGAGTAACACTCGTTCCCCAACGTTGAATTCTAGAGGCTTTCGACGATTATCAGCGTAGCTCTTTTGGCGATCTCTAGCGGCTTTCAGTCTATCTTTGATTTGGAAGATCTTGTGGTTGTTTCCTAGATGCATTATGAAACTGCCCAATGAAATCTATTCTGGGCTAATGCATTATGAAACTGCCCATGACCTCTGGAATGCCATGAAGAACAATTTGGAGGAATAGATGAGGTCTTGGAAAATAATAGAGAAATCCTTGCCCAACAATATGAACATTCTCTCATAGGAAGGGTGAGACACTGACTCAACAGTTTGAGCGGTTCTCTTGTTTGATCTCTGAATTAAAAATGGTCAAACATGAGTACACAACAGTCAGATGAATAACAGATTTCTCAGATCACTGCCTGAGAGATGGGACACATATACTATTGTCCTACGCTCCAGTGCAAATTTGGACAAACTATCTCTCACCCAACTCCATGGGAAATTGCTCACATTTGAGAGAGAGATAGAACAGAAACGAAAACTGTCATCATCTGGAAAGCTCACTGATGATTTTGTACCAGGAAACACTGCCTTGGTAAGTCATGAGTTAGAGTATGCAGGATCAGAATGCCAATATGATGAGCATATTGATTTCACCTCAAACAATTCTAATCATGCTTTTGTGAGTGTTGATTGTCATTCTGGTAATAATAGTGACAATCTATGCTTTATCATGGATGATTTGAAGGGCATTGCTGATGATGATTTAGAAGAGATGGATATTTTGAGCCAAATGGCCTTGATCAATATCAGATCTCAGAAATTCTACAAGAGAACTGGCAGGAAATTTCCTGGACTCTCTGACAAAACCAAAGTCGGTTTTGACAAGAGCAAGTTGAAGTGTCACAAATGCCACATGCTTGACACTTTGCAAGAGAGTGTAGATCAACGGATCTAACACTTCTGCACCCTTTTTGACTTTTCCAATAATAATTCACAATTCAAAGGGCAACACTCTGCTGGTTCTAGTCATTCATCACACCCTCAATCTCTGCATATTTTGTTCCTCAGGGTCAAATGCCATATCCTTATCCCTGCTATTATATGCCACAGTCAAATCAAGTTCAAGCTCCTATAGTACCACTATCTCATGCACCACCAGAACCTCAACCATCTCCATCTCAATCACAACCTCATCACAGCTTCGTCACACCTGGAGTCGTTGACTGGAGTAGCTTACCTGATAACTTGTCTGGTCACACTGAGCAATACTATGCTGGTGCTAGTCAACATGGTGGTGAACACCCTTTCGGAAATCTTGCTCTCATGGCCCTGGAGTCTACTGAGGGTTCCTGTTCAAATGCATTATCTTCACAGGTAACTAGGTATCTTCAGAGGCTAAAGCCAAGTTATGTTCTGAATCATGCATAGCTGCTTTTGTCTCTATTAGAGAGGCAAATGTAGCATTAATAAATCAAAAACTTGAGCTTGAGAAAACCATTTTCAAAAGAAAAGCTGAGCATGAGTCTGCTCTTAACAGTAAAAGTGATGAGATTTATAAGCTTAAATGCAATTAAATGATGAAAAGGCCAAGCTAGAGGTTATTCTGGAAGACCACAGGAGTCTCAAAGAAAAACTTGCAGTGACCCAAGTTGAGTGTGAACACTGGGTCTCATCATGCAAGGGATTTGAAATGCTTCTTAGCAAGCAAACTGCTTCAAATGTGAAGTTTGGCATTGGTACAACCATACTGCTCCACCAACAGACTTTACTCCTAACTCCATAGTTAAGTCTGAAAGTGAAAGCAATCTCCAAACCACATATCGTGTGAGTCATTCTCAATGATAATCTAAGATCAGAGAATGAAACCAGTGTTAAGATCTCAACAAATAAATTGACTGATCGTCTAACTACTGAGACTCATATGAAGCTGAGTACTTCAGATGTTGTTCCTCAATGTACCTCAAGTACTGAAAGAGACCCAACATCTGAAAAGCATTTCAAATCAGTTGAAATACAAGGACTAAAACTGCTGAGGAATCCATCAAACAGTCTATTAGGACGGATGGAAAACAGTTGAATTACCAGTCTTCAGCTGTTACAAATCCTTTAGTACCTAGTACTGATAGGAGGAAAGTACTGAAGATCACACCTTCAGTAGTTTCCACTTCAGCAGTAAAGATGTCCAAGATGAAGAATAAACCATGTGAAATTTGTGGTAAATTCAATCATCTATCTGATGAATGGTACAAAAAGGGTTTAAAGCTCCAAGGGATAAACTCATTAAACTAGAAATAAATAAAATGAAAACTGAGTTTGAGACCAAGTTTGTACCACAATCATCTCAACCTGATAAACCCAAGGCCTTACCCAAATCCACAAAGAAGGATGCGGTTTATCAGAAGACAGCTGATATTGTTCCTCATGATAAACATAAGACTAAGTCTGTGAAGTCTAAGAAGGAGGAAATGGTGGGTCACAGGAACTCATCAAAACAAGCTCTGGAGTGTCAAATGAACTGAAAGCTCGAGCTTCAAATCAGACACACTTGTTATGATGGTTCAGCATCTGTTGGGGAGAGTTAACCAACTTGAAACCCATGTGATCAAACCACTGGAGAGGAATTCCAGGCCCAAATCCATTTCAGCACCATCTCCATCTTCATCAGCTGTTAATCATAAGAAACCAGCTATGGTTAAATCTGTTGATAAAGTCAGTCCCAAAACCAAAAAGGTTTGGGTCTCCAAAGCTAACTAGTTTCTTATGATTGTGCAGGGTTCTTCAGCATGCCAAAGAAGCATCTGGTATGTGGACAGTGGAGGATCCATGCACATGACTGGGAGTAGCTCTCTTCTTCATGATTACTCTCAGGGAAAGAAGGGATTTGTCTTATTTGGAAATGATGCTAAAGGTTACATCATTGGAAAGGATTTGTGTCTAATGGAGATATTAGATTTGATGATGTCAACCATGTGGAGAATCTCAAATACAATCTATTGAGTGTCAGTCAGATGTGTGACAAAGAACATGTGCTCTTTTCACAAGCCAGAACTGTAGGATTCTGTCTTCCAAGGTTCTGAGCCTGATTGACAAAGTACTGGATGATAATACTCTCCTAAAGGCCAACAGGATAGGAAGAGTATATGCCCTGGATCTGTCAAAGAAAATTGAGTTAAGAGGCCATCCATGCTTGTTCTCCAAGGCCTCTCTCCAAGAATCTAAACTGTGGCATAGAAGGCTGGGTCATGTTAATCTCAAAAACATGAATAGCTGATCCACAAGAGTTTAGTGAGAGGTCTTCCAATAAAGGAGTTCAATTATGGTGAACCTGCACTGCATGCTTAAAAGGGAAACAACATAAGTTTCATTCCCAACCATAGAAGAATCCAAGTCTAATGCCTGCTTACAACTACTGCACATGGATCTTTTTGGTCCTGTGAAGGTAATGAGTATGGCAAAGAAGAAATATTGTCTGGTAAGTGTGGATGATTACTCTAGATATGTATGGACCTTCTTCTTGCATTCAAAGGATGAGGCTGCTCAGTCCATTATGACTTTGTGCTACACGTTGAGAAGCAGTATTCCCTACCAGTTAGTGTGTGAGGAGTGACAATGGTACTGAATTCAGAAACCACACTCTTGATGAGTTTTACTTATCAAAGGGAATCAAGAGGCAGTATAGCATCCCAAGGACTCCAGAGCAAATGGAGTAGTGGAGAGAAAGAATAGGACCCTCATTGAAGCTGCAAGGTCCATGTTGGCTGATTCTGGTCTGCCACTGACCTTTTGTGCTGAAGCTGTCAATACAGCCTGCTATGTACAGAATAGAGCCTTAGTAAATCAGAGGTTGATGAAAACACCTTATGAAGTTTTACATCATTTAGCCCCTTTGATTTGATTCTTTAGAGCATTTGAGTGTCCCTGTTACATTCTCAACACAAAGGATCAACTCCAAAAGTTTGATTGTAAGGTGGATGCAGGGTATTTTTGTGGGTATTCATCCACTTGCAAGGCTTATAGAGTATTCAACTGTCGGACAAAGATAGTTGAAGAAACCTTGCATGTGAAGTTCAATGAATCCCCTAAGGATACAATTCCACAAAACCCTATGGAGTTGTTTGATCTGGACATTCTGCAATATGTTCCTTATCAACCACCTGCTATTGCAGATCATATGAATCCATCATCTTCTGTAGCTAGTCATCCATCTGGTGTTACTGATGATGATGATGATATCAGTAATCACCTTTTCAAGTTTAGTGATCAACTACCTGATTCAGCTAGACCTGATGTTCCTGTAGCTTCAGTAGCACAATCCACAACAAATGCTGATGAGATTTCTACAACTTCAACCTCCTTTGAATTCCCATCTACTGATTGGTTTCAAGGAAATGCTTCACCATCACCATCTGTTGCTGCTGAGCCTGCTACAAACACTTGCACAGATCTTATTGTGTACCAAGATCTGAAGAATCACCCTATGTCTCAAATCATTAGTAATATCAATGCTGGCGTTTCAACAAGAAGTCAATTGTCAAATTTCTGCTTCTATGCTCTCTTCATTAGTCAGCAAGAGCCAAAGAACTATCACATTGTTTTAAGGGACAATGGATGGGTTGAAGCCATGCAGCTTGAGCTTCTTCAGTTCAAGAAACAGCAAGTGTGGGAACTGGTTCCTCTACCTCCAGGTAAGTGGCAATAGGCACTAAATGGGTGTTTAGGAACAAAACTGATGAAAATGGGCTTATTGTTAAGAACAAGGCCAGACTGGTTGTACAGGGGTTTTCACTAGAGGAAGGTATTGATTATAATGAAACCTTTGCCCCTGTAGCCAGACTGGAAGCAATTCGATTGTTTTTAGCTTTGCTGCTTATCACAACCTTAAAGTTATTCAAATGGATGTCAAAAGTGCATTTTTGTATGGGAAAATTAAGAAGAGGTTTATGTATGTCAACCACCAGGTTTTGAGGACAATAAACATCCTAATTGGGTGTATAAGCTTGATAAGGCTCTCTATGGGTTGAAACAAGCTCCTAGAGCCTGGTATGAGACATTATCAAACTTTCTTCTGGAAAATAATTTCATTAGAGGCTCCATAGATAAGACTTTATTCATTAAGAAAGCTGGGCAGCATAATCTACTTGTTCAAATTTATGTAGATGATATTATTTTGCATCCTCTGATCCACAGTTGTGTGATGCCTTTACAAAGTTGATGCAACAGAAGTTTGAAATGAGTGCCATGGGAGAATTACAGTTCTTTCTGGGTTTGCAAATCAAACAAAGGCTGATGGATTTTCATTCATCAGTCCAAATACACAAAAGATCTTTTGGAAAAGTTTGATTTACAAAAGTGTAAGCCCTGTTCTACTCCCATGTGCAACAACACACAACTGGATACAGATCAGAAAGGTAAAGTGGTTGATGAAACACTTTACAGATGTATGATTGGGTCCTTGATGTACTTAACAGCTTCAAGACCAATATTATGTTTGCTACATGTGTTTGTGCTAGATTTTAGGCTGCACCTAAGGAGTCTCATTTGATTGCAGTCAAGAGGATCTTTAGATATCTGCAAGGCACTCCATCTCTAGGTTTATGGTATTCTACTAGACTTCTGGTAAATTAGTTGCTTTTTCTGACAGTGACTATGCAGGGTGTAAGTTGACAAGAAGTCCACTTCTGGAGGATGCCAATTCTTAGGCAACCGCTTGATTTCTTGGCAGAGTAAGAAGCAGACCTCAGTTGCTACATCAACTGCTGAAGCAGAGTACATTGCTGCTGCAAGCTGTACATCTCAGGTACTCTGGCTTCAAAACCAATTATTGGATTATGGCATAACAGAGACTAAGACCCCATTGTTAATGGACAGCTCTTCAGCTCTTTGTATTGTCAAGAATCCTGTCCAGCACTCTAGGACTAAACATATTGAAATCAGACACCATTTTATTAGAGATTGTTTTGAAAAAGGTCTGATTGATCCAAATTTGTTCCTAGTGTTGATGAGCTTGCAGACATTTTCACTAAGCCCTTGGATAGCACAACTTTCCAAAACTAGTGTTAAGCTTGGTATGCTGCAGCTAGAATAAGTGACAACTACTGATGATCTCAGCTCACAAGTACTGATGATCATTAGTTTATTATTGTCATATATAAGTACTGAAGTTATTTTCCTCCGGAGTTTTCTTTAAACTACTAGAGCTTACTACTTCTCAGTACTCAAGTACTTTATTTCATAAAACAATTGATGTAGTTACAACAGCTGATGTAGCTACAACTACTGTTGTCAGAAATACAAATACGTACTGATGTCCTATGAAACATCTGAAAACAAATGAAAACGTCTGATGAGTACGTGTTGAGGACAGTATGAAACAGCTGAAAAGCAATGAATTGACGACAACTACTGATGAGCCTTTTTCTCTTCAGTAGTCCCAACTGCTGTTCTTTCTAAACAACTAAAGCAAAACCATGTCTTCAGTAGTTTCACAACTACTGATGACTAACACCAAGTCTTCAGTTTTTACAACAACTGATGGTAAAACAAAGTCTTCAGTTGTTTACAACAACTGATGGTAAAACCAAAGTCTCAGTAGTTTCCCAACTACTAATGATAATACCAGGTCCTCAGTTGTTTCACCACCTGAAGTCAAAACTGTCTTCAGTAGTTTTATAACTACTGATGACTAAATCTGAGACTTCAGTGTTTCAACGTCTGACGGTTAAAACCAAGTCTTCAGTTGTTTTATAACAACTGCTGATCACACCAATACGGTCAGTCATTCCAAACTTCTGAAAGTTAATACCACGTCATCAGTAGTTTCAACAACTGATGACTAACTCCAAAACTTCAGTCGTTTTCTAACCCTACCCTTTAAATACCTTATCCCACCTTCAGAGTTTTTCCTTTCTTCTCTTCTCAAACCTAACGTTCAAAAACTCTGTAACCTCTCTTCATCAATGCGAACCATGCCACTAGAACCACGACACAACTGTGTCGCACATCTCACAAAATCGCCATACTAGACCAAGTTTCACAACGCCATTGATTTAATGGTTTAGTCACCTTACTCTGTAAATCCACCATATATGCCGAATCTCTTAACCAATTCTGGACAAACGTCACTCCTGTCTCTGAGGAGAATGACACAGAATCTCTTCAATCGTTTGTCCATCGTCAAAAAGTGGTCATTACTCAGACACTCTTCGCCAAACCCTCAATCTAGATGATGCCACTTTCCCAACTGGTTATCCAAAGGGCACAATAGATCAATCATTTGCCCACCATGGATACCAGGGTAACCTGAGTGCATCTACCATATTGAAGAAACATTTCCAGGATGCCGAACGTCTCATCTTTCACATGGTAAATGTCTGCCTTGCGCCCAAGACTTCATCATGGGATCAAATGTCCACAAGGTGGCAACAGGTAATGTACTCCATCCTTGAGCAACAACCTTTAAATTTTTCTGAAATACTATTTTTAGAGCTCAGGATATGGCCAAAAACAACTTGCTAACCGTTGGATATTATATCCTCGGTTCATAATGGCCATAATTGAAAACCAGCTTCAAGCTGAGGGACTTGTTGGCCTGGGAGTCCCTGCTACGGCTGTATTGCCTGAAGTATACTCCCGGCACAACTCTGACCAATCACTAAAAATGCTGCCAAGCTGCGCAAACCCACGCAGCTGGAACCCACCGCCACCACCTCCAAATCCAAAGTCCCCACCAAACCCACTAAAAAGAAGTCGAAAAAAGCTACTCAGGGAAATGAGTCCCCTGAGGATGCCCCTGCAACACAAACGCAGGCTATATCCACTGGTTATAACCCCCTCGTGGATACAAGGACTTCACCAGCCACAGCCGCTTAGGATTCCTCTCAAAAGGAGCCTGCAGCAACCAAAGAAGGGGTACCCACTAATCTGGGATCTTCCTCATTTGAGGAGATTGCCATTGAAGAGCACCATTCTCCCAAGGTGCATACTGCTTTTACCCCATCTCCTACTGTAACCCCGCCCACAAAGTCCTACTCTCATTGTTGCAAACGTGCTGACTCAGCTGCATGCCTCTCCTCCTCCCCAACAAACACCAACAAAGGGGGAAAACCACAGCAATTGAGGAAGAGGATCAACATGCTTCTGACAGCCCACAGCACCAGGGTTTAACTGTTCTATCTCCTGGTGTGGATATGCAAATACGAACATCTGGTGGGCTGCCACCTCTTCTGAATCAGCACATGATCAGACTGAGGCTGGTAACATAGCTAAGACCTCACCAGAGGCAACAGCTGATGAAGGACATCGTCCTGAGGCTGGAAGTCCCCAGTTCCAAGAAAAAGGGGCACATGCTAACTAGTCTACACCCAGTGCATGTACATCCGCTACAAGCAGGAGGTCAGGTGATTCAGCATCTGCTGATGATGACCTGGGCTCTTTTATGATGTTCTGGCCCAGAACACAATTCTTGAGGAAGAAGTCAGTAGACTACAAAGACTACTTGACCAATTCTCTCAAAAAGCAAGTCCATCTGCCACCAACATAAACCCACAGATGACACTTCACCTGAAGGTCTCCCACACACTCAGCCACTCAAAACTTCCGAGCCACCAGCTTCTATTCTGGCACTGCTTCTCAGGGACAGAACCCCTCTGAGCAAACAGCTGCTATCTTTCAGCAATCCTACCTCTCATCACCCCAATGATCACAGACATTGTGATCACAGCTTCTATTTCTGGCCACAGTGCTATCTTCCCTGGTGGAGGAGATTGTGAGCACAAGGCTTTCTGCTACTCAAACCCTTGCAACCAATGCAACCCAAAAGGGGGAGAGTCAGTCAGTGAAAGCAAAGAGAAAGAGCATAGAGGGGAAGAAAGAAAAGGAGACTGAGAAGGAAGAGGAGTTGTGAAGGGAGCTGACATTGATCAAGTGGGTGAAAGTCACAAAGACTTTCATGTCACATATAAGAAGAGGAAGGTTGAAGGAAAAGAAAAAGAACTCGAACTCGATGAGATGATCAAAATGGCGGATGCTACACACAGTAAATCAATGGACTCCATTATTGATCAACTGTATAGACAGGGGTCGATACTGCACAGCTTGACTCAGAGATTAGGAGACTTGAAGTTGAAGAAAATAACTCAAGAGGGCAAGTTATGATGCATTAGAAAGAGAAAGACTAGAGATCATGATCAGATTCATTGCAAGTACCTTGGGAGATCATTGATCGAGATTATGTCATGGACCAGGGACAGTATCTTGGCAATAACACAAGATCTGTTCGTCTGAAGCATACACTAAGGGATTGGTGATTGAAGCACTAAATGAGGCAGGTGCTGGGAACAGAAAGGAACTAGAAAACACTCAAAAGCCTCACTCACTAAAAGAATGCTAGAACAACCTGCAAAACCTCCACTTCAAAATCACCACTACCACAACCCACTAAACCAATTCCTTTACCCTCAAAACCAACAGCCGATGATGCACCCAAGAAGAAGAAGAGAAGGGTGTTGAGGCTAGAAGAAGAAGAAGAAGAGGATGATGAGGAAGAGATAGGCTGCCTCTTTCCGCAGTCCTAACTTTGCCTAAAGCCAAACCTATGCTCACTCCCACCTCACAGATGGAAGCTGTGAGAGTAAAGATAGAAGAAGAACAGCAGCAAAAGCTTCATGATGATGAGATGCTGAAAAGCATAGACAAAACTTATGCTGCTTCTTCATCAATAATCAGTATGAAGAAAGAAGCTCTGAGATTGTACACCCTTGCTAACACATTTCAATATCAAAAGGAAAAGGTGAGAATATGGCCTGATCCTAGGGTGGCTCACAGAATTGTGAAGAAAGACATTCCTTCGAGATACAAGGGCCAAGTAAAAAGGATCGTAGATTAAGAGATCATAGTGGTCCTTGTAGTATCACCCTGGGAATTGTAGAAGATTTCAAGAAGGCCTATGAAACTAAACAGCCACCCCAAAAGATGTTAGAGAACAGAGTAATTAAAAAGGGGTTAGTCTACAAGAAGCTTGAGAACTTCAAACAAAATGAGCTCAGTCTGTTACTTGAAGGTACTCACCAGATGAGTTTGCATACAGACAGATTACAACAGTTGAGCTCAAAAATGGCAAACAGGCTAAGTACATTTCAGAGCTATATGGGCGTGAAGGACTGTTTGATGGTGGAGCTGAAAATCTTACCATGGAAGAACAAATTATGTTTCTCAGAGCATACACCAGAGAATCCTACAGGCTTATACATGGGAAGTAGATTTCATGGATAGGACCACAGCCCTGTGTCCAGTTCCCTAAAGTCAGGGCTCTTATCCATACTATGCCAACCAAATTTCAGAAATCTATTCCCAGGCCAGTGCTTAATTGGGTCATCTTCTTAGCTGATCAAGAAGGAAAAAGACCAATCTTATCGCCAACAATAAGTGGGACCTCAATAAAGTTAAGGTTTTGGCTGTATTGGTTCAGGGGGGAGTTTGTTGGACCAAAAGAACCAATTAGCCGGATCAGAAAAACCTTAAGTCCCACAGACATCACAACAACTGCTGAAGTCCACAACAGCTGAAGACACAAGTGCTGAAGACAAAGTTGAAGACAAGTGCTGAAGACAAAGTCTGAAGACAAGTGCTGAAGACAAAGTCTGAAGACACAAGTGCTGAAGACAAAGTCTGAAGACACAAGTGCTGAGAAACAAAGTCTGAAGACAAGTGCTGAAGACAAAGTTGAAGACACAAGTGCTAAGACAAAGTCTGAAGACACAAGTGCTGAAGACAAAGTCTGAAGACACAAGTGCTGAAGACAAAGTCTGAAGACAAGTGCTGAAGACCAAGTATCAGACGTTGTCACAACAGCTGAAGAGGTCTTCTTCAGTAGTTGTGAGTTTGTTTCAGTTTTTTTGTTTTTCTTTTCAGTAGTTTTGTAAAACGACTGAAGAGCTTGTTCTTCAGTCGTTGTAGTTTCAGTAGCTTCGTATCAGTAGTTTTATGTTTTTACTTAACACTCTGATATGTTCTCAGTAGTTGTGAACATTTTAGTAGTTTGTTAAGTTTTAGTTATTTTTTTAATAAATCTGCCAGATGTCACTATCCCGTGATATCAGTAGTGATTGCACTCTATATAAGGAGTGTCAACTAATTGTAATCGATGAATGATTGAGCAGAAAATTTGATATTATTGAAACATTCCTTTTCACAGAAATATATTCTCTCGTTACAACCGTATTTGTTCTTAATGCATACGAATATCAAATCTTGCTATATTTGTCTAATTCTGTTCTTATTCCGCTGCATTACACTCTAATCCATCAAACTTGAGATCACTGATCCTGTCAGTTGCTGAGTGAGTTCCAGTTTTATAATAAATATACTTACTTTCATAACCATTCTTTGTTTCTTTCAAAAAACATACTATACTTACATTCGTTCGTGATTATACATCGTACGTACATACAGATAATATATTTATTATCTTCTTAATCTTTCATGCCTCATTCTTACTTTTCCTTCCTGTCATCCATAAACCCTTCCCTTCTGTTCATGGTACTAAACCTAGGCCCATCATAGACCTTCTATAACGGTGCATCGCACCTCGTGGTCACAGTACCTAGGGTAAGGTCTAGGTTTACTATGCAATACCTTTTTTTCATGGTTCTGGACCTAGTCATCTCATAGACCTTCTATAACGGTGCATGGCACCTCGTGGTCATAGTACCTAAGGTATGAATGTAAATGTACCATTGCCATAAGCAATACCTTTCTGTTCATGGTTCTGGAGCAAATGTACCATTGCCATAAGCAATACCTTTCTGTTCATGGTTCTGGAGCTAGGCCTCTCATAGTCCTTCTATAGTGGTGCATTGCACCTAGTGGTCACAATACCTAAGGTATGCAGCAATAGTTCTATACAATGATCAATCACAAGAAAGACCTCGATGTGCATGCCATGCTTACAAGGCTATCATTACTTTCATTACTTGTTAATGCATGCACTCTTACTTCATGTTCCTCTTTCATTATCTTTCACTTTACGTTGCATAATAATTCGTTCATTCATTATCATAACACGTAAAGTCATAGGAAAGATAATCATACATCATCACAAGGAACATAAACATATCATTCATACATCATCATGCAGGGCATCATACATACATAACATACATCATGCATAACCACGCAACATCATCATCATCATCAAAAGCATCAATCACACATCATTACATTCCCATAATACCATCTAGGACCCCAAAAGTCAACTTTCATAACCCCCAGGAATCTCCTAGGCAAAGCCTACATTACTTCTTTTCCCAAAAAGTTAGAATTTTTCTAAGTGTTCATCCGCATTTCCTACTGTCATCCGCATTTCCTACAGTTCATCCGCATTTGTTATAGTTCATCTTTATTGAGTCACTTCATCCGCATTAACTTACTTGCTCATCCGTATTTCCATACATAGTCAAATGCTCATCTGCATTTCCTGCACTTAGTCAATGTTCATCCGCATTGACTTACTTTGCTCATCCGCATTTCCATACTTAGTCAAATGCTCATCCGCATTTCCTGCACTTTGTCAATGCTCATCCGCATTGATCTCATCCGCATTGACTTACCCATTGGTTAATGTTCATCCACATTAACCCTTTTCATCCGCATTTACTTCCAAACACTTAGGCAGATTTAAAACTTATCAAGTGGGTCTAAAACATCATAGTCAATTTCCATGCACCATTCATCAGGTTCTAAGCTTAATTCTTACCCTCTAAGCCTTAGAAACACAATCATACATCATCAAGCATGAACATAGTCACACATCACATCATTAAATCATCATGCACACATTCAAGTACACGGGTTCGAAACCCAGTTTAATAAAAACATACATTCATGCATTTCCAGCCCCAAAATCAGTTAAAACCCAGTAAAAGAGGGGTCCTAGTACTCACCTTTGCAGCTCTTGAGTATGGCTTCTTCCAAACTCGTTTACAAATTGTATTCAACCGCTTAGAAACCCACTAAAAACATGCCCGAACACACACAAACACACATAAGCATAAACCCGAGGATATAACCGGTTAAGAACATAATAAAAATACGAATTCTCACCTTGAATTAGAATTCTTTCTTCTTGTTCTTCTTCAACCCGAGCTCTGCTCTTTCTCTCTCTAAAACCTGAAAATCAGTGGTGTATGTGACATATGGGCGGTCATACCACATTTTACACCCACTTTTCAAACATTTTGTCCTTTTGGACACTTTTTACCCCTAGACTTGGGTTTTATCTATTTTCCTTCTTTTCTTTCACTTTATTCATTCTTTTCTTTGACTTTAAAAATAACCGGGTGTTACAAGTCCACCCCCTTAAATAGATTTCGTCCTCGAAACCTGTTATTCCTTAAAGAATTGTGGGTAATGCTGTCCATCTCTTCCTCAGTCTCCCACGTAGACTCGGATCCCTTCCTGTGCTTCCACTATACACGCACAAGGGGAACCACTTTCTTCCTCAGACTCTTTTCCTTTCGATCAATGATTGCCACTGGTTGCTCCACATAATTGAGTCGTTCATCTACATCGATATCCTCCAGTGGAACAATCATACCTTCGTCAGCTAAGTACTTCCTCAGATGAGATACATGGAATGTCAGGTGAATTCCACTTAACTAATCGAGTAACTCTAGTCTATAGGCTACCTCTCCTACTCGAGCAATGATTCGAAAAGGGCCTATATATCTTGGGCTCACTTGCCCCGCTTCCTGAATCTGATAATGCCCTTCCAAGGTGAGACCTTCAACATAACCCGGTCACCCACTTGGAACTCAATCGGTCTATGTCGTTTATCGTCATACGACTTCTATCTAGCTTTGGCTGCCTTCATGAAGGCCTTGATCTTTTCAAGCTTCTCAGTCGTAGCCTCGATTACCTCGACGATCCCTAATTCTTTTTGACCAATATCACCCCAACAAACGGTGTTCTGGATCTCCTACCGTATAGCATCTTGTATGGTGGCATGCCAATGCTGGCATGATAGCTGTTGTTGTATGAGAATTCGGCTAATGGTAGGTGGTCATCCCAACTTCCACCAAAATCAATCACACATGCCCGAAGCATGTCTTCCAACGTTTGAATGGTCCTCTCTGACTGACCATCAGTTTGGGGATGATAAGCCGTGCTAATGTGTAACCTTGTCCCCATTGCATCGTGGAATTTCTTCCAGAATTTAGATGTAAACCAGGTGTCACGATCAGACACAATGGATACCGGTACACCGTGATGAGTTACAATCTCCTTGATGAACTGATCAGCCAGCCTCTCGGATGAATATGTCTTGCGGATTGGTAGGAAGTGAGCACTCTTCGTCAGACGGTCCACAATCACCCATATGGCATCGTACCCTTCGGAGTACGTTCCAGCTTCATAATGAAATCCATGGTGATGTGCTCCCACTTCCATTCCGGTATATCCAAAGGTTGGATTTTCCCATACGGCTTTTGATGCTCAGCCTTCACTTGTAAACAAGTAAGGCACTTACTCACATACCCTACCATATCGCGCTTCATACCCGGCCACCAATAATCTTTCTTCATAGCTTGATGCATCTTTGTGGCACCAGGATGAATGGAGTATTGAGTCTTGTGAGCCTCATCCGAAATCCTCACACGTAGATCCCCGAAACGAGGAACCCATACTCGTCCAAATCGGGTTTTAACACCGAGTGTGTTTTGACCCAATTCCCCAACTAGACCTCTCATTCTTTCAGAGTTAAGATGATCTTATTTCAGTGCCTCATCTTGAAACTCTTTAACTTGCTTCATTACATCAGAGGTCATGATTAGTTGATATGCTTTCACCTGAATTGGCTCGGGCCTCTCTATTCGGCTAGGGGCATCCGCCACCACATTGGCCTTGCCCGGATGGTAATGGATCTCACAATCATAATCCTTTATAAGCTCCAACCACCTCCTCTGCCTCATGTTCAAGTCTTTTTGCTCAAAGAAGTACTTCAAGCTCTTGTGGTCAGTGAAAATGGTGCCCTTTGTACCATAAAGATAGTGCCTCCAAATCTTTAGTGCAAAGACCACGGCTGCTAGCTCCAAGTCATGAGTAGGGTAGTTGACCTCATGAACATTCATTGTCAGGATGCATGGGCTATGAACTTCCCTCACTACATTAACACACACCCCAAACCCGAGTAGGAATCATCAGAATAAACCACCAGATCTTTGCTCCCATCGGGTAATGACATAACAGGAGCTTGAGTCAACCTTGCCTTTAATTCTTCAAACGCCTTCTCCTGAGCCTGACCCCATACAAACTTCACATCTTTTCGGGTCAACTTAGTTAGTGGAGAAGCAATCTTAGAGAAGTCTTGGATAAATCTTCTATAGTAGCCCGCCAAACCCAAGAAACTACGAATCTCGAATGGCGTCTTTGGTGACTTCCATTGCATAACCGCTTCCACTTTCACCGGGTCCACCATAATCCCGTCGGGATTCACCACATGACCCAAGAACTGAACTTCACGCAACCAGAATACGCACTTGGAGAATTTAGCATACAAGTTCTCCCTTCTCAGCGTCTCCAGAACCTCCCGAATGTGACCGGCATGCTCAATCTCGCTCTTCAAATAAATCAGGATGTCATCGATAAACACAATCACTGATTTATCCAACATTGACCGACACACACGGTTCATCAAATCCATAAAAGCAGCCGGCGCGTTGGTCAAACCAAAAGACATGACAAGAAACTCGTAGTGACCATAGCGTGTGCGAAAAGCTGTTTTCGGGATATCTTGCTCCTTCACCTTCAACTGATGGTAACCAGATCAAAGGTCTATCCTAGAAAACCAACTGTCACCCTGAAGCTGATCGAACAAATCGTCTATTCTTGGTAAGGAGTATCGGTTCTTCACCATTAGCTTGTTCAGTTCGCGGTAGTCAATGCACATCCTCATACTACTATCCTTCTTCTTTACAAACAGGACCGGAGCACCCCAAGGAGAGATAATCGGTCTGATAAACCCCTTGTCAAGCAGCTCTTGCAACTGCTCCATCAACTCTTTCATCTCTATTGGAGCCAAACGATACCGTGCCTGGGCAATAGGTTGGGCTCCCGGTGTCAAATCAATCTAAAATTCGATCTCTCTGTCAGGTGGCACTCCTGGTAAGTCTTCTGGGAACCCGTCTGAAAAGTCACACACAACCGGTACATCAGACAGTTGTGGTGTTGGCGCGTCTACATCCTTTACATAGGCCAAGTAGGCACTACATCCACGCCTTATATACTTTCCCGCCACCGCCATCGAAATCACTTTTGGAATAGTCGTGACCCGATAACCATAAACCGTCACCGAACTCCCGTCTGGCGCTGATAGCTGAATCATCTTCTTATGGCACACAATGTTCGCCTCAAAGTCTGCTAACCAATCCATCCCAAGAACCAAATCAAAACCACCCAAGGTCATCACGAACGGCCTAACAGGAAACTTATGACCTTCTAGCTCCACGTCACATCCCTCTAACATCTCAGAAATCCTAGTAGACTTACCTATGGCAGTTTCTACATCGAAGGGCGCATCAATACGTCTACTACTAATAGGCAACTTAGCACAGAAAGCAGCAGAAATAAAACTCTTACTAGCACCAGAATCAAATAGCACAGAAGCTAAAGTTTGGTTCACCAGAAACGTACCGGACACGACATCAGGGTCCGTTCTAGCTTCCTCCTGTGTCATTGTGAATGCTCTGGCGTTCGCCCTTGGTCCTTCACCCCCAGTTTTCTTCACCCTAGAACTCTCAGCCCTAGGCTTCTTACAATCCTTGTTCACGTGGCCCTCCATGCCATAGTTAAAACACCGGACCGTGCGACAGTCCTTGGCTATATGCCCCGGCTTCCCATATTTGAAGCATACATTCAACCCCAGTTTGCATTCCCTGCTATGTTCTCTCCCACACCTATTACTCTTCTTTATACCTACACCTGATGCAACCACATGACGGTCATCCACCCATGCCTTCTTGTTACCCGTTGAAGCATTACCCCGACCAAACCTCTTCCCTTGCCAGTTTCGCTCACCACCATTCTTCTTTCCACCTTCCTTCATCACCACCGTCCTCTCATCATATAATCTCCCTGCCAAATCCACTGCCGACCTAAACGTGCTCGGCCGGGCAGCGATCATGTGCCTGCGAATAACCGCTGGCGAACCCTGAATGTACCTCTTGATTTTTCGAGACAGAGGTGTCACCTGATCCGGCACCAGATGTGCCATCTCGTTGAATTTCGTGTGTACTGCTGTGTGTCATCGTTCCCGTCTCCAGTTGCAGAAACTCCCTCTCACCTTGTCCATTTCTCGATGAGGACAGAACTCCTCAATCACCAAGTTTTTCAGCTCAGTCCATCTCATCCTCCTAATGGCCCTACTACCCTCGGCTTGGACAATGTTGTCCCACCAGCACAGAGCCGAATTCACAAAAGAGTGGTAGCGAACTTCGCCTTTTGATCTTCCCAACACTCGCTGATATCAAGAACAGCCTCCATTTCCCTCACCCACCGGTGAGTAGCAACTGCAGTGCCGTTTCCATCAAAAGTAGGGGGCTTGCACCTCATGAATACCCCGTAGTTACAGCCTCGTATTGCCTCCCGCACAGGCTCTGCTTCTTCCTCTTCTTCTTCATCATCAGACAGCACCGTCTTAGTCTCAGGCTGTCTTCTTTCGCTCGTAGGTCCACTTCTTTCCCTTCTCTCCCCTTCTCTAACTGCCTTTATCACCTCGGTCACCATAGACGGTAGGATCGTCTGCATGACTTGATGTACTTCCTCCACAACTGCCTCCTTCACCGAGGCTCTTAGGTTAGCACTCTCATCTCTGCCCTCCGGATAAGGGTTTTCTGGTTCTTCATGAACCACCTTTTTGGCCCTAGGCCTTCCCCTCGTAACCCGTGGTTCAGCACCACGTCCACACCACGCGAAGCTTTAGATGATCTACCACCGGCCATCCTCTAACTCACACTAAAAGATTTAAACACTAATATGGTCATTCAAGGAAACGGGTCAGTTTATGGCAAGTATAGTAAGTCTCTAATTACAGTGGCCAGTTGTGATTAGCCACTTACTTTACTCTTCATACCCCAAAATTACCTGTCCTGCCTACATCAATATTTAAATCTACATACAACACATAACCACATATCATGCGCACGTAATACCGGTTAAATTTACGAAAATACCTTATGGCACGCAGCTACTCAGATTGGCATCCCATTCCTTTCCATCCCATTCTCAGTTTAAGTTAAGCTTCCTTTGAAAATTTACCCATTTCAATTAAACTTTGGCTCTGATACCAACTTGTAAGGCCCCGTTCCCGGGACGCTTACAGCTGGTAAATCATCGCACATAAAACATATACTTTGCATTTATCATTAAAACATTGCAGCGGAAACATAAAACAAATGGCATTTCATTTCATCATAAAAACATTTTGCAAAATAATGCATTGTTTGTCGGTTACAAAATTTCATTTGTTGTATTACATCACAAAAGCTTATATAAATGGATGCCATCCAAAGAGCTGAGTAGTCGCCTCGTGCCATCCTCAGCAACCTTACCTGCCAACTCGAAACAAATAAAAGTCAACGTTGCTGAGTGAGTTCTAGTTTTATAACAAATCATACTTTACTTTCATAAACCGTTCTTTGCTTTCTTTCAAAAACATACTATACTTTACATTCGTTTGTGATCATACATCGTATGTACATACAGATAATATATTTATTATCTTCTTTAATCTTTCATGCTTCATTCTTTACTTTACCTTCCTGTCATCCATAAATCATTCCCTTCTGTTCATGGTACTAAACCTAGGCCTATCATAGACCTTCTATAATAGCGCATCGCACCTCGTGATCACAATACCTAGGGTAAGGTATAGGTTTACTATGCAATACCTTTCTGTTCATGGTTCTGGACCTAGGCCTCTCATAGACCTTCTATAACGGTGCATGGAACCTCGTTGTCACAATACCTAAGGTATGAATGTAAATGTACCATTGCCATAAGCAATACCTTTCTGTTCACGGTTCTGGACCTAGGCTTCTCATAGTCCTTCTATAACGGTGCATCGCACCTCGTGGTCATAGTACCTAAGGTATGCAGCAATAGTTCTATACAAATGATCAATCACAAAGAAAGACCTCGATGTGCATGCCATGCTTACAAGGCTATCATTATTTTTATTACTTGTTAATGCATGCACTCTTACTTCATGTTCCTCTTTCATTATCTTTCACTTTACATTACATAATACTTCGTTCATTCATTATCATAACACGTAAAGTCAAAGGAAAGATAATCATACATCATCACAAGGAACATAAACATATCATTCATACATCATCATGCAGGGCATCATACATACATAACATACATCATGCATAACCATGCAACATCATCATCATCATCATAAGCATCAATCACACATCATGTAAGGCCCCGTTCCCGGGACGCTTACAGCTGGGTTCTCATCGCACGTAAAACATATAATTACATTTGTATTTAATGAATCGCAGCGGAAAACTAAAACAAACTTTCATTTCCATGTAAACGCTTTTGCAAACTAATACAACATTCCTTACAAAAATAGTTTGTTCGCATTACAATGCAAAAACATTAATCAAAAGAATGCCATCCCAAAAGAGCTGAGTAGTCGCTCGTGCCATCCTCAGCAATCATTACCTGCCAACTGGAAACACATCAAAGTCAGCGTTGCTGAGTGAGTTCTAGTTTTATAAATAAAACATACTTTACTTTCATATAAAATCGTTCGTTACTTTTACATGATCACACATCGTACGTACACATAAATAATATCATTATTATCTTCCTTCATTCGTTCATTCCTTCTTTCATTACCTTACTTGCGCATCGGACATCATCCCGAATCAATACCATGTGCTACACCCCGGTTAGTCGTAGCTACCGGGCCGAAGTCAACGAATGACAGCTAAACGTATGCCGCGGTACTAGGAGTAACCGTCAGTCTTAGCTACTGGGCCGAAGTCAACGAATGACAGCTAAACGTATGCCACAGTACTAGGGGTGAGCGGTAGAGGTTCTACATTTGGGTCAATCACCAAGAGGGACCCCGTATCCGATGTGTGCAAGACGTTTCATTCGTTCATCATGTTCCTCTTCCTTTATCTTTCACTTTACGTTACATAATAATTCGTTCATTCATCATAACAAGTAAATCCACAGGAAAGATATTATACATCACATTAAGGAACATAAACATGCATCAACATCACATCATACATGGCAACATCATACATACATAAAGTGCAACATCATACATACATAAAGTGCAACATCATCATCATCATCATCATGCCCAACATGCTTTCTAAGACCTCGATCGTCATCTTAAAAACTCTTATGGGAACCTTTACATCAACACTTACATCTGCACTTTCCCCCGAAAGTCAGAAGTTAATCTACACCTTCCTCGGGTTCAACAGCCCTATTCGGGCGTATGGACACCCTCAGTCGCATGGCCTCCATGCGACTGAACATCATGCGATTAAACTAATACGGATGAACACCTATGCGAATGAACATCCAGTCGTGCGAATGGACAATGTGGATGAACACCTATGCGACTGGACCTTCAGTCGTGCGAATGGACCTTCAGTCGCATGACACCCACGCGACTGGCCCTCCAGTCGTGCGAATGAACCCCAATTGTGCGAATGGACCCCAATCGCACCCTAATCGGCCGTATGGCCTCCATTCGGCCTCCAGTCGGTCGCCTAGCCCTAACTGGTGCAGAATGCAGTTCAACCCGACTGCAGCCGAGGGTTTTCGGCCTCCAAACTCATCTAAACCCATTTTAAGCCTAAATCGACCATCCTAAACCTTAGGGATGCATACCATAACATCATTCAAGCACAACCAAGCAAGAAATCAAGTCACAATCGCGTCATACATATACATACACATACACAAATGGGTCAACTTACACACATACGAGAAACTCGATTTCAGATGTTTTCCAGCCCCAAATCGTTTGAAAACAAGTAAAAGAGGGGTCCTAGAACTCACCTAAACGAGCACAATGACAAGAGCTTCGATTTGGCTTGCTTCACGACGATTTTGGCGACCCGAACCGACACTTTTCCTCTTTTTCTCTTCTTTCTCTCTCTCCTCTTTCTTTGTGACCTGAAATGTAAGTGTGGGGAGAGTGGGCTGCCCTCTCCCTACATATGTCACCATATTTCCCAACTTTTCTTCCTGGCGAGTTGGTCCCTCGACTTTTGGACTTTATTTTCTTTTCTTTCGCCACCGCTTCAAAATAATAAATATTCGGGTGTTACACATCATTACATGCCCATCATACCATCTATGACCCCAAAAGTCAACTTTCATAACCCCCAGGAATCTCCTAGGCCAAAGCCTACATTACTTCTTTTCCCAAAAAGATAGAATTTTTCTAAGTGTTCATCCGCATTTCCTACTGTCATCCGCATTTCCTACAGTTCATCCGCCTTTGTTATAGTTCATCCGCATTGAGTCACTTCATCCGCATTAACTTACTTGCTCATCTGTATTTCCATACATAGTCAAATGCTCATTCGCATTTCCTACACTTAGTCAATGTTCATCCGCATTGACTTACTTTGCTCATCCGCATTTCCATACTTAGTCAAATGCTCATCCGCATTTCCTGCACTTTGTCAATGCTCATCCGCATTGACTTCATCCGCATTGACGTACCCATTGGTTAATGTTCATCCACATTAACCCTTTTCATCCGCATTTATTTCCAAACACTTAGGCAGATTTAAAACTTATCAAGTGGGTCTAAAACATCATAGTAAATTTCCATGCACCATTCATCAGGTTCTAAGCTTAATTCTTACCCTCTAAGCCTTAGAAACACAATCATACATCATCAAGCATGAACATAGTCACATATCACATCATTAAATCATCATGCACACATTCAAGCACGGTCCGAAACCCAATTTAATAAAAATATACATTCATGCATTTCCAGCCCCAAAATCAGTTAAAAACCAGTAAAAGAGGGGTCCTAGAACTCACCTTTGCAGCTCTTGAGGATGGCTTCTTCAAACTTGTTTGCAAATTGAGTTCAACCGCTTAGAAACCCACTAAAAACATGCCCGAACACACACAAACACACATAAGCATAAACCCGAGGATATAACTGGTTAAGAGCATCATAAAAACACGAATTCTCACCTTGAATTCGAATTCTTTCTTCTTGTTCTTCTTCAACCGAGCTCTGCTCTTTCTCTCTCTAAAACCTTTTACATCCACTTTTCAAACATTTTGTCCTTTTGGACACTTTTTACCCCTAGACTTGGGTTTTATCTCTTTTCCTTCTTTTCTTTCACTTTATTCATTCTTTTCTTTGACTTTAAAAATAACCGGTGTTACAAAGCTCAACTTTTGTTAGTGAACTAGCCAACTTCCAACTCTTAGAAGAAGATCTTGAATACATCATCCATATAATCTTGAAGAAATTATCGTCAACTACCAAATAGCCATGATCCCTTTCAAGGCTAAACAATTCTAGCAGAGAACCATAAGAAAGTTTCTACGAGAAAGAAGATAAGGATTTGGTTAGATAAAAGCAAGTTAAGTGTTTCAACTACAATCATCTGTGACGCTTTGCCGAGGAATGAAAAGCACCTAAATCAGACCCATCTCCCTCAAACATATCAAATTACAAACCATCAACAACCTTTCAAAACTCCTATACTTTCGAAAACCACAGACGTACATCAACTTTAGCTTCGGGAGAAAAGGTGATTGACTGAAGCTTTCAAGTGGAAGATATCACCCCTATGAACTAATGTAAAAAACCTCAACCTCTCCACGCCAGGTATCTTCAGAACCTTATTGTACACCTACATGTATTGAAAAAGTAAAACATGTATAGAAATCACAATATGGATCTCATGAATGATGTGGAATCAATCAACATTCTTAAAAAGGATATTAGAAAAACTAATCAAGCTCAAAAGTGAAGATAAAAGAACTAGAGAAGATTATTTCACATCTAAAACATGAACAAACTAACTTGGAGACCTAGATTGATGATCTCTTGAACAAATTGAAATCAACATAATGTGATCTAGCAATAGCTAAAACATATGCTGATAAATACAATGTTCAAACTAAGAAGTTTGAAATTACTGAAAACTCTCAAAAGTTGTATCAAACCAAGACATGCTTAGTGGTGGAACCATTAATGATCTACACTCTAACATACACCCGTAAGTGCAGCCTAGATGTAAATGAGCAAGTATCTATTGAAACAATTTGTACGAATCCAACCATTAAAAATTCTAAACAAATGAAAAAAAGCAAAAAAAAAGGAAAGAAAATGAAGGTAAGAAAGACGAGATGAAAGAGAAGAGGGAAGAAATTCAAAGCAAAACAAAGAAGAAAATGACTAGGAAATGAATTTTATCAAGGAAAACTAATATTCCAAAATCAACATACTAACTATTAAGTGAATCCCCATTATAAAGTCAAAACCCCAAGTAAAGCATAGTTGCAACAAGAAAACACGTAATAGAAACTTTTGTGTAGGAACATCAAACTCTTTAGAAGTGAGACCACAACCAGATGTTTAAAAGTATTCTTTTGAAGTAGTAAAGATCCACAACAAGAAGTTCTCATAGAAGAAAATTGATCTTGGCACCTATATTAACTACAAGCTGAACAAGAATATGTGTGTAACTGAGGAAAATTAGCAGATGAGATCTTCAAGAAAGAAGGTGACATGTGAAGATTTCATTGATCATAAACTGATAAAGAGCTTAAAGAAAGAGGAGATGAAGAAGGAACTACCACAACTCAAGCTAGAGCTCACCTTAGCTAGGTAGCATATAAAGATCATATGCTTAGTGGTGTGGGGAAGATAGTCACTTTGCAAAAGATTATCAATACAATCGCTTAGCACACTCTATCAACCATTTCAAACAATCAAGATGCTCAAAATGGTCCGTAGTTGCTTATCAACCATTAAAAGAAAAAGTGACACTCACAAAGTTGTTCGGTAGCCAAATAAGCCAAGTGTTGATTTCAAGAAAATCTCGGCACCTCTAAAGGATCTGCTGAACTAATCAGCAGCTACAAACCATAAGAAGAAGACTTTTAAGAAAGCTTCCCCATCTCCAAAAGCTTTAAAAGGTCATGAGGAAAGATGATGTCAAAGCATCTAGCAAATACAAAGTTGTTACACCCCTGCTAAAAGTGGAAACACGAGGATGCAACGAACGAGATCGTAATAACATATTGTTAATTAATAAAGACACAATAAATGATGAAAGTCAACGTGTCATGGCGTCACCCGACACAAATGAAGACTTGTGTCGCAGTTAGTCAATTCCACGACAAACATAGTTATACAAACAAATAAGTATAAATCTCACAACCCGAGAACAAGTAAACATAAAGTGAATGATAAATAAAAGTCAATGCAATAGCCAAAGACATCCAATGAGTTTAAATAATGCAACTCTATGGTCATCGCTAAGGCAGCGTTCGTAGCTATCCTCAATGAGTGTTACCTGAAAACATATGCTCAAAAGGTCAAAATATTGTTGGTGAGTTCGCAGGTTTAATTAATAAACAAAACTTGATATTGTGTAATAGTTTAGTAGGACATAAGTGCATACTATTATAAGCAAGTAATATCACATGTAAACATGAGCATCACAAGTAAACCTACAACAAACACACAGAACATGTCAGAACATATTCACCCTAGGGCCCGTACTTGGTCACTATCAGTTCCAAGTAGTATACTAACAATCAAGGGTGGAGGTGTCAGCCCAATAGTACTATTAATACCTGTCCGTCGGCTCCAACACTGGAGTTAAGTAATTGTGAATAAAGAACCACACAGCTAAGTCATGCATGTACAAGATAATATTAACAAAACAGTAAACACAATAGTACCAAAGATTGAATAAATTCACAGCATAAAAAAGGTGAGCATACTTTTCCCCCTAGTTTATAAATATTTAAAATGAAAATGGGGCCACAAAACTCACCTTGAAATGACATGAAAATAAATGAATAAAAGGCTTCAATGAGTAAGAGCAATGAACGATCAAAGACCTATAATAATTATAATTAAGTCTTTAAACATGTTTGATGAGAAATGTACGTTCAGTCGGGTTCGGGTGGTTCGGGTTCGACACACATCACTAACACAAAATACATATGCCTTTACATTCTAAACACGTTATGTAATAATAATAACAATAATCACAACAATAGTAATTGCAACAATAATAATAATAGTAATAATAATATCATAATAATAATAATAACAATAAAAATATAACAATAACAATATAACAATAACAATATAACAATAACTATATAACAAAACTATCTAACAATAACAATATAACAATAACAATATAACAATAAAAATATAGCAATAACAATATAACAATAACAATATAACAATAACAATATAACAATAACAATATAACAATAACAATAACAATATAACAATATAACAATAACAATATAACAATAATAATATAACAATCACAATATAACAATATAACAATATAACAATATAACAATGACGGTATAACAATGACGGTATAACAATAACGGTATAACAATGACGATATAACAATGACGGTATAACAATGGTGGCATAACAATGACGGTATAACAATGACGGTATAACCGGTATAACAATGACGGTATACAATGACGGTATAACAATGACGGTATAACAATGACGGTATAACAATGACGGTATAACAATGACGGTATAACCATGGCGGTATAACAATGACGGTATAATAATGATGGTATAACAATGACTGTATAACAATGACGGTATAACCATGGCGGTATAACAATGTGTCACACCCTCGCTAAGAGCGGAAACACGGGGATGTCACGAGACGGGAATCGTCATAACACATGGTAAGTGATAGAGATGCAATAATAATAATGATGACAAGCGTGTGATGACGACACCCGACAACAAGGGGACTTTGTCGTGTTTAGTCAGTAATCATGACCACATAGCCATAAGCATAAACATGATATAAGATAAACATAGATAATAACGTTGTATGTAATTCCCACAACCCGGGAACAAGTTACAAAGTGTAATGTTGTTTGAAACAGATACAACAATTGTTTTCAAAATGACAAGTTTAGCCCGAAAATGCATCCTAGGGTCTCCACTAAGGCAGCACACCTAGAACCTCAGCTAGCATGATCACCTGAAAAGATATGCTCAAAATGGTCAACAAAATTGTTGGTAAGCTCACAGGTTTAAAAGTAAATAAGTAATGATGCTGTATAAAGTTGTTGCAGAATACCGTGCATACAGTTATAAGCAAGCAAAATCACATGACAAGAGCTTTACAACCAAACCTAACGACGTACACAAAGAATCGTGTCGGAATATATTCACCCAAGGCTCGTTCCTGGTTTTTGTTGGTACTAACTAGTATACCAACACGAGGGTGGGGGTGTCAACCCAATAGTACTACCAATACCTATCTGTCGGTTCCCACACTGGAATTAAATGGTTGTAAGAAAGAACCACAAAGCAGACTCAAGCATGTATCAGATAAGTACCCACAAAACAGCAGCACGTTGATTCCAAGTATGTAAATTGTATGTATGTTGTACAGCATAGAAAACGGCTGAGCATACTTTTCCCCCATGTTTGTAAATGTTTGTAAAGTAGTATAAGCATAAAAAGGGCCACGAAACTCACATGTTAAGTGGTAAGTATGAATGATCAAGATTCCCAATAGTGAATGCAATGAACAGTCAAACACCTATTGACAGTTATTGTTAAGCATTAATGACGTGTATAAAGCGTATAGATGTTTGGTCGGTCGAGTTGTATCGGTTCGGTTGTGGGTAGCACACACACAAGCGGACACACGTATCAGATCTTATGTAGATCCAAGTACTAAGAGTAGTCATCATTGCTTATGACATCCATGTAAAGATCTCATTGTTATAAAAGATAGCACCTGTTAATATTTGTAGTTCCAAATGGGTTGTCGATAATTGCAAAATGTTAGGTTGATTTCAATTGAAATAGTATGTGCATGTTGATAGCGTTGACTTTAATCTTTGTGGTCAAGCAATGACACTTTTACTGATGTTACCTTATCATCATCAGGTTCAAGAGGAATTCACACTCAACATCATCAGTCACACAATAGGACCAGACGCTCGACTCAACACTCCATTTGTACGAATCAACCTTCAATCGTACAAATCAGCTTCATTGGCACGATTGAACCTTCATTCGTACGACTGGCATTCAGTCATACCACACAACACTCAATCGCACGACTTAACCTCCATACGCACGAATCAACCTTCATTCATACAAATCAGCTTCATTCGTACGACTGAACCTTCATTCGTATGATTGGCCTTCAGTCGTGCGATACACGCACAGTCGCATGCATTCATTCATCCGTATTGACTCAATCGCACACACATTCATTCAATCGCACAACTCAGTCGCATGACATCCCTAGTCGCACGATTTAGTCGCCCAAAAGACATAGTCGCATGACTCAGTCGCACGGCTCAGTCGCATGACAGACCCAGTCGCCTGAACTGCAGGTTCATGACTGCTGAAGTGTAGAGCAACCTTCGGCTGCCCCAAGCGCGGGTTTTACACATCAAGAACTTCCAGAATCACACCACAAACACACAAGACAAGAAGCACACGCAGAAATTCATCACACGCACCACACGACCTCTTGTGTTCGAGTTGACTCGAACACCCGAAACCCTAGAAATGTACAGCAGTAAAACAAGCAAGAAATGGACAACCAAGGTCGTCTACCTGCAAGGATGGAGTAGACTAGGTTGTAGATGAAGTCTAGATGATGAAAATGAGACCAAATGGAGGGCGTTTTGGTGCTAAGATGAAGATGTGAAGTGGAGGAAAGAAATGGAGAGAATGAAGAAATGGCTGGGAAAGGGGGTTTTTATACCCATCCCAGGTTTGCAAAATGTCAATTTTAGTCCCTGCACTTAGCCCCCAAGTTCCAAAGTTTGCTTCGGTTGGAAACAACTTTAAAATGTCCGTTATATTAAGGTTAAAAGCGTGTTTAATGGTAATTGATAGCTTAAAATGGTTTTATTAATGGATGGTTATAATTAAAAATGATATATTTGGTGGTAATGGTGATGAAATTTATAAAAGGTTTATGCTTAGCACACGTTCACGGAGGAAGTACAGGCACAAAGGTAACAAAGCAGACATGATTCCTTAAAGCAGGAGTTCATTAAGAAGAGGAAGAATAACTAAAATAGTTCTATGGTTTATTATGTCGTTCGATGGACGTTAAGGTGACGGATGTCATAATATCCCCCAGTTGAGAGAATTTTGTCCTGAAATTCAGCTGGAGTAAGGTCCAAGAGTTTCATCCACGAATGTGTGGGTATTTGATTTTCATTTGATCTTCCCGTTCCCATGTAAACTCTGGCCCTCGCTTTGAATTCCACCTTACGTGAACAATTGGTATTCTACTGCGCTTCAACTGTTTGACCATACGATCCATGATCTCAATGGGTTCCTCAATAAAATGAAGCTTTTCGTCTATTTTGACATCCTCAATTGGTACGTGAAGTGATTCGTCAACCAAACACTTCTTGAGGTTCGACACATGGAAAGTATCATGCACACCGTTGAGTTCTTGTGGTAACCTTAATCGGTAAGCCACTGGACCAATTCTTTCTGTAATCTCGAATGGTCCAACGTATCTTGGGGCTAAATTCCCTTTCCTTCCAAACCGAACAACTCCTTTCCAATGAGAGACTTTGAGTAACACTTGGTCCCTAACGTTGAATTCTAGAGGCTTCCGACGATTGTCGACATAGCTCTTTTGGCGATCTCTAGCGGCTTTTAGTCTATCTTTGATTTGGAAGATCTTGTCGGTTGTTTCTTGAATGATCTATGGGCCTGTTAACTGACTTTCACAATCTCGGCCCAACAAACGGGTGATCTACACTTCCTTCCGTACAACGCTTCGAAGTAGCTGTTATTGTAAGCGAACTCAATCAATGGCAAATGAGTATCCCAACTACCACCAAAGTCGATTACACACGCTCTCAGCATGTCTTCTAGCTTTTGTATGGTTCATTCACTTTGGCCATCTGTTTGAGGGTGATAGGCGGTACTCATGTCTAATCGAGTGCCCATCACTTTCTGTAGTGTTTGCCAAAATCGTGAAGTGAATCAGCCGTCACGGTTGGATATGATTGACACCGGCACTCCGTGTCTTGTCACGACCTCTTTTATGTACAATCTCGCCAACTTGTCCATTTTGTAGTCTTGTCGGATTGGCAAGAAGTGTGCTGATTTCGTCATTCGATCCACTACGACCCATATCGAGTCATGCCCATTGCTCGCTCGAGGGAGTTTGGTAATGAAGTCCATGGCTATGTTCTCCCATTTCCATTTGGGAATCTCAGGTTGCTGTAACAGTCCCGATGGTTTCTGATGTTCAGCTTTAACTTTCGAGCATGTCAAGCATCTGCTGACGTACGTGGCAATGTCTTTCTTCAGGCCTGGCCACCAGTACAGATCTTTGAGATCGTGGTACATCTTGTCTGTGCCAAGGTGAATAGAATATCGCGTCTTATGTGCTTATCCATGACCAAGGTACGTACACGTCCCCACTTGGGTACCCATATACGGTCCACGAAGTACTGTATGCCATCGCCCTTGCACATCAGTTGTTTATCCAACCCTCGAAATCTTCTCCCGCAAGGTTTTTCTTTCAACGCCTCACTTTGTGCAATTTGGATTTGAGCTTTCAAATTTTTTGAATGGTCAATCCCAAAGCTCGAGCACGTAGTGGTTTCACGCGTTCATTGCGGCTTAGAGCATCAGCCACCACGTTAGCTTTCCCCGGATGATACCGGATTTCACAATCGTAGTCACTAAGAAGCTCTACCCAGCGTCGCTGTCGCATATTGAGTTCCTTCTGATCCAGAATATGTTGAAGGCTTTTATGATCTGTGTATATGATGCATTTGGTTCCATACAGGTAATGCCACCATATTTTAAGTGCGAATACTATAGCGCCAACTCAAGATCATGAGTCGTGTAGTTCTTCTCGTGCACCTTAAGTTGTCGCGAAGCGTTGGCAATCACCTTATTTCTGCATTAGTACACATCCCAACCCTTGATGCGAAGCATCACAGTACACCACAAAATCACCAGTTTCATCTGGGAGGGACAATATCAGTGCATTACACAGCTTATCTTTCAGCGTTTGGAACGCCCGTCCTTGCGCATCTCCCCAATCAAACTTCTTGTCTTTCTGAGTCAGCAACGTCAACGGTTGAGCGATCTTTGAAAAGTTCGCAATGAAACGACGATAGTATCCGGCTAATCCTAGAACTGTCGTATCTCTGAAGGTGTCTGGGGTGTATCCCATTTCTTTACCGCTTCGATCTTGCTGGGATCTACATGAATCCCGTCTTTGTTAACCACATGACCCAAAAACTTCACCTCTCGCAGCCAGAATTCACACTTCGAGAACTTGGCGAAAAGTTCCTCTTCTCTTAACAGTTCCAGTATTGCGCGAAGGTGTTCTTCATGGTCCTCCTTCGATCGAGAGTAGATAAGTATGTCATCAATGAATGCGATCACAAACTTATCCAAGTAAGGTTTGCACACCCGATTCATCAGGTCCATGAACACAGCTGGTGCGTTAGTCAATCCGAACGGCATGACCAAGAACTCATAGTGCCCATAACGAGTTCTAAACGCTGTCTTCAGTATGTCCTCCTCGAAAACCCTTAGTTGGTGATATCCAGATCGAAGGTTGATCTTGGAAAAATACGAAGCTCCTTGTAACTGATCAAACAGGTCGTCGATCATGGGGAGAGGATACCGATTCTTCACAGTTAATTTGTTCAAGTCACGGTAGTCGATGCACATACGGAACGACCCATCCTTCTTCTTGACAAATAACACCGGTGCTCCACAAGGCGAGTGACTCGGCCGAATAAAACCCTTCTCCATAGTTCCTGTAACTGGCTAGATAACTCTTGCATTTCAGACGGTGCCAACCGATACGGTGTCTTTGCTATCGGTGTAGCTCCAGGAACTAACTCAGTACGAAATTCCACCTGCCGTGGAGGAGGCAAACCAGGCAAGTCATCAGGAAATACATCTGGGTAATCCCCACTACAGGGATATCTGCCAATTTCTGCTCCTCTTCGTTCTTTTCCACCACATGAGCCAGAAAAGAGTCACTATTTTCGTAAACTCCGGCGTGCTTTCATGCAGAAAATAAGCTTTAAGTTTCTCCCGGTCTTTCTCCTTGAATTCTGAGTACTCCCGTCTTACATAGGGATTCACACTACCTTGTCCGACAGACAATCTCGGCTCCGTGTGTTTCGACAACCAATCCATTCCCACAATCACGTCGAAACTTCCTAACTCGAAGGGTATCAAGTCTATATCGAAGGCGTGATTCTCTATATTATCGAGCACTTTCTAATAATCTCGTCGGCCTGAACAATCTACCATTGGCCATTTCTACAGAGTAGCTAGTTTCTAGCCTACTAGGACTCAAATCGAGCAATTGCACAAATTCAGAAGATATAAAGCTATTGTTCGCTCCAGTGTCAAATAATACAGATGCAAAGTGATTATTGAGTAAGTGCGTACCCGTGAAAACATTTGGGTCCTGACGGGCTTCATTGGCTCCAAGACAAAAGCGCGTCCCCGGGCCGCGTTCCCCTGGTTTGTCGGGCCTTGATTTCCAGCTATAGCCATAGTCTGATGTTGTTGTTCCCTTGTTGGCCCGATGCCCGATTCAGTTTGGGGCACATGTTCCGTAGTGATCAGGGCTTCCACACACTCAAACAGCCCCTGACGTTCCCAGCGGGGTTAACCGCGTTGACTGGTGCGACCATATTCGGCGCTGTTCTGCAGTCTCTTGCTAAATGTCCCGGCGTCTACAGTTAGCGCACACCCGGCACGGCATAGCTGGGGGATGATGAAAGTTGCACCTATCGCATCGGGGGTGCGGACCCACATATTCTTGCCTGCCCTGGGTCACGGCCACAAAATTCTGCTTGTCTTGGCCCTTTTTCTCGAATTTCCCGGCACTCGACTAGCTCGTTTCCCTAACTTCTTTCCTTTTCTCTGCTCCCCTGCCCAATACCCCTATTCTCACCATCTCATCAGTTAGAGTGCCAGCCTTCATAATTGCGCTCTGGATAGTAGGAGGAGCAGTAGCGGTTACCATTGCCCGGATTTGAGGTGCAAGTCCCCAAATGTACCTCTCTATCCTTTTTGATTCTGGGGTGACTATGCGGAACCAACCTTGCTAGCTCGTGAAAACGATCAGTGTAAGCTGCGTGCCCAGCCCCCACCATGGCATGATTCCAGAACTCATGCTCAAGTTTTGCATCCCATTGAGAGGACAGTACTCCTCGGTGATTAGGGCCTTGAACTCATCCCACGACATTTGCATCGCCGATTCTCTTCCCCTAGCCTGAATCTGAGTGTTCCACCACGTTAGTGCCTTGCCCTGTAGTGAGCAAGTGGCGTACTTAACCCTTTGACTGTCGAGGCATTCGCTGATCGATCACGACCTCCATCTTTTCAAGCCATCTGGTCAGAGCTATGGCTCCACCTTTGCCATCAAACTCTCGTGGTTTACAAGCCACAAATTCCTTGTATGAACATCCCCGTCTAACATTCACATTCCAGTTTCATTACCGGCTGTACCACCATTTCGGTCTCCTGATTGCTTTCGTTCCCAGTTGGGTTCCCGTTATCCTCTTTATCATTGCCACCATCCCCGTGGGGTGAGAATTCTGAAGAGCATCGCTCACTTGGGCCACGATAGTCGAAATTAGTGCGGCCAGCTGTTGAGCGATTAAGGCTGCCATATCAGCGTTTCCTGCTCCTGGAGTGACATTGGTAGGACCATCACTTGTTCTCAGTGCTCTACATCTACCTCTGCCTCTACCTCTCGGGGCTTCACTTCCGCCACTGTTGCTGTGGGTATCTTCGAGGCGGCATGTTCTAATCATGAGAATAGCAAATGCATAAGTTTTAACCATTGCAGGACACATTATCCATGTCACATTAAGGTCTAACTTTCCGGGTTAAGACCATACTTATGGTTGTCACACATCGCATACAAATCGTAAATTTCTCACACCATGTATAAGTATGTCCAAACAGTAGTCCATCATAATGATGGCATGTCCACGCATGAAATCAAGTTTAGTCTAGCAGAGGTTGCCTATTCCTCCTCTCTCGAGGTCTTAGACATAACCTCCTCATAACAATAACATACAATAACAAACAATAACAATACCTACCAATAACATAACATAACAATAACAATAACATAACAATAACATAACAATAAAATAACAATAACATAACAATAACAATAACATAACAATAACATACAATAACAATAACAATAACAATAACAATAACAATAACAATAACAATAACATAACAATAACATACAATAACAATACATAACATAACAATAACAATAACAATAACAATAACAATAACATAACAATAAAATAACAATAACAATACAATAACATAACAATAACCAAACAATAACAATAACAATAACAATAACAATAACAAAACAATAACAATAACATACAATAACAATAACATAACAATACAATAACATAACATACAATAACATAACAATAACAATAACAATAACAATACAATAACAATACAATAACATAACCATAACAATAACAATAACAATACCATAACAATAACATAACAATACCAATAACAATAACAATACAATAACAATAACAATAACATACAATACAATAACAATAACAATAACAATAACAATAACAATAACAATACAATAACAATAACATAACAATAACAATAACAATAACAATAACAATAACATAACAATAACAATAACAATAACAATAACAATAACATAACAATACCAATAACATAACATAACAATAACAATAACAATAACAATAAATAACAATAACAATAACAATAACAATAACATAACAAAACAATACCAATAACAATAACCATAACCATACCAATAACAATAACAATAACAATAACAATAACAATAAATAACAATAACATAACAATACCAATAACAATAACAATAACATAACAATCAATAACAATAACAATAACAATAACAATAACAATACAATACAATAACATAACAATAACAATACAATAACAATAACAATAACAATACAATAACAATAACAATAACAATAACATAACAATAACAATAACAATAACAATAACAATAACATAACAATACAATAACAATAACATAACAATAACAATAACAATAACAATAACAATAACAATAAAACAATAACAATAACAATAACATACAATAACATAACAATACCATCAAATAACATACAATAACAATAACATAACAATAACAATAACAATAACAATAACAATAACAATAACAATAACATAACAATAACATAACAATAACATAACATAACAATAACAATACAATAACAATAACAATACAATAACAATAACATAACAATACAATAACAATAACAATAACAATAACAATACAATAACAATAACAATAACAATAACAATACATAACAATAACAATAACAATAACAATAACAATAACAATAACAATAACAATAACAATAACAATAACAATACATAACATAACAATAACAATACAATACAATAACAATAACATAACAATACCATAACAATAACAATAACAATAACAATAACAATAACATAACAATACATATAACATAACTAACAATAACATAACAATAACAATAACAAATAACAATAACAATAACAATAACAATAACAAAATAACAATAACAATAACATAACATAACAATAACAATAACAATAACAATAACAATAACAATAACAATAACATAACAATAACAATAACAATAACAATAACAATAACATACAATAACATAACAATAACAATAACAATAACAATAACAATAACAATAACATAACAATACATAACATAACAATAACAATACAATAACAATAACAAAACAATAACAATACAATACAATAACATAACAATAACAATAACAATAACAATAACAAAACATAACAATAACAATAACAATAACAATAACAATAACAATAACAATAACAATAACCAATAACAATAACATAACAATAACACTAACATAACAATAACAATAACAATAACAATAACATAACAATAACAAAACAATAACAAACAATAACAATAACAATACAATAACAATAACAATAACAATAACATAACAATAACATACCAATAACAATAACAATAACAATAACAATACAATAACAATAACACTAACATAACACTACAATAACAATAACAATAACAATACAATAACAAAACAATAACAAAACAATAACAATAACAATAACAATAACAATCAATACATAACATACAATAACAATACAATAACAATAACAATAACAATAACATAACAATAACAATACAATAACAATAACATAACAATAACAATAACAATAACAATAACAATAACAAAACAATAACAATAACAATACAATAACAATAACAATAACAATAACAATAACAATAACAAAACAATAACAATAACCATAACAATAACAATAACAAAACAATAACACTACATACAATAACAATACATACAATAACAATAACAATAACAATAACCCATAACACAACAATAACAATAACAATAACAATAACAATAACAATAACAATAACATAACAATAACAATAACAATAACAACATAACAATACAATAACCATAACAATACATAACAATAACAATAACAATAACAATACAATAACAATAACAATAACAATAACATAACAATAACAATAACATAACAATAACATAACAATAACAATAACAATAACAATAACAATAACAATAACATAACAATAACATAACATAACATAACAATAACAATACCATAACAATAAACAATAACATAACAATAACAATAACAATAACATAACAATAACAATAACAATAACATACAACAATAACAATAACAATAACATAACAATAACAATAACAATAACAATAACAATAACAATACCATAACAATAACAAAACAATAACAATAACAATAACATAACAATAACCATAACAATAACATAACAATAACAATACAATAACATAACAATAACAATAACAATAACAATAACAATAACATAACAATAACAATAACATAACAATAACAAAACAATACAATAACAATACAATAAAATAACAATACATAACAATAAAGAACACTAACAATAACAATAACAATACATAACAATACAATAACAATAACAATAACAATAACAATAACAATAACAATAACAATAACATAACAATAACATAACAATACAATACCAATAACAATAACATAACAATAACAATAACAATAACAATAACAATAACATAACAATAACAATAACAATAACAATAACATAACATAACAATAACAATAACAATACAATAACAATAACAATAACAATACAATAACAATAACAATAACATAACAATCAATAACAATACAATAACAATAACAATACAATACATAAACATAAACATAACAATAACAATAACAATAACAATAACAATAACAATAACAATAACATAACAATAACATAACAATAACAATAAAATAACAATAACAATAACAATACAATACAATAACATAACAAACCAATAACAATAACAATAACATACAATAACATAACAATACAATAACAATAACAATAACAATAACAATAACAATAACAAAACAAACAATAACAATAACAATAACAATAACATAACAATACAATAACATAACAATAACAATAACAATAACAATAACAATAACAATAACAATAACATACAATAACATAACACTAACAATAACAATACAATAACAATAACATAACATAACAATACATAACAATAACAAAACATACCAAAACAATAACAATAACAAACAATAACCTAACAATAACAATAACATAACATAACAATAACATAACAATAACCATAACAATAACATAACATAACAATAACAATAACAATAACATAACAAACAATAACAATAACATAACAATAACAATAACAATAACAATAACAATACATAACAATAACAATAACATACATATACAATAACCATAACAATAACTCACAATAACAATAACATAACAATAACATACAATAACAATAACAATAACAATAACAATAACAATAACAATAACAATACAATAACAATAACAATAACAATAACAATACATACATAACACTAACAATAACAATAACAATAACAATAACAATAACATAACAATAACAATAACAATAACATAACAATAACAATACAAACATAACAATAACAATAACAATACATAACAATAACAATAACAATAACATACAATAACAATAACAATAACAATAACAATACAATAACAATAACATAACATACAATAACAATAACAATAACAATAACAACATAACAATAACATAACAATACCATACAATAACCATAACAATAACATAACAATAACAATACCAATAACAATAACAATAACAATAACAATACATAACATAACAATAACAATAACAATAACAATACAATAAATAACAATAACAATACCAAACATAACAATAACAATAACAATAACAATAACAATAACAATAACAATAACAATAACAATAACAAACAATAACATAACAAAATAACAATAACAATAACAATAACATAACATAACAATAACAATAACAATAACCTAACAATAACAATAACCATAACAATAACAATAACAATACAATAACAATAACAATAACAATAACAATAACATAACAATAAAATAACAATAACATAACAATACCAATAACAATAACAATAACAATAACAATAACAATAACAACAAAACATAACAATAACATAACAATAACAATAACACAATCAATACAATAACTAACAATAACAATACAATAACATAACAATAACAATAACAATAACAATAATAACAATAACTAACAATAACAATAACACATAACAATAACAATAACAATAACAATAACATAACAATAACAATAACATAACCATAACAATAACAATAACAATACAATAACAATAACAATAACAATACAATAACAATAACAATAACAAATAACAATAACAATAACAATAACAATAACAATAACAATAACAATAACAATAACAATACAATAACAATAACAATAACAATACAATAACATAACAATACATAACAATAACAATAACAATAAATAACAATAACAATAACAATACAATAACAATAACAATAACACTAACAATAACAATAACAATACATAACAGAACAATAACAATAACAATAACAATAACAATAACAATAAACAATAACATACAATAACAATAACATAACAATACAATACCAATAACAATAACAATAACAATAACAATAACAATAACAATAACAATAACAATACAATAACAATAACATACAATAACATAACAATAACAATAACAATAACAATAACAATACAAACAATAACAAAACAATAACATAACAATAACATAACAATAACAATAACAATAACAATAACAATAACAATAACAATAACAATAACAATAACATAACAATAACAAACAATAACAATAACATAACAATAACAATACATACAATAACAATAACAATAACATAACAACAATAACATACAATAACATAACAATACATAACACTCACATAACAATAACAATAACAATAACAATAACATAACAAACATAAATACATAACAATAACAATACAATAACAATAACTAACAATAACATAACAATAACAATACAATAACAATAACAATAACAATAACATAACAACCAATAACAATAACAATAACACTAACAATAACAATAACAATAACAATAACAATAACAATAACAATAACAATACATAACAATACCATAACAATAACTGTGACATCCGGTAAATTTCCGTACCAAACCCCGTTAGTTCCGTTAAGTCTTGTAAACACGTGTCGTGAGCACACACTAGTTGTCGTTGAACGTTGTGACCTAATAATAATTTTAATGTTAATTTGATGTGAATCTAAGTGATTATGTAGTATTGGTTTATGTTTATGTGTTACACCTTATAAACGGTTTAATTAAAGATTTATCGCGTAACGCGGAAACGTGCATATTTGTTCGTATGTCTTGTGTTTTTGCAAAGATAAATTATGTAATGAATTTTATAAGTTTATATCTCTATATTATGAAGTTAAAACACTTTACAAAGAGTTTAAAGCTTAGTTTTTATAAAATACAAATTACAAGGTTAAAAGGGTAATATGTAAATTAATTTTAATAAAACAAACCCAACCCTAATCCACCCATTTTCGGCCGCGATCACCTTCAAAACCCTCCCACTTCGATTCAATCAAGACAAGCAAGGGAACACGAATTGATCGATTTCAAGGCATATAACTTGTTGGAATCATCATTACAAGTTAAACTTGTTTAAGGTTAGATTTTTCATGTTTTTGTGATGTTCATTATGGCCGAACCTAATTTGCGGAATTGACCCTCATTAGGTCGAATTGTTGTTGTTTGATGATGTTTATATGTTAGTTAGGTTGAATACATGTTAGTTAACGTCGATCATGGGTGAATTACATGTTTTTAGTGGATTGATCATGAAATTGGTTTTGAGCAAACCCTAATTCGTAAATTGTATGATTATGGATGAATGATGGTTGTTTTATGAATGTGTGGTGATTAATAAGTTGTATGAATGTTAGGAATCATGAATCTTGCAAGAAATCGATGACTTAGGGTTGATGTTCATAGGTTACTAATAATAGTAACTTTAT